>JAMPIV010001165.1:0-600000 GCA_024509875.1 Oreohelix idahoensis
TGCAATTTCAGCATTATTTCCTTATATTCAATAAGATAGGTGTCATAGTACTATTTGGCAATTCCATATAGTCCTAGGCAGTTAAACTCCTCTCCGACGAGTTTCGTTCATGGTGGAGCAATTTTCTAGGCTTTGCCTCATGTTTGCTACTAAACTACACACATACAGACATAAATTTATCAATTCACATTCAATTTTCATCTAAAAGATATCAAATATTTCTAGCTTACCACAATTCATGGAAATAATAAACAAATACGTTGACTGGCGATGAGTTATGGCACAATTCCGATCTGCCTCTGTCCCAGGCTTTCATTAGAAAAATATGAGCTGGATCTCAACGCACTTGCTTCTCAGTAAGTTTATTTTCACAATGTGGCACTGAACAGACGCTCCTAATTGACTATATTAAATGGTCTAGCCAATAAGACCATGTTTACAAAAGTATTTGAAAAAAAGTACCCTTCCTACCGTTTCCCGTAACAACCAAAAATAGTATTTGCTATCGACTAATCATGTTTGGGCTTACATATTCTTCTAGCCAATAAAATCGGATTTAACTTGTTGGCCTATTTCCCGTAAAATAGTGGTTTCAAAACATGCCACTGAGCAATTATGATTTGGTGCTGTCAGACAACCTCACTATTTTATTTTGGCTATAATTTGTTAATTCCTAGACTATTTGCGTAACACTTAACATATTCTTTGTCAGCAAGTCCTAAAGCACCCAAATATATAAATTTATTGGGGCTAAGTGGCTCCGTTCAAAATTTGTATTCTAGGATAGTCACGTATTTTTTTTTTATTGTTTTAGAACCGCCACCTGTCCTGCCTTTTCGACTGTTCTGTCAGACTAATGTCAGGATTTCAGACATAAAACAGTAGAATGTCATGTTTCCTAATAAGCATTAAACATGTTTTCAAAACCTAACCGTGTATTGGTAGTGTTTTTTGTCACTGTTTATTTGAAAAAAAGTTAGTGCTTCATGCCTTACGCGTGGGATTGGCGTTACTATTAATCGCGAGACTGTGGTAGTATTGCATGCATTTATCCGTTCAGCCCTCTCTCTCTCTCTCTCTCTCTCTCTCTCTCTCTCTCACTCTAAGTCCATCTGTCTTTTCATTACGCAGTGTAATAATGACATTAGTGCTAGTATTAATCTAGGTCATTACGCAATGTGTCTATCTCAAGGTTTTCTAAGAAACACAGTACCAGTTTTATTTTTGAACCGCGTGTAGTTTATGCAGTAGGCTTTACTAGCAAACGTGAAAGCGTTACAATTATGCAGACGAAGAAGAAAGAGGGGATTTTTGTACGCCATTGTGACAGCACTGGTCTTTTACCATTCTTCTTTCCTTTTATTGAATTAATTCGTTAGGCTTTACATTTACTTTTTAATTTAGATATGTGGATTTAGAATGTTTCACGACAATATATATATATATATATATATATATATATATATATATATATATATATATATATATATATATATATATATATATATATATATATATATATATATATATATATATACTACTCGTCAAAAGTCAAGGGCCACTTAGAAAAACCTTGGTTGAAACCATAAAACAAATCTGATATAAACGTAATTGGTATCAGTCAAAACGGCATTTATTGAATACCAAATTGACATGTCACATAAAGAAATGGAAACACACATTCATACGCAATGAAGCTGTGAAGTGTGTCACCCGCCTTTTCAAAAGTCACACAATAGATATTGGACAAATAGACATTTCAAAATCGGGTATGACCACCGTTTGCAGCAAGGCATTCAAGACAGCGTAGACGCATCGAGTCCACAAGGGTTCGAAGAGTATCCTGAGGAACAGCTTGCCATTTCTGAAGCAGAAATGCAGTCAGCTGTGCAACATCCATTGGCCGGGGGTGATTTGTTGACAATCTTCGACCAAGGACATCCCAGAAGTGCTCAATCGGAGAAAGGGCAGGTGAATGAGCTGGCCACGCCATCCTGATGATCCCATGTTGCTGAATAAACTCATTCACCACACGAGCTCGATGGGGTCGACCGTTATCATCTTGGAGGATGGCATTACCACCTATGGCCTCCAGAGCAGGCTGAACAATTGGTCTCAAGATTTCGTTCTGGTATCTTGGGTCGGTCAAGTTGCCTTGGATGATGTAGAGTGGGATCCTGCCGTGTCAGTAGAAGCCTCCCCAGTCCATGACAGAACCCCTACCATAACGATCCGACTCCCAAATTGTGTCATCGGTAAATCGCTCTCCTGGTCGTCTCCAAACTCGAATCCTGCCATCATTGAATGACACAGTGAAGCGAGATTCATCATTGAAGAGAACTTGACTCCATTGTTGCCTTGTCCATCGGATGTGCTCGCGACACCAAGCAACACGGGCTCTGCGATGAGCAGGAGTAAGAGGGATTTTGACTGCAGTACGTCGAGCAGCCAGTCCAAATTCATGTAAACGTCTGCGAATATTGCTTTGACTGACATTAACGTTTACAGTTTGCCTCAGCTGACATCTTAGAGTGGAACAAGTCACTGTTCGATGGCGCAGGGCTGACAACAAGAGGTACCGGTCATCATGTCTATTGGTGCATCTAGGGCGACCTGGCCGGTGGCGATCCTCCACACTTCCTGTGGCCTGAAATCTCTCCAAAATTCTTTGGATAGTAGAGTGTGACACTGCAAGCCGTCTAGCAACCTCACGGGCAGATAAACAACTTTCAACCCACGCTATAGCCCTCATTCTTTGTAAGGTGTCAAGACTTCTTCTCGGTGGCATGGTTTTTGCAAGTGATGAATCTACCCTAAGTCTGCTGATTGTAAAACAAATTAAGAGTGAACTCTGTTCACGAAAAGTCGCCATTGCACGTGGAATGTCAATCAGCACGATTACTTCACCTATTTGGTTGTACGGAAGTTTGAAAAAACAGATTAAAAATGTGAATTTATTTCCAGCAAACCAAATTGCACGTGATCACCATGGTTGTCGGTGAGTTGTTTTTATGCTTAATGTGCATAGAGGACTGTCAGAGGAAGATATTGCACCCATTTTTACTAAAAACTTCCTTCATTTAATCATGCTATGCGCTTATATAAAAGTGTATTGAAAATAATAGGGTGGCCTTTGACTTTTGACGAGTAGTATATATATATATATATATATATATATATATATATATATATATATATATATATATATATATATATATATATATATATATATATATATATTGATAAGTCCAAATTTAAGCAAGGGCAGTAATCGTTATGAGTCTCGGATGTACAATAGATTATAGTGGTTGTTCCACTTGAACAGCTGTTAATTTATTTTAAAAAATATATGAGTGTATCGCATTCGAATCTTCGAGATTCAGAATGCTTGTCACGGTGGCGGAGTTCCACGTGAGATAAATGTTCTAAGCTATTTTTTGACCATGTGAGCGAGAGTTCTCGGGAAGCCCCATGGATGTGATTGGCTGGGGTGTTCAAGGGGAGAATGTTTTTGGTGTCAGTGTGTACTGGGCGAGTGCACTGGAGAGATGTAAAGTGTTTTTCAATGTGTACCAGTGTACAGGCATTTATGCTGAGATATATTATGTGTGATTATCCCAGATGAACTGTATATTAATTAAGGAGATGTTTCTTAGGCCTTTGAGTACACAGGCCAGTGTTTAAAGATTATGTACATTTTTGAAAAGTTTGTGTCCTGGGCGTGACTGGAGAAATCAGCCCAGTGTTTTCGAGGGAAGCCTGTACACTGCTTGATATGTCGACTTATATTATGAGGTCTATTATTTATCAGCAGTCTGCTAGATGGATTAAAGACAGTGCTTGATGTGTCGACTTATATTATGAGGCCTATTATTTATCAGCAGTCTTCTAGATGGATTAAAGACAGTGCTTGATGTGTCGACTTATATTATGATGAGACGTCAAATATTGGAGGCCTATTATTTACTAGTACTGCAATGGTCAGCAGTCTTATGTACATGAATTAAAGAGCGCTGAGACGTCATAAATATTTGAGGCCTATAACGATTGGCACTGTGTTTGCCAGTAGTTCTTCTTGATGGATTAGTGTTATTATATAATGTGGATTCCTTTTTTGATATGCTATTATGACCTGTGTAACATGCTGTACTTCGTCTACGTTATCGTGACCGTGTTGTGGTGTAAATAAACTGTTCATTGACTGTCACAAGGCGTTCAACCCTCCATGACTCGTACGTGAGCTATCGTGGCGTGAGTGACTGTTTCTACACACCCTTCACATATCATACACGGTCACAGCACAGCAGTCCACACATGGATAATTAGCCTATATAGCGTAAGCAATGAAGAAACTGTTACCTCTGCAGTGGTGAATACACATGAACAAACTGTATGCAACAGATTAAATGAATAGCAGCTTGTATCAATTGGAACAATCATACTGTATCAGTTGGAAGGAATACTAGGAATAAGCGTCGTTATCATATATATATATATATATATATATATATATATATATATATATATATATATATATATATATATATATATATATATATATATATCAACCACTCACATACACTCACACATAACTACGTGACGACAATTAGATGCACAGACGTGAAAACTATAACCATGGAATAGGGTTCTTTTGGGACAAGCTGACCGACACACGTGAATAAAGTTTATGTAAATGTTATTTATCATACAGAAACTACAACACAACAATATCTTTGAATATCAAAATCAAATACAATGAACGTAGGTTAAGGAATTAATTTAAAGAGTTGGACTCATAGGTGTAATCCTCCCTCCCTCTGTTGAGACAAGAGCCCCGTTAGAGCAAAGTTATTAACCCCCAAAAGAGTCAAAGGTTTTTACGCTATGGTCTAAAAATTCCCTCTACAGTAAAGAACAGAATAATACGTTAATCTATTCTGAAAGAAATAAAGGGACAGCATTAGCAAGACTTGCATAAGAAAATACAAAGTTAGTACATGGGTTGTATCCAAATAGAATTATTCTTCCCCCGCTTTCTCTCGCTCTAACAAACCTGTGATCACAAATTCAGTCTCTCTTACCTACAAAGGTTCTTTCACCACATCTGGAACAATTGTTAAGGTACACACAGCCCATCCAAGGTTTGCTGTTTGGCGAATCAAGTCCCAGTCTCTCCAATGACTAATTAATCAAATGTTGGGAAATGCTTGATTCACTATTGTAAGTAGGATGCTGATAAATGTCACTTCAATTCTTGTCCAGGTAGTAAAATAATTATGAGATCTAATGTTCACAGTGTACAGTAGCTTGGAATCCTCAATCGTTAAATCGAGTGTCAGGTAAATAATCTCTGTTCAAGATCAATCTTCTTTACAACACAGTGGTCGTTATTCAGTTAATGTCAATGTTTGATTAATTCGCCACCACAGGCTGAATGTATATGACTTTGGGAAAAAGAAATCTGGATATCTATAAGAAAAGAAGCAGCTTTATCCACCAGGCCAAACGATTTCGCAGACAAACCTCAGACCTGCCGGAAGTTAACAGCCCCCCCCCCCCAAAGTCTGTGCCAGAATAAACCTCTTGGAGAGAGGAGCCTGGACTACCAGTACACATCCGGACAAAAATGAAAGGAATATTAAACAGGGATGAACAGAACAGCATGCAACGTAGGACAGTCACTCTCAGTTTCCTGGATGATGAATACCCACAGGACCTCTGGGTCCGAGTATACACGGATGGGTCAGCACAGAATGCAGTAAAGAATGGAGGAGCATGAGTGTACATAGAATACCCAAACAACACTAGGGATACGGTCAGAGTACCAACGGGGAAATTCTGTAACAACTATGATGCTGAAGTCCAGGCAATCAAGGTGGCAACTGAGAAACTACTGAACACCAATCTCGATCCACAGCCTGTAGTATTCCTGACAGATGCAAAATCAGCCCTCCAAGCACTTCAGTCCAGAAAATTGACAGGTATACAAGCCCTTCTTTCTGAACTGTGCAACCAGCACAGGGTCGCCATGCAGTGGATACCGTCTCATTGTGGAATACCAGGAAACAAGAGAGCGGACTGACTGGCTAAAAAAGGTACTGCAGACGAGCAACCGGATGTACCAGTTACGTACCATCAGAAGAAAAAGATTATCAAATCAATCAGAAAGCCACCAACACCAACACAGGATGATTACAAAGCTATGAACAGATCAGAACAAATTGTCATTCTGCGCCTCAGAACAGGATACAACTGCTTCCGCAGCCACATGTATACAAAATTCAAGATTGGCAATTCAGCCATGTGTACATGTGGACAGGCACCCCAGACTGCGAAGCACGTACTTCAAGATTGCCCCGAATATGATATATTGAGGCATACCCACTGGCCCAGAGAAACAACATTGGAAGCAAAACTATACGGACCTCTGTATGAAATGCAAAAGACAGTGAAGTTTATACAAGAAACAACATTGCAGATATAGACAATATATTTCAAGCGAACAAAAGAAGAAGAAGAAGAATCTATAAGTCCAGTTTACAATTTATTCTTAATAATCTCTGGGTTGGTACTCTGTCTCTTTCTGGGTGTAAAACACGAGGCCAATCAGGTCACCTTAAAAAACCCTCGATATTTATATCAGAATGTTCTTTTGTAACAAAGTTATTCTCAGATTCATATGGAAGCCGCTGGTAAGGTTTAGGGTTTGACCCAGATACTTCACACAAACTACTGAGACTATTCTCCAACAAAAACTAAGAAACTCTACTCTATGCGAGCGATTCTAGAATTGCAGCTAAATGTCTTGAAATGCTGAGGAGTACTGAGTAAATTTGAGTTAGAAAGCTCTGGTATATATACATCTAAAATCAAAGGAAAATGGCCACTATACACCAAAAAACAAGACTCTCTGCCAGATGTTAGCACCTACGTTTTAAATCTTCGTGCAGATTTCGGCTATGTGTAAATCAAAGCCGTTCTTCACGCTAGAGCCGACAACCAGAATCAGGCATAACGTAATTTGCTAATCAGTGCAAATTTTACACGTCTCTGTTCGTCTGGCCATCTAGCAATCAGTATCCTTTGATCTGGCAAATCACAGTGTTAAATTACTTTTCAAACAAACAGTTTTACAAGGGGAGTTATAAAATTGTCTCCCTTGGTTCCAAAATTATCTGTTCTTAATACTAAAAGTAATTCATCTTAGATCGCTGTCTTATCTATTACTTTTAATTCTAATGCCACCTTCCTCTGTTGCGACATATTTCAACGATTCTCGATCGCTGGCGTTAAGAATAAATTACAGATCAATGTAGCTAATGGTCTGCTGGTAGAACATCATCAAAGAAAGATAGCGAACAGCAATAAAATATGCGCACTAATTAGAAAAAGGGCAGATCCTGAGTATATGAATGGTTTTATGTTAACCAACAGGCGTAGGTGACAACTTTGTTAAGAGAAAAGTATAGATAAAGAAATAGATAGTCTAGATGAAAATTATTTTCATAATCTGTCACAGTACACCATTCCGGAAGACCATCCAGATAGGCATATTAACTGAAGACTTGCCATTCTTGAACGCTTAAATGCAGTACACTTCCATGCAATTCTGTATCCTCATTTTTTTTTTTTTTTTCTTAACATGACATGTCATTGCGAGGCTGGGGAACCCGAGGACTTTCCTTCCAACCCGGTCAGGAGCTTCGCTCCTTCCCATCCACAGAGGGTTTATCACAGGAGCCGTTCAGGCTGTTCAGTCAAATTTCCGGCCGTAAACATTTCTTCAAACGCCGACGCCCGGGTTTGAACCATGAACACCTGGTCGCCAGTACAACGCCGAAGCCATTACACCAGCGCGGCTCCCCTGCATCCTCATTAGAATGGAAATTTATATTTAGCCTTGCAGGAGGAAGTTCATATTTCACAAACATTTCTTGTCCTCGTCTGCCAGACTTACATTAATTTGTGTAATATCTAAAACCTAGGCATTAGTACCAGGTATATAAAAAATCAGAGATGATTGTTTGAATAATGTCTGCCAGTTGGTAGGTACCTCGACAATTCCAGTACCAGCACCTACCTATTCGTATGTAACTCATAGAGAGTCTGTCCGCTTTCTGTCTTGTTTTTCCCCTACCAGCTCTTATTTTTTTGCTCTCTCTCCCCTATCTCTCCTTCTACATCCACGTTTCTTCGTTACATTTGTAGAATACATTGGCGACAAAGCACGATCGACGTACCTCCCGCGATAATTCTAGTTTTTTGCATAATACATAACATAATATTTGCAAGATATGGTGGAAATATCCTATCACCCTCAGCCGCCTGCCAGGGAAAAGGCAAGAGGTGTTCCTTAGGAAGTTCATCTGCCTGGTGCAGACCCAGACAGCCAATGTCCAAGACTACTTTCCTAGTAGCCATCCTGTCTCTCAGCACATTGAGTCACTTTAGACTTGAGGTCATTAACTAATGACTATGACAGAGTATGCCTTGACCCGAGTCTTACCATGTTTATTACATTTATAGATCAGCATTGATTAAAAACTGAATGTGAAGGCATTTCTTGATGACGCCATTATTGTCAAAATATGTGTTGATGAATTTATAACACATGTGCTTCATGGGAGCATTTTTATGATGTTTGCATCAGATTGAATATGAAGTGTGACTGACTGGACTAGTTTGTTTATTACATCTGACATGTGAGCATTGGAGGGAGCAGCGGTTGCGCAGTAGTTAGTGCACTGGTTTCCTAGCATTTCAGACCTCAGACGGCTCTGGGGTCGACCTAGCCTCTTGAAGTGGGTACCAAAGCACTCTAGGAAATTTAAAGCGGCTGGTGTGATGCTCACCACATCAGCCTTAGTGTGCCTATGGTCAAGAAAATATGGCATAACACCTTATTCCCAGTATGCCTCAATGAGTGTGTAACAAGGATCCTTGTGAGCATACGCGCAGTAACAGTGTCAGTGATTGTGTATGAAAATGGTGCGCAATTTTTTTTCTAGTATCGAGGAGCACCGTGCGGTGCGGATGTCAAAAAAGGAAATGGATTTGGAAGAGAATAAAGAGTCCTGTGAAAATCTTCTTCTTCAAGTACAAGGCCTAGTGGTTTAGGAGATCACGTCTTTCCACAGCTTCTTGTCTCCAGTACAATTTATCAATTCTGCTGTTGATTTCTGTCCATGTCACAATGTCAAACAGTGCAGTTTGTGCTCTCTTTGTCTTCCCCTATCTCTTTTTCCTTCACTTTTACCTGTTGTTACGATAAGTTCCAGCTTTTCTCTTCTCATAACATGCCAAAAAAAAGTGTATTGCTTCTTTCTCACTTGTGAAATAAGTTTCCTTTGCGCATTGTCCTCTTTTCACTTCTACTCCAAAGTCTCACAAAGCTTCCATTTCATCTACAGTTATATTATCTGGTCCAGCAGCTTTGCCTTTCTTCATGTAGCGCATGGCATCCTCTGCCTCTGCCACAAGTATTAGAGGTCCTTCACAACTGCCCTGGTCCTTCAAATCTTGTCTTTCATCATCATACAGCTCCTTGATGTATTCTGTCCACCTTTCTATCTTGTTCTGATGACATATTAACAATGACCTTTCTTTTAATTTAGAACCGGCAATGACTGTGTCCTTCTGCCTGTTAACTCATTTCTTTGCTTGTACATAGATTTTGTCTCTTTTCTGATCTGCACTTCAATCTAGCAGTAAGAAATCATTTCATGTGGAAAAAACATTTCATGTGAAATCTAGCAGTAAGAAAGGAATTATGACATGGAATTTGGGTCTAATTCATGTCATTCCACAACTGAGTGAGACATTTATTTAAATCTATCTCAGCCTGATGCAAGCTTGATTTTCAAGAAGGCAAAGAGGTTTATCAGAGATACAGAAACAAGTGGGATGTAGAGCATCCAGGTCAAACACTAAAATGGTGCATACTTTCAGCTCAACAGAAGAGAACAAGTGGTAGTCTTCAGACTCTGCACTGGCCACAACAGATTGAGATACCATCTATTCAACAAACTACAGATGGAAACTACCGATCATTGTAACTATGTCACTGATAAAATGACTGCTGAACACCTGCTTATAACTTGCCCAACATTTGCGGAACAGAGAAAGTGCATATGGCCAACACCGGTACCATTCGTGGAAAAGCTCTACGGAGATTCAAATAGTCTCAAAATGACTATTGCTTTATTTGAAAACATTCAAGTAGACATCTGAGAGTGTACACATAAAAAGAAAAAGTAGTCTCCTATTAAATTGTTTGAAAACTTATGAGGTGACTGTTGTGGTGGTTCTTTTGTGAAAGCTGACAGTTTAATTTGTTATCCTTAGTCAACGAGATAGCGGGCAGAGTGTGGTAGGTATGGCCAAATCTGTATCCCTTATACTGTTGATAGGCAGTTTTTGTTTCTAACATCTGCCAGATAAGAGTTTTAGTGCCAGATTAAAATATACTAGAAGAAGAGAAATGAAGACAGACATTTAAATTACGAGGAGAACATGGAATGATCATGAAGTGATGGTACTCGACAGGAGAACATGGAATGATCATGAAGTGATGGTACTCGACAGGAGAACATGGAATGATCATGAAGTGATTGTACTCAACAGGAGGACTTGACCATGATATTGTTGAAGGTGTATGCTTCTCAGGAAGCTGAAGATTAATTAATGAATAAGTGAATTAGCCTTCTGTGCTTGTTATCCTTTTTTTTTAGAGTAACACTCCACAAACTATGTCATCAGTTCAAAAGAGCTGTGATATGGTGGATCCCATCTCACTTCAACATCCCCAGACATGAAGAGACTGACAGATAGACAAAGGATGATTGAAAGCTAACCCAACTTGACACAAAAATTAACTTCCAGTTACTTAGTTCCAGTATTTTTACTATTGCTACCATTTCAGCTGTAAACATGTAAGCTTTCCCTCATGCGCTGATAATCTTTTATCTTGTTACTATCTTAGCCACTGGGTTTTCAATATTCTGGCTTAGCTTTTTAGTAAATATCCAGTAAGGTACAGTATTTCAATAGTTATAATTAGGGTACTTACTGTGTTGTATACGTCTTTGTATGGTATTAAACTTAACTGTTCATTTTCCTCTGGGTATCTTGTAGTTCTCTCTATAAAAGTGAAAGGGAGAGCACTTTTACACTGACAAAAAAGTAAGACACTAAATCACAGCATATTTCACAGTCAATTGTCAAGCTTATTTTATATCACCAGCGCTTGAGAGGGCAGCAAAGAAAAGAACACTGCATCCTATCGTGCATGTCATAAGAGTTTATTATGGAAGGGTTGGTTACTCCATCGTGTAAAAACATTAAAAATAAAAAACCCTTCAAAAACAACATGGTTAAGTAACAAGAGTTAAAAAAATGTAGGTAAAGTATCCTGTTACAAGCCCATTGAGGCGTATTGGAAATACCTTCCACATATCCTGCCCACTGCTTTGAGAGCACTGGCCTTTTGATATAATTATTTGTTCCTCTAACTCTTTGTCTTGTCTCTACTGCTGCCAAGATATATGTATGATTCTACATGCTGCAAGGAAGCAAATTCCAGTGCTACCTGGCTATTGCATCCATTTTCCTTCCCTATAATGCATATCATCAGCTATCTAGGCGAGACTATTGTCACCATTTTTTGGCCCATGCACTGGACACAACAGATTGAGATACCATCTATACCACAAGTACAGAATAGGTGCAACAGATCTGTGGCACCAGCACAATGACAGCCGAACACCTTCTGAAGTCCTGCCCAACATACAGCAATGGAGTAGCATATGGTAACAACCTACTTCAGTCCCCAAAGACTGTTTGGAGATGTCATGAGCCTTGAGCTGACTACGGCCTTATTCGAGTCATTAATGTGGAAGTCTGAAGACAAACAAGGACGTCCCTCCATTAAGTACTCTCAATCTGCCCCCCCCCCCCTTACATCTATCTTGCCCTGTGTGGTAAGAGGTTTTAGAGTATAGAATATAGGTTACTTTGGACAATTAGATGTGTCAGATGACACCAGAATAGTGCCAGATAAGAGACTGGTCTTATGAGTAATACCCCCTTCTCTGAACAGAGTAAGTGTGTATGGACAATCAAAGTGAGGTCATACTATGCAAGTTCCCAGAGTAAAGAAGAATGATGTAAGTCTCTGGGTCCCTAACTGTCACCCCTTGAGATCTCACCTGACTAAAGAATCTGTGAAGGTGTGTATATGGCAAGTATCTAGGGTAATGCAATTATTATGATGTTGTATGAAAAATGACTAAACAGAACTGTAACTTACTAAAATTAATGAAGTAAGACTGTTTGTAAATTTAACTATATACAAATATATGTATATTATTATTTTATTCTTCCTGTACCTCAATGTTTTGTACAGGAAGTATCAACTCAATGGAAGTTTTTTTCTTTTATATTTACAGTATATAAATAAATATGTAACACAAAATGTTCATGACTTGTATGTATCACTAAGAGTCACTTTCTTGAGCACCTCACAGTCTTTCTTTTATACTAGAACTTGTATTAACTATTGTTGGAGGATCTGTTTTCTACATCATCCCCAGGTCAGGAATTCTATGTTGTGGATTTTAATTTCTTTAATTGAACGAACGTTCAAGTGCCCGTCTAATGGGACTTATCTTAATCCTGTTTGAGACTAGTTGCGCCCAACTTTATATATCACACAGGTAGTGCTGTCTTCTGGCAGAAGCGAAGGCCTGTAGCTCAGCATGTATTGTGAGCGTCCATTGCCAATATTTCTGTCTTCTCCAGGATAGTTGCACACTTTTAAGTGGTGATATGACCTGTGGAGAAAGAACATTCGTCCCACTATAATGCCTGTCTTTTCATATTCCCACAAATAGTTGACAGTATGCTTACCTGGGTCAGATTTGTGTGCTTGCTATTTGCACCAGATCCTATCTCCATCTTCTACAATCAGGGATGTGTATTCACATCTGATACACCTATCTTCATTACCTCTGTCCCTGAATCATTGCTTATCATCCATACTATTAGTAGGGGTGCTCAAATCCTGTGACTGGTCATTTATTTCTTTTTTTCAACTTCTAGGTATGGTGTCAGATGTCAATTAAACACTATGATACTTTTCTCTTCTAGTTGGCTTACAGTCGTAAACGGTTATGGCAATTTTACAAACACATTTGACTCAACTGCATTCCTACTTAGGGCTGCGTAACATTTATCAGTCCCAATAGGCAGTATCTGAACATGGCGCACAATAAACTATGTGGCTTGCATGTTAATTAAATTTTACAAATACATATTCTCCTTACCCTCAAGTAAGAATATCACACAATATGCACAAGCTTGACTAGCATTCAATGGTTAAACAGAAATGCTTTAATGTCCAGATGGTGAAAGTTTGGTCACAATTGCTCTCCCGCTGTTCTCAAGTTGGCAAATGTATTTTTCAAATGGCGGATTATGCCGGCAGAAATGTTAATTTTATTTACCCTAAGCTCACCGCAATTAACCAATCAAAACGCGTTAAAAAATGTTAACTTTTTCTCCAAGCTACCAAATTTTGCAGTTTATAAATGTGTTCGCTCGTCTGTCTTAATTTTATTTATACAATATCTTTGTTATTTATGGGTCGATTTTTTATATTGAAACTGATTATTAACCAGACAACTGTCCTCTATCTTCCTATATAAATTTCTTTTAATTATTCTTCACTGTTTTCATCTACGTAATTTTTTTGTAATTAACGGCGTCGTTTCCTGAACGGTAGATATTACAAAAATAAAATTTTCTTATCAAGATAATATTATTACAGGGAAATCTTTATGTCACTATATTAAGCAATATCAACCCTATATTTCAAGATATCTCTCTCCTTTTAATTCTCTTTAGTTATCGAGAAATAAATTATTTAAGTTTTATTTCAAAGCACAGATTAGGCATATTTTCTCGTACAGCTACGATTTTATCATCACTATAAAACGAGGTAATGATACGATTGGTTGTTAATTTTACAGCGTTCGTTAATAAATATTGAGAAGGGTAATGCGTATGTAATTGGGGTAGTGCCCTTTTTAACTGTTTACTCAAAGTTTTCAAATTCGTTAGTCAATTAGTGGCGGCGGATTTGACCGTGTCCTTGAGACAATTTAAAGGCTGTAGTTATAAATAGATTTTAGGAGTACGCTAGCTAAATTTAATGGGGGGGGGGGGGGGATTTGAGCGGAGTGTCACACAGTTTTTATTTTACTACATATCTCTCCGGTTAAAAAAGCCTGCACCACTAGTGCAGCTTTATTATCTGTGTTACAATCTCGGTCAAATTGACTCAACTAGGCTTTAGTTTTGATCCTGGGTTCCTGCAGGTGGGTGGTGCCTACTCAAGAAATCTGCCCCAACGTTCTGCAATCCAGGGATATACTCAATGGTAAACGAGTAAGGTTGAATGAGAAGTGACCACCTTAACAATCGTGCATTACCATGTTTTGCCTGGGCCAGAAACACCAGTGGCTGTGGTCGCTTTGCACCACGAAATGTCTACCATATAGATAGATCTGGAATTTCTTTATCGCCCAGACCAAAGCCAAACATACTATTTTTACGGTTGAGTAGTTTTGTTCCACTCTGTTTAATTTGCGGCTGGCATAAGCAGCTGGGTTCAATTCTCCTTCTGGCAAAGTTGCTCTTTGTAATAACGTGGCTCCTAATCCCACATTACTAGCATCCGTTCTCACCACAAATTCCTGATTCAAATCAGGTAATTTCAAGATGGGCTTACTGGTGAGTTTTTGCTTTAACTCATTATATGCCAACTCACATTCTGCTGACCATTCTATCTTATCTGGTTTCCCTTTACGAGTTAAATCCGTCAGAGGAGCACACACAGAGTTAAAATTTTTAATAAACTTTTGGTAAAACCCACAAAATGAGACAAAGGATCTCACATCCTTCTTAGTCTGTGGTCTGGGTGCTCTCTGCAACTTCACCAAGTTTTTAGGATCAGGGGTCATGCTACCATGATGTACCGTGTGTCCCAGGAATTCCAGTTCCTTGCATCCAATACAACATTTGGTTGGTCTAGCAGTTAGATTTGCCTCCCTGAGTCTGTCAAATAACATGTTTAGAGAGTCAACATGTTCCTCAAAGGTTTCCGTAGCGATGAGGATGTCATCCATGAAATTAGTAATACATGGATTTTTCAGGGGATCCAACAGTTTTCTCATCATTCTAGAAAACACACTCAGAGCATTTTTCAATCCAAATGGCAACATGTTGAATTTGTAGTGCCCTTCTGAGGTGCTAAAGGCTAGATAAGGTCGAATCTCTGGCTTCACTGGGATCTGGTAATATCCCTTACTGAGATCTACTTTTAAGAAATATTTTGCCTTATTCAACCTGGCAAACAGTTGGTTAGTATCGGGTAGTGGATCCAATTAACTTTCTGTGACGGCATTCAGTTTCCTGTAATCTATGCACAACCTATGCTCTCCAGATGGTTTTCTCAACAATACCACACTGGAACTATAAGGAGATTCACTATGAGAAATAATCCCTTCTTGTAACAAATACTTTATCTCTCATTTTAACGCTTGTTCTTTTGCGAATGGGATAGTATAGGCTCTCATACAGATGGGTGTTGGGTCTAGTAGTTTCATATCATACTCCAGCAAATTTGTATACCCGGTTTGTCCGTTAACACGATTTTCCAGAACGTTCCGAATCTTCTCCCTCTGCCCTTGTGTCAGATGATTACTGATTTTTACCTGTGCAGAAGTATCGCATGGTTTCAGGGGATATTCGTAAGAGGTGAGAGGTTCGTTCTTCATTTCAGTGGCTATGGCCAAGATCATTAAGTGTGACCCTTCCTCGAATCTTCTATCATAGTATTTCTTAAGGAGGTTCACATGATAGACTTTTTCCTTCCCCTTCTTGTCTATCTTGTAATTAGTTCTAGATACCTTTTCTAGAACGGTATATGGACCTTGCCATCCTATCTGAAGTTTGTTATTGCTGCAGGGTAACAGAAGAAGCACCTTCTCTCCCACAGCAAGCTCCCTATCCTTCGCTTTCCTATTATAATATGCAGCATGCTTCTTCCTGGCTTGTCTGAGGTTATCATTTGCAAGTTTCCAGCCAGTTTTTAATCGAGTGGTCAGCTCGTTCACATACTGATATGATGAGGTTACAGTCTCTTCTGCCTTCTCATCTGTCCATGTCCTCAATAAGGCTTCCAAAAAACCTTTTATGGGCCGGCCAAATAACAACGTTGCCGGTGCCATTCCTATTGAATTATGGGGGACATTCCGATAAGCAAATAAGGCCGCGGGTAAGTATTGATCCCATGTGTCAGGTTTTTCATGTGTCAACTTTCTCAGGATGGAAATTAGTGTCCCGTTGAACCTTTCCATCTGCCCGTTCCCTTGGGTGTGATACGGACTACAGTGAAAGTGCCTGGCTTGAAAGATCATGAAAACTTCCTCAGTTAGTTTCTCCTTGAACTGAGATCCATTATCAGTCAATATCTGGTGGGGAAATCCTAACCATGTGAATATTGTAAGTAACGCCTCTGCCACATGTTTGGAATCGATTGATGACATGGCTACCTCCTCTCCCCACATAGAACAAGTGTCCACCAATGTAAGGATGTAACTGTTTCTCCTCTTGGTTCATGTGAGAGGTCCAACAATATCCACCGCAACTTTCTCAAAAGGGGTTCCCATGATTGGCATCTCCCCTAGAGCTGCAGATGCAGTCCAATGTTTTGGAGCTACCCTTTGACATTCTGTGCAGGATTTTACATATCATTTAATATCTTGGGTTATCCCTGGCCAGAAGTAATGACAAGCTATACATTGTACTGTGGCGCTAATCCCCATATGACCACTGAAGGGGATAGCATGTCCTAACTCCAACACCTTTTCCTTATATGAAGTTGGAAGTACCAGCTGTCCATGACCATTGGATCCAGTTCCAGCCTTCCTATACATTAAATTGTTCTTCATATAAAATTCTCCTTTGTTTGGAGGGGTATGACTTTTTAAGAGTTTTCTGAAACACGGTTTTAGTGACCTATCCTCAGCCTGTGCCTTCCTCATCTCCTCTGGATGAGTATTTATTGGGTTATCTTCCTCCTTCCTTGAATGTGACCTGGTCTGTACTGCCGCCATAATCACTGGTCTTTTGGGATTTCCAAAAAACACATATCTACACCCCAATATCAGAGAGTAGATTGGTTCGTTTATCACTGATGCTCTAATCACTCCTTCCACATAGCGAGTTTTTACATTTATCCTTGCAATGGGAAGTGTCATGGTTTCTACTTCCTTAGTTGCCCCTTGTATATCCACTGTTTCTGTGGTATATTGATCTGGGTGCACAGGGTGAGAACTCACGACTGAGTCAAAATCCAATCCAGTATCATAAAGGCATTTAATAGTGGCCCCATTGCATACTACTTCTTCACATACAGGGGGATGATAAGGTTCCTGCTGTCCAGTAGGGTGTTTCTTCTTTCCCTTATTTCCTGTCTTAAGGCATGCAGCGTAATATGGAGGGTTATTTTTCTTCCTACAGTCTTTAGTATTATGGTTGTTTAACTTACAAAATTTACACCATTTTCCTTTGTGTCTGTAGGGTTTTCTGTCATTTACTTGAGGGTTTCTGTCTCTAGGATCATATCTTGGCCTATCATAGTTCGTTTTAAATCTATTACCTTGATCTCTATTTTCAAATTTATTCTGGTTTTAGGGGGCTTTATTACTTTCTGTTTGTTTACTTTTTGCTCCAGCTACTTCTGACTAGGCTGCCTGATATCTCTCAGCAACATTGAGAACCTCCCCTTACCTCTCTGCACCTTGTTCCATGAGAAATTTTCTCAGGTCTGGAGCCATGGACTCTCTCAGTTGCTCTATCATAATCATTTCCTTCAAATCTTGGGTTTTCCCCAGAGCAGTCCATTTCTCCAAATAGGTTTCCAGTCTGGCAGAGAATTGGTGGTAAGTCTCCCCAGACAGTAGTTTAGCAGTTCTAAATTTCTTCCTATAAAATTCCCCATTCTTCTCATACCTAATCAATAGAGCCTGTTTTATAATATCATAATCTTCCTGATCTTCTCTACTCAACTTTGAGAACACTTCATAAGATGTTCCCCTAAGACCTTGGGATAATTTTAAACTCCACTTCTCCTTCTCTAACCCATAATTTATAGCTAGTCTTTCAAATCTGTTTAAGAATGACTCAATGTCATCCTCTTTCTCCACAAAAGGATCTAAATGGAAGTTCATGGCTAAATTAGAGGCCCCCTGACTGGTAGTAGTATCAGAGGTAGATGTGCTGGTCCCATTTTCTGGAGCATGGCCTTGAAGTTCCAGCTCTCTTAGTCGTCATTCATGTTCCGTTTGCAAACACTTTTTCTCTTTTTCCACCTCCATCTGCAATCTTCTTTCCTCTTTTTCAGCCTCCATAAGCAATCTCTTTTCTTCTGCTTCCCTTTGCAATCTTTTTTCTTCTGCCTCCCTTTGCAATCTCATTTCCTCTAACTGTAACCTTTTAACTTCAGCCTCCCTATCAGCCTCTAATTTCTTAGCCTCTCTATCAGCCTCTAATTGTAATCTCTTATCTTCTGCTAATCTCCTATCTTTCCTATCAATGAATTTATCACATTCAGTAGTTACATACTGAATCAGAGCTTGCCCCTCTATACCAAGTTCTTTTGCCATCTGCACAGTAGCAGATCTGAATTTGGCCAAGTCTGCCATCTTTTCTTCTTTTCACAAATAATTTATCTTAAAATATATAATTTAACAAATGTTACTTATATTATTAACTATAGGCAATGACCGTTCATTCAATTTCCACAACAGTTTTTTTTATTTCTTATGCTATGAGTCCCAGGGTATGGTGGTACAATAATCCCAGACAAGCGCCCCAGTCTGTGGTAAGAGGTTTTAGAGTATAGAATATAGGTTCCTTTGGACAATTAGATGTGTCAGATGACACCAGAATAGTACCAGATAAGAGACTGGTCTAATGAGTAATACCCCCTTCTCTGAACAGAGTAAGGGTGTATGGACAATCAAGGTGAGATCAGACTATGCAAGTTCCCAGAGTAAAGAAAAATGATGTAAGTCTCTGGGTCTCTAACTGTCACCCCTTTAGATCTCACCTGACTAAAGAATCTGTGAAGGTGTGTATATGACAAGTGTCTAGGGTAATGCAATTATTATGATGTTGTATGAAAAATGACTAAACAGAACTGTAACTTACTAAAATTAATGAAGTAAGACTGTTTGTAAATTTAACTATATACAAATATATGTATATTATTATTTTATTCTTCCTGTACCTCAATGTTTTGTACGGGAAGTATCAACTCAATGGAAGTTTTTTTCTTTTATATTTACAGTATAGAAAAAAATATGTAACACAAAATGTTCATGACTTGTATCACTAAGAATCACTTTCTTGAGCACCTCACAGTCTTTCTTTTATACTAAAACTGTATTAACTATTGTTAGAGGATCTGTTTTCTACATCATCCCCAGGTCAGGAATTCTATGTTGTGGATTTTAATTTCTTTAATTGAACGAACGTTCAAGTGCCCGTCTAATGGGACTTATCTTAATCCTGTTTGAGAATAGTTGCGCCCAACTTTATATATCACACAGGTAGTGCTGTCTTCTGGCAGAAGCGAAGGCCTGTAGCTCAGCGTGTATTGTGAGCGTCCATTGCCACAATTTCTGTCTTCTCCAGGATAGTTGCACACTTTTAAGTGGTGATATGACCTGTGGAGAAGGACCATTCGTCCCACTATAATGCCTGTCTCATCATATTCCCACAAATAGTTGACAGTACGCTTACTTGGGTCAGATCTGTGTGCTTGCCATTTGCACCAGATCCTATCTCCATCTCCTACAATCAGGGAAGTGTATTCACATCTGATACACCTATCTTCATTACCTCTGTCCCTGAATCATTGCTTATCATCCATACTATTAGTAGGGGTGCTCAAATCCTGTGACTGGTCATTTATTTCTTTTTTTCAACTTCTAGGTATGGTGTCAGATGTCAATTAAACACTGTGATACTTTTCTCTTCTAGTTGGCTTACAGTCGTAAAAGGTATGGCAATTTTACAAACACATTTGACTCAACTGCATTCCTACTTAGGGCTGCGTAACATTTATCAGTCCCAATAGGCAGTATCTGAACATGGTGCACAATAAACTATGTGGCCGACATGTTAATTAAATTTTACAAATACATATTCTCCTTACCCTCAAGTAAGAATATCACACAATATGCACAAGCTTGACTAGCATTCAATGGTTAAACAGAAATGCTTTAATGTCCAGATGGTGAAAGTTTGGTCACAATTGCTCTCCCGCTGTTCTCTAATTTGCAAATGTATTTTTCGAATGGTGGACTATGCCGGCAGAAATGTTAATTTTATTGAACCTAAGCTCACCGCAATTAACCAATCAAAACGCGTTAAAAAATTTTAACTTTTTCTCCAAGCTACCAAATTTTGCAGTTTATAAATGTGTTCGCTCGTCTGTCTTAATTTTATTTATACAATATCTTTGTTATTTATGGGTCGATTTTTTTATATCGAAACTGATTATTAACCAGACAACTGTCCTCTATCTTCCTATATAGATTTCTTTTAATTATTCTTCACTGATTTCATCTATGTAATTATTTTGTAATTAAAGGCGTCGTTTCCTGAACGGTAAATATTACAAAAATAAAATTTTCTATATCAAGATAATATTATTACGGGGAAATCTTTATGTCACTATATTAAGCAATATCAACCCTATATTTCAAGATATCTCTCTCCTTTTAATTCTCTTTAGTTATCGAGAAATAAATTAGAAGAGGAACGACTAAGTAAGTAAGTTGTTAATAAATATTGGGAAGGGTAGTGCATGTGTGTTTGGGGTAGGGCCCTTTTTAACTGTTTACTCGAAATTTTCAAATTCGTTAGTCAAATAGTGGCGGTGGATTTGACCGTGTCCTTGAGACAATTTAAATGCTGTTGTTATAAATAGATTTTAGGAGTACACTAGCTAATTTTAAGGGGGGGGGGGGGTGGAAATTTGAGCAGAGTGTCACACAGTTTTTATTTTACTACACCCTGCACAAATTTTTCAGACATACTGGTACAGTGTTTGTTAACTAAAATGTGATGAGTAAACAACATACACATATGGAGCTCAAAAGAAATCAAGTCAGACCCAAAAATCAAAATCTTCAAATTGAAATGTCAAGTCAGTCCTATTGTATGGCTCTGAAACATGAACAACAAAAACAACATCCAAAAAGCTACAGACTTTCATAAATGGGTACTTGCATACATTAGAAGGATTGAAGTGGTATAAGATTACTGATGTGGAACTGATAACAACCAGACAAGTGCCAGTGGAACAAGAGATAAGATGACACTGGAGATTGATAGGGCACACACCAAGATGAAATCTTTTGACATCATTATCAGGCAGTCCTTGTTCTGTAATCCCTAAGGTGAGAAAGGGAGACCTAGGAACACATGAAAAAGACACAAATGACATAAAACTAAAACATCCCATACAAGTCCACTGCAGCTATCAATTCTCAAAACAGGTGGCAACATTAGTAATACAG
The DNA here is from genome assembly GCA_024509875.1 of Oreohelix idahoensis. Taxonomy (NCBI): domain Eukaryota; kingdom Metazoa; phylum Mollusca; class Gastropoda; order Stylommatophora; family Oreohelicidae; genus Oreohelix; species Oreohelix idahoensis. The sequence continues at coordinate 21,654 of JAMPIV010001165.1, forward strand.
TTTATTAGTATACACCAAACCACTGAAATAATTTAGTTAATATAAATGTTGACAATTAACAAAATCTAATAAATGACACAAACTTTGGTCATACACAAATTCAAAGAATGCAAAATTAAAAAAAAAATGAACAGCAACAAAGTATAAAGCATCAACCATTAACTGTACAGCAGTGCTTCCTAAATGTGGGTGTGAAACCTGACATGCCAGATAGCTTGGAAGGCATATCAACATATACACAGAGAATGAATTTTGTGCCAAATATAACAATGACAATGTGAATTCAGTGAAAAATAAATAAATAAATATAAATATATAAATATATAAATATATATGTCACAGAGTGCTCGAAGACTTCGTCTAGATTATTTTTAAATTCCTTACTTTTCTATTCCTTCACATATTTAGTCTGTTTTCTCTACGGAAATATTTGCACCTGCGATCGTTTCTTTAGCTGGTTTTTCAAGTCTTCACTAAATAGTCCTGTCATTCTATCCAAATTCTATCTTCTTCTACAAAGGCACTTAAAAGCATTTCTTTAAGGATGTCTATACGATTTATTCGCTTAGTCGAAACGACAGTGGTTCCCAGAGTATTATATTTCCGTGTTCAGTGGTCAAATGGAGACCGCCGATAAATCTTGGTACGTGCCTGAGCATGAGACGGGAAATAATTAACTCTGGACGTGGGAATCAGGAAATATTTTAACTTCATGCGAACGAACGCTGAGTTTTAAGATCACTTGCTGATTAACCGTCGGAGACAACGCACGCTTATAGAAGAGAAGAATCAAACTACCTCATATCTACAAGTATATGTGATTGAGAGTAACGCTATTAAAGTTCTATTTCTTAAGCTGTGATAAAGTCCTGAGCGCCCAGTTGCAGAATCCTAGCCAGTTTCTGGATTTTGATTGCTGTAAATTGTTGCGAGTAAACCACCTAGTTGCTCTATGCTACAGAGAGAACTAGTGCTTACGTCTCAAACCCTCGAGCGGTGTTTACAAGTCAGCAACCCTGAGCAGTCTACAGCATTTAAGCAGTCAACACCTCGTCAGCCCCTGAACATCATAACGCAACTTCACAACCAGGTTAACGGAAAGCCTAGTCATCTCTTGGACTGTTGCTCAACTGAATCAAATTCTCCAGTTGGTAATCCCTACCTACTGTGACGCCCAGGAGAAGTCCAAGCAGATAAGTCTACGTAAAACCCAGACCAAAATCAGAATTCACTTAACCAAGAAATAGCCATAGGAATAAACTTTCGTCAGTGAGGAAAATAGCCTCTTACTTCTTATCTGAACCAAAGACACTGACAGGTCTAAATTTCCTAGTATTTCTTTTTTTTTTCAAAGTATATGACAACATTGATTTTATTTTCTACTGTAATTAAAGTAATTATGTACATTCTGTAACTCACCATCATTCTGAGTTTGACTTAGTAGATTGTATGTTCTGTTCAGAAAAACATTCTCAACCCTCTTTGTATTACTTGTTACTACTAGTTCATCTTCAAAAACATTAGAGTAAGAAAGAGTTAGTCGTCGCCAGAAAAATACAAGAGTTGGTAGTCTGAAAGGTGAGAGAATCACTGAAACCAACCTGTGCCCTTCTGTTAACTCTTTCCCTCAACACTAGCTCACATCTGTGAAAACTAGTGTCTAAAGGTCTATGTGTTTTCTACACATCTTCCTTACTATACAAAACTCTTTATGCAACAATTGGATTCTCATTCAACATCAATTGAAGTGCACCATCAAAAATATCTGCGACATATATATATATATACTGAAGCACATTAAAAATGCACCACTATTATATATACTGATGCCGAGAAGCTGGCAAAAAAAAGTGTGGGAATGGATTTTCCCCGTGTTTGCCATGAGGTAGAGAGCGAATGGCTGCTGGAATGGAAAGTGCAAGATTCAACCCATGGGTGTGTGTACAGACTACATGAAAACGATGAAAGTTACACGTGCAACACGATTCTTAACAGCTATGACCCTTAAAATGTGTACGCGTTGTGGCAGTATACTCGGTATAAAAAGGCCGTTGAGACAAAACACCCAGTACATGTGCTTTAAATGCCACGACTATCTGAAAACGACCGTCAACGAGCCATTGGTATGTTGGAGACCTGAATGAGCTCGCGGGCCATTGCCAGAAGGATGAATTGCCACCACAGCACTATTGTACGTCTCAATGAACGTTACGGAACCACTGGCAGTGCCCGGGATAGACTTCGGACTGGCCAACCACGAGTTACTACCCCTGCGCAAGATCGTCATATTGTGCTGAGTCACCTAAGGAATGGACTCTCCCGGCAAGTCAAACAGCAAGAGCAATAGTGGGTAGACATGGGCAAGTCTCTCGAATGACAGTCATACGACGACTCAGAGATACTGGCCTTACTGCAAGACGACCTTATGTTGGGCCAAACTTGACTCACAGACATCGTTAGCAGCGCCTGCAATGGGCAGAGCAACATATCAGATGGACTAGACTGCAGTGGAATGCTGTCCTATTCACAGACGAGAACAGATTCAACATATCCTTTGCAGATGGACGTATGCGGATTTAGCGACGGTTGAAGAGCGCTTTGCAGATTGCTGTGTCAACCGATTTCGAGGTGGCAGTATTCACATTTGGGGAGGATTCAGTTTTCACCATCGCTTGCCTCTACACGTCTTTTGTGGAAATGTTAATGCTGTGACATATCGAGATGAGGTTCTGGATGCACTGGTTGCTCCTGCGTTCACAATTTATCCAGACTTGCAGCTTCTCCAGCAGGATAACGCACGTGCATTTTTTTGTATTTTTGGTTTTCTCCCTTGCCTGCACAGAATGCAATGAATTTCATAACAATCAAATATACAAATTAATGACCAGCATGGATTCATAGGAAAATGAATAAAGATTCGAAATATGTAAACTTTTACACACTTATATTTACATTTCACACTCTGTTCTGGATTATACAGGTGGTGCGTTTTTAATGTGCTTCAGTACATACATACACACATACACACATACACACATACACACACACACACACACGCATACACGCATGCACGCATGCACGCATGCACGCACGCACGCACGCACGCACGCATGCACACACACACTCACTCACACACACACACACACACACACACACACACACACACACACACACATATATATATATATATATATATATATATATATATATATATATATATATATATACATATTTACATAGTATGTATATATATATATATACAGTAGAACTCCATTTATCCGAACCCCATGGGACCGAGCATCGTTCGGATAATCAAATGTTCGGATAATTGGATTAAATAATGTATCGAGTTACATGTACACATATTTCTAAAAATAATTAACCATCACAAGGAAATTACACTATAAAACATATTTACTTGTACTGTAATAATAATACCCACACTGTATTAGATCACTGTATCACCAAAATCTTTCATTACACTGCAGTGCATGTACTACTTGTATTAATTATTTTTTTTAAGAAAGAGAAATGTTTTCAAAATAACATTACAAATGATTCAAAACCAGGCGCAACTTACGTATACATGTACTTGTACAGATGTAACCCACTATTTAAAATAATGAGAAATCCTCTTTTGCACCAAACTGGATAGTCTCCTTTTGGCTGCTAAGTCCCGCATTCTCTTCAACAGCAGAAGCTGTGTAGCACAGCTGTCATCTTCTCGCTCGTACCAAGCCATCGCTGTTTCTAGTGTTATAAAGGCCTCTTCAGGACTTGGTCGACGTTTTGGGTTTTCTTCATAATCTACAAGTACATCATGTACTTCTGAGGTGTCTTCATCATCGGTCACTACATGTATTTGGTTTTCTTCTTGCACAAAAGACAAAATTTCTTCGTCATTCAAAAACTGAAAACCAGAATCATTATCATCTTCTAGCCACATGTGTGCATCATCTTTGTCACAGGCCGAAAATCCGGGCATTGCTTGAGACAGTTCCACAACTTCATTTATACAATCATCATTTGTGGCCACTACAGTAGTTTCATTTCCTCCTTTTTTCCCAAGCAATCTATTCCAAGCCTTGTTGAGATTATCTTGTGACAGGGTGGTCCAAGCATCAGCTAACATGTATATCAGCAGTCTTTGAGATTAAGCTTTTTGGAAAACGCCACCACACTTTCTTCATCTTCAGCCAACAATAAACGACGCATGACTTCCTTCTTGTACATCTTTTTAAGCTTTGCTATAACACCCTGATCCATTGGTTGAATCAGTGCTGTTACATTGGGAGGCAGAAAAATTACTTTAAAATTTGCATCAACTGCATTCAGTGTATCCGTCTCTGGATGAGATGGTGCATTGTCCAGTAGAAGAATTACTTTTCCAGTTTTCTTTTCTTGTTCTCTCAACCTCTTCACATTTGGGATGAACTGATTTGTATACCAATCAAGAAATATTTCACTATTCATCCAAGCACTCTTCTGTACTTTGTAGCACAATGGGAGACATGTCACATTCTTTAAACAACGTGGTTTTTTGGCTTTACCGATCATTAGCACCGGTAAACGATGACTTCCACTGGCATTCGCGGCTACCACAATTGTTACTCTCTCTTTGCACTTTTTAAACACAGGGGAAGCTGCTTCGCGCTGAGATGCAAGTGATTTTTGAGGCAATGATTTCCAGTATAAGCCAGTCTCATCGGCATTATACACATCATCGAGTGAATAACCTTCTTCTTCCAAAAAAGCCAAGAATGTTTCTTTAAAATTTTCAGCGGCAGTTGCATCGCTAGATAAAAATTCCCCTTGAATCTCCAATTCTCGTATGCCATGACGAGATTTAAAGTTTCTTAACCATCATCCCTGGCTAGCCTTAAAGTCAGGAGGACAGTCAAGTTGATTGTTGAACTAAAGTGCCTTTTCACACAATAGAAAGCCAGAGATAGTTTCCCCTTTGCTTCTTCTTTGCACAAACCATATATACAAAGCCTCTTCCAATTTCAAATCTTTCGCATTTCTCATGGTTTACGTTTCTTCGACCCATTTTCACTATCCAATTTCGATGCAAAACTCATAATTTTATCCTTGTTACTTTTGATGTCAGAGACGGTAGCTTTCCCAACATTGAAAATCCTCGCAAGGGAAGACACAGTTTCACCTTTTCCTAGTCTCTTGATAATTTCTGTTTTCGTTTCAATTGACAAAACATTGCGGTTCCTTTTATATGTTTTAGGCCTTCTGGAAGATGCCATATCGCACAGAGAAATACTTGCACACCAAAATTATTCTGCTGTAGTAGCAGACACAATTATTTTAAGTTGAACTGTCTGTTTAGCCAGTGTACTGCCTAGAACGCACACGTACACTAGATTGGTAAACCAGATATTAACTGACTTTATGATCTAACTGACTTCCTGTACGTAAGCGACCGACCATTAGCCCATTCCATCCTCTACAAATTGTTCGCACACATTTGAAGCTTGCAGCATCAAAAGATTCAAAAATATAGTCTAACATGACTGGTGGCACCTGATTTTTTTTTTCTCGAAAAAGTGTTCGGATAATTGGATGTTCGGATAATTGGGGTTCGGATAAATGGAGTTCTACTGTATATATATATATATATATATATATATATATATATATATATATATATATATATATATATATATGTATATATATATATATATATATATATGCCACTGCACCTTTACGAAGAGATGTGCGCCAGGCAGTTCGGTCTTGCGCAGCAGCTTCCCATGTGTCTGGGTTTATGTCAAAGGTTTTTAATGAAGCCTTAAGCGTGTCTTTGAAGCGCTTTTTCTGGCCACCATGGGAGCGTCTACCCTTCTGCATCTCACCATAAAAGAGTATCTTTGGCAGTCGATGGTCTGGCATGCGGACTACATGACCTGCCCAGCGAATCTGTGACTGCATCAGAATAGTATCGATGCTAGGGATACCAGCTCTGTCAAGAACGGCGGTATCTGGGATCTTGTCTTGCCATTTGATGTTCATTATCTTCCTGAGACAGACTGTATGGAAGTGGTTGAGCTTTTTTACGTGGCGCCTGTATACAGTCCATGTTTCACATGCATAAAGCAGCACTAGAAGCACCGCAGCTCTGTATACCTTCAGCTTTGTCTGTAGACTAATGCCACTTCGATGCCAAACGTTGGTGTATAGTCTGCCAAATGTGCTGCTGGCTTTGGAGATCCTGGTGTTCACCTCATCATCAATGGCGATGTTCTGGGATAGTGTACTACCAAGGTATGTGAACCTGTTCACAACATTCAGTTTCTCACCATTTACCTTGATGACTGGCTCAGTATAAATTGTGCCAGGAGCTGGTTGGTACATGATTTCTGTTTTCCCCGTGTTGATGGTAAGCCCAAAGTTGGAGCAGGCTACTGAGAATCTATCAACGCTACGCTGCAGATCAGCCTCTGAGCCAGCACTGAGGGCACAATCGTCAGCAAACTGAAGATCCCTGATGGTGTGTGATTTGACCTTGGTTTTTGCTTGAAGCCTCCTAAGGTTAAACAATTTTCCATCAATACGATATCTGATGTCGATTCCTGTGTCCCCGTCTCTGAAAGCATCAGTCAGCATAGCAGAAAACATGATACTGAAAAGAGTCGGTGCAAGTACACACCCTTGTTTAACTCCATTTGAGACTGGGAAAGGCTCCGATAGCTCACCGTTTTCCTGAACTCTAGTTTGCATTCCATCATGCAGCTGCTGCACTATTGAGATAAATTTCTTTGGGCAGCCGTATTTTGCTATGATCTTCCATAGACCCTCTCTACTGACCGTGTCGAACGCCTTTGTCAAGTCGATGAAAGCTGTGTACAGGTCACAGTGCTGTTCTTGGCATTTTTCTTGAAGCTGTCTTGCAGCGAACACCATATCGGTGGTTCCACGTTCTTTCCGGAATCCACACTGACTTTCAGGTAGAAGACCTTTGTCAAGATGAGCCGTAAGGCGATTAAGAAGGATTCTTGCAAATATCTTCCCAGCGATTGATAATAGTGAGATGCCTCGATGATTGTTACAGTCTTGGCGATTACCTTTACGTTTATAAAGATGTATAATTGACGCATCCTTGAGATTGTGTGGGATGGTTTCACTCTGCCACATTTGCTGGAAGATCATGTGAAGTTTCTCTATCAGAACTGTACCGCCATCTTTATAGACCTCAACGGGAATTGAATCGGAGCCGGGGGCCTTTCCATTAGAAAGTTGACGAATTGCTTTTTGAGTCTCCTCCAAAGTCGGTATATCATCTAGTGCTTCATTTATAGGAATTTGGGGCAGTCGGTTGATGGCTTCATCGTTAATAGATGATGGCTGGTTCAGAATATTATTAGTGTTCGACCCAGCGTTGGAGGATTTTTTTCCTTGTCTGTAATTAGTGTTTTTCCATCTGCATTAAGGAGGGGAAGTGATCCTGATGATGTTGGACCATAGACCGCTTTGAGTGCATGGTAAAAAATTTTCAAGTCATGGCTGTCAGCAAAGCCTTGGAGCTCATCTGCTTTATTACTCAGCCATGAATCCCGCATCTGGCGTAGTTTATGTTGGACGATTCTACGCATGTTGTTGAAAGCGTCTTTCTTGGATGTAGATTTTGGATCATTTAAATATGCTTTATGGAGATGGTGTTTCTCAGCCAACATCTTCTTTATATCATCTGAGTTCTCATCAAACCAGTCATTTTGTTTCTTGATGGCGGGACCCAGGACCTCTGTAGCAGTGTTGTAGATCTGCTCGTTTAGGGCTGTCCAATTTGTTTCCGCACTTTGGCCGTCTAACGAGATAGATTTGAGACGGTCTTCTAGGGTGTCAGTGAATGACTGTTTAATTTTTGTCTTCTTTAGTTTGGTAATATCCAGCCTTTTTTGAGTTTTCTTTCCCTGAGGGCGCCTGGCAGGTTGGATACGAATTTTAAGTTTAGACACAATGAGGCGATGATCAGTCCAGCATTCGGTACCACACATGGACTTGGTCACCCGGACATCTTGCCTGTCCTTCTTCCTAACAATTACATAGTCAATTAGGTGCCAATGCTTCGAGCGAGGGTGCATCCAGGAGGTCCTGTTGCGGATAGGAAGTCGAAAAATGGTGTTGGTGACAAGGAGGTTATGTTCTGCGCAAGTCTGGAGGAGAAGAAGTCCATTGCTGTTACAGCGACCCACGCCGTACTTTCCGATAGTGCCATTCCAGGAGATGTTATCTGAGCATACTCTTGCATTAAAGTCACCAAGAATAATAAGCTTATCTGCTTTAGGAACTGATGCAATGACTGCATGTAGTTCTTCGTAAAACTTATCCTTGACGTCATCCTGGTTTGTCATAGTTGGTGCATACGCACTAATGATGGTGGCATGTTTCCTTCCATAAAGCAGCGGGATCTTGACCGTCATGGGTCGGTCATTTATTCCCTTTGGGGGCTCCGCTAGCTTGCCAATAATTGCTGTTTTGTTTGCAAATCCAACCCCTGCTTCTCGTCTTTCTTCAGTTCCTCTTCCGCTCCAATAGAATGTATAACCTGCACCCCTTTTTGCAAAGTTGGCCCTCACCTGCAAGTCGAGTTTCACTCAGTGCTGCTATGTCAATGTTGTATCTGGCCAGTTCTCTCCCAATCAGGGCAGTTCGCCTCTCGGGTCTGTTTGTGTTAAAGTCTTTGTCGAGTAGAGTGCGCACATTCCATGCGCCTAGAATGAGGGGGAAAAATCTGTCCTTTCTTTTTCTTGTGTGTCGCCCGCTGAAGTAAGGTACCCACCAACCGCGGTAAGCTGGTTAGGTAATGGTGGAGCAGGCAATGTTTAGGGCACCTTTTCTAGCCCCTTCCTCATGCCAAGGAGGTGAGCAGTGCTTTCCTAAAGAGGGCTGCTCAGTCATATATATATATATATATATATATATATATATATATATATATATATATATATATATATATATATATATATATATATATATATATATATATATATATATATAGTCCACTGAAGGCCAAGGACACCTTAGATTGTCCACTGAAGGCCAAGGACTCCATAGAAAGAATGTACATATACACAATTACATTTTTTGCATACAAGTATTACATTTTATTACACAGAAAAAATTGTTAAGCTTACATACAGTTATACTGAAATACAATAACAATCTGTAAAATGAAGATATTTACTTACATGCAAAAAATCTATCATAATTTTCCAGAGTAGAATTAAATTAATAAATTTTAAGGATATGCACAGCCTAACCCCCTCCCCCCAAACTAAGGGCTCCATGGACCATTGGTTAAGAAAACCTGGTATAACAATAATTTACAATTAGCCATCACCCCAAATGATTTGAGTTGTACAGCAGATAAAATGAGATCACAACCAGGGCATTTCATTCATAATCCTCCACTCCCAAAGGAGCATAGGCCTTCAACAAACACATGCCAAGTCTTCCTGTCAGATTAACAAGTTTTAAAACACAAAAGGTCAAAGTTGACCCATAGCAGATACAGCTGTAGGGGAGTGGAGTGTTAGAGAACTTCACCATACTAGGTCCAGCTTTGAATTTAGCTGACCAGTTCCCGTCCCTGCTGCCTTTGTCTTCCATAAATCAAGAGCACTTTATGGTGCTCATTTACAGCTGGGTAGATGAGCATGATGATACCGGTTTAGACCACTGTACCTTTGCAGCTGGGAAGAGTTGAGTGTAGAGGAAGACAGTGCCATAAGTGGGAAGTTAACATCTAGCGATAGACAGGAAAGAGTATCAGAGTGCACCATCAAGACAAGAGACAGAAGATGGAGATATATTCAATGCTAAGATGGCAGTTGATAGATCAAATTGGATACCTTCAAGGGAAAAAATGCCACACACTTCTGCATATTATGATATGGTTTATTTGTTTCATCTGCTTAAAATGTAAAAAAAAAAAAAAAAAAAAAAATTACTTAAAACAAACATTTTAAAAAATAACGGACAAAATACAGCCTGAGAGCACTTTGAAATTCAACTGTGTCTTAATTCAGTGTTGTGTCTTTCATGTCTCAGTTAGTTAGTCTAGGAATGAGAAATTTAATTTAATATTACAGTTTGTGAAAGGAAATACATCATGGGTTGAAAATGTACAGACCTACTAGTTAATAAAGAAACACTTGTTACAAAAGCACAAATTCTAGTAAACACTTTGATCAGCAGATGTAGTATCCATGTTGCATGAATTCACTTGGAAATCAAAACAGCTCACAATATACTGACAGTTAAAAATGAGACATGAGATAAATTGATGGAGTTTTTCTAAAACAAACACATACAGCCCAAACTGAGTAGCACTCAAGTGCCCTTAATCCTTAAGAAGCTTAATCATTTCCACATGAGCTGTCTTCGCAGGATCCTCAGGATCAAGTGGCATGATAGATTATCTAATTCTGAGGTCCTCAAAAGAGCACATATCTCAAGCATCTACACATTGCTGCAGAGGGCCCAAACTAGATGGGCCGGACATGTTGTTTGCATGCCCGAAAAACGCATCCCAAAGCAGTTAATGTACAGCGAACTCTCTATGGGTAAGCGAACAGCAGGGGGACAAAAGAAACGCTTCAAAGACACACTGAAAGCATCGTTGAGCAGCTTCAAAACTGATGTCTCCTCCTGGGAGACTATTGCACAGGATCGCTGTGCCTGGCGGATAAACATTACTCAAGGTGCTCGCATTGCAGAACAGAATTTAGCTGATAAGGCAGAAGGCAAGCGTGCTGCAAGAAAGGCCAGAATGCACAGCAACACTACTATCGACTCTAACCATGTGTGCCCCGTATGTGGCAGGGCCTGTAGGGCCAAAATAGGATTAATTAGTCACATGAGATCACGGCACAGATGTGTCACAACTCAAGTCTGAAGCCGTCGCCATCTTCGCTTGCGATGGGCAACTATTGTGGTCGGCATCACGCCGGCCGCCTTAACCTTCCCAGAGTTGCTCTGGTACCCATTTGGGGCTGGGTCGACCCAGGAGCCGTTTGTGGCCTAAAAAATTCCCGCCTCATCTGGGGATCGAACCATAGACCACTGCGCTAGGAAGCCAGTGCACTAACCACTGTGCTACCGCGGCTCCCTATATATATATATACTGTTCAAAAAAAAAAAACGCATAGCTATCCGAGGGCACATTTTTATGAGTTTGTAAGTAAAATATGGTGCTAGGGTATGTAAAAACCAGCCTCAAATGTTCTTTACAGTGTCAAATGCACGTGTTGACCTGAATTGCGTACGTTTTTGTAATCGTTAAAACGCAGTGGTCAATAGTGTTTATGATGCAATTTTTGACCACAGCTCATGTTGCACGCACATGAAAGCAACAAAATTTGGGGTGTACACTATTCACTAACTACGCAACTGAAACCCTATAAAAGGATAACGCTACACAAACAAAATTCAACTGCCCAGTCATTGCCTGGAATCTGACTGCATGATGCTGGACTTTGGGCACAACGACCTCACCGAGGACCTGTCCTTACGCCAAAATCGACTTCTTTGGGCCAACCAGCATCGTCCCTTGTCAGCTGACAATCAATGGAGACTTGTCTGGGTTAGTGACGAACCTTTCTTTTTTCTTTTGTAGCGTCATGATAGATGGAGAAGGGTCTATCGTAGGCGAAATGAACGTTTTGCCCAAAAATTGCGTTGATGAAGCTCTGCCACACGGTGGTGGAGGTGCAATGGTGTGGGGAATGATCAGTTACAACGGAAGGAGTCAATTGGTGCACATTGAAGGAGGCTTGAATGCGCAACGATACGTCAATGAAATTCTTTGACTCCATGTCCTTCCACTTTTGGCTGCCCAAAGGTCTGTGTTTCAACAGGACAATGCCAGACCCCATTGTGCACGGTTGACCATGCAGTTCCTGTCTGCCAACAACATTCTCACCCTTCCCTGGCCATCCCTGACTCCAGACATGAGTCCGATTGAGCACCTGTGGGATGAGCTGCATAGACGTGTTTGTCGCCGAGATGTTGCTCCAGCCAATTGTCGTGATCTGTTCCAGGCACTCCAGGAAAAGTGGGCATCCATCCCACAGGCCCACATCAGACGTCTGATCGCATCCATGCCCAGGAGATGCCAGTCACTGATCGATGCAAGAGGAGGTCACACACCATATTAACGGGAAAGCCCGTACGCCAAAAAAACTCTCGTGACCCAGATGCAAAACAACCGTCACTTGGTTGGGTGAACCTTAAGATATTCTTGTGTGCAATTTGAACAATTAACTCATTAAATTAAAAAAGTTATTCAATGTCAAAATTATGGCTATGTGTGTGCCTTCAGTAGCTATGCGTTTCTTTTTTTGAACAGTATATATATATATAATATATATATATATATATATATATATATATATATATATATATATATATATATATATATATATATATATATATATATATATATATATATATATATAGTATTTTATCAGTGCCACTGTTACCCTTATCAGTAGCTTCTATCTTTAATTTTTGTTGAGGTGGTAATATGTACCATTTTGTGTGTGTACACATGTATATGTATTTATTTATTTTTAGAGAGATAGATAGAATTAGCGAAACCAAAAAAACACTTTGAGATGGGAACTGGAGGCAGACATGAAAGAGTTATGGTAAGACATTTAACAGATGACACAGGAAGTAAAGGCTTGACATACATTTGTTGAGGCCCCACTGCTCCTTAGGGAACTGAAAAATAATTCATTCATAACCCTCCACTCCCAAAGGAGCATAGGCCTTCATCAAACACATGCCAAGTCCTCCTGTCACGTGCCATCATCTCAAGTTCTTTACACGTTATCCTCATCATTTTCACCTCTGTTTCTAGCTCTCTTCTCCATATGCTTCTTGGTCTACATCTGCCTCTCTTGCCCTGGGGGTTCCAGAACAAGGACTGTCTTGTAATGCTATCAACAAGTTCCCTCAGTGTGTGTCCTATCCATCACCATCATCTTCTCCTCATCTCTTGTTCAACTGGCACTTGTCTGGTTCTTGTCATCAGTTCCATGTTGGTTACCTTGTCATACCATTTTAATCCCTCTATTCTACGCAAGCACCCATTTATGAAAGTCTGTAGCTTTTTGGTTGGTGTCTTTGTTGTTCTTCGTGTCTCAGAGCCATACAATAGGACTGACTTCACATTTGAGTTGAAGATTCTTATTTTCGTGTTGTATCCAATTTCTCTTGATCTCCATATATTTCCCAATGCAATGAAAGCTCCTCTTGCTTTTTGTATTCTTATTTTGATATCACTGTCCTTCCAACTTTGTATATATTGCTGCCTAGAAATGTGTACGATTCTTGTAGTGGTGTTATTTCAAGCTCAACCCTGTTATCGTTACCTGCATTTATTTTCATTATTTTTGTCTTTTCCCTACGTATTTTCAGACCCAATTGCTGTGATCTCTTATCAAGTGTTTTCAATTTGTCCTGTATCTGATTACAGTTAAAAAACAGAAGAGCCAAGTCATCAGCAAAATCCAGATCGTCCAACTGCTTTGTCAGAGTCTACTGGATTCCATTTCTGTTGTAGCACACATAAAATAATTATAGCACTTTTCTTTTTAATGGCACAATTTGAGCATCCATAGAAAACACTACATATCTTGGCAGTAATATAGATAAAGTTGGAGGGACAGACAACGATATCAAAATAAGAATACAAAAGGCAAGAGGAACTTTCATTGCATTGGGAAATATATGGAGATCAAGAGAAATCGGATCCAACACGAAAATAAGAATCTTCAACTCAAATGTGAAGTCAGTCCTATTGTATGGCTCTGAGACATGGAGAACAACAAAGACAACAACCAAAAAGCTACAGACTTTCATAAATGGGTGCTTGCGTAGAATAGAGGGATTAAACTGGTATGACAAGGTTACCAACGTGGAACTGATGACAAGAACTAGACAAGTGCCAGTGGAACAAGAGATGAAAAGAAGACGATGGCGATGGATAGGACACACACTGAGGAAACCGGTCGATAGCATTACAAGGCAGTCCTTGTTCTGGAACCCCCAGGGCAAGAGAGGCAGAGGTAGACCAAGAAGCACATGGAGAAGAGAGCTGGAAACAGAGGTGAAGATGATGAGGAGAACGTGGAAAGAACTTGAGATGATGGCACGTGACAGGAGGACTTGGCATGTGTTTGTTGAAGGCCTATGCTCCTTTGGGAGTGGAGGGTTATGAATAGAAAACACTGCAACAGAAACATCATAATTACAGGGCTTCTTTTCTGTATGTCTGAATATGTTCTTAGCTAACAGGCAGAGGCCACACTTTACAACTAACAAAATCACATTTATAAGACCTCTCTGTAGTATATCACAAAATATAGCACCACAAAGATTACATTTATATTGCTGAGATGCATGGAGGCATATCTGGAGTCATCTTTAACTGACCACCAGCTATAAACAATGCTGCAGTATACATATGTGAAAGTGAACCTCTGTGAGGCTAATTACACCCTCAATGATGCTTGAAATCATCCACACACATCCATGGATTCCCTCTGTGGTGAAACATGTTGAGAACTCAGCATTGCACACTAAGCTTTGATTCCCAGACATGATTCTTTAGCTTTGACCTGGTTGACTGCATGTAGGAGGATCTCACTATGGACCCACTGATAAGTAGGGGAACTGAGAAGTGGCTCTGTGCAGGACGTGACATTTCCTTGGGAGACCCCAGAACCAGAGCACAGTATTTTAACTCTACATAGTTGGACAGCCCTCTTGGATGGCAGGGAATGCACAGTATGCCACATACTTCTTACTCATAGTTTGGGACTCCTATGTGGTGATCCTTTAAATGCAAGCTAAGCTGGAGAAACTGGAGCTCATGACTTTAACTCAACATGTTTTGGAATAGTAGAAAAGCCACAAGAAAAGCCTAGATCTTCAGTGTTACCAAAGAGTGTTGAACTTGTTACTGGCTGCAAAAGAGTGAGAAGCTCAGCAGCCCTATTAAACAACAACAATAACAAATCTGGTTATGATTTCAGTTTACACAACAAAATACTTTTTTCACTACCACTTTGCAAAATGAAGTCCACAGGAAGTGATCAAATAATTTAAACCATCAAGATATTTTGTGAAAAGGGGGCTGAAAAATAATGAATGAGTAAACTTGCATTACAAACATCATGCTTACAAATTGTGTAAGGTAAACACATAAATTTTCTCTGATGTGCATCTAGTGTGCAGTTTTAGAATACAGATGAGTAAACTCAACACCACAAACATTGCACTTACAAATTGTCTCTCATGTATGTTTTGTAAATAGTGTGTTGTTTTAGAATAAAGACTTGAGAAAATTTAACACCACAAACATCACACTTAGAAAGTCGCTCTCATATATGTCTTTTGTGTAATTTTAGAATACAGACTTGAGAAAACCAAATACATCAAACATCACACTTAGAAATTTTCTCTCAAGAATGTCTTGTTGTGTCCTGTTTTAGAATAAAGACTTGAGAAAATGTAACACCACAAACATCACTCTTAGAAAGTCCCTATCATGTGTGCCTTCTTTTGTGTAATTTTAGAATACAGACTTGAGAAAACCTAATACCTAATACAACAGGCATCACATTTATACATCTCTCCAATGTGTTTCAACACATGTCACTGAGTAGCCTGAAAATCACCACAAAGATCACACCTATACATACATGCCACCCTTAGACATGACAAACCTGTACAAAAAATCCAAAAACCCTGTACAAAGACCCGCAAAACCTGTACAAAGACTGAAAAACGTAACAAAAGAGTTAGGCCTAATTCATGTAAAAATATATTCAATTAGATGGTTCTGCACCATCATAGTGACATGCACCCTTTGCCTTTTTTAAGCATGTCTTCCCTTGCTTTAAAACCTAAACAACAGGAGTTAGAATTTATTTTGCATTGTAGAAATGCTGTAACTGTATCATCATTTAGTCTATTTCTGCAAAAAAAATTAATACAATTTATGGTGGAAATGAAGAACAGTTTGGTGTCTGTTCTATAGTGCCTAATAAAAGTATAGGTCTAAAGAGACCAGTAATAAGCGTTTTGGGTTAGGTTTACTAATCTTAAATCAAATATATAGGCTATATATATACATACATATATATATATATATATATATATATATATACGACTTTTAGTGTCAATCAAACATTGATAGTAATTAATTATTTAATAAATATAGGCCTAGCCTAAATCATTAGTTGACCGTAATGATGATCACCAAAGGCAAAATCGCATTGTTTTTTTAAAGAAACGAAATTAAAACTAAGACGAGAAGTAGGCCTAACTCCAAATAGGCTAATCTTTTCTCTGATCGGGTTAAGATGCAAATTTGCCTTGCTTTTGTGTGTGTGTGTTTTTTTTTTTTCAGTTTCAAAATTTGGTAATATCGGACGCCGAACGCTTCGCATGTATTTTCGTACCATTTAGATTTAAGGTTAGTGTTACTAGTCTAAATGGTACAAAAATACATGCAGATCGTTCGGCGACCGTCATTCCGATATTACCCATTATTTGTATTGTATTATTATTCAAATTTACATTTCTTACGCACTTTCTACAAGTTTTAGTGAAATCAAATAATATGAAGTGGTATCCGCCTTTTTTTTTAAGCAGCCGTAAATAATAAATTAGGCTATGCTAAATCTTACGAAAAAAAAAAAAGCATAGCCTAGGCCTAAGTTATCTGACAGTTAAATCTAACTTCATCTAAACAATGTTATTGTAATACTTTTTTTAAAAAATTAATTACTTAATTAACAATACTAAACTGGAAATTAATCCTAAACAATAGGCTCGACTCAGTGCTGCGTAATGGTTCAAATAATCAGTAACCTCGCGCTAGCTTTAGCGAAAAATTGTGAATGAACACGCCACGCACATCCCGCGGCAATTGAAAAATAGGCAGCTTGATTTTCATTGTTTTTTTTTTTATCCACTTGCTTAAAATCTCGCCGAATCTCATGACGCAAATTACGGAAAATTGTGTAGTGGCACAAAACGGTCGATTTATATGTATATTTAATAATTAGGCGAAAAAAAACCCGTACAAACGGTATGTGCGGGCCGTACACATCTGAAAACGCAAACACCCCATACAGATTATGGGTAAACCATAGCGTGTGGCATGTATGCCTATATGGCTTTTCCCCTGTATGCCTTCTTAGAGTAAAATGTAAAGGATCCCGTTACACGCCCATTGAGGCCTATTGGGAATATGGTGTTAGGCCCATATTTTCTTGACCATTGGCACACTAGGGGTGATGTGGTCAGCATCACGCCGGCTGCCTCACACCTTCCCAGAAGTTGCTATGGTACCCAGTTGGGGCTGGGTAGACCCAGGAGCCATTTGCGGCTTAAATAAATCTCCTCATCTGGGGATCGAAACATAGACAACTGAGCTAGGAAGCCAGTGCACTAACCACTATGCTACCGCGGCTCCCAAAACCACTTCTTAGAGTATTAAGGTTTCTGTGTCATTTTGTGTCTCTTTACTTACATGTTTGACATCAGCAAATTGAAGGACCCCCTTACCAGAAAAGCTTTTGCGGCTGACACAGAGAAACGATATCAATTTGCCAAAAGTCAGGAAAAGACATTGACTGATGATATGGACCAGAGATTCAACACCATTTCAACAGTATATAAGGAAAGCAGCAAATCATGCTTGGGATTCAAGGAAAGGAAGAAGCAAGACTGGATAACACCAGAGACATTAAACACCATAACACTGAGAAGGGAAATGAAAAGAAAGAAAACAGAAGCGAAGTCCCCCAGGTTAAAGCAACTATATAGCGAACAGTACAGTCAGCTGGACAAGGAAGTTAAACGTCAAACCCGAAGTAACAAAAGGAATTTCCTAGACGATCTTGCGGGACAGGCAGAGGAGGCAGCACTGAGAAACAGTATACAAAATAACTAAATTCATCAGCGGAAAACGAGGTTCAAACAATATTACATTAGTAAGAGATAAGCAAGGAAATCTCATCGCGACAGCGGAGGGACAGGAGACAAGATGGGTAGAGCACTTCAGAGAGGCTCTGAACGGGTGGGCCACCAGAGACACAATTGAATGTTCCTGGGGCTGAGGACGATCTGGATGTAGGTACAGACATTCCACGAGGGGAAGAAATCATCACAGCAATCAGGGGGTTAAAGAACGGAAAAGCTCCTGGCCATGATAACTTAAATGCAGAGCTATTTAAGACAGACCCTGAGCTGGCAGCAGAACTATTAGAATCACTATTTGTGCAGGTCTGGAGGGCGGGGACAGCGCCATCAGAGTGGAGCAGGGGAATGGTTGTCAGGTTGCCCAGGGGGGGGGGAGATCTTGCGGACTGCAATGGTTGGAGAGGAGTCGCTCTGCTCTTGGTTCCCAGCAGAGTACTGGGCAGGATGGTTATACGGAGAGTTTCAAAAGCAGTGGACCATGGGCTGAGGAAAGAACAAACAGGATTTGGAGGGAACAGAGGGTGTGTGGATCATGTATTCATTCTCGGGGACACTGTGGAGCGGTGCTCCTAATGGCAAGGACAGCTGTACATTAATTTCGTTGGTTTTGAAAAGGCTTTTGACAGCATACATAGGGACAGTTTATGAAAAATACTGAGGGCTTATGGAATTCAAAGCTGCATAGTGTCAATCATAAAAAGTCTCTATGCCAACTTTACGTGTAGTGTTGGGCAGAGCAACCTAACCTTTGAGGTGAAGACAGGAGTACAACAGGGATGTCCCTTATCAACCACTCTATTTTTGACAGTCATAGACTGGGTGATGCGCCAGACAACAGAGGGCAGTCCAAGAGGAGTAAGATGGACTGCATTTTCTATATTGGAAGATCTGGAATATGCAGATGACACTGCACTACTAGCACATTCACATCAACACATCCAGGAAAAAACGGATAGACTTAATAAGTTTAGCCAGCAGGTGGGCTTGAACATCAATTTAAAGAAGGCAGAGGTCGTGACGCTTAATGTGAGCAACCCTGAGCCCATATCAGTAAGGAATCAGCAACTGGTACAGACAGACACATACCTAGGATGCATAGTAACACCAGACGGCGGGGCAGGCAAAGACATCAACATCAGAATGAATAAGGCAAGAACAGCCTTATTTAGCCTAAACATCATCTGGAAATCCTCTCAATACAGCACAAGCACAAAATTTAGATTATATCAGAGCTGTGTGCTTTCTGTGCTTTTTTATGGTGTGGAATGCTGGAGAGTTACAGAGAAGGAAATGTCGAAATTGTCCTCTTTTCACACAACATGCCTAAGAAAAATTCACCAAATCTTTTGGCCGAATACCATCATCAAACAAGATCTGCTTACTTGGAGCAAGCAAGAGGACATGCACACCATCTTAGCTGGCAGACGCTTGAGCTGGGTTGGCCATGTCCTCAGAAGAGACCCCGATGTCATCACAAGAACAGCTATGCTTTGGATCCCTGAAGGAAAACAAAAGAGAGGCCGACCAAAAACAACCTGGCGGAGGACTGTGGAGGCTGAGATGCAAAGAATGAACCAGAGTTGGGGCACTGTACAAAGGATGGCCGCCGACCGAGAAAAGTGGAATCAATTTGTTGTTGCCCTACAAGACGCCACTAGGCGTGATGGCCACTGACTGCTTTGACGGTCAGTGGCTAAGGATCAAAGAAAGACTTACATAATCATTCCCCTTCTACCGTGAGTTGTAGAGGTTTGGAAGAGAGGGCACCAGACTATCCTATTGGCTGTCTTCTTCCTGGCTTGGTTCCATTCTAGTCCTCGGTCCTTGAAAGATTGTCTATTGTAGTCTTCCCAGTGGACTCTGGGTCATTCTGGGGATCTGGATCCCTGGCTCTTTGTTTCCCATGCTTGTCATGGTAGCTGATCTCCTCCCATTCTGCAGACATGGCCAAACCATCTTAGTTGGGACTGTTCTACTTGGATCTGCAAGGGGTGGGATTTTAGGCATTGATGTATCATCTGGTTGCAGACCATGTCTCTTCTTGTTACTTCAACCACCTTCCTCAGATACCTCATTTCCGAGGTTTGGATCTGGTTTTTGTAGATTGTAGTCATTGCCCATGACTCGTATCCATATGTCAAAACTGGGACATAGGTGGAGTGGTATACAGCCATCTTCGTTTTCTTACCAACCTCTCTCTTGCTAAGGAATCCTCAATTTATGGCCTGAAAAAGTCTCACAGCTGCTGCTTTTTGCGTGGCCAACTCTTCAATGATGCCACCCTGTCAGTCTATAATAGCTCAGATGTATTTAAAGCGGTAGACCTGCTCCAGGACCTGTTCTCCCAACTTAATCTGATGTCTTCTTTCTTCTCGTGATATCGCCATGGATTTTGTTTTAGAGCTGATTATGACCATCTGTTGAAAGCTGAGTTATGTATAATGTCTACTGTTGAAGATGGTTGGGATGGATGTGTTCATACGCCACACAGGCTAACACTGTTGAAGGTGACTTGTTTATGTTTATGGCCATCACTGTTGCAATAGGGATGCGAATGGTGATTCAGGTATCATGAGGATGGCTCAGAAGGAGGCCAACATGGTGTGTGGGTGTTTAAGTAAGACAATGTACGTGAATGGGTGTAGTTCTAATATGAAGCAATGACGATCACACACACCACAAGTTTGCTCAATATATGGAAGAAGTGTAGAATGGCTGTGGTACAGTTCCATACAATTTATTCACCACATCAACAAAGACATCAATGACACACTGTCAATAGGACAAATTGAGCACATCAACGTTATGTAGACAAATGTATTCACATGGATAACACACTCTGTATTTCTTCTGATCACATCCAGGCATGTAAATATTCTGGCGGTAAAGACCGCACGAGTGCCAGGCTTCAATATATATGTAATATTCTTCTGGATTCTTTGACAAACAGTCATATCAATATTTTGGCGGTAAAGACCGCACGAGCGCCAGGCTTCAATATATATGTAATATTCTTCTGGATTCTTTGACAAACAGTCATATCAATATTTTGGCGGTAAAGACCGCACGAGCGCCAGGCTTCAATATATATGTAATATTCTTCTGGATTCTTTGACAAACAGTCATCAATATTTTGGTGGTAAAGACCGCACGAGCGCCAGGCTTCAATATAGGCAATTCTTAGCCACAAAATAGTGTCAAAATAATTTTTACCTTTCACTGGAATCCAGGAATAAACCACTTAACAAATGCCATCTCCTAGGCATAGAAATATATAGGAATATCAGGGGAAAATTCTTGAACATCTTCTAACAACTGGAAACAACGCTCCATTCCCCGTAACACAGACTGAGAGCTTCGCTCAACTCCCTCTCAGCTCAAGAAACCCGGGTCGACTGCATAGCAAAGACAGTCTTCCAGACCCACGGAAAATCAATCACGCATGCGTGGAACAGCAAGCCCCTGAGTAGAGCTAGCCAAGGAACGTTCCAGAGCGTTCCACGAAAACAGCACAGAACACTCCTTATTTAGACAACTGTATACTCCTAATATATCCCTATATGGATGACTGTGTAATGTCAAGGGGAGATAACAACTAAATCTAACCAGTACAAAAAAGCATACAACCAGTCTCTTCCCTTTGACCAAGAAAAAATCATATCCCTAAATGACCGTAACACCATCCCTCTCTTCTCCAGCTCTTCCTTCCAGACATGCAGGTTGGAATGAAGATGTGCCTCTGATTTAGCAATCAGGGCAACATTACACTGGCTAACAACAACAAAATTTGTTTTTCTTTCTCTAACATTTCTATGTTTTTCTGGTCAATTTTAATGCGCTGTTTTTAAATCTGCAAACCGTTTTTCTCTATCAGGTCGGGATCTCTAGAAATACGCAATTGAAGTTTTTAACAACGCATACAGTATTACAATATCATTCGTACAAGAAGTATAACAGTTATGTAGGCTTGAATTTCTTTGCAGTCGACTTTCGTCGGTGAATGGAATATGGTACATCACGATGAAGCATCCAACAATAATCGGCAAGCATGGTCACACTCCACCGTCCTTGATAACGTTGTCAGGGAAAAAGTCAAGATGCGAATCGAGCAAATGGATTTTGAGGGACATGTTACAGCCCATAATTCTGTATGCATCTATGCACTGCTTAACAATATGCACACAGTCGACAGATTTGTGATTTCCCAGAAAGTTATCTACGATCGATTTGAATGCCATCCATGCGCGAAGTTCACTACCATGTAACAAGTTCTCGAATTGTTTGTCTCCAATAACTTTCCTAATCTGAGGTCCTACAAAGATACCTTCCTTTATCTTTGCATCGCTTACTTGCGGAAACTTTTCTCGAAGATAAGTGAAAGCTTTGCTCGTTTTATCTAACGCTTTTACGAAATTCTTCATGAGCCCCAACTTTATATGTAACGGTGGAAAAATGATGCTGTCTTTGTTAACTAATGGCTCGTGTATTACATTTTAATGCCCGAGCTGCATACGATCCCTGATAGGCCACACCTTTCTTGCAAAATGTTCCTGTTTGTTGTGGCTGTCCCATTTACATAGGAAGCAACAAAATTTAGTATACCCAGTCTGCATGCCCGTGAGAATTGCAATGATCTTTAGGTCTCCACAAATCCGCCATTGGTAGTCATTGTACTTTATTTTTGCCAAAAGTATAGCCATATTGTCATAAGTTTCTTTCATATGAACAGAGTAGGTGACTGGAATTGATGAAAATAAATTTCCGTTATGCAATAACACGGCTTTAAGACTAGTCTTGGAAGAGTTGATGAAAAGTCGCCATTTGTTGACTATGTGCTCATAACCGAAGTGCACCATTAGACCGTTTACATCTTTGCATTAGCAAATGTCATCATCCATCTCAAAGTATTGAACAAGTTCTCTGTGTCTATGACAAAATTTAGATATCGGAGTATTGGGCGCTAAAAGATTCCATTCTTTGAGTCGCGAACCGAGTAATTCCGCTTGTCCTATGGTAAGAGCGAGATCACGTATTAGTTCTGAAAGTTCTGAATGGTTAATTAAGTGAACACCATCATGCACCGGTATATAACCCGAGTCAGAATTAGTTTCTAAAGCAGGTTCATTCATGTCCAACAGATATTGTTCTGGTGGAACTGGGATCGGACAGGTGATTGGATCATGAGGCACTGGTTTTGAAACCGATTCAATATTTGGATAAACCACAGACTTTCTAGTTTTAAAAGTGAAACCATGGATATTTGTCAAGCAGAAGTAACAATCAGTAGCATGATTTGTCGGTTCACGCCAATACTGCACTCCAAAAGTCATCGACTTATGCTTCTGCGATTTTCGTAACCAACCTGCCAATGTATTTGCACATGTCGAACAAACTGCATTTGGCTTCCAAGATTTATTTGCATCATCAACTTTCAAATCGAAATAAAGTTCATATGCTTTCTTTAGTAATGGTGTAAAGTTTTTCTGGTGAACACGATCGGTAAAATATCCGCACACATAACAGAACAGATCAGCCGAATTTCTACAACTTCTAGAAGCCATATTTCGCTCAGAATTATTTCAAAATACAGTAACTATTTCAAAAATAGCGTAACATATGTCATGCATCTTTTAGCAGTATAAAAAGTAGAATTATTTTGCATTTTATTAATTTTTAATAAGTCATATAGTAAAAATGAAATGGAGCAAATAACGGTTTCCCAAAAATATATTTATTCACAAATATCTTAAGAACCCGATGTGATAGAGATAAACGGATTTCAAATTTGAAATCAGTGCAAGAAACTGACCTAAGAACACGTATTCTTATATAAGAAAGAAAAATGTTGTTTGTCAGTGTTATCAGCAAATGCCAGCTTTGAAATACAGACAAGTCTAATCTTCCAGTACCCCACTGAATACTTTCCTGTCTTCTCCTTACATGCCTTGATGACATCATCCATGAGGAGTATGAAAAGATAAGGGGACAGGATATCGCTTTGTCTTACACCAGTGGTGGTCCTGAACTCTTCTGATTTATGGTTTGCTGTCCTCATATAATTTCTGCAAGACTTGTAGAAGCTCATGTATAGCATAAATCAAAGGTGCTGGAATGTTCTTCCTTGCCAAACAGTCCCAAGGATTACTCAAGGGAACCCTGTCAGATGCCTTTTCCAGATCTATGAAACAAAGATGGATTTCACTCTTATACTCAAGGGCCTTTTCACTCAGCTGAGTGTGAAGATTAGGTCTTGAGTATTTCAGTTTGCTCGGAATCTGCACTGGACCTCACCCAACTGTGGCTCAGCTAGGCATCTAATTCTCTGCTCTAGGATTCTAGAGTAGATTTTACCAGGGACACTGAGAAGGGATATGCCTCTATGGTTTCCACATTGTCGAGTCACCCTTTTTGGAAATCGGTGTTATGATGACAATCTCCCAATCCTTTGGTATGGTCTTGTTGCACCACGCTGCCTGTAGGACCCTTAGGAGTAATAGGTTGCCTGATGCTCCCATGTACTTAATCATTTCTGGTGTTATACTACCATGGCCTGCTGCTTTGCCCATCTTAATTTTCTCCAGTGCTGCCTTCAGTTTTTCTATCTTCATGTCATCTTCACCGCCATTGGTTTCTCTTCTGTGCTAGTGGTTATCATTTCTAATGCTTGACATTGCTCACCATTAAGGAGTTCTGTTGGTTCACATCTAGTGTATGCATGTATGCGCTTATGGGGAAACTTTGTGTTTGAAATGATCAGATTCTGCTCACTGAAGAATCTAAGGAGTTGCTTTCCATTGTCATTGAGAGTATCTTCTCCATATTTTCTGCTAACTCCACCCCATCTAGAATGGTCATTTCCAACTCTGGCATTGAAATCTCTGAGCATCATAATTTCATCTAGGCAGTCATCCACTGTCCTTTGAAATAGCTCGAAGAATTCCTCATTGACCTCTGCTCTCTTATCCTAATTTGGAGCATACACTATGACAAGGTTTACTATGGTTTCTCATTCATTTAGTTTTACAACCATAATGTGCTCCAAGACAAAGTTCCATCCCTTTATACTATCTTTTTGGTTTTTTGCTACAATGCAACCAATGCCCCCTTTAGGTCTTTCAGATGTGGGTACACCACTGTAGAGCAGCATGTTGCCATCAAGAACCATGACTCCTTGTCCCTTTTTCTTTGTTTCCATTATAGCCAGGATTTCTGGTTTTGCTTTCCTTGTCTCTTCCACCAACTCCTCTTCTTTGCCATTTATACTTCTTGTGTTCCAATTTAAATAATTCTTAGTCTGTAGTCCATTTCAGTTCATCGCGTTTAGAATCAGTCCAGTTTTCTCTCTTGTAGTTTGCGTAATCGTGGTTTAAAGCAAACAGGTGATTGGCCTGTTGTGTCTTTGGATGGTGGAGGGGCTGTCTCCTTACAGATTCCATGCAGGCCACCCTCCTCCTTTTTCAGCCCGGCTTGGGACCAGCCTAGGCTGTGCCTCTTTAAAGCACCGATATGAGAAAATTCTGCTCCACAAACATCACACATAAGGTTTCTCTCCTGTGTGTGTCTTTTTGTGACTCTTTAAATGACCATTCTCAGAAAATTCTGCTCCACAAACATAACACTTATAAAGTTTCTCTCCTGTGTGTGTCCTTTTGTGACTCCTTAAATGACCATTCCGAGAAAATTCTGCCCCACAAACATCACACAAGGTTTCTCTCCTGTGTGTGTCATTCTGTGACTCTTTAAAGCACCACTATTCAAAAATTCTGCTCCACAAAAATCACACATAAGGTTTTTCTCCTGTGTGTGTCCTTTTGTGACTCTTTAAATGACCATTCTGAGAAAATTCTGCCCCACAAACATCACACATAAGGTCTTTCTCCTGTGTGTGTGTCATGTTGTGACTCTTTAAAGCACCATTATGAGAAAATTCTGTTCCACAAACATCACACTTATAAGGTTTCTCTCCTGTGTGTGTCATTCTGTGACTCTTTAAAGAACCACTATTCAAAAATTCTGCTCCACAAACATCACACTTATAAGGTTTCTCTCATGTATGTGTCCTTTTGTGACTCTTTAAATGCCCATTTTGAGAAAGATCTGCTCCACAAACATCACACTTATAAGGTTTCTCTCCAGTGTGTGTCCTTTTGTGTGTCTTTAAAGCCACATTCTCAGAAAATTATGCTCCACAAACATCACACTTATAAGGTTTCTCTCCTCTGTGTGTCAAATTGTGACTCTTTAAAGCCCCATTCTGAGAAAATTCTGCTCCACAGACTTCACACTTTTAGTTTTCTCTCCTGTGTGTGTCCTTTTGTGTCTTTTCAAATAATTATTTAGAGAAAATTTTGCCCCACAAACATCAAACTTATAAAGGTTTCTCTCCTGTGTGTGTCCTTTTGTGACTCTTTAAAGCACAACTATGAGAAATTTCTGCCCCACAAACATCACACTTATAAGGTTTCTCTCCTGTGTATGTCCTTTTGTGTCTTTTCAAATAATTATTTAGAGAAAATTTTGCCCCACAAACATCAAACTTATAAAGGTTACTCTCCTGTGTGTGTCCTTTTGTGACTCTTTAAAGCCCCACTTTGAGAAAATTCTGCTCCACAAACATCACACTTATAAGGTTTCTCTCCTGTGTGTGTCCTTTTGTGTGTCTTTAAAGCCACATTCTCAGAAAATTATGCTCCACAAACATCACACTTATAAGGTTTCTCTCCTCTGTGTGTCAAATTGTGACTCTTTAAAGCCCCATTCTGAGAAAATTCTGCTCCACAGACTTCACACTTTTAGTTTTCTCTCCTGTGTGTGTCCTTTTGTGTCTTTTCAAATGATTATTTAGAGAAAATTTTGCCCCACAAACATCACACTTATAAAGGTTACTCTCCTGTGTGTGTCCTATTGTGACTCTTTAAAGCACAACTATGAGAAAATTCTGCCCCACAAACATCACACTTATAAGGTTTCTCTCCTGTGTGTGTCCTTTTGTGACTCTTTAAAGCCCCACTTTGAGAAAATTCTGCTCCACAAACATCACACTTATAAGGTTTCTCTCCTGTGTGTGTCCTTTTGTGTCTCTTTAAAGCCCCACTATAAGAAAATTCTGCTCCACAAACATCACACATATAAGGTTTCTCTCCTGTGTGTGTCATTTTGTGACTCTTTAAATGACCATTCTCAGAAAATTCTGCTCCACAAACATCACACTTATAAGGTTTCTCTCCTGTGTGTGTCCTTTTGTGTATCTTTAAATGACCATTCTCAGAAAATTCTGCTCCACAAACATCACACTTATAAGGTTTCTCTCCTGTGTGTGTCCTTTTGTGTCTCTTTAAAACACCACTTTGAGAAAATTCTGCTCCACAAACATCACACTTATAAGGTTTCTCTCCTGTGTGTGTCCTTTTGTGACTCTTTAAATGACCATTCTCAGAAAATTCTGCTCCACAAACATCACACTTATAAGGTTTCTCTCCTGTGTGTGTCCTTTTGTGACTCTTTAAAGCACCACTATGAGAAAATTCTGCTCCACAAACATCACACTTATAAGGTTTCTCTCCTGTGTGTGTCCTTTTGTGACTCTTTAAACGACCATTCCGAGAAAAACCTGCTCCACAAACATCACACTTATAAAGTTTCTCTCCTGTGTGTGTCCTTTTGTGACTCTTTAAATGACCATTCTCAGAAAATTCTGCTCCACAAACATAACACTTATAAAGTTTCTCTCCTGTGTGTGTCCTTTTGTGACTCCTTAAATGACCATTCCGAGAAAAACCTGCTCCACAAACATCACACTTATAAGGTTTCTCTCCTGTGTGTGTCATTTTGTGACTCTTTAAATCACCACTTTGAGAAAATTCTGCTCCACAAACATAACACTTATAAGGTTTCTCTCCTGTGTGTGTCCTTTTGTGTCTCTTTAAAACACCACTTTGAGAAAATTCTGCTCCACAAACATCACACTTATAAGGTTTCTCTCCTGTGTGTGTCCTTTTGTGACTCTTTAAATTACTAATTCGAGAAAATTCTGCTCCACAAAAATCATAATTATAAGGTTTCTCTCCGGTGTGTATAATTTTGTGACTCTTTAAAGCCACATTCTGAGAAAATTCTGCTCCACAACCATCACATTTATAAGGTTTTTCTTCTGTGTGTTGACTTTTGTGCCATTCTGAATAAAGTTTTTGTCCTGTAAGTTCATTACACATGTAAGATTCTCCTTCTGTATTTGTCACCTTGTGATCACTTTGACAAAATTCTGCTCCACTGACATCATATTTGTAATGTGTCTCACTATTATGCTGCATTATGGGTTTCTTTGGATAATCAGTCCTAGAAAACCTACTAAGACCACCACACTTGTTAGGTAGTTCTTCTTTATGCTGCATTACATGTGCCTTTTGATAACCAAAATGAGCAGCCCCCATACCAGTAAGATTATTTTTAGAATGCTTCTGTGCTTTTTGTATTTTTTCTTGTTGACATAGACTGGATTCTATAGCTAATTCTACATTACCAACATTACTTATATAACACTTTTCTCTCATATGTGAAAGTTCATGTTCATTATGGTCACCTTTCTTGCTAACCTGTACTCCACAAACATGACAGCTGAAAAGTTTCTCTTTTGTACCTATTATTATTTCATCTGATTGTACACTGCCACACAATTTAAAACCTTCTCCACTTTCACTGTTGATAGTACAATCATCATAGACTATTGTTGATTTCCTGCTGCAGTTTTCATTTTGTAAGACTGCAGTATAAATCTCAGGAGTCAGATTCATGTCTACAGTCATTATCTCAGAGTCTGTGACATTCAGTGATTGTACTTCTTTTAATCTTGATTCAATGTTATTGTCTGTATTTAGTGTTGCAGCTGCCGTACTTATATCAGCTTTCATTTCACTCACAATTTTTTCTGTGAATTCTGGCAACACTTGATTAAATGCGGCATTTTGCATTGGTTCACTCTTTATGAAACTGTTCATAATTTTCAAATCTGGAATGTCAACACTAGAGTATAGGCGGGATCGCTGGCTACAGGAATGGTCACCTGAAATTCATTGAATAAAACATAATAGTAAAAACTTCAGATAATTATGGCATGTATAACAAATTGTAATTCTGTATATTTTGTAGCGTCATATTAGGTATGATTTAAAAGTTATGCAACTATAAGATTATTTAAGAAGTATTTGTTTCTGTCTGATATGTTAATAGTTCATGGTGTATTGCATACTATGAAACTAATAATATACAATTAATAATTTTAAATGGTGTTGCAAAATGTTTTTTTTTTAATGTGGTCACTAATCACATATTTTCATTAATATTTTTATTGTTTATTACTTCCCATGGATGTAAGAAATGAGTAATAACAATTTATTTCTTAATTACTTCCCTCTAAACAGTCCTAAAATTATTACAAATATTATATTGTTAATAATAATTTTTTCTGTCATGACTAAAACTTTTTTGCAAGACAAGAACCTCGTGTCATTACCTGATAGATCTGTGGAGTAACAGTACTGTGTCAGTATAAATCAAACTTTGTTTTTGATAAAATGAGTTTTGCTCAATTTCAGTGATGCCTGCAATTGTATACCTAGACACTATATAACTGCAACTATTTCTAAAGCTTTAAAGATTTCCACTAATTCTGCTGTAAAGATGGATGTATTACCTATTACTTTATATCTTTTGTAAATTTTAAATTTTTGTGTTGTTATTTCTGTTTTAAAATGTCCATCTTAATCATATGCAGTGCTGGGTCCTCAACAAGTTTCACCACAGGGGTATACCTGAAAGTTTGTGGATGTTTTCAGGAGTCAATGAGGATGCAATTTGCCTCACAGACAGAGGTTCACTTCCACATTTGTACATATATTATAGAAATTGTGCATAACTGGTGGTCCTATAAGAATGACACCAGGTATGCCTCCATGCAGGTGGGTGTTCAGATAAAAGGGCATTAACCTGTAATTTCACTATCTAGCATGCATGGGCATAAATTACTACTGAGACATTATCAAGGAAGATTGTGTTCAAGTGTACATGTATCTAAGGTATGAATTATAGAAAGATAAACTGGCAAGCCATTATGCTTATATGTCTACAATTTTTTTTGTACAACGTGCATGATTAAATATTACTTCTACACAGTAACACTGTATTCACATTGTAGATATATTTAAAGTAGACATGTCATAGAGCTTGGACATAACTGAATTTTATGTGCAGCATTCTTCAAATATGAATTATTGAAAAATGAGTCGAGAAATAATTAATTATGGCTACTTTCTACTACTTATACTAATAGTTATACATCAGCATAAATTACAATTGAGAAATATAGCTAGTAGTAATGTTAAAACCATTGTTTGGTAAAGCAGATTTGGTAATATAATTTGTTAAAACATGATAATGACATATATTTTTGGTGATTATATAACGTACAAAATAATGACAATTCTAATCTATACAATAGCATATACATGAACACACTACAAGTAATGTCATTATCAGCCCTAGTCCTAACATTTTGGTCACAAACTCTACCATTTATGCACTGTTGTTATTTAAAGGGGATATGCAAATTAAAGATGGGGAAATTCACAACAAACAAGTTTCTATTTATAATTTCAGATGCACAATTATGTTTCAAATACCACCTGCCCATCTTTCAATCATGGAAATTGTTGAATGTTTAAAAGCTACCTGGGCATGATTATTTCAATGTCATCCTGAGTTCTGACCTAATTTGTTCAGTGTTATTTAATACATTCTGTTTGGGAAATATTAACAGATTCTGTATTCTGTACCTACTATTGTTTTCTTCTTTGCTCAACAATGATAGCATTATTTTTTTATTCAAGCGTTGAAAATAATAATTTTTTAACCTGATTAAACCATGTTGCTTATAATTGTTATGAAATTGATTGTGACTTACTGCTTGCAATACACAAGAGTTTAATACTGGTCAGTGTCATGTTTTTCCAAAGATGTGCGCAACCTACATGCAATAAACAACAGACAGAGTACAGGATCTTTTAGTCAAATCTCATCAGCAACCAAGAACTACTTATTCAGAGTTGCCAGGAGGACATGCACACCATCATAGCTGGCAGATGCTGGAGTTGGATTGGCCACATCCTCAGAAGGGACCCTGATACCATTACAAAAACAGCTATGCTATTGTCGCGCCATTATCCTGAACTGGACATTAATTGTCACAGCACAGTTGGATACGATAGATGAAAATTAAGAAATGTAAGAAAGATATATAGGATTTCATAAGTGGCTCATTAAATGTTAGATTCCTATACAAGTGAGGGGTGAATAGGAAGGCAAATATTCTCACAAAGAGATAATAATAATAGTTGCCCATCGCAAGCGAAGATGGCGACAGCTTCAGACTTGAGTTGTGACACATCTGTGCCATGATCTCATGTGACTAATTAATCCTATTTTGGCCATACAGGCCCTGCCACATACGGGGCACACATGGTTAGAGTCGATAGTAGTGTTGCTGTGCATTCTGGCCTTTCTTGCAGCATGCTTGCCTTCTGTCTTATCAGCTAAATTCTGTTCTGCAATGCGAGCACCTTGAGTAATGTTTGTCCGCCAGGCACAGTGATCCTGTGCGATAGTCTCCCAGGAGGAGACATCAATTTTGAAGCTGCTCAATGATGCTTTCAGTGTGTCTTTGAAGCGTTTCTTTTGTCCCCCTGCTGTTTGCTTACCCGTGGAGAGTTCGCTGTACATCAACTGCTTTGGGATGCGTTTTTCGGGCATGCGAACAACATGTCCGGCCCATCTAGTTTCTGCAGCAATGTGTAGATGCTTGAGATATGTGCTCTGTTGAGGACCTCAGAATTAGATACTCTATCATGCCACTTGATTCTGAGGATCCTGCGAAGACAGCTCATGTGGAAATGATTAAGCTTCTTGGCATGTCTGCTATACACTGTCCATGTTTCACAGGCATACAGGAGGGTAGTGAGTACTATTGCATGATATACTTTTATCTTGGTGGCGGCACTAATTCCTTGTCGATCCCAGACATTTACTCTTAGTCTTCCTAAAGCTGCACTTGCCTTTGCAATTCTGTTGTTGACCTCGGAGTCGATATTCGCATCTTTGGTAAGGGTACTGCCTAGATAAGTGAAGCTGTCCACCACTTGGAGACGTTGGTTCTTTACTGTGATATTTGGTTCATAGTAAGGTTTCCCAGGAGCAGGTTGCAACATTACTTCAGATTTCTTCGTATTGATGGTAAGACCAAAGTCATCACACGCTACAGAAAGCCTCCTCATATTGTTCTGCATGTCCAGTTCTGTGCAGGTGTTGAGGGCACAGTCATCCACAAAGACGAGGTCAGAGATCATTGTTTCATTCACCTTCGTAAAGGACTGTAATCGTCTCAAATTGAGCAGATTCCCATCTGTCCTGTATCTGATGTGTATGCCGTCGCTACTGTCATGCGTAACGTTAGACAGCATGGCAGCAAATATCATACTGAATAGTGTCGGGGTGAGCACACAACCCTGTTTGACACCATTTGTGACGGGAAAGGGTTCAGAAGGTTCTCCTTCATTCAATACGTGAGCCATCATACCTTCATGAAACTGGCGGACAATTGAGATAAACTTATCGGGACAGCCGAATTTCGCCATAATTTTCCATAGTTCGTCCCTATTGACAGTGTCAAAGGCCTTGGTCAAGTCAATAAATGTTGTGTATAGGTCACTGTGCTGTTCCTGGCATTTCTCCTGAAGTTGGCGAGCAGCAAATATCATATCGACGGTCCCGCGGCCTGCTCGGAAACTACACTGACTCTCTGGAAGTAAGTCCTGCGATTCGAGATGAACAGTCAAGCGATTGAGCAGGACTCGAGCCAGGATTTTGCCCGCAATAGATAATAGGGAGATTCCCCTATGGTTGTCACATGATTGATGATTTCCCTTTCGCTTGTATATGTGAACGATGGTGGCATCTTTTAATTCCTGTGGTATCTGTTCTTCATCCCATACTGAGTGGAAGAGGTCTGTTAGTCTCTGCAGCAGCATGCTGCCTCCAGCTTTATAAATCTCAGCAGGAATAGCATCTGATCCAGGGGCTTTGCCACTGGACAGTAGACTGGCTGCTTTGTTGACCTCTTCCATGCTGGGTGGAAGGTCAAGTCTGACATTGACTGTAACTTGCGGTATACTTGCAATGGCCTGGTCGTTGACGGTTGATGGATAATTTAAGATGGCGTTGAAGTGTTGCACCCAGCGTTCCAAAATCTGCGTTTTATCAGTGAGCAATGCCATGCCATCAGCATTTAGGACCGGTGATGATTGATTCGATTGAGGGCCATAAATTGCTTTCAGGGCATCATAAAAGCGCTTTGAGTCATTTCTATCTGCATACCTCTGTATCTCGTCTGCTTTATTGCTGAGTCATGCATCATGCATCTTCCTGAGCTTATTCTGGACAACTCTGTATATATTGGTAAAGGCTGCCTTTTTGGATGTTGAGGAAGGGTTTTTGATAGTCTCTGTGCAAGCGATATTTTTCAGCCAGCAGTGTTTTAATATTTTCATCATTCTCATCAAACCAGTCAGGGTTCTTGCGTGTTGTATATCCCAAGCTCTCAGAGGCTACAGAGTACACAATGTGCTTTAAAGTGGCTCATTTTTCCTCTATAGTGGTTTGACCGAGCTCAACGTCCCTCAGACGGCTGTCCAAGTCCCTTGAGAAGCTCTCTGCGGTTGCTTCGCTTTTAAGTTTTGTGACGTTGAGCCTCTTCATGGGTTTCTGACTCTGGTGTCTTCGCTTGGGCTGTATGTTAAGGTTGAGTTTTAATACAATCAGCCTGTGGTCAGTCCAGCATTCAGCACCACACATGGCCTTGGTCACTCTCATGTCACGTCTGTCGCTCCTTCTCGTGATGACATAATCAATGAGATGCCACTGTTAGGATCGGGGGTGCATCCATGTTGTTTTATTTTGAGTGGGTAGGCGAAACATGGTGTTCGTGATGGACAAATCATGTGTGGCACACAGGCTGAGTAATAGGAGCCCATTACTATTACATTTGCCTATGCCATGTTTTCCAAGTATTCCTTCCCAGGTGTTGTGGTCAGTGCCTACTCTGGCATTAAAGTCGCAGAGAATAATAAGTTTCTCAGATTTAGGAACTGATGAGATGATTGAGTTAAGTTCGTCATAGAACTTTTCTTTTGTTTCCTCGGGGTTTGTCATTGTTGGGGCATATGCACTGATCAGTGTGGCACTTCTGTTGCTTCCTAGTGGGACAAAGAGATAATGTCTCAGAAGGGCACATGAGAATGGATTGTCTTTCCTTCTGACAAATCTCCCCTATTATTCTTACTGAATATTATAATTATTATTAAGCCCCCATCCTCTCATACTGAGGAAATGACACATATATGGATTTAAGAGACAGTACATCTAAAAACTCACTTGACCACTTGGCAGATGATATAACTTATGTGCAGATATTTAATCCCTAAACCACATTTACGACACAAAGAAAAATGAAAAGGTAAACGAAAATAATAATATGGACACAAACAGAAACACTGAATGACTAAAAGTCCTAGTATGTCTTACTAATCATCATTAGCACTGGTGTGACTATCATGAGAGTTGTCTAACGTGGTTGAATGTAATGTTCACTTTGTAATACCCTGGAAGGCACTTTAACTAGAGTTCAGTGAGTATTTAGGTGAAAGTTCTGTTTAGAATTTTAAGTGAGATCTCTGAGACATCTGGAGGAAAATAATCCTTTTGCTTTGCTATAAGTAGGAAGATAACATCAAGAGATGGACAGGGAAGAGTCTATCAGAGTGCACCACCAAGAAAAGAGACAAAAGACATTGGAGATCCATTACAGCCAACCTTCGTTGTGGAGACGGCAGCTGATGATGATGATGTAATCCAATGTTGTCAGCCCTGGCGCAGGTTGTTAGGTGCTGTCATCCAGCAGCGATATGACATTACATGTGCGAGCGTTGATCTATGCTCCTTTATGCTTAGGAGTTGATGAGATCTCTGGCTTTTGGTTCTGCTGATCGGTCAAAAGACTGGCTGTCTGTTACCACCAGGCACCAAACACTGAATTTTGCAACCGCTAATGTTGTCCACTCAGAAACCTAAAAGTCTGCACAGA
This sequence comes from Oreohelix idahoensis, assembly GCA_024509875.1. NCBI lineage: Eukaryota > Metazoa > Mollusca > Gastropoda > Stylommatophora > Oreohelicidae > Oreohelix > Oreohelix idahoensis. The sequence goes on from JAMPIV010001165.1 coordinate 56,854, forward strand.
GTGAAATCATACAACACTGCTTGGTATACCAAAGTTCTTGTAATGTAGAATTCCCCGCCATGTAGATACACTCGGCCCACAAGTTCTGCGTGTAAGTAGTATTTGCGTCTAAGCTTCTAGCTTTTATGAATCTCTTCTCACGAGTTCTAGATCGTTGGATGGGATATCCCTGTTGCTCACATCACTGAATTGTGAGGGGTGGGTGTTCCGACGTAATCACACATAAATTCTCTCCCTGACCTCTGAGCTTGTGTGAGCAATCTTGAACTTTGTCTCACGTGAGAAAGCTTCCCCATGCGGTAATTACTGATTACTACGAGAAGGCATACATGTGCTGGCTGATGCAATGAAATTTGACACTGTGGCATTTTCCGTCAGGTCCATCAAGTAGGATGCAATAAAGCAATGGATCTCTAGACTTTAAGATGCCTTTTTACTCTTAATAAAGGTATATCCTCTGGCCATGAATTATAACCTGAGGTTGATGCATTTGCAGTATTTGCGCAGTGACCATAAGTAAGCGCTGTGTTGTCTGAGAAAGAGAAACGCTGACTACAGCACCAAAAATACCATAGTGTAACATGAAAACTACCGAGAATAAAGAAGAGAAAGAGAGAGACTTGAAGAGAAGGGAGACAAAGATTGAGAGAAGAATAGACCGTATTATGACAGCTATGGATCACCAAAGGAAAGCAAAAGAGAGGACAACCAAAAACAACTTGGAGGAGAACTGGGAAAGCCGAGATGCAAAGAATGAACCAGAGTTGGGGCACTGTACGAAGGATGGCCACCAACCGAACAAAGTGGAATCAATTTGTTGTTGCCCTACAAGATGCCACCAGGCATGATGGCCACTGACTGCTTTGACCGTGGGAGGATATGGATCAAAGAAGAAGAAGAGTAAAGAAGAGTGAGCAGGAGAGACTAAAAATACTCATATCTGATGACTAAACAATGTTCTATCTACCTTTTCAAGTATGACAATCTCAATCACGATCTACTGTCACATAAAAAAAAAAAAAATAAATGAACACTTTATAAATACAAACATCTTGTGACTAAACAATGTTTTCTCTCATCAAGTATGACAAAGCCTTTCTGTTCTTGTAATGCCAAGCTCATAAAATTGACTTCCCTAATTTAACAAGGCATGCAGCACAGATCAAATTAAGGGGAGATAATGTTTAGTTACTCCTTAACAAGTTTTCAGAAAATAAATAAATAAATCACCTCTATCATAAATTAAAGGAGAATTTGACACTGTTTAACTATTATAAAACAATGAAAATCTACACATGGATGGTACTTTGTATGAAATCTTTAAAATTCTTTTAGCCCAATGAATAAAGATGAATGCACATACAGTAGTTTTAATTTCTCTCTTTTCTATTACAAAATCCGTGGATATTTCTGCCACAGCAAAAGTAGTTGACCTGGTTTGAATAGAACAGATAGTTGCTGGGCAGCTAACATAAATGGGGTGTAACTGATATGGTGGCTACTTCGCAGTAGTAGTGATTATAATTAGTTTTCATGCTCTTAAACCATGGTAAAGAAAATGTATTTCCCTGACACTCTTTCAAGGGAAGAGTGTTCAGGATTTCATTAATTTCAGATGAGAAATTGTTTACGAAAGAAGGTTTGTGGTCCCATACATCTGTCAGCTGAAAATGAGATTTTTTTGTTTTTAACCCTAGAGCTCACTAGGCCCAGACACTGCAATCAAAAACTTTGGTCACGAGAGAACTCATTTCATAGACCTTAGCAGCAATAGTTGCAAAGGCTTACCTTTGCCAAAATCTTGTTTTGTTAGCAACAAAGTACAACCAAGTGGTTCTTAAGGGTAGTCTACATGAAGAGCTTCCATTTTCATTGATGACAAGAAACTTAGATCAGGGAAAGAAAACTTTGGAACCCTAAGATAGTTCTATTCCCAAAACAACCATTTCCGGCACCTGGATAAATCAGGAGTGACTGTGATTGTAGTCAGGAATCTAGCTACTGTAGGTAAAACCACCATGAACTAACAACTTCATAAAAGTCCTAATGATAAAAAATCAATAACTTTGTAGACCACTGAACTTAAATCAATTACTTAAAAGTCTTAACGATGAACTTTTAGTAACTAGGTAGACAAGATTGAACTGTATGCAAATGACATTTTGTTTTCATCAATAAAGGTTCATTGTAATTTTTTTCTGAAATCAAGATTAGTGTTATAGACTTTTCTTTGATGTTACTGTGATGTCTAATACATGTTTGTATTTAATCAATGGGGGTTCTTTCCAATAATTAAGTACCATAAGAAACAGTGGCCTGGATACCTATTAGCTCTTACACTACTCAGAAGATTCTCAACCTGCTAAGAGACAGTTAATTACCAGTATCCCTATAAATATGCCAGTGATTCTCACTCTGTTCTTTTCTTCCTGTAAAACTTATATTTAACATTTTCTACAGTTTTTACTTGAGCCAACCTTCAGTGAGATCATCTTGTGCAGTTTTGGTACTTATTCCTATGTTCACTTATTCTATCAGTCCATCTTACATTGTAACCTGCCACTATGGGTAAAAATCTATGCAGTTTCAGGGGTTCTATAAGAAGGTAAAAGATGAGGACAACGGCTTCAAAAATGGCACAGCTTCAGATGTGACTAAGGGCTTACAATCTCATCATGTAAAACAGCCCACTTGAGAATTCATCACCACAAATGCTGTGATTGTCCCATGCTTCTTAAGAAGCATAGAAGGTACAATCCTTCATTCATGAGGAAATAAATGTATGAAACACTCTTTTACTGATAGTTGTAAAACAGGTTCTGCACTTAGCTACCCCTTTCCACAGACCATGTCTCCAGACAACAGCTAGACTGGTAGCATGTGTCTTGTTGAATGTGCTACGATTTCCACTTTAACTACAGGTCATGCTAGATTACAGACAAGTGTATCAAAGATGTCAGTATCAATATTTTGTATGTGTTAGTTTAAGCTATAAGATCTCTTAATGCTTGATTTCACCATGACTACTTTGTAAACCCTCCTCCAATAAATTAGCGTTACAGAATGATCCAGAAGATCCATGGGGTGGCAAACATCTTGAAGTAACACAATAAAAACAGCACACGAGCCTACATTATTTGCACCAGCATTCAGCCTCAACTGAGATTGCTTAAAATAGAAGCTTATTTACATGTGTACCTTCATTTCTCCATATATCTGACTGTTTTACTTTATGCTCTTCTAATCTCTTCCTGGTAATGCCAGCAACTGTCTGGGAATTAATGTCTGAATTTTTAGAGAAGCCATTCCAATAACACTCCTGGATGACATGCAATACAAAATCATAGGTTATGTAAAGGGTTTTTTACAATCACTACCAATCAATACTGTTATCACAAGGTTCAATTTTGAGACTAACAACAAACTGAAGTGTTTGAAGTATGTTTGTATACACAACAAATACTTCAGTAAATACCTGGAAATAAATTATCAGTGTCCACAAAGTTGATGTATAAATGTGCCTGACATTGAATATTCTGAGTCTTGCTACCTGATCTGCATACAATTTTGCTGTTCAAAATGTGTTCTTCCATGAGTTTGTTTATTTAAAGCTTCTTTTACTTGGTCTAGCATCACTGAGGTCAGATTTTTGTTTAGCCATTGCCAAGGTTTGTCTTCACAGTTGATGTAAATAATCAAATTGAAATGTAACAAGCTGGCAAGGAAGAGAAACAAAGAAAAACAACACTGCAAAAATGGTGCTATGTTGAGAACATAGGAGAGGTAGAGGAAAAAAAATGGAGAAGGGAAATGGACAGACATGAAATGTATGCAAAGACATGGAAAAACAACTGAACAGATGACATAGGACAGGAATGCTTGATCTGAATTTGTTGAAAGCCTCTCACTCATTTCCTTTTCTAATTCAATTATAGCTAAATATAGCTTGGCATTTTTTATGCCCTGGTTAATTTCTTCAGTAAAAATGAAACTATTTTTTTTTCTAGTACTAGCACATGGCCACTACTATAGTCTGCTCCTGGCCCAGTTTCCACAGATAACAACCATTTTTTTAATTTCCTGTATACCAGTATGCAGCTGATTTCTTCATCTTCTTCTTGCGATCACATCTTTGATGTTTGCACCGTCAGACGAGTTCTCATGATGAATTTGACCATTGTCTGGAGTTTCTCTTTAGCTCCATACAGCTTTGAGTTTAATGTTGAGTCATTGGGCCAGTATATGTTTCTTAACTGGTCATACATAGGACAATCCTGTAGAACATGCTCAGCAGTTTGTTCATTTAATCCACATGTGCACAGTGGTGAAGCAGACAATTGTAGCTTGTACATGTGTTTATTAAGTTTGTTATACCCTGTCCTGAGGCAAAAAAGGATGATCTGTCCCTGCCAGTCAAGTGTGTGGTAGTCGTCATTGGGTTGATTCTGTTCTCTTCTGATAGCCTGGATAGCTCTCTTTTTCTCAAAGTATGTGATTTTGTTATCTTCTTGTTCACATTCTCCTCCATTTTTGGCAAGTTTATCTGACTTTTCATTTCCATGTACACCACAATGGGATGGTACCAGCTGAAAAATGATTCACTTTTTGGCAGCTACCTTGCTTAGTTCATTTCTCAGATGCGGGATTTTACCACCCTTGAGAACTTGCAGTACAGACAGTGCAATTGTGAGGATGACTACCTGGTGGCAGTCAAAGTTGGTGTTATAAATCATTTTTGCAGCTTGCTCTAGAGCTTGAACTCTAGAGCTGTATAGTTGGAACAGAATTTACCAGTGGGAATATGCCTAGTCTCATAGTAGTTGTCAAGACATGAGAAAAGATACTGGCACCCCCATTCTTAATGGCATTTGTTGCTTATCCATCCATGTAGGCAAGTATCCATGATTGTTCGAAATTGCTTTCTTGGATCATACTTAATGTAGCAGTTTGTTTTTGCAGATAATTATACTCATTCAAAAAAAAAATGCTGTGCTGAAGTCGGCTGAAAGGCACAAATATTGCAGCTTCACCGAAAATGGACACAACGCAACCAAAATCCTTTTCAGGACCAACGAAGAAGAAGATATCCATTTCTGAGACTGTTACGGTATATGATATTAACGCCGTCTGCTAAAGGTTATCAGACGTGCAATTGTAAAAGGTTAAGGCATTTAATATATTGCGATAGATGTTTCAATTACTGAACGCTCCATACACGATCGATCATGACGTGTATAGCGTTGTTTAGGACACAGTCGGTAACTAAGAAACGTTACCCTTTGTTACTTGACCGCCAAGCTGAATAGCTGCGTTTTTCTAACCTTCCAATTCAATGGCATGATATAGCCATTTATATATGCATTTTTTGATGGATCAGGGTCAGTCCTAGAACTCTATATGAGAGGGAAATTTATGGAGGTTAGTATTTAACTAGAATTCTCAGAAGGAGAAGAATAATCGTCAAATTCGTATGAATATATTCAGACTCGCAGTCTCACTGTCGGCAGGTAGCCATGTCTAGCTGCGCGTGCATATAGCTGTGATGTTCTGACGACAATACTGCATTGTATCCTTAAACGGACATTGACACATAACCAGCAGTCTACGTTGTTGATTAATTTATGCATGACTTATATGGACTTATGCTCTACTCCTATTGAAATGATCATCCTGTGTGTACAACTGTGAATTAAATGTACGGACTCAATGAAATGACTTATCAAATCAATCGTATTCCAAGGTTCAATTATTGTTCGGAATCTTCCACCCCCGCATTCGCTTAATCTTCCATCGAAGGCACGATGCACTATCTCTGAATGAAAAAACTAACATATCAATGAAAAAACAATGGCCAGAAATTTATAATTGTTTTATTCATATCACATGGAACATTGTTCAGAGCAAACCACCACCTTGTAACAGTGGTGCCCGGTGTATGGGGACGAAAAACAACCAAAAACCAAAAATTTTTTCATGACTTTCGAATGAAATATTTACGATCAAGTTTCGATCACATGACCATTACGAAGCTGACGTGACGCACGTGATCATGAATAGCAACATGACGTCACTGTTGCATTGTCGCAGTGAAGAAGACATCTTTTCAACGCCTCTCTAGTTCGTTTCAAATTGATCAAGATGCACAAGATGGACTACCGTTGCCTGCCCATCAGGAGCAGACAGTCAAAGGCACAGGCCTAGCTGTTGACGACCTCTAGCACTGATCTAAGCAACGGAAAAGATAAGTCTAGGTGTTTAACTGTTGTTATTGCAAACAGTGCTACTAAGTCCATGCCCTCTGCCTACATCGGCATGTTTTTACCTATGTTTAATGTACTTTTTGTTGTCTTAATGTGTTGTTAATTCGTGGGAGGTAGGGAGGATGAACCGAAATAAGATTCTGTGGCTCTCACGATGCCTGAATTGATTTCGGTCGTTTCTTAGGGCAGTTAAACGATTGCACCTTTGGAAGCCCCATTGAGGTTTGCCATTGGACTGTCTGTCCAAATCTGCTACCGTTTGACGATTTGTGTTAGCTGTACCGTTCTGTAGATAACTGGCGTATTTTATTCGTACTCAGTTAACAATTTTTTTTTAGTTTTGTATCATGTTTGTTAACTATTTCGTCCAGTCTCCTCTTACTATCATTTATTTGATGATTGTTAAATTTTCGTCCGTTATGAGTCCTGTGATGTCATCATTTTTTGCAGTCATTTTTTTTTTGTGTACTTTGAATATTAAGTTGACCTCGGGTCAGACCTTGACCCTTCATTTGGCTTGTGACATTTCCGCTTATTTTATTTAGTTCATAAATTCATTTTTAATTGTGAAAATGTCTTGTTTGCGTCTTAACATTGTTTGTACCCTTTAGTTGCATCATTGTTTTGTTTGTCCTCATAATATATATTAATACTACATTAATAATATGATATTATATGCAATAATATACTTGTAATTTAATTTAATTAATTTTTTCTGATATTTAAGGTTAATATGGGACATTGCATAATTATGCAGTGATAGTCCAAGAAAGTAGCACTACAATTTATAATAGATGCCTAGGGCATAATAATATAATATATATATTGACCAAATAAAATAATCTTATAGTCTACCTTTGAGGTAATAGACCCATTGTATATTATTTAATATACTTTTCTGGTACTAAGAGAGTGACTTAGTACATTGAACAATATAATTACTAGGAATCATACCCAACATTATTGGATATAGAGATTAATTGTGTGAAGTAATTACATAATAGTTAACAGATATCATAACTATTTATGATATAGTATTATTTAGATACAATATTGTTACAAAATATTGTCTATTAGTTGAACTTAGACATTAGAGTTCAGTACTATTGTGATTATTTATATTGAATATTTCTAAGTTGAGTAAGTATAATAATTACTCTGAAGCTACTATTGACTATTTTAATCAGTAATTATCAATAATTACTTACAGATAAAAGTCAAAATGCTTACTATAGACCATTTCGTTAAAATTGGTCGGGAATATGGTTATAAATCTCAAGAACTTCGTCAGTTTGCTGAGGCAGAACTGGAAAAACATGAAAGAAAAGAAGCAGAGAAAAAAGCTGCATTAAAGAAAGAGGAAGAGGAACAAAAGGCTGCATTAAAGAAAGAGGAAGAGGAACGTGAGATGAAGCAAATTGCCAAGGAAAATAGATTAAGAGAAATTGCTCAACAGGAAGAAGAGAATAAATTGAAACGAGAGGAAATTATTTTACAACAAGAAATGGAATTGGCGCGTATTAAATTGGAGACAGCAAAATTACAAGCACAAAGTGCTGATGCAAACCAGAATAATAACGCACAAAATGGATCATCATCCAGCCAAACTAAACATTTCTACAACTTTAAATTACCCACTCTCAACTTGAACGTGGACGACCTTTCATCGTTCCTGTCACGTTTTGAACAGACTTGCAAAACAAACCATTTGCCTGAAGAGTCATGGGTACTCAAGTTAAATGAATTCTTGGTTGGAGAACCATTGACGGCTTCTCAAAATGCTGACCCATCAATAGCGAATAACTACGGTGCTATTAAGTCCTTGCTTTTACGAAGGTTTCACCTGGACGAGGAACACTGTAGGTTGAAATTTAAGGGAATTTTACCTGAATCTCCAAAAGATTTTGCAGGATTCATTGCGAATATACGCAATACATTTAATAGATGGGTTGAACTGGCAGAAGTCAACAAATCATACGACAAATTAGTTGATTTACTACTACGGGATAAGGTATTATCTTCGGTTAGCCAGCCATTTTTTGCATATTTGCAGGAGCGTAAACCAGGTACTATGGACGATTAAAGAAATTTTTTCTAAACTACTGTTCGGCACATCCGAATGCAACCATTTCTAACTCCTCATTAAGAGAACCTCTACCTGTGGCGTCTAATATGGCCTACAATCATAATAACAAACAAAGACATCACAGTGTAGACAGAAGCAGGTTCCAAAGAAATCACAATGTTCACTTTCAGAAGGGATATAATAATGATTTCAACAATAAAAATGAGTTCAACAGAGGTAGATCACGAGATAGAAATTATTCACCTCAAACAAACTACCACAATGGTCAACATAACACTCATTATAATCGATCACATACTCCCAATAATAATAATAACTGGAATGGTAATAATCATGGCTCGAGACATCGAGATAATAGTTACTATAGAGGACGACGAGATAATTCTAACAATTATACTCGGAATCGATCTCATTCTCGGGGATCATCTCATTACAACCATAATACAGGGGCGGCAGTTACAAATAATACTACCCCTATAGCTCAGGTCCCACTTGACAATAATACAACACAGTCTTCTGCTGCATGTTTTGCTATTAATTATAATGTGGCAAATAGTTGCCAACAATGCAATCTTATTTTTCAGAAGGCGAAAGAAACAGTGCTTAACTGCGGACATATTACACCAGAGGTAGGTCTTGCAGTCAACGATGGAACAGGCCTACTAATTTTTAACAGGGGATTAGTTAATGGATCCGTCGTCTCAGTGCTGAGGGATTCAGGATCCACAACGATTGGTGTACGACAGTCGCTGGTACATCCTAGCTGTGCAACGGGGGAATATGTCCGTTGCATGACTTTTGGGGGAACTATTGAGTTTTACCCCACAGCTATTATTCATGTTAACACACCTTTTTTCACAGGGAACGTAAAAGTATGTATGCTAAAAAAGCCTATAGCTGATCTGATGGTTGGTCGTATACACGGCAGTAAAGATTGTACTCCAGATGAGATTATAGAATGGGAGAAACATAACCTATGCACTGGAAACGCCGTGACGACTAGAGCGCAGACTCAACTCATGGAGAAAGTTGATGATAATAAAATGGATGCAGACAACCAAGAGGAATTTGTAGTCAATTCACCTATTGACAGGGAAACATTTGCAACCAAACAAAAAGAGGATAAATCTTTAAAAAAATTTTTTAAGCTGGTTGATAAAGTTGACAATCTATCCTCAGGTAATAATAACAAACATTGTTTTGTTATTAAAAATGACATATTGATTAGATGTTTTAATGACAAATCACAAATGAAACAACAAGTTATGGTCCCGTATACTTTTAGACGGTACATTCTTCAACATGCACATGACTCACATTGTGCTGGACATATGGGATATACTCGAACACGATCTCGAGTACTGGCTTCATTCTTTTGGCCAGGAGTGTCAAGAGATATTTCGCAGTATGTACGTTCCTGTACTACATGCCAAGAAGTGAAAGCACGTGGAGCTTTTCACACGGCGCCTATTCAGGCTTGCGATATCTCAGTAAGACCGTTTGACAAGATGGCAATAGATATTATTGGTCCATTGCTACCATCGGCCAGAGGACATAGATTCGTCCTTACGTGCATTGATTTGTGCACACGATGGCCAGAAGCTATCCCATTAAAGACCACCACTACCACAGATGTAGCTGATGCACTACATCTCATCTTTTCTAGAATAGGGTTTCCTAGAAAACTTTTATCAGACCATGGGTCACAGTTTATATCTGACACCATGAAGGAAGTTATGAAAACTTGGAACATTGATAGGAATTTAAGTAGTATTTATCATCCTATGAGTAATGGTGCGGTTGAAAGACTTAACCGTACACTTAAACAACTACTACATAAGGTTACTGCTAAGCACCCTCATGACTGGGACAGAGCACTCCCAGCTGTTCTATTTGCTTATCGGGAGGTACCGCATGAACAAACTGGCTTCTCTCCCTTTGAATTAGTTTTTGGTGCTCCCCCAAGAGGTCCTATGGGACTAATAAAAGACTTATTAATTGACGCGGAGATGACTCAGGACACTCAGTCATCTTACGAGTACGTGATTAATCTTCGGAAGAACATTATTGAGTCTTGCCAGTTGGCAACAGCTTCTTCTGAGGCTGCAAAAGCTAAGGCTCGATCTCTACAAAATAGGTCTCGACGATTACGCCAATTATTCCCAGGCGACGAGGCTTATGTGTTACTTCCTCACAATAACAATAAATTATTGATATCTTGGAATGGTCCTTACAAAGTCATTGATAAAATTTCCGACGTTGATTACGTCTTAGATATCAAGGGACACAAAAAGATATTTCATATTAACATGCTCAAGCAATTTCATACACGTCCTGAACACTTACAGTCAATTTTTCATGAACTAGATGACAACACAGTATCTACTTGTTATTATGCTAACTTATCTGTCATCCAGGAAGAAGAATCTTCTTTTCCTGAGGTACAGTTACCGTTACCGGTACCAGTAGTTCAACCTACTGAATCTTGGCGGGATGTAACCATCTCTTCAACGGTTACACCGCAACAGCGTCTACAGATTGCTAATCTATTACAATCTTATCCAGATGTATTGACCGACGTCCCGGGTCGCACATCGGCTATCAGTCATGACATTACTCTCAATGATGATACACCTATTCGTGTACATCCCTATTCTGTTCCTTTACATTTCCTTGCTAAAACTACTAAGGAACTTGAACAGATGTTGTCTCTGGGAATCATTGAGACTAGTAATTCGCCATTCTCTTCTCCATTAGTGATTGTCCGGAAGAAGGACAATAACATCAGACTATGTGTTGATTACCAACGGGCTGATCACCCGTTTGCCAGTCACTTCGATTACGGAAACAACAGCAAATGGGTTGATTTGCCGTTGCCCTAAAGACGCCACTAGGCGTGATGGGAAACAATGGCAAAGAAAACCTATCTGCTGTTGCCCTAAGACGCCACTAGGCGTAATGGCCACTGACTGCTTTGACGGTCGGTGGCTAAGGACGGAAGAAGAAGAAGAAGATGTGTTGATTATAGAAAATTAAATGCTAAGACTATAGTTGACAGCGAACCACATCCACTTATCGACGACTTACTGCCACGTCTATCCAACGCAACTATATTCAGTAAGATAGACTTAACTAAAGGTTATTGGCAGATACCACTGACCGAAAAGGCTAAGTACTACACCGCATTTTCCACTCCACAAGGTCTATACCAGTGGAATGTGATGCCTTTTGGGCTTGTTAATGCGCCAGCTACCTTCATTCGCCTGATGCGACAAATTTTATCAGGTAGACCAGACGTTATTACATATATTGACGACATATGCTTGTTTAGTTCGTCGTTTGAGGAACATGTTTCGGGACTTAGATATGTTTTCGACACTCTAAGGAATTATCATCTAACTGCTAAACCTACAAAGGTGCAAATCGCGTGTAATGAGATAACCTTTTTGGGACATATCATTGGATCGGGATATATCCGAACGTTACCTAGTACAGTCTCCAAAATTCTAAACATAGCAGTTCCTCAGACGAAGAAACAGGTCAGGAGTTTGTTAGGACTTGTTCAATATTACAGTAGATTCATACCTAACTTGTCATCCATCACGGCTGTATTGTCTTCATTGTTAAAGAAAGACATGCCGGTGAAGGTGACATGGACTGGTACATGCAATGAAACTTTCAACAAAATTATAAATTTGTTCTCGCATGAACCAATTTTAAGACTTCCCGATGCTTCCAAAAGATTTTTCTTACGAACAGATGCTAGTAACTACGGCATTGGTGCATGCCTGCTCCAGAACCATGATGGCATTCTACATCCTACCTTATACATTTCAAGAAAGCTAAAGCCTGCAGAAACAAAGTATTCAACAGTCGACAAGGAACTTTTATCTGTGATATGGGCAATAACTAAACTCGAAAAGTTCCTGCTTGGTGCTCCCTTCACCATACAGACGGACCAACGTGCTGTAGCATCCTTGCGTCGATCTAATCATAAAAGCCAGAAACTCGCCAGATATTCAATCATCCTACAGCCATTTGAATTCTCCATTGAACATATTCCTGGCACTGAAAACATTGTGGCTGATGCGTTGTCACGTAATCCTATTGACGACGAATAATCAAAATTAACATTCCTAAAACATATCAACTATAAAGGAACTAACCTTGCCTTCAATTTAAACTTTATAAACACTGTATGCATCACAGAATTGAACTAAAAGACAATCAAGGTATACGTATTGACATTCAAACTTCGTCTAACGTCCATACACGATATATGAATATTCGTTGAACAATCATGGAACAATATCTGACGACAAGTCGAACTTATTGTCCTATGTGCACTTAATTCTTGGATGCTGTGATAAATGACATTTCTTTCCAACGTAAACGTGTGAACATTTTTGCCTAAAAGAATTCATCAGGATCAAGACTACGGATGGATCATCATATCCTATACTAATTAATTAGTTAACTTAACTTCTTAATTGAATTATTATCAATAAAATGAAATGTGAGAAAAAAAATGAAATGAAAGAACAAAAAAAAAAAAAAAAAAGAGAACGAAATATAAAAAGAAGAAATTATGAAAAGAGAAAATAAATCTCACACAAGTATTAGATTAATATTTTTTTTTAATGTACCTATACATTATTTAGTTAGTTAAATTAGATAGTTATTATTCACTAACACTTAACACACACAATTAAGTTAAACTTATATTCGAATTTCTTTCTATTTCTTCTCACTTATTTTTTTTTTTTTTTCTTCTCTCATAACATCGCGTTACATTAGAATCTTAATAATTTATCTCTTAGTTTAATTCATTAATTTAATTTTAATTAGTCAAATTAATTCCTATATGACATACTAATACGACAGACCTTACTTTCATTTAATTCTATCATTCACTATTAACATTGGACATTTTATTTAGTTGATATAATAATATGTATAATTGATATATCATGTGATTAATGTTAGATGACTATGACAAATAGTTGGTTGACATGACCGCGACACGGTTCTACTCAGAACATCGTCGGCCATATGTCACAATTGTGTTAAATTTTTTTTGAAAAATTGTTAAGTCGGATAGATCTTGAAAAAAAATCTATCGATTTTTTTTTTCCCGGGTGTACAGGGAATTGTTACGGTATATGATATTAACGCCGTCTGCTAAAGGTTATCAGACGTGCAATTGTAAAAGGTTAAGGCATTTAATATATTGCGATAGATGTTTCAATTACTGAACGCTCCATACACGATCGATCATGACGTGTATAGCGTTGTTTAGGACACAGTCGGTAACTAAGAAACGTTACCCTTTGTTACTTGACCGCCAAGCTGAATAGCTGCGTTTTTCTAACCTTCCAATTCAATGGCATGATATAGCCATTTATATATGCATTTTTTGATGGATCAGGGTCAGTCCTAGAACTCTATATGAGAGGGAAATTTATGGAGGTTAGTATTTAACTAGAATTCTCAGAAGGAGAAGAATAATCGTCAAATTCGTATGAATATATTCAGACTCGCAGTCTCACTGTCGGCAGGTAGCCATGTCTAGCTGCGCGTGCATATAGCTGTGATGTTCTGACGACAATACTGCATTGTATCCTTAAACGGACATTGACACATAACCAGCAGTCTACGTTGTTGATTAATTTATGCATGACTTATATGGACTTATGCTCTACTCCTATTGAAATGATCATCCTGTGTGTACAACTGTGAATTAAATGTACGGACTCAATGAAATGACTTATCAAATCAATCGTATTCCAAGGTTCAATTATTGTTCGGAATCTTCCACCCCCGCATTCGCTTAATCTTCCATCGAAGGCACGATGCACTATCTCTGAATGAAAAAACTAACATATCAATGAAAAAACAATGGCCAGAAATTTATAATTGTTTTATTCATATCACATGGAACATTGTTCAGAGCAAACCACCACCTTGTAACAGAGACCACTGATTAATGTATCAATTTGAAGGGTACTGCTAGCCTGTTTCCATGGTACAGGGTATAAGGTGGGCTTCAGTGGTATTGTCTTAATGGATAGGTCTTCTTGATACTGTCTTTTAAGACTTTTTCCCTGATGGACAAAGCTGCTACATTTTAGATATCCCAATGCCAGATCATCTAATCTTGCCTTCATTGGGTGCGTTGGCATACTGTTGTACTTTTCCATTTGGATCATGCTTTTTGTATCTCTTCTATAGGACAATGTCTGTAATCTAGCAGCTTTCTGCATCTCTGATATCGGCATAGTTTTCAAAGCTCGTTAGCTGATTTGATTATAAGCATTGTCTTTTAATGGGTTTTCACTTATCAAAAGGTGCCTTGTGTTGTAAGCAGTGCATGATCATTGAAGAAATCGGGTTTCTCTGACAGAGGTTTCTTTCAAATTATTGTTGTGCAGGCTTTATAAAAGAAGTAAAAAGCATTGTGAAGGATATCAGAGCAAAAAGTGTGATTTCGGAGTGTGATAAATGAGCGCCAAGGCCTTATATCTATCTTTTCCTACATCTCTTGTATTTTATTTTCTCCCACATTTGTGCTCTTTCATCCCACATTTGCTATTTCATTGTTTTGATTACCCTCGATCGGTATCTAGAGAACCGCATTTGTTCTTTCATAGGTGGTAAAATAAAGTCTTTTGATTGAGTCCCCATACCTGACATCATCGTTTGAAGTCCACATTGCATCGTGATAAATCTGGTGAAAACACATCTGATCATCCAAATCAGACATCTGGGCATTATACAATTTCAGTGAACAGTTATTATCTTTGTTGCTCGGCTGCTGTCCATACAAGTGATGGGTCACCACATGGGACGCCCAGCTTGGCCAGGTGAAAATGTCCATATGGGATGCCTAGCTTGGCCAGGTGAAAATGTCTCATGTTGTTTAAACAAACCGGCATGTTAAATCAATAGGCAGCGCCACAGATGGGACATGTTAGCATGCTGGCAACAATGGACAGAGGTAACAAAGAGTGCCGCCAACACACAGAGTGATAGACAATCAGAGAGTAATGTGACAGCACTTTTGCATTGGCCAGCCAATTATCTCAATGCCTGTTTGTAAGGCAAGCCAGGCAACAAAAGTTGATCACGAATTACCCCACCCACTTTTGGACTGACAGGGGACAAGAGCAATCCTGGGAATGAGTGACCAGAGGGTCTCTTCGGTATTGGTTGTATGGGCGGAGTTCCACATCACCGGTCCAAGGAACCAACATTGGACTTCTAGATATATAATATACTGCGTAGCTTGCTAGAGAGAGGAGTCCAGTTGTTACATTGTGAAGTAGAGATTAAATCCATAAAATGCCTAGCCTAAATACACATGTTTATTCAGAGTGGATAATAATTCATTTATGTGGTGAATTGTGTTCTTAAAGGATTTTGCGAAGGGAAAAGAAGGTTAGTAGATCTTATACAGATTATTAATACATTTTCTTATTTTTTGTTTAGCTTAACCTCACAGCTAAATGTGGGAAAGATAGAGTTTCAATTAATTCTTTTCATAACTGATTAATAAAATCAGAAGATTTTCCTAGAAGATGATAGGAGGTAATTAATAGTTCATACTTCACCTTCATCATCATCACAGTCTCCCATGCACACACACTTTTATGCACAAGATATTTAACATCATTAGAATCGAACTCAGAGAGAGATCAATAATGAGCAGTAGTATAAATGAAAGTCAACCAGTGATGTTAAGTGTGAAAACTTACAAAGACTTTTGTGTGTCTTCAGTTCATCAGAAGTCTGAGTCTACACGCAATGTGTCTGGCGTCTAACCAGAAATAAGTTATCAAAAAACGGACATTTGGCTAGCAGAATTTGCCATAGGACATCTTTCATTCCTCAATTAAAAAGGAATATTTTCTCACCCACAATTCAGAAGGTGGACGCAGCATTTTTTGTCACCATATACTGCTGGCTCACAAGTTCAATACATAGTTATCACAAGTTCAAATCACTCGAAAGCTTATTATCTGAAGTCAAGCAAAAGAGCTCAAAAGTGGAATCTCATATTTATACCAAGTGCAACACACTCTTAAGCGCATTCTATGAAGCAGACTCTAAAGTATATTTTATGAATCACGACTACATACGCAAGATAATCAGTCTACATATCACTAACATTTTGTGAAGATATCCAGTCTGGCAACGACCCTCGAGAGATTAGACAATAGACTTTTTTTTCATATGACAGCTATTAACTGTTGATCAACACTACAGAGATATACTCAAACAGTGAAGGAATATATATATTTCTTGTCAACGTTCTCAATACGACAACAGTTTTCATCAGAACGTCCTCGACTTAGAGATACCCCACTCGACATAACGTATGACAACTTGAGACATTTTATGCATACATGGGGATCATTGTATCCATGAGAAGCATTTAGAGACACATGGGCTGTGTATATTACTCACCATTTTGGTAACACGTATCATATCACATCATCATCATTTCGCTTTGCACCAGTCCATTCTTAATTAACTACTACTTAATTAACTGCAATTTTAATATCTCAACTGTGTGTTTTGTGTGAATCGTCTTGTACCACCATCACGTTCTAACCATTACTAACCCTATATGTGTGGATATTTAATTAATAAACCCAAAAATCGTTTGATCATTATCTAGTTTGTTAATGTATCACTCATGCTGTCGGTGTTACATATTCACATATAGGAACATTTCTCTACTCAGATGAGGTTGGGGGCTTTTTCTGTTATGGAATCTAAGGGCAAAAGCTAAGGTCATGGGAAAACAGAACTCTTTCTATAATTAATTAGAAAATACTGTCCAGTGGAAAGCATTCGCATTCCCATCTCCATGTCCCTATTTTGAATAGGTCTTTATTCATTCTTAACAAGCCAATTTCTAGAGACCTTCTACCTAATATCTCACAGGCTATTCCTGGCAAAAACTACTGTCGTAGTTGCCCCAATACACTCCACACAACACGGAGGGAGACTCAAAGTTGGCCAAGTCAATAGAAGGATTAGATGTCTATTTTATGCGTACTTTATTAATAACGTTCAAGACTGTGAAATCCCAAAGCAGGCTGGGCCTCTCATTTAGTCAAATTTCAGGCTGTAACAATGTAACTGCTGTTTATGAAACCGGGCACAATAATGGAAATATGTGCAGTACAAGTAACTAGGGTCATGAAAGAAGGTACTGGATATGTGATGTCAGAAGTAATGCCTGAAATGCTCTGAAAATATTTTCTGTTGGATTTATTATGTCAAATTAAACCTTGGATTGGCCTGGCTTGATTTATTCTCTCAATCTATAATGTATGAATCTGTATGTCAGCCCATCTTAACAGAATCATAAAATATAAGCTGTCAGGGTTACACAACACCTTGCATACTGTTAGAAACCTTGTGTTTCCTGTTATCATATGGTGTGTTCTTGCATACTACATGTTTGCCACCTCTTTAACTTTTTTCTTTTCCTTGCCACTACTTCCGCTTTTTTCATTACTAACTTTCCCACAGGCTTCAAACACAAAGCTGTCTCATGAGATTTGCACTGGGCATAGCCACACCACATTCATTATAAAATGTGACTGATCCTTCTTTCTTGTTTATTTCATTCAGAATAAATTATTATGTGGCAGTCAGAATAAAATTAACCTGCTCTAGTATATCGCATTTCATTTTTTTTTTTTTATCGTAAGCCTGCTATTACTCAAGGCAAAATCTCCAGTTAATATGTCTAACGTGAGACTGAATTTACTTGCGCATCCCTATTTTCCATGTACAATGACAGGTGTCCTCTCACCATTCAGGCAGATACTCGCCAATTTCGGAGGTACCATTAGAGCTGGGGGAACCGCGGTAGCATAGTGGTTAGTGCACTGGCTTCCTAGCGCAGTGGTCTATGGTTCAATCCCCAGATGAGGCGGAAATTTTTTAGGGCACAAATGGCTCCTGGGTTGACCCAGCCCCAAATGGGTACCAGAGCAACTCTGGGAAGGTTAAGGCAGCCAGCGTGATGCCGACCACATCACTCCTTGTGTGCCGATGGTCAAGATAATATGGGCCTAACACCATATTCCCAATATGCCTCAATGGGCGTGTAACGGGTTCCTTCCTTTACCTTGTTAGAACTGGGTTGGCTCAGGAGCCGTTCAGGTTATTCCAGTCCCTGGACAACGACACTTCTTCAAATGTCTTTGCAAGGGCCTAACCTGAACAGCAGTGGAGAGGGGAGAGGGTAAAGCACCTCAATCTTGTCTCCTGTCAAGTCACAATGTTTTAAGTATGTTTTATATAGGCAGTTGCCCCAATCTCTCCTACCTTTGTAGGATTTTATGAAACCTCCTAACCTTCAATATGTGATCAGTATAATAAAAAATAAACCACCAACAACTCAATTCCTGCTTTTTACCTAATTTACATTTGAGTCAATTGTTTTAATATTCTTTGGTGCCTTGTAAACACTGAGTTTCTTACAAGTCATGAACTTTAGTTAACTATATACAATTAAGCTAGAATTTTAGATTAACACATTAACTACCGCAAGCCGCTGTCAGCGGCTCATAGAATAATCACATTTGGACCGCAAGCCGCTCAGAGCGCCAATCTAATTTTAGTAATAAAACGAATGAAAAATGTACTGAAACACTCTCTGATCTAATTCGAGATTTTAAGTTGCCACCGGAAAACAAATTCCCAAAGCATGGTTGTTGTAGAACACTGGAAAATTGATATTATGTTCATATTTTTCAGCATTTTGGGTTAGTTACCAAATCGTGTAAAAATGTTTACCGTGGCAACTAGTGATAGGACTACAAAAAATGCGTGTACATCTCATCTAACGGCTGAATAGGATAGAAACGTGTTTCAACAATTGACTGATAAATCTAGCAACGAGGACAAGAGTGAAAACGGTGTGCACATTGATTGAAATTGTGATTTTGATAGAGAAGGGGCGCAAGCAGTTATAATTGTGAAAATATTGCAAGTCCTCAGCCATTGGAGGGCCGTTAAATAGCAAAAACCTCTATTAGAGTTACAACCGGTGTTTATTGTAATAGTACATTCATTTATATTTAAAATGACGTGTAATTCATAAAAATCTGTAAACAATTACGAAAACTACAGCTTACTTTGTGCAAACACCTACAGGATGAAAATGGGAAAAAAATTTAATTCGGCCACAGTGTGTTTTTCAATTCGGTAGTTAATGTGTTAACAAATACCTAGTATAGACCACCATAGTTTCTGAAAAAGATCACTTAAAACTGTCCAAAATAAATTCTTTATGGGTGCAGCATTATGCAATATAAATTTTTCTTCTTTCAGCATTAACAGTATACCATACATCCAAGCCACAATATTATTAAAGCTTCTAGACAATGTTACAATTATGGTGCATACCTTAACATCTGTTTCCTGCTTTGTTTCTGCAAACAGACTTGTGTCATTAGCGGCCACATTTCTTCCAGCCTGAAAGCAGTGAACTGTATTAGATGTACTACTGTAGGTATCACATTAAGAAAAAAAAGTTATAATTAAAATATATTACACTAATACTTGAATACCATCAACACCAAGCAATAATTATTGTTAAATAGTAAGGCTTAATGCATCTGCAATAGCCATAAACTTGCTTGTGGTATCTTAATCAAGGTCATCCCTGTAATTTCTGTTATTTACCTATATACAAATATGTCTGCTCATGGAAGCTACGACAGAAGAACTTGAGTTAAAGATATCTGACCTTCAGAATGGTGTTTTAAAATCTCATTTATATGATAATGAATTTCTGGAATAATTTCAACCAAAAAAGTCAATTTTTAAAAAAAGATTACAGTGGATCACTGATGCAGATATGGATGATTGCATAACTATAAATAGTTGGTCAGTGACATATTGTGACAAAGATCATACTAAATACACTTTTGTTTTGACTCAAATAATTTGAAGATCAATTTAGTTTTTTTAACCCTGATTATTTCTTATACAGGTGTGTAACCCATAATCCGAACATCCAAAAAACCAAGATATACCAAAAACTGAAGAGTGTTTTGGCTGACTTTTGGGCTACTTTTAAGTTTCCAAAAAAAACAAAAAAAAATGATTTTTATTATTTTTAACAGGTATGCAGGGTACTAAACACACACAATGTTCGGTTTATCACATTTCATACTCTTGAAGTGCAACCGCTGTATAAGCTGGCATATGTGCTATAATGTGATATAAATTGTCAAACACAACTATTTAGTTGTGTCTAAGCACCACTTTCAGCCATGTGTGAATATTTCTGAGCTCATTTTGTCCTATTGAGTGGATATTTGTGAACTTTCATGACTTAAACTTTGTGAGTTTAATTTCATTGTGAAAATGTTAAAAAGAGCTGCAGATACTCCTGTGGGTAGCAGTGGGAATAAGAAAAGAAAGCATTAGTCATTATTGATAGCGCAGAAGGTAGAGTTATTGCCAAAGCTTGATCATGGTGTCTCTGAGCATCATCTTACTGAAGAAATGGAGTAGGAACTACCACAGCATATGACATAAGGAGACGCAGATAAGGTGCTGATGTTTTACATGGACAGTTATGACCAAATACTAATGTCAGATCAGAAAACTGTGCACAGAGGAAAAAATGATGTTTTGGCAGTTTATGGAATTTAAGAAAGACTGCTTAGATAAAAACCATAGTTTATAAGACAGGTGACACTGGGTAAAATCTACAGTAAGGCCATCTGCCTTACTGCCTATTCATGAGCTGAAAATACTGTTCTAGTCCATCATCAGATGTCTGACGCCAAGCTGATGATGGTGATTAGAACATTGAATGTACATGTGCAGGTATTTAACAAAGTTTATATTTGAAGTTTACAAAAAAAAAAATTTTTCTGATAAATAAGTTGTACTACATAATTTAAGTGGGGCAATTTTCGGGCTACTTTGAGTGATATTTTGGGCAACTTTGGGCTACTTCTGGTGATAATTTGGGCATATTCTGAAAACTGAAACATGACCCTCTCCGAGCATTTCGGATTCTGGGTGTTGAGAACTGTTTCGGGATGGGAAGTAGCTTGGAAATTTTGTCTATTTTGTAACCAAAGTTTGTGCACCTCAAAACACCCTCTCAACTTAAAGATTTTTCCTGACACTGACAGTAACATTCATCATGATCCAGTTAAAGATTTTCCCTGACACTGATAGTAACATTCATCATGATCCAGTTAAAGATTTTCTCTGACACTGATAGTAACATTCATCATGATCCAGTTAAAGATTTTCCCTGACACTGATAGTAACATTCATCATGATCCAGTTAAAGATTTTCTCTGACACTGACAGTAACATTCATCATGATCCAGTTAAAGATTTTCCCTGACACTGATAGTAACATTCATCATGATCCAGTTAAAGATTTTCCCTGACACTGATAGTAACATTCATCACGATCCAGTTAAAGATTTTCCCTGACACTGATAGTAACATTCATCATCATCATACTTCAGCTGTCCAAGAAGCATAGACCTTCAACAAACTTATGCTAAGTCTTCCTTTCTTGTGCCATCAGCTCACATCCTACTATGTCTTCCTCATGTCTGTCTCCAGTTCTCTTCTCCATGTGCTCATTGGTCTCCCTCTACCTCTCTCACCCTGGGGACTATGGAACAAGGACTGGCCTGGTATTGCTATCAACAGGTTTTCTCAATGTGTGCTGTGTCCATCTCCAGTGTCTTCTTCTCATCTCTTGTACCACTGGTAGTTGTTTGGTTCTTGTCATCCGTTCCGCAAAGTGATCTGGTCATACCACTTCAATCATTCTATTCTATGCAAGCACCTATTTATGAAAGTCTAGCTTTTTTGGTTGTTGTCTTTGTTTTCTCCAGGTTTCAGAGTCATGCTGTACTGACTTGACATTGAACTGAAGATTTTTTTTGCTCTCCACATATTTCCCAATGCAATGAAAGATCCTCTAGCTTTTTTGTATTCTTATTTTGATATCACTGTCAGTCCATCCCATTTGGTCTAAATTGCTGCCAAAGTTTATGTATGATCTTGAAGGGGCATTTCTTCAAGTGCAATACTGTTATCTTTTGTTGCATTTATTACCATTATCTTTCTTTTCTCCCTGTGTATATTCAAACCTACTTGCTGCAAATTCACTACAAGCACTTTCATTGTCTTGCATCTGATTATGGCTTTGGGACTGGAGAGCCAGGCCATCTGATAAATCTACATTATCAAGTTGTTTGGTCACTGGATACCATTTCTGTTGACTAAAGTTGTTGGTTGAGGTCAATGTTTTCATTATTCAATCTATAGCCAATAGGAAGAGAAATGGTGACAGGAAGCATCCTTGTCACACTTCATCTCTTATCCCAAATAGTTTTGTAAAACTTTCTCCATGAAGAGCTCTGCCCATTGTGTCTTCCCGTTTTCTTTATTAAGTTAATGATCTTCAGGGGGACTGTTGCGCACATATTCTTTTGTGACGCACAGATTACTGTTGGTAGGCATACAAATGTAAAGTATAACTATTTGTCTGATGAAAAGTATTTATTTTAGAATCAATGATTCTTAGAGTAAGGGACAGAACCCTGATTGATTGATGTTGTATTCGGTTATATGGGTTATCTTTTCTTGTGTCTCAATCTGGCGTATGAATACTAGATTTACGTCATTTTTTGTCTGGTATGGCCAGAAACAGATTGGTCTTGCTTAAAATGTTTATGGCCTGAATTTATATTTATTCCTTGACTATTTAAGGTGATTCGGTCTTATATCTTTGTATCTTTGTATTTCTATGTCGGACTATTTTGTGAGCTGAACTCTGGGGTGAAAGGCCTTTCTGCGCATGCGTCAATTTTGTGTGTGTGGACAGAGAAGGCTGTCATGTCGTCGCTGCTATGGGCTGGTCGATTAGAAAGTTTGAAGATTGATCTCTGTGATTTATTCTAGGAAGGAGATTGTTTCTCTGTATGACTGTATTATCAGAGATTCTCCTAATGTCCATTATTAACGCCTAGGAATGGCGTGCGTTATTCGCTTGTATGTGTTTTCCTAAAGCCAGGTAAAACCAGAACATTTTTTGCTGAACTTTTTTGCTAAGTCTAGATGGGAGACGTATTATCGTACATCTAGGATTGTTGATTACAGATGAAGATGACGTGTTATCTAGCAGCACTAGATCACTTGATGTAACCAGCCTTATTGATAGCAGATATGTATAGAAGCCCAATGAGGACATTTATGTATGACTAACGAAGTAATTCTGCTTCATAATTTTTCATCCTGGGTGAGCAAAGCTCACGGAGGAGAGCCATTTTGGATTCCCGCCATTGTAAGCGGATCATTGTCGGAGAACAGAAAAGGTCTTATTATCTGATGATGGTACAGAGATCTACATATTATGAAAACCAACTACTGTGGTTTAACATTGTTGCTATAAACATTGGATGAATTTACGGCTTGAGAAACTTAGCCAGGAGAAGGTTCTGTCAGTGATGATTATGTATCCACCTTAATTGACGCGATTAGTCAGTTGAAGCATGAGATGATAGACAACCAGAATATTGAGTGCTTGCCTACTATCGTTCCATTATATTTACCACTACATGAATGTACATCTGATATTGTCACCCATTCTTCAAGTATACGATGATTTTTGTGCCAACCTGTTCAAATGACTGTAAACGTGATGTCGAAGTGTACGTCCATTATTAAATGTATGAAACGTCATCAGCAGTTTACCCTTTATTGACTTCGGCTTATGATTGAGTGAGTGACTTGTCAACTCAACAGAACTATACACCCATTCGCGTTATTATTTACATCTACACTCTCACTCTATGTCAACACGGTCCCTTGTCAGCGCTCCAACACTTGACGTACAAGGTGACCTAACTACTTAACACTATGTCGGGAAGAGTTGACCATTCATAACCTTATGAAAGCAGTATCATCAAATATCACTACATCCACTCGATCCTTATCAGGGACTCTATAATGTCTCACCAATTTCTGAAGTGATTGTCTGTCCACACTGTCAAGTGCATCTTCATAGTCCACAAAAACCTATGTAAAGAGGCAATTTTAGTTTCAGACTTTGTTCCACTATTATTCTCAATGTGGCAGTCTGGTCTGTACAGGATCTGTTTTGCTTAAAACATGTATGTTTATCTCTCAGCTGTCTATCTATGGACTCTTTTAATCTCTCAATGATGATCCTGTTTAATATTTTTCATGGAACTGATAGTAATATTGTTCCTATGTAATTTTTGTGCTCTTGTAAATCTTAAGCAGCTTGACCAGATAACCTTCCTTCCTTCTGCTGGTATTTGATGTAAACATTATTCCTCTGTAATTTGTGAACTCCTGTAAATTTCATATAGGTTAACTTGATCAGATATCTTTCTTTGTTTTTTCTTGATGCCATTGTCTATAGAAATGGGTCTGTAATCTGGGGTGAGAAATTCGGTTAGGGCTTCTCTGCTAGGGTACTGGTCTGAACATAGTGGGGCTTACAAGATAACAACTTCCAGCATGAGAATGGAGGTCGGGGCTTTTACTGCAGCCTTAAGGTGGATAACTGAAACTTCATTAACAAAGGCTATCATTGTGTCCGACTCTCAGTCCATGCTTTGAAAGGTTCAAAGTGGTTGGTTGCATCGTGAATGGAAAACATTCATAGAAGCTTCCAGTCTATAAGAGCTGGTGTGGATATACTGTCCTGGTCATGCTAGTGTATGTGGTAATGAAAGAGCTGACAGACTAGCATCAAGAGCACCCATAGTGGGGACATTAGATATGGATAAGGGAGATATACTGAGAGCAATTAATGATTGCCTGTTGGAGAATGACACTGCAATAGATGAATCATCAAGGTTAAGACTGTTGGAATTTGGCATCAAACGTAAAACTAGTAGAGATGGACGTATGAGAAGATGCATCTGTTGTGTTTACAACCAGTGAGCTACAGGAACAGTTAGCATTCACATTCAACATATACTGATGGAGACTGAGCACCTATGGATTTGATCAGAGTGCAATGATGTCAATTCTTTATAACAATAACAATGTTTTGTGGGAATTTCTTCTCCCTCAAAGATGGTCAGGTATTACTTGTAGCTCTAGATGCTCCATAACAGATGAGGCAGTTCCACCAAAACCCTCTTTAACATAATTCTTCTCTTCTGTAGAAGCTGATTTAGTTCATAACTGTTGAAGAAGATTTAATTCCCCTTCCTTTCATTGATTCGTGTGTGGTAAGAATCTCTGTAAACTTTTGACTGAATAGACTCTAACTTGAATGGCAGTAGGGAGGGGAAGTTGTAAGGCACCTCAACCATGCCAGCTGTCAAGTCATAAAGTTTTAAAGATATTTTAGACATGCAACTGCCCCCCCCCCCCACTTCCTTCCCCCCCCCCCCCCCCTCCCCCCACAGTTTTAATGGGAACCTGCTAACTTCCATTATTTGACCAGTAAAATAAAAAAACCAGTAACTTATATCCTGCTTTTCTCCTACAATTACAATTAGGCATTTTTAAAAATATTCTTTGATGCCTGATTTTAAAAAAACTTAGTTTCCTACAAGTCACAAACTTTAGTTGTTAAGTAAATACATATAATTAGGCTTAACTAAGACTTCAGTGAACAAATTCCCAGTATAGATCAAGATAAATTACGAAAATGATCACGTAAAATTGTTCAAAATCATTTCTTTACATGTCCAGCAAATTGCAAAAACATTCTTTTTTTTCTCACAAATTTAACACTATATCTTCTTCTTTGATCCTTAGCCGCCGACCATCAAACAAGTCAGTGGCCATTACGCCTGGTGGCATCTTGTAGGTCAAATACAAATTGATTTCACTTTGCTTGGTCGGCGGCCATCCTTTGCACAGTGCCCCAACTCTGGTTTATTCTTTGCATCTTAGCCTCCACAGTCCTCCGCCAAGTTGTTTTTAGTTGGCCTCTCTTTCATTTTCCTTCAGGGGTCCATAGCATAGCTGTTCTTGTGATGACACTGGGGTCTCTTCTGAGGACATGGCCAACCCAGCTCCAGCGTCTGCCAGCTATGATGGTGTGCATGTCCTCTTGCTTGCTACGAGTAAGCAGATCTTGATTGGTGATGGTATTCGGCCAAAAGATTCTGAGAATTTTTCTTAGGCATGTTGTGTGAAAGAGGACAATTTTGACATTTCCTTCTCTGTAACTCTCCAGCATTCCACACCATAGAGAAGCACAGAAAACACACAGCTCTGATATAATCCTAGTTTTGTGCTTGTGCTGTACTGAGAGGACTTCCAGATGTTGTTTAGACTAAAAGAGGCTGTTCTTGCTTTGTTCATTCTGTTGTTGATGTCTTTGTTTGCTCCACTGTCTGGTGTTACCTTGCATCCTAGATATGTGAAGGCATCTGTCTGTTTCAGTTGCTAATTCCTTACTGATATGGGCTCTGGGTTGCTCACATTTAGCATCATGACCTCTGTCGTCTTTAAATTGATGTTCAAGCCCACCTGCTGGCTATACTTATTAAGTCTATCTGTTTTTTACTGAATGTGTTGATGTGAATGTGCAAGTAGTGCAATGTCATCTGCATATTCCAGATCTTCTAATGTAGAAAAATAGTCCATCTTATTCCTCTTGGACAGCCCTCTGTTGTCTGGTGCATCACCCAGTCTATGACTGTTAAAAATAGAGTGGTTGATAAGGGGCACCCCTGTCGTACTCCTGTCTTTACCTAAAAGGTTAGGTTGCTCTGGCCAATGCTACACGCAAAGTCGGCATAAAGGCTTTTTATGATTGACACTATGCAGTTTGGAATTCCATAAGCCCTCAGTATTTTCCATAAACTGTCCCTATGTATACTATCAAAAGCCTTTCAAAATCAACAAAATTAATGTATAGCTAGCTGTCTTTGCCATTCTAAGCACTGCTCTATAATGTTCCTGAGGGGAAATATATGATCTACACATCTTCTGTTCTTTCTAAATCCTGCTTGTTCTTTCCTCAGTTTGTGGTCTACTGCTTTTGAAATTCCCGAACTCCTAATAGTCCTCCATAGCGTAGATTTGAAAATACGAGGGGCGTTCAGAAAGTAGTGCACCATATCACTTTTCTCAAGAGCTGTTTATTAAAAAAGCATGAAATTTATACACAATATACATGGATATGTCATGTAAACATGGGTATTATTCAGCATAATCCGCATCAACTTGTACGGCTTTATGCCAGCGCGAAACAAGTGCATGTATTCCTAGCCCATACCAGATTTTGTCTTGATCATGTAGCCATTTCTTCGATACATGAATCACTCCTTCATCATCTTCAAACCTTGTCCCATGGAGTGCATCTTTAAGTGGACCAAACAGATGAAAATCAGAGGGTGCCAAATCAGGACTATAGGGTGGATGGGGTAGTACAGTTCAACCCAATTTGGTGATTGCTTCTCGTGTTGCCAGACTTGTGTGAGGTCGCGCATTGTCGTGAAGGAGAAGCAGGTCTGCTGGATTCTTGTGCGGCCAAACTCTGTGAAAACGTTGATTGAGTTTTTTCAATGTCTTAATGTAAGCTTGCAAATTGATTGTCTCTCCTCTTGGCATAACGTCCACAAGAATCACATCTTCAATGTCCCAAAAGACAGTGATCATGACCTTTCCAGCTGAAGGAGTTGTCTTGAATTTCTTTCTTTGTGGTGATTGCGGATGATGCCACTCCATTGACTGTCTTTTTGTCTCAGCTTCAAAATGATATGCCCAGATTTTGTCACCTGTAATGATCTTAGCCAAAAAGTTCTCTCCATCAGCATTGAAATGCTCCAACAATTCAGAAGAAATTGCTTTCCTTTGCAATCGGTGGTCATTTATGAGACTTCGAGGAACCCATCTTGCGCAAACCTTAGAAAATCCGAGAGTTTTTATAACTGCATTTGCACTACCAATGCTGACTGACAGCTGTAAGGCCAATTGTTGAGTAGTGATTTGCCTACCAGTAAGAATAATGCCCTCAGCTTATTTCAACATTTCTGCGTTGGTGGCTGTGACAGGATGTCCACAGTGTAGCAGATCAAGCAGCTCCATATCTCCACTTCCTGATTCTTTGATTCTCTGAACCCAGTGACTGGCTATACTCCTGTCAACTGCAAAACTTCCATACACATCACATAGATGCTTGTGAATGTTCACAAGAGTTTCCTTCTCTGCAACAAGAAATTCTATCACTATTTGCTGCTTATAACGCAAGTTGCTAACATGCTCCATTTCAACGGTTTAGGGCAGCCGTATTATTTGGCCGGTTGCAGAGCAATTTAATGCACACAATTGGCCTATGCCATATTTGAAGTGTGCAAAATGTCATGCTTTTATCTTCATTATTAGCTGAGAAAAATGATGTGGTGCATTACTTTCTGAACGCCCCTCATATCAATGTCATTATTCTTTCTTAGAATACGAGCCTTTTAGAAAGGCCGATGATCGATCCCCGTCAATAGCAAAAATGTATAGGTGAATGCATGTTTAAAACCACTGAACAATTTAGTTATGTGCATGATATAGGGGTTTCATTTCTTCACATTTTGATATATAACACTTTATGTTATTTTTATAAATAAATTATTTATTGCAAAATCTGTAACGGTAGTAATGAAATTAGCTTGTATACTAAGAGTTAACCAATTTTTCAATTTCCTTAAAGTCACTGCCTAATTATTGTGAAACATATTGCAAATTTCTCTGTGGATCAATTCTTTGTCAAAATTATCCACCACTCTTGGCCTAATTTTCGTGTGTAAATACTGGAATTAGCAATTTCAGATGTCACTTTCCAGTGGAGCAATGATCATTTGCTTATCCCCAAGGCACGAATAGTCCTCTTTTGTGGGTTTATAATAGAATGATATAGTTTTCCTCGAGTAGCTTCATTGCAGAAATACTTAAAAATCCTATTTGTGATTTCTGTAATGCCATAAACTGTATTCGCAGATTCTTTTTTCCTACTTAACCACACAATACTTTTTGTAGACACACCACTGATTGACAATGTGTGAGTAACACCGGATATAAACTGTTTTATGTTCAAGAAGTGCAATTTCACGCTAAAATCATGCCAATTGTACGATAAACCAATCATGTGCAAATGAGGTCATATAATTTACTGTAGGCATTTCAAAATGTATGTGTGTGATGTGTGTTGGCAAGTAGACTTTTGATATTAAATCGCAAAAAAAACGAAAATTGAAACCAATCGCTGCATTTTAATGAAAAATTTCATTCATAGGGTCTATACCATTTCAAATTCACACACAAAATTTCACTTATATGCGTTATATATTCGATGAGATATAGCATTTTGAAGTTGGGCAAAGCTAGTGAAATGTGCTATAATAGTTCTGCTGCTAGCTTAGGGTCTGTCTTAAATCGCTCTGCATTTAAGTTATCATAGCCAGGAGCTTTTCCATTCTTTAACCCTTTGATTGCTGTGATGATTTCTTCTTTTCGCGGAATGTCTGTATTAACATCTAGATCATTTTCAGCCTCAGGAACATTTAATTGTGTCTCTGGTGGTTCCCTGTTCAGAGTTTCTCTGAAATGCTCTGCATATCTTGTTTCCTGTCCCTCTGCTGTCATGATGAGATTTCCTTGCTTATCTCTTACTAATGTAATATTGTTTGCACTTCATTTTCCGCTGATGATTTTAGTTATTTTGTATACTGTGCTTTGTTCATTTCTCAACACTATATCATGCACACCTTTATAGTCTAAACAACATTTGGAAGTCCTCTCAGTACAGCACAAGCACAAAATTAAGATTATATCAGAGCTGTGTGCTTTCCGTTCTTCTCTATGGTGCGGAATGCAGGAGAGTAAAAGAGAAGGAAATGTCAAAATTGTCCTCTTTTCATACAACTTGCCTAAGAAAATATGTCTGAATCTTTTGGCCAAATACCATCACCAACCAAGATCAACTTACTCAGAGCAAGCAAGTGGACATGCATACCATCATAGCTGGCAGGTGCTGAAGTTTGGTTGGACATGTCCTCAGAAGAGACCCCAATGCCATCTCATGAACAGTTATGCTATGACCCCAGAAGGAAAATGAAAGAGAGGCCGACCAAAAACAACCTGTGGAGTACTGTGAGGCTGAGATGCAAAGAATGAACCAGAGTTGGGGCACTGTACAAAGGATGGCCACCGACCGAGCAAAGTGGAATCAATTTGTTGTTGCCCTACAAGATGCCACCAGGTATGATGGCCACTGACTGCTTTGACAGTCGGCGGCTAAGGATCAAAGAAGAAAAATGCACCCTTGAAAGCTTCCAAATTTCAATATTTTCATTGATTTTCTTTTTGTGTACCTAACAGAGCATACAGCCACCATTACAGCTGGACCACTTGTTAGAAGCCTCCACCAAGCATTCACATACACTTGCAGCAGTGGAGTCTGTGACAATTTGTTTAACATAATGAGGTAGCCAGCCCCACCCACAACCCCACAAGTCACTTTGTATGACACGCTCAAGAGTGCAGTAGGCATATTCTTTCTTTGTCTCTTCAGAGACCCAGGGGAATTACATGGGGCATAAATATTTTACATACCTCATAGTCTGTTTCCTGCTTCATTTCTGTAATTATATGTGTGACATTAGATTCCATATTTCTTTCAACCTGAAGGCAATGAAATATAGCAGATGATGAGAATCATTTTAAGACTATAAAGACATACTACATATATTTACACCAATATCTAAGCAGCATTACCTCACAGCAACAATCACTGTCAAATGGTGGGGCCTAATGCAACTGCATTAGCCATAAACAAATATGCTTTTTTAAAATAAATACTTTATCATTTTCCATTACTTCATTCTCTCCTTTCCTTTTTCCCTTTCAATATTTATGTGACCCACAGTTACTATCTTCCCATATCCCTACATCTGTTTAATGCATTTCACACCGGCAGTGAACATACCCTAATCCTCAAAGTTATCTCCAAACTTAAAAATAAAGGAGATCACAGGGGATGATTTGGTAGATCTTTACATGATAGAAATTTAAAAAAAAACGATAGCAAACTAAGGACTTACTCTTTCTCAAAGGTATTTAAAAGTATGATATCCCCAGGATTAAAGGTACTTATTCTGTGTTTCCATTGATAACCTATGAGAAGCCTTATTAAAATTCACTTTATTAATGAACTAGCCAGGAAGCATGAGAATAGAGCTACTGGCCAAGCAAAGAAAAGACCATTTAAAATAATGCACTGGAATGCTGAAGGCGTCAATAGTAAAAAAGACGGCTACAGCAAAAAATTAGAGCTCGAAAATTTCTTGAATGAAGAGCAAGTAAATGTATGTTGCTTGCAAGAAACTCACCTCAACAAGGACATAGCCTTCAAAATCAGAGGCTACCAGTGCTACCGATCTGACCGAATAGACAGGCAAAAGAGTGGAATACTGACACTCGTGAGAAATAACATCAGTGCATGTCAGCTTGAAACATATATGGAGGGGGCGGAATACCAGATGCTTCATCTCAGGACAGAAAGTACAGAATTCCACCTGCTCAACTACTACTGTCCGAGCGACCGCCCACTGGCACTAGATACAATCACAGCAAAAGAAAGACTGATTATATGCGGAGACTTCAACAGCCACTCACAGAGCTGGGGCTATGATCACATGGACAGGAGAGGTGAGGAGCTTGAAAACTGGCAGGATGACAATGGGCTTATCCTGATTAACCAGCCAATTGACCCACCAACCTTCTACTCGAGATCATGGCACACCACCTCTATACCAGACCTGGCATTCCACTCACCCGGCCAGGAGTGGAACACCACACGCGTAGTAGGAAAACAACTTGGAGGCAGTGACCACCAGCCAGTCTTCCTAATTATGGAATATGAACTTGTCAAGGAGAGCAGCACTCTCTCTAGGTGGAACTACAAGAAGGCAGACTGGATAATGTACCAGCATCGTACCAGTATACTGGTTAGAGATCTGACTGTAGACAAAGACATCAATAAGTTAGTCAATGAATTCAGCAGATGCATATTACAGGCTGCTCGTGAAACAATACCTAGAGGGGCTCGTAAGCACTACAAACCATATTGGAATAGTGAACTAGAGCAGCTGCACAATGACATGGAAATATCTCGAAAGCAGGCAGAGACCAGTCCATGCCAAGAACACCACAATAACTACCAGCAAGCTAAGGCCAAATTTCAAAGGGCCAAGTTGCAGGCCAGGCAAAGAAGCTGGAAGGAGAAAACAGAGTCCTTGAACTTCGGAAGAGATACAAGGAAACTATGGAAGCTGGTAAAACAACTTAACGATGAAGGTACAGGGAGAAACTCAAGGATTGCTCTGTACAAAGATGGAAACATCCTCATGGGAAAACAGGCAGCTGATCACTTTGCAGACTCCTTTGCTAAAGACAACAACGTCGAAGTTAGCCCAGAGAAGCAACAGGAGACTCATGAGAAACAACAATACGCAGGACGAGATGGAACCATACCTGAAGTTATGGAGACACCAATCACATTCAGAGAACTGGAGCTTGCAATATCCAAATTGAAAATGAGAAAGTCGCCAGGAGTTGATGGAATGAAATGATTAAGAACTTGGGAACCGCAGCAAAAACAAAGCTACTGCAGATCTTCAATATCTGTTGGAACTCAGGCAGAGTTCCACAGACCTGGAGGGAAGCAATCATGATATTACTCCTAAAACCAGGAAAAGTCAGTTCCACTGCCTCCAGCTACAGACCAATCAGTCTTACAAGCTGCCTCTGCAAAACAATGGAACGTATCATCAACCTCAGGCTACAGTGGTACCTTGAAAGTGAAGACCTTCTTGTACCACAGCAGGCGGGCTTTAGGCAGTGTTATTCTACCAAAGATCAGGCAACTTACCTTTCCCAAGAGATTGAGGATGCATTCCAAGATAAGAAACTGGTACTAGCAGCATGGACAGATCTAAGGAAAGCATTTGACAAGGTTTGGAAAGAAGGGCTTCTGAAGAAACTGAGAAATTGTAGAGTGAATGGTAAGATGTACAAATGGGTGAAAGCATACTTGCATAACAGAAGAGCCCACGTACAACTAGATGGTCTCAAGAATAAGAAAATTCTAATACATCACGGCATCCCTCAGGGAGGGGTTCTGTCCCCCACACTTTTCCTGGTCTACATCAACGACCTAGTTGCTGAACTACCACATGGAATGAAAGTGGCAATGTACGCTGATGACCTGGTAATATGGTGCACAGATGAGCATGCAACAGTGGCCACCAAACTGCTACAAAGAGCTATAGATGACTTAACCTCATGGGCAAATAGATGGTGTGTAAGCATCAATACAGACAAGTGCAGCACTACGCTCTTCACCCTCTCTCCCAAACAAAAAGCTGGTGTCATCAAGATAAATGAAGAGCTCCTGAGAGAAGATAAACAACCCACCTATCTCGGAGTTACATTCGATGATAGGCTGACATGGAAGCAGCACATCAACAAGGCAGCAACAAAGGCCAGGAGGAAGTTAGCCATCCTGAGAAAACTAAGTGGAACCACATGGCGAGCCAGCAAGAAAATACTTAGTAAAGTTTACCAGCAGGGCATACGACCACACCTGGAATATGGGTCAGCTGCATGGTGTCCAGCATCAAACACCACATTACAAGAGCTAGATAAGGTGCAAAACCAGGCGCTTAGGGTCATCATGGGGGCAATGAAATCAATGCCCATAGTGGAGATGGAGAAAATGGGGAGGATACAAGCACTGAGAGAACACAGAGACATGAAAGTGCTAACACAGGCAGAAAAGTTCCTCTGTATGCCGAGCCATCCAATGAAGGACAGATTCCAAAACCTAGCAATGGGACGACTGAAAAGAAGCAGCTTTATCCACCAGGCCAAACGATTTCGTAGACAAACCTCAGACCTGCCTGAAGTTAACAGCCCCCTAAAGTCTGTGCCAGAACAAACCCCTTGGAGAGAGGAGCATGGACTACCAGTACACATCCACACAAAAGTGAAAGGAATATTCAACAGGGATGAACAGAACAGCATGCAATGTAGGACAGTCACTCTCAGTTTCCTGGATGATGAATACCCACAGGACCTCTGGGTCCGAGTATACATGGATGGGTCAGCACAGAATGCAGTAAAGAATTGAGGAGCAGGAGTGTACATAGAATACCCAAACAACACTAGGGATACGGTCAGAGTACCAACGGGGAAATTTTGTAACAACTGTGATGCAGAAGTCCAGGCAATCAAGGTGGCAACTGAGAAACTACTGAACACCAATCTCGGTCCACAGCCTGTAGTATTCCTGACAGATGCAAGATCAGCACTCCAAACACTTCAGTCCAGAAAATTGCCAGGTAAACAAGCCCTACTTTCTGAACTGTGCAACCAGCGCAGGGTCGCCATGCAGTGGATACTATCTCATTGTGGAATACCAGGAAATGAGAGAGCAGACAGCTTGGCTAAAGAAGGTGCTGCAGACGAGCAACCGGATGTACCAGTTACGTACCATCAGAAGAAAAAGATGATCAAATCCATCAGAAAACCACCAACACCAACACAGGATGACTACCAAGCTATGAACAGATCAGAACAAATTGTCATTCTGCGCCTCAGAACAGGACACAACCGCCTCCGCAGCCACATGTATACAAAATTCAAGATTGGCAATTCAGCCATGTGTACATGTGAACAGGCACCCCAGACTGCAGAGCATGTACTTCAAGATTGCCCTGAATACGATATACTGAGGCAAACCCACTGGCCCAGAGAAACAACACTGGAAGAAAAACTTTATGGACCTCTGTATGAACTACAAAAGACAGTGAAGTTTATACAAGAAACAACATTGCAGATATAGACAATATAGTTCAAGCGAACGAAAGAAGAAGAAGAAGAATTAATGAACTGCATAAGATAAGAATGGGATCCTTTATTTGAAGTGACGTTATCATTTGGTAAAATATAATTTAGTTTCAATTTTTCAATGCCTTGTTGAAAGAATTGCAGTAAGAGGGTTATGCTGCAGAGATTCAAATAACTTATCTGCTGCACTTCTTCAACATTTTTTAATACTCTGGAACCTGAAACAGATATGATTGTATCAAGGCAGATCTTTAGCTCAATGTTTCTAAAGTAGATCCTCACATCACATAGGTTGCCTGCTGCTGATCTAGTCTACATTTTAAAACCATAAAATGACTTCTGTTACTGTTTTAGCAATCAGAGTGAAGTTAAACAGCATGTGTACATGCTTTGGCATTTTTATTATAGTTTTGTGATGAATCACATGATTATGGTTTTCTTGAAATTACCACAGAAATGTGACAAGCCATGTACGAAGAAAGTTCAGAAAGTAATGCATGACATCGTTTTTCTCAGCTAATAATAAAGATAGAAACATGACATTTTGCACACTTCAAATATGGCATGTGGCAATTGTGTGCACCAAATTGCATAACAACTGGCCAAATAATACAGCTGCCCTAAACCGTTGAAATGGAGCATTTTAGCAACTTGCGTTATAAGCAGCGAATTGTGATAGAATTTCTCGTTGCAGAGAAGGAAACTGTTGTGAATATTCACAAGCATCTATGTGATGTGTATGGAAGTCGACAGGAGTACAGTCAGTCACTGGGTTCAGAGAATCAAAGAATCAGGAAGTGGAGATACGGAGCTGCTTGATCGGCCGTGCTGTGGACGTCCTGCCACAGCCACACATGCAGAAATGTTGAAATGCACTGAGGGCATTATTGTTACTGATAGGCGAATCACTACTCAACAATTGGCCTTACAGCTGTCAGTCAGCATTGGTAGTGCAAATGCAGTTATAAAAACTCTTGGATTTTCTAAGGTTTGCGCAAGATGGGTTCCTCAAAGTCTCACAAATGACCACCGATTGCAAAGGAAAGCAATTTCTTCTGAATTGTTGGAGCATTTCAATGCTGATGGAGAGAACTTTTTGGCTAAGATTGTTACAGATGATGAAACCTGGGCACATCATTTTGAACCTGAGACAAAAAGACAGTCAATGGAGTGGCATCATCCGCAATCACCACGAAGAAAGAAATTCAAGACAATTCCTTCAGCTGGAAAGGTCATGATCACTGTCTTTTGGGACATTGAAGGTGTGATTCTTGTGGACATTATGCCAAGAGGAGAGACAATCAATTCGCAAGCTTGCATTAAGACATTGAAAAACTCAATCAACGTTTTTGCAGAGTTCGGCCGCACAAGAATCCAGCAGACCTGCTTCTCCTTCACGACAATGCGCGACCTCACACAAGTCTGGCAACACGGGAAGCAATCACCAAATTGGGTTGGACTGTACTACCCCATCCACCCAGTAGTCCCGATTTGGCACCCTCTGATTTTCATCTATTTGGTCCATTTAAAGATGCACTCCTTGGAAAAGGTTTGAAGATGATGAAGGAGTGATTCATGCAGCAAAGAAATGGCTACAAAATCTGGTACGGGCTAGGAATACATGCACTTGTTTCGCGCTGGCATAAAGCCATACAGGTTGATGGGGATTGTGTTGAATAATACTGATGCTTACATGACATATCCATGTATATTGTATATAAATGTCATGCTTTTTTAATAAACAGCTCCTGAGAAAAATGATGTGGTGCATTACTTTCTGAATGCCCCTCGTATCTACAAATTCTAAGTCTCCTGAGAAAATGAATGTGTCACATTTACTTAAAAACATAGTCGACAATTAAAAGAATTGAGTTGATAGTCATAATTCATTATCAAATGATGGAAGAGATGAGGAATGTTACATTTAGCTGATGAGTGAATTTTGCCTGACCATTGAAAAACCAACAGAACTTGATCTAAAGCTACAGTTAATGACTAGTCACAGGTGAAAGACAAAGCTAAAGATAAACTTTTAAAACCACAAACAATTGTCAAAATATTTATGTGATATAATTATACTTGACTTGTTTAAAAAATTTTTTTCTTTTTTTGTAACCAGCAGCACTTGGGCTATCAGCCCTTTGGCCCAATGACATGTCACATGATGAAGCAGTTGTAAATAAAGGGTTAAAAATAATTACTTTTTACTCTCTCTTTTATTCTGACTGCAAAATGTCCAGCTCTGAGCAAACTCCTGATAAGCAGAATTTTTTTTAGGTGGTCCCAGTAATTTCTACTTATCCAGACTGTGCTGTAGGTATGGCCATATATGAATTACCTTGATGTTCCAAGACTAGGAAAGCAAGTTTCATTGACTGCAACAATAAACTGCCTTCATCAAGTTCATATTCTACTGTTAACGTTGTTGGTGTGTTTTTTACTACATGCATTGTGTTTTTATAAATTCCAATTATGCTTGTTTTAATACTAATGGAGAAACACTGCACATCTTGACTCCCTATCAATTTCCCATCAGTTTAATATATAATAAGTGCATGTTCACATAAACAATTTACACAAAAACATTTAATTCTGCTGTTTAGAATTCATTGGAGAAAAAAAAACACACACACAAAATTGAGGCACAGTGTAAGTAATAATTTTGGAATCAAAGAGTTAATGTAGGCTACATTTGTTGTACATGTAAAAAATATAGGAAGAGGTGAAGTCTGGGATGTAACCTGGTTCACTATTTATTTATTATTATCAATATGTATTAAGAGAACCTTATTACACATTAAATTTCCCATTACACCCTCAGTAATCCTTACATATTAATTTTTGTTTTTGGTTCTGGTTGCATACTGCTTTACTATATCGAGCAGTTTTCTAAGTCAGTCTATTCTCAACACCTCTTCTCCTGATATGGGTGAATTGCAATCCTGTAAATAATATAATATTGTTATTCTCTGTTTTTCATATTATTTTATTGTATACATTTTGCACATTAAAATTCTCTACTAAAATAAACTATTCTTAATTATAGTCTGAGAGGCAGCCTAATTACTTTTTTGCTGGGAATTTTTAAGTTCCCTATGTTATTATTATTATTTTTTTTTTAATGAGAAATACCCCTTCAACCTCTGATGGGTTATAATTAGGATATATAGTGTTTTCAATTCCAAATAAGATGAATAACTGCTGGGACTAAAGACGCAGCAAGAGATGAATGCAGTCAGTGACTCATAGCTTGACTGCTTGCGTCAGCAAACCAGAGCTGACCAAGACACTACTCCACCTCCAAGTGGTGGTCCTGGAAACAGGCTGCATCACTGTAGTCTGGCCGAGAGAGTAGGGATTGAAGAGGGAAAGCAAACCCGGTCCCAAAAAATGCCGTGCGGAACACGGATGTGTCGGGCCGAAAGGCGCAAATATCGCAGCTGCGCTGTAAAGGGCGACACAACGCAACCAACGTCCTTTTCAGGACAAAGGGGGATGAAGAATAACTGCTGGTACAGGAAAGTGGCATCACATCTATGAAATCATTGTAAATGTGGCAAATCAAAGTTCCCACAAAACACAGAGAAATATTTCCCACATAACACCTGGATTCATGCATACATAGATGGATCAGCAACAAATGCAACAGAAAATGGAGGTGGAGGTGTCTTTCTGACCTTAAGCCCTGGTGCACAGAATAAGCTGTCAATGGCAACATGGCAATACTCAGTAAAGTAACTTTAGAGCAGAGCAAACATACCTTTATGTTTGTCTAATATTTATTTACTGTTTACAGGCCTCAGTTTTTCCCTGTTTTGGTAATGTTCACCTTTAGCGCTGCCGATGGCCTATTGTAACTTTTCGTTTACTTTGTACTTGGTATCGAAGTTTACAAGTAAGGAAACATTCGTACGAAATACGAATAGCACAAATGATGTTCCTCCGGTGGTCACGATTGTAAATAATAATAATCACAACGTTACAACATTAATGATGAGTCGGGTTGAGGGTTGAATGGCGAGGGACACCTGTCTCTGTGCAAGAAAAAAGGGATACTCACGTAAAATCAGTCTCGGGTTAGACATACTAACCTGAGATTTCGCCTCGAGTAATAGCGGGCGTACGAAAAAAATAAATGCTGATGTCTAATGATGAGTCGGGTTGATCTGCACTTGGGTTGATTCTTGTTGCTGATTCATCATTCAGTAATATCAGTTCTCTGTTTTCTTTGAAGTCCAGTATTAGTGTCCCTGATTTATATATTTTGTTACCTCCCCATCCTATGTGGTATGCATTGAAGTCCCCCACTATTATAGTTTTGATCTGTATTTTTTCTCTAATTACGTTGATGTCCTGTTCTAGTATCTTGCCGCTGGGGTAGCATATGTTAATTATTTTCAGTGCTTCTCTGTCACTATTTATAGTTACACTTATTCCTTCAAAGTTTTCTGAATTGAAAGTTTCCCAGTCTGTTATTTGGTATATTTTATGAACCAAGAATGCTACTCCTTCCCTTTTATTGACAAGTCTGTCATTTCTAAGAGTGATATATGCTGGGTTGTTAAATCTGTTTGTGGGATTGAGGTGTGTTTCCTGAACAGCAAAAATTGCTTGCGTATTTTTGTACTGGCCCAATAATGGAACGAGGTTCTTTTTAGCACTACGACAATTCCATTGTATTATTTTTATGTTTCTGTTCTCCATTTCTTTTATCTCTTTTAGAGTTAATTTGGTGTAAGTTATTTTTATTTGGTCTTATCTGAGTTTTAAACTGTATTTCCTCTGGTGTTTGGCAGCTTATGCAATCTTCCCTTGACTTTTCTTGGCTTCTGTTCTTACTATTTCTTCTACATCTTTTCTTATCAGCTGCCGCAGAGTTAGTTTGAACTGGTCTAATGAGTCAAGGAACAAAGTTAGTTTGAACTGGTCTAATGAATCAAGGAACAGAGTTAGTTTGAACTGGTCTAATGAATCAAGGAACAGAGTTAGTTTGAACTGGTCTAATGAATCAAGGAACAGAGTTAGTTTGAACTGGTCTAATGAATCAAGGAACAGAGTTAGTTTGAACTGGTCTAATCATCCAGGAAACTGAGAGTGACTGTCCTACGTTGCACGCTGTTCTGTTCATCCCTGTCAAATATTCCTTTCACTTTTGTGTGGATGTGTACTGGTAGCCCATGCTCCTCTCTCCAAGGGGTTTGTTCTGGCACAGACTTTAGGGGGCTGTTAACTTTAGGCAGGTCTGAGGTTTGTCTACGTAATCGTTTGGCCTGGTGGATAAAGCTGCTTCTTTTCAGTCGCCCCATTGCTAGGTTTTGGAATCTGTCCTTCATTGGATGGCTCGGCATACAGAGGAACTTTTCTGCCTGTGTTAGCACTTTCGTGTCTCTGCGTTCTCTCAGTGCATTCCCATTTTCTCCATCTTCACTATAGGCGTTGATTTCATTGCCCCCGTGATGACCCTAAGCGCCTGGTTTTGCACCTTATCTAGCTCTTGTAATGTGGTTTTTGATGCTGGGCACCACGCAGCTGACCCATATTCCAGGTGTGGTTGTATGCCCTGCTGGTAAACTTTACTAAGTATTTTCCCGCTGGCTCCCCATGTGGTTCCACTTAGTTTTCTCAGGATGGCTAACTTCCTCCTGGCCTTTGTTGCTGCTTTGTTGATGTGCTGCTTCCATGTCAGCCTATCATCGAATGTAACTCCGAGATAGGTGGGTTGTTTATCTTCTCTCAGGAGCTCTTCGTTTATCTTGATGACACCAGCTTTTTGTTTGGGAGAGAGGGTGAAGAGCGTAGTGCTGCACTTGTCTGTATTGATGCTGACACACCATCTATTTGCCCATGAGGTTAAGGCATCTATAGCTCTTT
Organism: Oreohelix idahoensis; assembly: GCA_024509875.1. Taxonomy (NCBI): domain Eukaryota; kingdom Metazoa; phylum Mollusca; class Gastropoda; order Stylommatophora; family Oreohelicidae; genus Oreohelix; species Oreohelix idahoensis. Next base: position 97,981 of record JAMPIV010001165.1, read on the forward strand.
GTAGCAGTTTGGTGGCCACTGTTGCATGCTCATCTGTGCACCATATTACCAGGTCATCAGCGTACATTGCCACTTTCATTCCATGTGGTAGTTCAGCAACCAGGTCGTTGATGTAGACCAGGAAAGGTGTGGGGGACAGAACCCCTCCCTGAGGGACGCCATGACGCAGTAGAATTTTCTTACTCTTGAGGCCATCTATATGTACTCGGGCTCTTCTGTTATGCAGATATGCTTTCACCCATTTGTACATCTTACCATTCACTCTACAATTTCTCAGTTTCTTCAGAAGCCCTTCTTTCCAAACCTTGTCAAATGCTTTCCTTAGATCTATCCATGCTGCTAGTACCAGTTTCTTATCTTGGAACGCATCCTCAATCTCTTGGGAAAGGTAAGTTGCCTGATCTTCGGTGGAATAACACTGCCTAAAGCCCGCCTGCTGTGGTACAAGAAGGTTTTCACTTTCATGGTACCACTGTAGCCTGAGGTTGATGATACGTTCCATTGTTTTGCAGAGGCAGCTTGTAAGGCTGATTGGTCTGTAGCTGGAGGAACTGTCTTTTCCTGGTTTTAGGAGTGGTATCATGATTGCTTCCCTCCAGGTCTGTGGAACTCTGCCTGAGTTCCAACAGATATTGAAGATCTGCAGCAGCTTTGTTTTTGCTGCGGTTCCCAAGTTCTTAATCATTTCATTGGACACTCCATCAACTCCTGGCGACTTTCTCATTTTCAATTTGGATATTGCAAGCTCCAGTTCTCTGAATGTGACTGGTGCCTCCATAACTTCAGGTATGGTTCCATCTCGTACTGCGTATTGTTGTTTCTCACGAGTCTCTTGTTGCTTCTCTGGGCTAACTTCGATGTTGTTGTCTTTAGCAAAGGAGTCTGCAAAGTGATCAGCTGCCTGTTTTCCCATGAGGATGTTTCCATCTTTGTACAGAGCAATCCTTGAGTTTCTCTCTGTACCTTCATCGTTAAGTTGTTTTACCAGCTTCCACAGTTTCCTCGTATCTCTTTCGAGGTTCAAGGACTCTGTTTTCTCCTTCCAGCTTCTTCGCCTGGCCTGCAACTTGGCCCTTTGAAATTTGGCCTTAGCTTGCTGGTAGTTATTGTGGTGTTCTTGGCATGGACTGGTCTCTGCCTGCTTTCGAGATGTTTCCACGTCGTTGTGCAGCTGCTCTAGTTCACTATTCCAATATGGTTTGTAGTGCTTACGAGCCCCTCTAGGTATTGTTTCACGAGCAGCCTGTAATATGCATCTGCTGAATTCATCGACTAGCTTATTGATGTCTTTGTCTACAGTCAGATCTCTAGCCAGTATACTAGTACGGTGCTGGTACATTGTCCAGTCTGCCTTCTTGTAGTTCCACCTAGAGAGAGTGCTGCTCTCCTTGACAAGTTCATTTTCCACAATTAGGAAGACTGGCCGGTGGTCGCTGCCTCCAAGTTGTTTCCCTACAACGCGTGTGGTGTTCCACTCCTGGCTGGGTGAGTGGAATGCCAGGTCTGGTGTAGAGGTGGTGTGCCATGATCTCGAGTAGAAGGTTGGTGGGTCGATTGGCTGGTTAATCAGGATAAGCCCATTGTCATCCTGCCAGTTTTCAAGCTCCTCACCTCTCCTGTCCATGTGATCATAGCCCCAGCTCTGTGAGTGGCTGTTGAAGTCTCCGCATACAATCAGTCTTTCTTTTGCTGGGATTGTATCTAGTGCCAGTGGGCGGTCGCTCGGACAGTAGTAGTTGAGCAGGTGGAATTCTGAACGTTCTGTCCTGAGATGAAGCATCTGGTATTCCGCCCCTCCATATATGTTTCAAGCTGACATGCACTGATGTTATTCCTCACGAGTGTCAATATTCCACCCTTTCGCCTGTCTATTCGGTCAGATCGGTAGCACTGGTAGCCTCTGATTTTGAAGGCTATGTCCTTGTTGAGGTGGGTTTCTTGCAAGCAACATACATTTACTTGCTCTTCATTCAAGATATTTTCGAGCTCTAATTTTTTGCTGTAGCCGTCTTTTTTACTATTGACGCCTTCAGCATTCCAGTGCATTATTTTAAATGGTCTTTTCTTTGCTTGGCCAGTAGCTCTATTCTCATGCCTCCTGGCTCCACGGGGCAATTGAGAAGGACGCCCAGTAGTAGAGGTTGGGCCCTTCCGAGGCAGAGGACCCGGCACTGCGCCTGCCTGGGTGTCCGTCACAGGGCGAGTGCCATAACGTTTTGCAGATATAGGCATACTTCCATAGCGCATGTGCGTGGCATCCTGATTGCTGTGGTGCGCCTCTTGGCTGGTTACCTCCGTCTTCAGCACCTTGACTTGCTAGGGCAGACTGTGGTCTTGCTCGAGTGTAGGAGGGCCTGGCCAGTCTTGGTTTTTCAGCCGCTGATGGCTGTACTTGAGCCCCATCTCCACGTCAAGGACATGAAAGTGCTAACACAGGCAGAAAAGTTCCTCTGTATGCCGAGCCATCCAATGAAGGACAGATTCCAAAACCTAGCAATGGGGCAACTGAAAAGAAGCAGCTTTATCCACCAGGCAAAACGATTTCGTAGACAAACCTCAGACCTGCCTGAAGTTAACAGCCCCCTAAAGTCTGTGCCAGAACCAACCTTTTGGAGAGAGGAGCATGGACTACCAGTACACATCTACACAAAAGTGAAAGGAATATTCAACAGGGATGAACAGAACAGAATGCAATGTAAGACAGTCACTCTCAAGTTTCCTGGATGATGAATACCCACAGGACCTCTGGGTCCGAGTATACACGGATGGGTCAGCACAGAATGCAGTAAAGAATGGAGGAGCAGGAGTGTACATAGAATACCCAAACAACACTAGGGATACTGTCAGAGTACCAACGGGGAAATTCTGTAACAACTATGATGCAGAAGTCCAGGCAATCAAGGTGGCAACTGAGAAACTATTGAACACCAATCTCGGTCCACAGCCTGTAGTATTCCTGACAGATGCAAGATCAGCACTCCAAGCACTTCAGTCCAGAAAATTGCCAGGCATACAAGCCCTACTTTCTGAACTGTGCAACCAGCGCAGGGTCGCCATGCAGTGGATACCGTCTCATTGTGGAATACCAGGAAACGAGAGAGCAGACAGCCTGGCTAAAGAAGGTACTGCAGACGAGTAACCGGATGTACCAGTTACGTACCATCAGAAGAAAAAGATGATCAAATCTATCAGAAAGCCACCAACACCAACACAGGATGACTACCAAGCTATGAACAGATCAGAACAAATAGTCATTCTGCGCCTCAGAACAGGACACAACCGCCTCCGCAGCCACATGTATACAAAATTCAAGATTGGCAATTCAGCCATGTGTACATGTGGACAGGCACCCCAGACTGCGGAGCACGTACTTCAAGATTGCCCCGAATATGATATATTGAGGCAAACCCACTGACCCAGAGAAATAACACTGGAAGCAAAACTATATGGACCTCTGTATGAAATACAAAAGACAGTGAAGTTTATACAAGAAACAACATTGCAGATATAGACAATATAGTTCAAGCGAACAAAAGAAGAAGAAGAAGAACTGGTCTAATGAATAAAAAAACAGAGTTAGTTTGATCTGGTCTAATGAATCAAGGAACAGAGTTAGTTTGAACTGGTCTAATGAATCAAGGAACAGAGTTAGTTTGAACTGGTCTAATGAATCAAGGAACAGAGTTAGTTTGAACTGGTCTAATGAATCAAGGAACAGAGTTAGTTTGAACTGGTCTAATGAATCAAGGCACAGAGTTAGTTTGATCTGGTCTAATGAATCAAGGAACATAGTTTGAACTGGTCTAATGAATCAAGGAACAGAGTTAGTTTGAACTGCTCTAATGAATCAAGGAACAGAGTTAGTTTGAACTGGTCTAATGAATCAAGGAACAGAGTTAGTTTGAACTGGTCTAATGAGTCAAAGAACTGTCTGAATTCCTCAATGTTTTTATCAACTTGTTCTTTCTATGTTTCCTTTTGGTTTTGGACTTCAAATATTTCATTTTGTTCTTGTATTTTTTCTTGGCTTTTAATTTGTATTCTTGATCTGTTTCTCTCTATCAGCTCTTCTTGTTCTGTTTTTTGTTCAGTTATTTTGGTGATATCTTGTTTCATTTCTTGTTGGGCTTTTTTTATGCATTCTAATATTTCCTCTGCTTTTTTAATTGCTCTTCCTATCTCTCTTGTGTTTTTTCCCTTGTGCTGTGTTGATGTAGCTTCCTTTGTTTCCTTTGTGTGCATAAATGGCATTATTTGATGTGAGGCATTTTGTGGGTCTATTTGAGTGTTTAAGGGGGTTCTTTCTGCCTTCTGTTGTTCTAGTGCAATTGTAAATGGTATAATTGTTCTGCCAACTGTTTCAGTGCTCTTTTGGCTGCTTGGTAAACTGGGCAACCAAAATATCTTGCGCTGTGATTGCCTTGACTATTTGCACATTTTCTGTTCCTGTTGGCACTTTTGTAGTTAGTGTCTTCCTTGACTTTTATACATTGGTCATATGGGTGTTTTCCTGTACAGTATCTGCAGATGGGGTATCTTCAACAAGTGGAACCTGTATGTCCAATTAATTGACATTTTGAGCATTGAATAGCGGGGGGTGGGAGAGCTCTGTGTGTTTTGATTTGTCATTGATCTTCAGATGTTTAGGAAGTTCTTTACCATCTATAGTTACTATTATTACAGGCGTATTTATTTTGTTTTTCTGGATTCTTTGTATTTTTATTATTTTTGTACCTGAATTTTCCTTGGCTATCATTTCCAGTATTTTGTCTTCATTGAGACTGGTATCTATACTTTTTTACATCACATCTTCTAGTTTCTCTGAGTATGTCAATTTCTATTTTAATGCCATGTGGAAGATCTGCCAGTTTTGGTTTAAGCTGAATTTCTCTTAACAGCTGTTCTGTTTTTTCTGTTTTGTTCAGTGTTCAGGCTAAGTATTTTACCAGAGACAGTTTTCTTGATTTTGCCAATTGACCGTTTATCTAATACTGTTTCCATGATGCTTATCACCTTATCATCCAGTAGCGCAGTTAAGTTCACCTGAGTGCCTGCTACCTGAGTTACTTTTACCCTGGGGACCTCAGGCTCATTCTGCACCTTGTTTTGGTTTTCTGTCAGATTATGATGTTTGTTACCGATTTTCTTTTGTTGTTCTATATTTTTTTCTTGATTTTGTAATTTTTGTTTGTTGTTCTATATTTTGTTCTTGAATTTGTGATTTTTGTTTGTTGTTCTATATTTTGTTGTTGAATTTGTGATCTTTGTTTGTTGTTCTATATTTTGTTCTTGATTTTGTGATTTTTGTTTGTTGTTCTATATTTTGTTCCTGATTTTGTGATTTTTGTTTGTTGTTCTATATTTTGTTCTTGAATTTGTGATTTTTGTTTGTTGGTCTATATTTTGTTCTTGAATTTGTGATTTTTGTTTGTTGGTCTATATTTTGTTGTTGATTTTGTGATTTTTGTTTGTTGTTCTATATTTTGTTCTTGAATTTGTGATTTTTGTTTGTTGTTCTATATTTTGTTCCTGATTTTGTGATTTTTGTTTGTTGTTCTATATTTTGTTGTTGATTTTGTGATTTTTGTTTGATTAAACTATTCTTTTTTTCACTCTTGTCCTCTTCCTCTGGCTGGACTTTGGAATTCATTTTGTTTCTTTTTGCTGGTCTTATCTGGCTTCTCATTTCTGGTCTTTTATTGTAGGCTTTCAAGATATCTGCATAAGATTTCTTTTTCCTTAAGTTAACTGTTTTGGACCTTGTAACCGCTGGTATTTTGCTATATCTTGTATTTTTTACCGTTTATACCTGTAGCATTGGCTTAAAATGTACGAGTCTGGGGAAGGGATATGGAACTATTTGCCTGACTGGGATTTAAACAATGGATTGATTCTACCTTTTTGGTCCTAGAATCTGTGCGTGGGCTGGATATAAACTTGATGATCCTTGATGATTGTGAATTGAAAAAATGACACTAACAGACCACATAAACTATTCAAATATGATTTAAAATTAATATAATTATGTCTAAAGTTTTTATACAGCACTGAAAAATACTATGATTTGCTCTAAGAATTGGAACACTGTGCGCGTAACTTAGATTCAAGATTGGGATTTCGTTTTCGCAGTTTGTCTAACCAGATGGGTTAAAAAAAAAGTAATGTCAACAACCAGCAAATTTTCCTGGTGCTAACACAAAAACAACATATCAGTTTACAAAAGCACGAAATGTAAAAAAAAAATAATAATAATAATAATAGCAGCAACTATCAAATTTCCCTGATGCTAACACAAAAACAACTTACCAGTTTACAAAAGAATCAATAGAATACAGTAGAATCTAAGTCCAAAGTCACATTAGTCATAACAAAAGATTGTGTGGTGTAATCCTGATTAACTAACACACATGACGCAATTTTAAGTGTCCGTGGTAGGTGAAGTCAGCACATGCGAAAGGTGTAACGCGAATTAAGTGTGCCTAAAATAAGTCACTTTACTGTTCCTGCGATTGAACTGGAACAAACACATAGAATTATTAGTAGAAAACAGTAGAGGTTTATTAACATGCTAAGATATATGAAAGGAAGTGGTTGGGGAACCTGCAATAAGACAATGATAACTTTCTAAAAATCATTTATTAGGAGCAAACTTGACTATGCCAGTGTTGTCTATGCATCAGCCGCTCCGAGCAATAAGAAAAAACTAAACACAGTCCAAAAACAGACACTGTCAATAATAGCCGGTACCTCAAAGAGAACATCAGCAGAAGCATTAGAAGTAGCGCTAGGCATTATACCCCTGGAGCTAAGGAGAAAAGAGCTGAGATTCAGCTACTGGGCAAAAGATCCAACTCACCCAGCACACAAAACTTTTGATAAGGGTAACCAAAACATAGGCCACATTCCACTAGACCATAATCGATACCCGTTAGGGTGGAAAACAATGGATGAAGTGGATCATTACCCAAACCTATTTAATATGATAAACAGTAGTGCTCAGTATAAAGCAAAGATCCCACCATGGGAACTAATAGCGCCAGAAACTGACTCCCACTTAGCAAAGATCATAAGCAAATCTAAAGACATAATCTCAACAACAAGTAAAGCACTAGAGTACATAGAACGGTATATAAACAATAGCCTTAATATATATATATATATATATATATATATATATATATATATATATATATATATATATATATATATATATATATATATATATATATATATATATATATATATATGGTAAAGTGGGATGATATAAATATTTATAGGGGACTTAGTGTACTGACTGAGATCAGCTGTGAAGGTATCTGTATCTAGTAAGTGTGGTGTATTACAGATGACCTTACTTGCTACCACATTTAGACCTCAGTCAGACCTATTCTGGGCTATTGTGATGACTACGTTGAATGTCTAGGGTTATGATAATGATGAAGTGTATGTTCACAACAACCAACTGACAGATAAACAATTTAATTTAATCCACAATACTTTACAACACTGTGACGCCCACATACATAGAACACTCTATAAGACTATCCTAATAAGTCAACTGTAACTTTTAAAAATATATGTATTAATTTCTTCAATAATAGATATCCTGATTCAACTACAAAGTGAACCAGGAATCACAATCAAATGTAATCACAAGTTATATGTACACATTTTTTAGATAGAATCTTTGTATTGACATATATTATTATTGCAATATGTGTGTAAGTTGTGCTGTAGTACTATGAGGTAATACTGGCTTTTCAAGCTAAGTTGTTGTTTGTCATCATGACTTCAAGTGTTTGTTTCTCGTGGAAATAATATTGGGAAGGTTTACAGTTTCTTTTTATTTGAAACAAATAATGTCCCTCTTGATTTAAGGTAAAGTCACTTTTAGAGGGGTATACACAAGATTGAGCTGCTCTGGCCACGAACTCTTAACTTCTGTGTGGGCGGCAGGAAACAGTCTCCACTGCTCGCTTGCTTCACCGTGTTCTTGAGAAACCACACTGGTCGATATATTGACCAAGGAGTCTGCTACCAGCCTCTGGATTCAGCAAAACTCAGACCAGGTGCTGCTTTAATATGTTAGTACCACGGTCCCTGAAACAAGAAGGTTGTACCTCCTACTTCAGAACTAATTTATAATCTATTTCCACACTGAGCACAATACATAACAAACAATGAGTTCAGCGCGGTAGGCCAACTGTTAGCTTCTCATGTAACAACATTCACCAGTATTCCTCTCCCTAATGGTTACAACGCCTCTGCAATTTCAGCATTATTTCCTTATATTCAATAAGATAGGTGTCATAGTACTATTTGGCAATTCCATATAGTCCTAGGCAGTTAAACTCCTCTCCGACGAGTTTCGTTCATGGTGGAGCAATTTTCTAGGCTTTGCCTCATGTTTGCTACTGAACTACACACATACAGACATAAATTTATCAATTCACATTCAATTTTCATCTAAAAGATATCAAATATTTCTATCTTACCACAATTCATGGAAATAATAAACAAATACGTTGACTGGCGATGAGTTATGGCACAATTCCGATCTGCCTCTGTCCCAGGCTTTCATTAGAAAAATATGAGCTGGATCTCAACGCACTTGCTTCTCAGTAAGTTTATTTTCACAATGTGGCACTGAACAGACGCTCCTAATTGACTATATTAAATGGTCTAGCCAATAAGACCATGTTTACAAAAGTATTTGAAAAAAAGTACCCTTCCTACCGTTTCCCGTAACAACCAAAAATAGTATTTGCAATCGACTAATCATGTTTGGGCTTACATATTCTTCTAGCCAATAAAATCGGATTTAACTTGTTGGCCTATTTCCCGTAAAATAGTGGTTTCAAAACATGCCACTGAGCAATTATGATTTGGTGCTGTCAGACAACCTCACTATTTTATTTTGGCTATAATTTGTTAATTCCTAGACTATTTGCGTAACACTTAACATATTCTTTGTCAGCAAGTCCTAAGGAACCCAAATATATAAATTTAATGGAGCTAAGTGGCTCCGTTCAAAATATGCGTTTATTTTTTCTACCACCCGTTTACTTCGATACGCCATGGCCTTTTGACTCTTCTAACGCGTGTTAGTTGATGCAGTAGGCTTTACTATCAAGCTTTTTAATTTATATATGTGGATTTAGAATTTCACGACAGGCACTTTCAATAGAGTCAAAGCATTGAGTCTGGATCTGAATGATGTGGGTTCGAAGCTCATTGTTTTTTTTTTTTTGTTTTTTTTTTGGTTTTGTTTATCAAAATACGTAGATTACAATTCTTTGATCCAAATAATAAAGCTCGTTTATGTCTATGGATAGTTAACAATGTTTATGTGTGGGATATGTTCAGACTAACCTTTTGGTTGGAAAGCGCTAAAGCTTAACAAGCTGGCTCGAAGTGCAGTCTGGGTCTCTGTGGAGCGTAGAGCAGTTGAGATGTGGCCTATGGAAAGGTGATCGTCAATACTGTAGAGGGGGAGTACTCTACAAACTATGAGCTCACCTGCCCACCGTACTCTTATTGTGAGGATCATATTTCAATTGTATTTACGAAGTAAATTTCTAATTGTGCTAAGGTCAGCGAATAAAGTAATCATGTTTCGCCCACGTGTTATTCATTTCCCGTAAGACACACAGAAGATTAATCAGCACATCGTTACAAATATTTGTATACATTAAGTTGCGATCCTAATAGAAAGAAAATTAATTGGATTTAACATGTTCTTTTTAATTCATATAACTGCAGCATGACATGCAATAAAAGCAGGGCTGTGGAGTTGGAGTCGTAAAGTCGGTCATTTTTAGTGGAGTCGGTCATTTTTAGTGGAGTCGGTCATTTTTAGTGGAGTCGGAGTCGGTAAAAAAAAATGTCCCTGCTCCGAATTTTACGAGAATTAAGTCAAGGCAGATCCATATTTGATCCATGCAAGGGAGGGTGCAGCTTAACAAAACCCGCCGGACATCCAACCAGCAGAAGAAGAGCTACAAATTAACGGTGAAAGACCAACGAAGGAAGAAATAAAGAAAGCCATAAAGCTTCTAAGAGATGGAAAAGCGTCTGGACCTGATGGCATTCCAGCAGAGGCCATCAAAGCAGATATCGACACGGCTACAGAGATGTTATATAAATTACTTGGTAAAGTCTGGGAAAAAGAAGAGATACCAGCAGAATGGAAGGAAGGATATCTGGTTAAGTTGCCTAAGAAGGGAAATCTACAAGAGTGCACAAATTATAGAGGAATAATGTTACTATCAGTGCCAGGAAAGGTATTGAACAGGATTATCCTTGAGAGATTAAAGGAGTCCATAGACAAGAAATTGAGAGATGAACAAGCAGGTTTTCGACAAAACAGATCATGTACAGACCAGATAGCCACTTTGAGAATAATAGTTGAACAAAGTCTGGAATGGAATTCACCACTATACATCGGATTTGTGGACTACGAAAAAGCATTTGACAGTGTGGACAGAGAATCACTTTGGAAATTGATGAGGCATTATGGAGTTCCCCTGAAGATCATTAATTTAATAAAGAAAACCTATGATGACATGACGTGCAGAGTTCTTCATGAAGGACAGCTTACAGAACCATTTGGGATAAGAACAGGAGTGCGACAGGGATGCCTCTTGTCCCCATTTCTTTTCTTGCTGGCAATAGATTGGGTTATGAGATCATCGACAACACACAACAGAAATGGAATCCAGTGGACTCTGACTAAGCAGTTGGATGATCTGGATTTTGCTGATGATTTGGCTCTCCTGTCCCATAACCGTAATCAGATGCAGGACAAATTGAAAACACTCGATGAGAGGTCACAGCAATTGGGTCTGAAAATACACAGGGAAAAGACAAAAATAATGCGAATAAATGCAGGTAATGAAAACAGGGTTGAACTTGAAGAAACGCCAATACAAGATGTAGAATCATACACATATCTTGGCAGTAATATAGATAAAGTTGGAGGGACAGACAGCGATATCAAAATAAGAATACAAAAAGCAAGAGGAGCTTTCATTGCATTGGGAAATATATGGAGATCAAGAGAAATAGGATCCAACACGAAAATAAGAATCTTCAACTCAAATGTGAAGTCAGTCCTATTGTATGGCTCGGAGACATGGAGAACAACAAAGACAACAACCAAAAAGCTACAGACTTTCATAAATGGGTGCTTGCGTAGAATAGAGGGATTAAAATGGTATGACAAGGTTACCAATGTGGAACTGATGACAAGAACTGGACAAGTGCCAGTGGAACAAGAGATGAGAAGAAGACGATGGCGATGGATAGGACACACACTGAGGAAACCTGTTGATAGCATTACAAGGCAGTCCTTGTTCTGGAACCCCCAGGGCAAGGGAGGCAGAGGAAGACCAAGAAGTACATGGAGAAGAGAGTTGGAAACAGAGGTGAAAATGATGAGGAGAACATGGAAAGAACTTGAGATGATGGCACGTGACAGGAGGACTTGGCATGTGTTTGTTGAAGGCCTATGCTCCTTTGGGAGTGGAGGGTTATGAATGAAGTCAAGGCAGATCCATATTTGATCCATGCAAGGGAGGGAGCAGCTTAACAAAATTTGAAATAACATTTTAGAGTAGAACTCCTAAAACCACTTTCATGTTAAGTACCACCATTTTTACACAATGTAGGAAAATTTCAGTTGCTTCCGATCATAACGTTTTTATCACAATTGGAAATTTGTTGGCACATTTAGAAAAGGCACACACGAAATGAAAATAAACTGTATACACTGTCAACTTTCCGTCATTGTTAAAATGAAACTATTTTTCCTCATGGTGTTTGGCAAAGCAGTCATTTGTGTGCAGGTGTGTGTGATAAAACGGGGCGACCCCTATCGATCTTTGTTTCTCTCCGGCAGTATCGGTACATTTGTGGTACTGATTTTTATTATGTGCGGTCAATTATTGCTCTTTTCGTTCTTTCTTTCTTCGTTATTTTTCTGCTAAGTAGCAGATATTTGATTTTATCAAATCATTCGACATTCCTCTCTGTGATGTCACCTGTTTGTTACCCGGTCATCCTAGCTTGCGGTGAACAACTGAGATAAGATAGTGGCCGGCGTATTTAGATTGAACTGCTGATAAGACGACTCGTTTGGTAACCCAGGTGGGCAGACACGGAGTTTTTGCGTACTCATACGACAGATAACAAGATTACTGTCTGTGTGACACATGTGGGCAGACAAGTGTGACATAATCGCTTCCGGGCCGACTTGTTATGACAACATTACTTTCTAATAAAGTAATAAGTATTACAGCTTACACATGTTGTCATGTGAGTTCCCCGATCTATCTGTAAGTTTGTACACAAGGGCATCGGACATCATATTACCATATTTGGGAGAGCTGACCTCTGCCTTACGTTCAAAATTATCCGATGAGACTATTTTGAAAATATCACACCCGCCCGGCATGATTTGAAATGATTGGATCTTTCTGATTTGTTTCATAACAACATTGAGGGGGAGTATAACCTGGCGTTTGTTCAAACCCACTTCACTGTGCAAAAACTGCTGTGAGACACGTTTGCCAGAAGAACTCAGACTTGCCAAGTTAGAATTCAAGAATTCCTTTTATCGGACTGGACCGTTTATTAGAGTATTCCAAAAGGACTTGCAAAAAAACAGCCCAGAAAATCTGTAGCATTGTAACAAGGAAAACAAGGACTAAGGAAAACTGAAACACGCGGAGTCAGAGAGGGAATCTATTGTCAAATGAAAGACACCCCAGACGCGTGTAAGAGACCCACTCGTCTCTTTTATTCATCTGAGCAACAGGTCTGTAGCCAGGATTGGTGTAAGTAGTGCATTTTTCATTCTATGTTTCATTACTAACATGTGAACTAACTTATATATATATATATATATATATATATATATATATATATATATATATATATATATATATATATATATATATATATATATATATATATATATATATATATATATATATATCACCATGTGAATTTTAATGTGTAAAAATTGCTTCAGGACGCCCAAGTCATTTGAGGCTGGCAACCTCAGTATCTAGAATGATTAGTTCATGAACCACAACTGCACGGACTGGTGATTGCTTTATTGATGATAGTTTCGTAAAGAGAACTAAAAGCATAAAGTAGTTCCAGGTTCCCTATGGAGCAGGGAGTTAAAGATGAAAGAAATGTTGTACATTCTAAATATAATACTTACATTTTCAAAGCAGTGTAAATGTACATATAAACATAATCACTTTAAAATTAATGTAAGATTTCAAGCTTTAAACCAGTGTAAATGTCTATGGGAAAGTTTCAAACTTTTCAATCAGTGTAAAACTTAAATGAAAACATATTCAATTTATATTGTGAACAATTTTCAATCAGTGGATATGTATATGTAAACAGACTCTATCTGTATTATTAACCTTTTCATTTGAATATAAAGTAACTATGAAAGCTATTCTATTTAAATGTAAAGAAAGTTTTATCCCGAGGGATTAAATTTAATTCTCATCGAGGGTAAAGTCTGAGTAATTGGGATGGTGGTATGGGAAGATAGAAACCCATAACTATGGGGTGGACAGCGCCATACTCAGAAGAGCGTTTCGTTCTATTCTTTTACCATAGTTATTGGTGGTACCAGCAGAAACTACTATCTCTGGAACAAGAAGGGAACCGTGGCCTAAGCTTTAAGACGAAGAACCGACGTGGTAGACTCTCCTTGACGTTTCTGGGAAACGAGCTACTCCCCGACAACCTTGATCAGAGACGAGCGTGAGCAGAGTGAAAAGAACCAACCCATAAGAAGGAGCAGAACCGTCATTGGCAGCTAAGTTCAAATATATGCTGCCACTTGAACTTCTTGTAACATTTCACATTCCCTAAAGACTGTGATGATAACATTTCTTGATCCATAACTATTCAAATTATTTCCAACTGTTAAAACCTAAAGTGATTATTAAATTTTGTTATTTGTAATGTTACAAATTTAACTTCGATTTAATCATTTAAAGTTACTGCATGTTTGTCTCAGTCAAATTACTACATACACTCTAAACAGAGCTATACTAGAATAATAGAATTCCACTGAGTAAATCAGGGGCGGGGGCTTAAACGAGCTGAAAGTAATAAGTGCTTAATTTCTTCACAAAAGCGTCGACAGAATAACATACTCAGCCAAAGCAGTATTTTTCTCGCTTATTCTGAATATCTTGTGAAGACTCCCTTTGTAATAGAAGTGTCATCACCCTTCTATCTACATCTCTGCCAAGAGTAATCTTGTGCGAAGGTAGATACCTTTGAAGCCCATATTAGATACTCTTGAGTTTTTGCCACTGTTGGACCACTACTGCAAAGCAGGGGAGGCAATACCGTCACAGTGTGGATGATTTGTTATTTTGCATTACTGTATGAATGAATGGTTTAAAATGTAGCCCATAACTCCATATAATTGCACCATTTTACGCCATATCACTAGTTACAAAAACGGTTGTTAGAGTCGGAGTCGGACAATTTTTTGGCCGACTCCACAACCCTGAATAAAAGCAGCTGTGAAATCAAAACCTATGTAAGAACAATCGAGAATCCGATATGATGAATGTATTTTTTTTTTTAGTGTTTGCTACTTTTCATTGTAGCACGTCCCTTTCAACCATTTACAATATACGTGGAACTGTTGGTTATATCAGAACGTGTTTCATTTAGTGTGGTATTTTTCTTGATTGTATATTCTATGCTCCGCACTGTATTCACGATGGTGTTTTTACTTTTTGTGTTATAGCTCAGACTGTTGTGTTGTTCAGAAGCTTGGTTGTGTCTATACCGTCATGCATTTAATATTGGTTGAGAGGTTTATTTATGTACTTTTTGTACTGTTGTATTAATTCCTTATGATGACGTTGCTTAGTTACTACTGTGGGTGTTGTAGGAAATCTATAACTACTATAACGAATGTAGAATAAGATTCCGTCTATTTATAGAATATCCAAAGGCCAGACTTACTGCCTTAGATATATTGCAGGGAGAAGAATGAGTCGCAGAAGGTGCGCAAATTATCATGTGTTCAAGTGGCACCCGGGGCGGATCCTGACTGTCAGACGGAGCGGACTGTCCCTTCGAACCCCCCTTTGTGCACCACTGCTTGTATTATGAGGTCTTCCGATACGTCCGCGCGAACGGTATAAAAACACGAATAAAATTTATTTATTTTTTCATTATTTTTGTGCCAGACTCGTATATCTGTATACCATACCACAAGTTCTGTTTATATTTGGACATGTGAACGAATATAACATACAGGCCTTGTGTTTAGGTTGAACGAAACGCACATCACTAAAACTACGCAAAACGCCTTTTAAAAAATAGTGGGTTTTTTTCTACTTTAACCATTGAATGTAGACGAGCAGGATGAAACGTTCATTCCCACACAGATGTAACTTTCACACAGGCTCACCATGCCACCATCATTATCACTGGAATTAAAGTTCTGCACGACTAGTAAGGTACCTACCACCATGTTGGCTGCCAAGCGCCTGTCATATTCATTATCCCCATCATCATCATCAACATCATCATCACCATCATCATCATCATCATCATCACCATGATCAACATCATCATCATCAACATCATTATCACCATCATCATCATCACCATGATCAACATCATCATCATCAACATCATCATCATCATCAACATCACCATCATCACCATGATCAACATCAACATCATTATCACCATCATCAGTATCATCATTCCCATCACCGTCCATATCATCATCGTCATCATCATCCTCCTTGGCGCTTCTTACAGAGCACGGAGCCTCCACTTCAGCTGGTCCCCTGGCAGGAGTCCTGCACCAATCATTCATATCCTCTTTCAGCAATGGTTTATGTGGCTATTAGTTTTTACATGAGGACGTTGCCATCTCCATACACAACCTTATATTAGTCGCCTTGCACGACCTGTCTAGAAATGCAGAAGTCCTCTTCTGTTTGCTTTTGTCTTTTCAGAGTCCCCAGGAAGCCCATCATATTAGGGTAGGATATTTTTCGGGCACAATATTTTGCTGGGTGGGATATTTTTTCAGTTAGAATCTGTTGTTCAATGCCTTGTGATATTTTTAATTTTTTGTCCCTCGCGTTCCTGAAAGAGGGAACAACAGGTGAAAGAAAAACTACGGAGTGAGTCCACGTGTTATTTTGAGTCTCTTATTGTCTCAGTTTAGTAGGCTCTCTTCTTCTTGGATCCTTAGCTCCTGACTGAGAAAGCATCTAGAACTCATCACGACTAGTGGCGTCTTGTAAGGGCAGCAACAAACTGTCCCTACTTTGCTCGGATGGTGTTCCCCCTTCGTGCCTGTGCCCCAGCTCTGGTTGATGCCTTGCATCTCGGCTTCCACAGTTCTTCGCCAGGTTGTCTTTTGTCTGTGTCTTTCGCCTTCTTTCTGGGTGATGGTGTCGGGGTCTCGTCTGAGGATATGGCCAACCTAGTTCTAGCGCCCGCCCGCAATGATGGTGTTCAAATTTTTCTCACTGCACTGCCGAATACCATCACCAACCAGGAACTGCTTACACAGTGTAGCATGCTTTGATCATCTGGAAATAATGTGTCTTATTCTATACGTGTCTTTACGTCAGGCCTCTTGTCTCTAACTTTCTTTAGTTCTCATTTACGTTCACACTTTTGTTTTATAGAGCTGATACAATCACTTCTAAAGTGTTTTAGAACTGCTAAAATCTCGTATTCAGTATTTAATACAAAAAGAATAAATGAATGCAGAGCCGGCGACACGGGCGAGTGGCTTGACATGCAGCCCTCCCCCAAGCTTCTAGCAGCGAAAGTTAAACGTTGCTGGGAAATTAAGTAAAATTCGTGAGTAAAAGTGCAGATCATTTTTTTGATAGCTATTATTTTACAAAAGAAATAAAAATTGTAAAAATATACCACACATTGGTTTTAGTGTTTACTTATAAAAGATTTCCATTGCTTGCTTTGGCCTGGGGAATTTGTGTCACAGTTGACTAAAAGGTCGAGTTTCTTATTCTCGCCCGCTCCGGCGTCTCCCTTGCCTTTATCGCCCTGTCCTAAGGCTGGCCCCGAACTGCGTAGTTGCATAAAGCGCGTGTTTCCCTCCCCCCCCCCCTTTTTTTTATTATTATTAATGTTTTGCTTACAATGGATGAAAAAACATTTTTCCTATATCTAAAATCCCAGCTTTTTCTGTCAGTGCGTAACGCTAAGGGATGCAACTTTGGTTGAAAGTTAGACATTAATTGTATTGTTTCCCGTATATGTACTCTCCCGAAAAAAGTAACACTTACCAAAGAAGAATGCGCAAATGACGGTGTGCACAAAAATATATTTATAGAATGTGTGATCCCGTATACACAAATCGGGATCCTCGCTGCTGCTACGTAGTCCGTGTACTGTGGTGATGCACAGTGGGTTTTTAAAAAATACTTTTTAATAAGTAAAATTGCCGTTAGGTATTGAGGCTTTTGAATTTAATCCCGTCTTATGACGGGCTTTTACACTAGTTAATTAATAAACATACGATGTTAAAAAGAAAAAGGACATTTTTATCATTATTTTACTATTCGCTCCCTATGGAGCACGAAGCCATCCCTACAGCTGCGTCCCCTTGCAGGAAACCTGTCTAAAACATTCACAGATTTTTGCAGCAGTGGTATCTGTAGCAAATTGTATTTCATGATGAGGTTGCCAGCCAGTGCCGGATTAAGGCCAACTGATGCCCTAAACATAGCCCAAAAATGATGTGCGCCCCCCCCCCCCACCCCCCACCCCGCCGGCTCATGCATTGCTTAACAGACAAGATATTAAGACTCAATAAGTGATGAAGGTGAAATAAGAGATTGAAAATTCAGTTTTCTTGCAGGTCAGACCCCGCTGAAATTCATAAATTCATGCAGAAAAACATTGGTTAGACGGTCACAAAATATTGAACTCTAGGTCTATGTCTGACACCTCCAAACTTTAGTCACTCGCAAAGAAAACGTTTATTTTTTTTTTAATAATTAAGATTGAGATTTTAATAAGTCGAACACGGCAGATAAGGACAATATTACAAAAAAATTCGACAAGAGTCGAGTGTGGGAGTGAAAGAGATACGAGTTAAGGGCATGATAGCAAGGATGAAAAACTCTGAGACGTTGGTGCCCTAAGCACGTGCTTATTTTGCTTAATGGTTAATCCAGCACTGCTGCCAGCCCTATGCACACCTTGACATTAAGCACCTTGTTCGACGTGCTTGAGGGAGCAGAAGTCATAGTCTTTCCTTGTCTCATAAGTGACCCACGGGGATACGCCCAACCAAAATAAAAAACTAAATCTGGCATTATGAAAGTTAAATCACTTCTTGCACCAGAACTGACAGTCCCTCAAGTCTAGCTATAAAAAAAAGTAAAGGTGGTCCCATAGCAGATACTTCTGTAGGGGAGTGAAGTGTTAGAGACTTCACCATACTAGATCTCCAGCATCGAGAGCTGGGGTGACCAGTTCCCTTCCGGGCTGCCTTTTCCTTCCTTAACTCAAAGAGCAGAGTCAGGTACTCATTTACAGCTGAGTAGACTGGAGCGTGTCGGTACCTTGATTCAAACCCGACACCTTTGCCGCTAGAGACCAGTGTATAAAAAGACATAATGTATAGTGTCAATAAGCCCAGGAACAGTAGTCCTACACATAGTTTGTGCTACGCAATAGATCCCTGAATCACTCAAATAATACTGATAATGACAGAGCAGACAAATTACCAAATAAGGCAACAAGACATGAACAACCACTCTCATCAAGAACTCTCCAATCAGCCAAACTACTCATACGAACAAAACAGAAATTTGGCTGAACAGAGTGGGCCATGGGAAACACCGGGAGAAAGGTTTACAGACGTATGGCCGGCCTTGATCCTGATGACAACATCAGCCATCTTATTAGAAGGGATCAGAGCATCATTTTTCGGCTCCAAACACAACATATACCACTCAACGATCACTTAAACAGAATCCAACCACAACACCCTCCAGAGCGCCAGCTATGTACCTACCTCTATGAAACTGGTGATCACCACCTCTTTGAGTGCCCAGCACTCGATGATTTTAAGAAAATGCTCCTTCCTCCGAGGCCAGATAAGTGGAACATCTTATATAGAGCAAAATATCAACTTACGAGCACCTACAGACACCACCATATGGCTCTGGGCCCAAGTGCGAGAGACCAAACGCAGATTGATCAACAACAACAGCTTGCTACCAGTAATCGTCAAGCCTGAGACGAAGGGTAATTGGAGAAGAGCGGTGAAAGAAAAATAGAAGGTAGCCAGAACTTCATATGCAGAGTTGAAAACGTTGGCCTAAAAATATGCGTTTGAGGCGAACAACAGTTACAGCAGTTTGTTGCGTATGAAAGGGATTTGTATGATTGTGACATTCAACAACGGTGGAATACAGCCTTCAATCCATCAAATAATTGACATCTATCCTGAGGCAGATTATTATAAAGTAAATTAACCTGTCATGCATTTTCAATAAAACGTTTAGAATATGCATCTCCACGCTTTACGTAGAATTCACTAGGCTTATTGGTAGAAATGTAAGAATAATCCACCAGGCTTATGGGCACACATGTACTAATTCCCACGTTGTACGAACAATCCAGTCATATAGTTTAATACTAGAAATATAATAGCTGTGCTGGCTTATCAGAGGGAATGAAATAATTAATCTGTCAAGATTATTGGTAACAATTAAGAGTACCCTGCAATGTTTATTGGAAGAGATGTAAGAATAATCCGCTAGATTTATTGACTGAAATGCAAGAATAATCTGCCATGCTCGTTGGGTGAAATGTAAAAGATA
Organism: Oreohelix idahoensis; assembly: GCA_024509875.1. NCBI lineage: Eukaryota > Metazoa > Mollusca > Gastropoda > Stylommatophora > Oreohelicidae > Oreohelix > Oreohelix idahoensis. Next base: position 117,870 of record JAMPIV010001165.1, read on the forward strand.
TTTAACTGGTGATATACCAGGTTTATTGGCAAAAATTGTACAAATTCCTACCTTGTAAGAAACTGTCCAATAGGTTATTCTTACATGTCTAAGAATAGCAATACGGCATGGGTGGGCAACCCAGGAGCTGTAGGAATCTACTTTTAAAACACTGATCTCTCTAAACATCTACTTTGATAAAAGCAACGTCTGTTTTAAGGTTTCAGAGTATCTGGACTTTGTAATAATCCAGTGTTACATCCGCCTAGGGTTAAAATATTATAGTAATCATTGTATACAAATAAAGCCAAATATCAATTCATAAATAAGTCCAAAGAATTTCTAGTGCACAGACACAGCACAATTTATTGAACCATTTCTACTAATACATTTGCGGATCCATCCGTTAAACATTGACGTAAAATCCATTACGTCACATGCACTAGGTCAACAATCTAAGTTTGTCCGTTAACCTTCTCAGTACATACAACCGGCTGGTAATAATACTCATTTATATATCATTTTCCATATCAGTCCATACGTCGAATTTTAGTAATAATTATTCACACATCATAATCCATAAGGTTTCCGGCGAGACATGTAATCTTCACTAGAACCTACAGGATCCACAACTATTTAATATCCAGACGGAACACTTGGGAACACGATCCAAGACACGACAATGCTGGTTGGCCACACAACGAATGTTTCTTCCCCTTTGCCGTACACGACAACCTTCATCATAAAACTCACGCATGACGACGCGCTTAGCAACATCCTTTTGAGCATCACAAAGTTCCAAAGTAATGGACAATTTGTGGTGTGCAAAAAAGATTCGAACCATCCATCCAAAATGTAACTTTGTATCTCTGCCGCATGTCACATAATTTTTGGGTCGCTGTCTTGTCCACTACGGCCGTATTCTGTGACATTTATTTTACTGATTAATTGCGTGCTTTTCAGTGGTCGTCACCTTTTTCTTTCTCTGCTATGTAGCAGATATTTTGCATTTTCAAACATTCTTACACTCCTCTCTGTGTTAAGTCGTCATGTCTGTTTGGTTACCCGTTCCTCCCTGCTGGGAAAGCCGACAATCATGTTGGTTAATCTCGAGTGTGGCCGACATTAGACTACAGATTATCACTAAAATCGCTCCAACGACTTTGGTTAAGCATTGGTAAGGCGTGCCGGGCGATAAATTACCCGTCTGTGGACAGATTACAGACACGCACTTATCAGTCGGACACACCTGGGGGGAAATACTGTAATAGTCCGGGCAGATGTAAGACGTTATTTGTAAACATTGTCGAGAGATGATCGGATGTTTTATTGCCATATATGGGAAAGGTGACCTTTTGCGTCACGCACAGAATTTCAGGCGGAAATAATTTTGAATTACCCGACAAAACACGCGTGTTTGAAACGATTGGCGCTCTGCTTAGCATCGTAACAAACAAATGCGGGGGATGACAGGCAATATAATGACATTTTTTGCAAGTCTAGTTCACTGTGAGAATCGCTTGCCAAGACGAACTGCCAGAAGTTAGAATCAGAATTCCATTTATCAGGCCTGACTTTGTTGGGGCATTTTGAAGGACATACAGCCCAGGAAAACTCTATCATTTTAATAAGGAAAACCGGGATATGAGGAAACTGAAAACACGGTGTCATAGTGGGAATATATTGTTAAAGTAACTACCCTCAAAAAAACACGAAAAAGGCATCTGCTAGTGCCTTAAACTACTTCTCTGAGCAAACAGTCTATGGGCCAAGATTGGCGTAAGTTGTACATTTTACATTCTACATGTTTCATTACTAACATGTGAACTAATATGTACGAGTATATATTGCCATGTGAATATTAATATCTGAAAATTGCTAGTGAATGTCCAAGTCATGTGAGGCTGGCAGCCTCAGCATATGGAATGATGATTTCATGAACCACCACTGCAAAGGCTGGTGACTGCTTTATTACTAGTTTCTTAAAGAGATCTAAAAGCATAGGTAGTCCCAAGTTTCATGTGGCGCAGGGAGGAAAAGTTGAAAGAAATTATGTACTTATATTACTCGTCAAAAGTCAATGGCCACTTAGAAAAACCTTGGTTGAAACCATAAAACAAATCTGATATAAACGTAATTGGTATCAGTCAAAACGGCATTTATTGAATACCAAATTGACATGTCACGTAAAGCAATGGAAACATACATTCAAACGCAATGAAGCTGTGAAGTGTGTCACCCACTGTTACGTTGCGATAATTTAGAGGATCATGCATGGACACGCGAATGATAGTAGGTGTTCATTCAGGACATTATGGTCAGTACACATAAAAAAGCCGGTAGGTGAACAGGTCCACGGGAAAAACATGGTTGACATTTAATAAACAAAGTCACTTCACAATGGTCCATCAAACATCAAAAGTACATGGCAATGGATAAGCGTAGTAGATTATCCCTCGTCCGTCAATAAGTTTCAAACGTCAGGCATCTTAAAGTGGCAATAATCTGATAATAATACAATCCTCTCATCTCCACTCAATTCTGGCCGTTGTACTAAAGGTTCGGGCAATCCACGAAAACCAAAGTAATGCGGCAGAAGCAATCAGTGCAAACCAAATATTAGTTGCCTCGTATATCAAAGTTACTTGTAGTAAATTAGGGTCTGAACTTCTAGATGAGTTCAGGAACCAACTTGCACATAACGTGGCGGCCTCAAACAATAAATGCCACGATGTATATTTATATATCACACTCCATTATCCCGGAGCTTGGAAAATTACATCCCTCTTGGACGCAAACACAAAGACGGAAGCCCAATTAATTTACACACTGAACCCCACGACATGTGACCGAAACGTCACTAGTTGACCGTCGCTCAACCACGGGTGAACGTCTCGTGCAAACCGTAGTTTTACTACATGCGAACACAATTCCTCACATAAAAATGGAAATGTGCTAGCGTGTAGTAGCATGCCTTACTATTTTGACTGCACCCCAAATCTATCCTTAACAAAGCACCCCCTTCGCGGTGTAAAAAAAAAACTAATTTATTTGTGTTTTTTTTTCAATTCAAATATTTCCTATTTGGAAATAGCGGCCAAAATTGATTATATCACAAATATTGGGCCACATCGAAATTAATCTAGTCGCAGTCAGTCTGCATAATGTAGCTTATCATTAAATAACATGCTAGATGAATTTGTCATCAGTCATAAATAGTCATATGTCCATAAGTAACAAGTCATATACAGTCGATATTCCAATGATGTAACAAAAGAATACATAAATGTATGATCATGTGAGTTTACAATAACCATATCAAAAAATAGCATGCATATATGAAAATGATATGAGATATATAAAATAAATAAAAGCAAAAAATCCAAATAAAAAATTCAAAAATGCATGAATAATAATTTTTAAAAATAATTTAGAAGGTTATATCTCCAACTAACAATGCTGTCAAAAATCCTAAATTAAGCTTAAACGCAATTCACGCATGATATGAATCAAATAAGATATGAAACAATGCGATATGAAATTAATGTAACTAAAGTACATGAATATCTCACAAAAAGAGAAAGAAGAGAGAGAAAAAAATAGTACAAGAACGCAAGGATAACTAATTAACACAATTATTACATTACTTAATTATTCTGCTCTAAGTACCTTTGTACGTTGGCAAGACAAGTAATGTCCAGAGCAACCTTGGAATAATATAATCATACTCCTCACTATTCGTGTCAGGACTAGATTTCTTGCATTAATATAGCAATCTTAATTAATGTGAATGTGCATTTCAGAATAATAACATGATGTTGTAGTTGGAAATTGTTCGTGTCTGCAAGTAGTATAATACTGTTCATTGTACCACTAGTCAAAGTGAATAATGACTATCTCAAAGTCATGTAGATCACAAATGTTAATATGAATGGTTTTGGAAATCAACTTAGTGTTCATGTATTCACCGTCCTTTGTCATAGTGACTAGTAGTGGATAAACACCATGGCTTCACACATGTATAATATAAAGTCAATTAACTAAATGAATATGCATTTTCAAGTTCGAGCTGTGGGCATCTCGATAAACTATAGGTGACTATATCTGATGAACTTGGGATGGCTTGAATATCATATTTTCTCGGCATCAGTCAACGTTCTTGACATATGGAAGGTTTCAAGCACCGTCCTCTCAAATTCTTTCACCAGCGAAGCAACGAAACTCTGGAACAAGCATCTGTGCGGGGATAATAATTCAAATTTATAACTGGTTACCTCAAATAGGTGGTATAGAAAAAAAAAAAATTTGAATTTTGAATATAATTTACCGCGTCCTGGCACTCTGGTTTCCAGTGCACGTGGTTCGGTAAGCCTTTTTTTTTTTTTTTTTTTTTTGGTAAGGCAGAGAGGTCAGCAGTGACGAAAAACAAGGTGGGTATAATTCTAATGTAGTTCTGAATTAAACCGAAATGACCACTAACTTGCTTTTGAGTAGTAGGCATGGACAATTTTAGAATTTTGGAAATGTTCTGTGGCACGAATGAAATTTAAGACATAATCAACATAAGATATACGTGAAATGACTGTATGATAACTGATACAGGAGAAAAATGCGCCCGAGAAAACATATTAAAAACTGCGTGGTGCAGAATCATGAACTAATTGCAGATCTAGGCAACGGTGTCGAAAATATGCTCCATTGTCGAAGTTAATAACCTGGCGAGCATCTCCATGTGAATAAAAATAAATAAGTGCTACTTTATCATTAGAGCTGGGAATAGAAAAAAGACGCACATATCGGACGTCTGCAGTGTACTGAAAAAACTCAGCTAGTGCGCGCCATGTAGTGCTTGGTGGAAGATTTCGCACTAATATGGTGCGTGAGCGTGTATTGATACCATCATATGTGGGGGTCGATCCCACGAAATTTGCGTTATCAGCACGTAATCGTGCGCTTGGAGGGTATGCCGTCGCAGTGGAATGAGAGACATGGTGATTAATTTGCCGTCTGCTCGTCGTGACTGGCTTAAAAGGTGCATCATACTGCATGGGCTGAGTGTGATGTTTATTGGAAATCGATCCTATCGGTTTGGAGCATGTCGTAGAAGACTGCTCATAAGGTACTGTTAAACCTTCTTTAACAGATGTAATGGGTCTAGTATGACCAGGCAAGTTTGCTCTATCATTACAATCAACCTCACATGTAGCAATCAGACTCTTATTAGTATATTTTGCGTCGCCCTTGACGATCTCATCTGCATTTTTAAGATCAGATACACTGTGAGTATGTCTCCATGAAGATGTCATAGCATGACAGTGATCACGAGGAAAATTGTATCTGCCTCGAAAAGAAGTTTTTTCTTTACTCGGGCGAGATAACTCGTTAACATCCTTCTTGGTATTGCCTGTACGTTGCACTTCCCCTCTGTTGTCGCCTGAGGGTGCCAACAATTTATGTGTTAAAACGATATCTAACAAGTTATCAACCCTATTTCGTAACTTAGTAATTTCTTCACTTTGCCTCTTATTTTCTTCTTCAAGGTTTACATTTTTACTCTTTTGCTCAATGAGTAATACCTCAAAGTTAGCCAACTTATTACGACTTAAATTTTCTTCTTTACTTTGAAGGCATTTTAGTTCTTGATTATCACGTTCAAGTGTTGCTACTTTACTTTCCAACTTTACCTCCCACATGGCTTTCTTTTTCTTCGCCATTTTCTTCAATCTCCTTTTTTGTGCATCCTCCATATGTGGCTGAAGTCGGGCCACCTGAACCTGAAAACCCTGGATTTGAGCAGCCTGTGCCCTCACCTTTTCGTTTAACTTCTCAATTAATCTTTCATTGTTGTCTATGACCTCCAACAACTCATGCATTTTTTTCTCCTCAGTAATATCTTCTAATAACTTTGCATTTTCCTGTGCACACCGTTTGTTGTCTTTTATCTGTTTTTCTTGAACATCGTTGTTGAGTATAGCATGACGTACGGTTTTTAATACTTGACTATGTTGTACATGAACGTATTGTCCCAGAAATATACGGAGATCCGCCCGTAGAAACTCTGCCAGTTCCCTAGCAATGATTATATGAGGCACAGAACGACAATAACAATCTGCAAAATCCCCCAGATTTGATGCCGCCTGAATTAAAACACGGCCTATTACATATTCTTCAAGATCTGGGCCTTGTAATCCATCCTCCTCCCCCATAGTAATAAATTCCTGATACTCCATTATTTACTTCTTCAGTATCTTACTATCAATATTATAAATTATGTAATAAATGTATCTCGATTAGTCCGTCAATACCAATTCACTAGCTTTGTGCTTTGCAATATTATCAATGCAAATAGATTCTTAATATTACTAATTAATAAAAAAAATAGTATAGTATAGACCAGCAGTAGTAAAGATACGAGGGAAAAGAGAAAGAGAGGAGAGAGAGAAAAAAAATTATAATAATGTACAAGGACAGAATTGATGGAACTAAACAAGAAGACAAGTACAAGTGACCAAGACAATGTAATAACAGCAGCAAGTAAACGAAGAAGAATGCAAAAGGGAAACTAAGGAGAAACAACAAATAGAACAGACTTACTGCTAAAAAAAACAGGACAGGACCTGTAACAATATATACATAAATGTAAACAAGTGATAGAAGGTTAGACTAGCATTACGAACAGAATGGTTGCCAACTAAGGAGAAGAAAAACAAAACCAGTACACAACAAGAACTGACAACTAAAAGGACGGGGCAGCACACCTAACCAAATTAGGTCACACTAAACAGGCAGTGAACCACGTCGGTGAGTAAACTCAGGCCGAAAATTTCACCGCTTGAGAAATGTAAGCAAAACCTATAGAAATATCTGCTCAGCGGTCATTTTTACAATGACATGTGTCGCTAACAACAGATTTGTACAACGATATAGAAACGAAGAAAACGAATAACATAGATATCAAAAAGGCTTACGCCACGGCAAAAATACAAGAGTGTATTAACAGGCACTTATCTTATCGTAATCCAGATGCAAGTCCGGAAAAAGGCGTCAACATTGGAACAACACTGTCCCTCAATACAAGTGAAGCACGGATAAAATGTGAACAGTACACGGTCTCCGTCAGATGGGCATCATGAACTGTGTAGATCTTGAAACGCTGTGTTGACTTGGTACAAAGTAACTTGATATCGCCGTGGCATAGACTTGAAACTTGAAAGAATCTTGCAAACGTTGTGATGTAGACTGGAACACGAAGTAAACTTGCAAACCGGTTGGTTTGAAATTGTTATCTTGAACGTTACAGCGAACAATAGGACATTGAAACTGGAACATTGGATATGCGCAGTGGCAAAATTCGTTATCCAAGTGGACCCGTTGATAATGACTGGGTTCACGAAATGGTATGTTTACAATAACACGTTGAACAGGAGTGACGATCGAATATACAGATTAAATGTCAGCTGTAGATTTGCAAAGTATGAAGGTATACTTGCTTACGTGAATTTGAAAACTATGTCCTGATAAAAGTATCGATCCAAAACCATACTGGCTCACCAAATTATATGGTGTTACGTTGCGATAATTTAGAGGATCATGCATGGACACGCGAATGATAGTAGGTGTTCATTCAGGACATTATGGTCAGTACACATAACAAAGCCGGTAGGTGAACAGGTCCACGGGAAAAACATGGTTGACATTTAATAAACAAAGTCACTTCACAATGGTCCATCAAACATCAAAAGTACATGGCAATGGATAAGCGTAGTAGATTATCCCTCGTCCGTCAATAAGTTTCAAACGTCAGGCATCTTAAAGTGGCAATAATCTGATAATAATACAATCCTCTCATCTCCACTCAATTCTGGCCGTTGTACTAAAGGTTCGGGCAATCCACGAAAACCAAAGTAATGCGGCAGAAGCAATCAGTGCAAACCAAATATTAGTTGCCTCGTATATCAAAGTTACTTGTAGTAAATTAGGGTCTGAACTTCTAGATGAGTTCAGGAACCAACTTGCACATAACGTGGCGGCCTCAAACAATAAATGCCACGATGTATATTTATATATCACACTCCATTATCCCGGAGCTTGGAAAATTACATCCCTCTTGGACGCAAACACAAAGACGGAAGCCCAATTAATTTACACACTGAACCCCACGACATGTGACCGAAACGTCACTAGTTGACCGTCGCTCAACCACGGGTGAACGTCTCGTGCAACCGTAGTTTGACTACATGCGAACACAATTCCTCACATAAAAATGGAAATGTGCTAGCGTGTAGTAGCATGCCTTACTATTTTGACTGCACCCCAAATCTGTCCTTAACACCCACCTTTTCAAAAGTCACATAATAGATATTGGACAAATAGACATTTCAAAATCGGATATGACCACCGTTTGCAGCAAGGCATTCAAGACAGCGTAGACGCATCGAGTCCACAAGGGTCCGAAGAGTATCCTGAGGAACAGCTTGCCATTCCTGAAGCAGAAATGCAGTCAGCTGTGCAACATCCATTCGCAAGGACATCCCAGAGGTGCTCAATCGGAGAAAGGTCTGGTGAATGAGTTGGCCACGCCATCCTGATGATCCCATGTTGCTGAATAAACTCATTCACCACACGAGCTCGACGGGGTCGAGCGTTATCATCTTAGAGGATGGCATTACCACATATGGCCTCCAGAGCAGGCTAAACAATTGGTCTCAAGATTTCGTTCTGGTATCTTGGGCCGGTCAAGTTGCCTTGGATGATGTAGAGTGCGGTCCTGCCGTGTCTGTAGAAGCCTCCCCAGACAATGACAGAACCCCTACTATAACGATCCACCTCTCGAATTGTGTCATCAGTAAATTGCTCTCCTGGTCGTCTCCAAACTCGAATCCTGCCATCATTGAATGACACAGTGAAGCGAGATTCATCAGTGAAGAGAACTTGACTCCATTGTTGCCTTGTCCATCTAATGTGCTCGCGACACCAAGCAACACGGGCTCTGCGATGAGCAGGAGTAAGAGGGATTCTGACTGCAGGACGTCGAGCAGAATAACTACCAATTACAAATGTCAATATTTCTTATACTAATAATAGGAGACCGACCGGATTTTGATTTTCTGTTAGGCAAACTCATTAAGTTTCAGTAGCAACTCACCAAGTTTCATTAGATCTCCACATGAGCGCCTTTAGTGGCTCGAAGAATGTCAAGACGGTATTCTATCTTTCTCCACGTGTTTTGCAGCATCTGAGGTGTGACGGATGCACAAGCGTCAATTATTCACTGCCGAAGATTATCCAGTCCCTGCACCGGAGTTTGATAGACAAAGCTTTTTACGTATCCCCATAGAAAGAAATCTAAGGGGGTCAAATCTGGTGACCTTGGTGGCCAATCAATGGGACCTAATCTTCCAATCCATCTGTCTGGAAATTGTTGATGAAGGTAGTTTCTTACTTCATTGTCATAGTGTGGAGCTGCTCCATCTTGCTGGAATATGAATCCTTCTGGTATCTTAGGAACTGCAAAATTTTGTAGCATGTTTAGGTATGTTGCTCCTCTGACTGTGGCTTCGGCGAAGAAAAATTGCCCTATCACATAATTCGAGGTTAAGGCACACCACACGTTAAGTTTAGGGCTGTCTCGCTCATGCTCCATTACGACATGTGGATTTTCATTTCCCCATATCCTACAATTATGCCGGTGAACTTTGCCACAAGTGTGAAAGGTCGCTTCATCGGAGAATACCACACGATTGAGAAATTCATTGTCATCATCGAGGTGACATAGCATTGCATTTGCGAACTCGGCCCGTCTGGGTTTATCATTTGGCTGTAACTTCTGCACTAGCTGGATCTTGTAGGCTCTAAGCCGCAATCTTTTGTGCACATTGTCGTGAACAGTAGATTTTGGAATACCCAATTCTCCACTTGCCCGTCGAATGGATTTCCGCGGGCTACGTTGAAAAGCTTCGCTAACTGCTTCAACTCTATCTGGAGACAACGCTTCATTGCCGCTTCCCTTCTTTCTCAACAAAGAACCTGTTTCCAACAGTTGCTTGTGCCATTTCACTGTGGTATGTCGCTCTGGAGGTTTCTGTCCATATTCCTGCCTGAATCTCCTTTGCACAACAATGGGAAACTTTAATTCCGCAAGCCAATAACAGCATTGCACTTTCTGCTGCACCGTGAACTCCGCCATTTTCACTACACGCGTCATCACATTCCGCGGCTGCGCATTACGTATGCGTTATCTGCACATTATCGGACAATTTATCAATTATCTCACTGCTCCTTAAGATGTGATGGTTTCTATACGAGGTAACCATAAAAAATAATTCTAACTTACATGGATGAGGAAATATTGACATTTGTTATTGGTATTGATTCTGCCGGACACGCTGTATATATGACGCGGTAATGATAAAGCAGCTGTTATTTAGTTAGTCCAATATTAGTCTATTGCTTTTATTTCATTTCTCCTCAAGTCATCTTTGACGGGTCGCTCCACAGCTGCATAACCAATACATCCAGATAAATGATCACAACAGAAATTATGTCAACATAACCAACAACAAAAAATAAATAAGTATTTCTGAAGACACCAAGCCATGAAGAGATGGAAAGAAGTTCGCGACTTTTCCATAATTTCCCGAAAATGTACCTGAAAAGATTGCAAGTTGGTAGGAATTAGTTACGGGACAGGACACTAAGAAAATTAGAATATTTGAATTTACACTTTGTTTTGAAGGATCTAATTGTATTTGTCTGGGAGAAAGCTGTCGTGGTCCATTCTGAAAAGGTCTCTTAGCTGAAGGCAAACCTAGCTTTATTAATCCCAGCCCTGATGTCCGGCACTTGGGTTATTATTGTAATTACCCTTAATTTATTGTGGAGTATTGGCCTTCATTTAGTTTACGCCAAACCTGATTGTCCTGTGCTATCCGTTCCAGTTCTTTCCATGACTTTTCTCTTCTTTTACATCTGTCTCCATGTTCTTTTCTCCATATTATTTTCTCCATGTTTTTTCTCCATGTTCTTTCTCCATGTTCTTTTCTCCATGTTCTTTTGTCCATGTTCTTTTCTCCAAGTTCTTTTGGATATCTTTCTACTGCTTTTACTTTGTAGTTTTCAAAACAAGGACGGCCCTATGTACTTTTACCTGGTTGATTCTTGAAGCAAGTGTCCTATCCAACGCCCACGTTTTTCCTCTATTGTTGTATTACTGATGTTTGTCTGGTTCCGGCCGTTAGTTCCTCGTTGGTAATCTTGTCATACCATATTAATCCTATTCTGCGTAAGCACCCATTTATAAAGATTTTTATCTTCTGGATTGTCGTTTCTGTTGCTATTCCGAGTTTCAGGGCCTTACAGTTGACCTCCGTTGATATTTGAGTTGAAAACGTCCTTCATTAAGGACAGATTACACAAGCACTGAGATACGGAGTGCGGATAAAGATAAAGGGTCGCGATACACGCCCATTGAGGCATATTGGGAATATGGTGTTAGGCCCATATTTTCTTGACCATCGGAACAGTAGGAGTGATGTGGTCAGCATCACGCTGGCCGCCTTAATCTTCACACAGCTGCTCTTGTACCCAATTCATGAGGGTGGGTCGACCCCGGAGCCTTTTGCTGTCTAAACAAATCCCACCTCAACTGAGGATCGAACCATGGACCACCGAGCTAGGAAACCAGTGTACTAACCACTACGCTACAGCGTGCAGACTCCGATGCTTACTGTCATAATTTCTCTTCTTACCGGTATTGGCGCATTGTGATTTCTGCCCAGTGCTCTGAATGTTAATGTGCAGACATTCAACCAAGCGTGAGCAAACGGCGGGAGTAACTATGACTCCCTTAAGGTAGCCAAATGCCTCGTCATCTAATAATCAAATTAGTGACAAGGACATGATGTGTAGCATATATATGTGCGCTGGTGCCAGATTGTATTGGCTGCGCCGTTCCTCTGGACTCATCAGCTGAAGCATGCTGCATGGACAGCAACTTGACATTTTTATATCCACGCGCCCAACCTCGTGCTCACCGAAACATCGTTTCGGGGGCGCGTTCCTATAGTCAGTAATGACTTAAAGGGGTACTACTGGCTATAGATTGAAATATTGTCACGGGTTGCCTCCCCTTACCTCTACATTAGTGGTCCAACAATGGCCAAAACTCAGAGTAACTAATGTGGTTCGTCAAAGGTGTCTACCTTCGCACAAGATTACTCTTGGCAAAGTTGTAGGTAGAGGGATAATGATGCTTCTACTTCAAGGTAGTTTTCACTAGATATTCAGATAAGCGAGAACAATGCTGCATCAGGCTGAGCAAATGTTAACTCTAGTATCTGCAGTCAACGTTTGTGAAGGAAAGGGTTTTCTTATAATTCGTTTGCTCGTTCAAGCCCCCAGCTGAGTTATTTCAGCGAAATTCCTATTATTAGTATTGTATAGCTCTGTTTAAGTGTATTTAAGATATGGTCTGAGACATACTGTTGTAGTACATTCATAATGATTAAATAAACTTTAGATTTATCTTAATACAAGTAACAAATTTAATCGTCAATTATGTTTTAACAGTTATAAAAATGAATAATTCCCTATAGAAAACGTTATCATCACTGGGTGATGTTATGGCGTAAAAAACTGGATAGTTCACTTGGCAGCTTTAATGTTTCTACTTAGCTGCCAATGAGTTTGTCTGTTCTGCTCCAGATGATGTTTGGTTCTTTGTAGATGGATGCCTGATTCACACTCTTCACTGGTCAAGTTTGAAAGTTGTTGCACGTTCCAAGAAGTGTCATGGAGTAACTACCAAGTTGGTCCCGCGTCTCTAAGACCCGTCTGATGATAGTGTCTAGTGTTGACTTCAGGCCACTTATACCCTTACTTGTTCCAGATATAGTACCCTCAACTGGTACCACCAACAAGTGTTACAAAAGAATATAACAAATATTCTCTAGAGTGTTGCGTTTTCCTGACACACATTCATGTGGCCCCCTCTTTTCACTTCACCATCCCATCTATCTCCGAACTGTTACCCTCGCTGAGAATTAATATTAATCCCATTGAGCGGAAAAGCATTCATTACATTTAGGTTGAATAGATTTATATTTACATTTACATTGGTTGAAAAAGTTGAAAACTCTCATTACTTTTAGAGTGAATGTGTTTACATTTACATCTACACTGGTTGAAAATGTTAATAATATAATAAGTATGTACATCATTCTCTCATCATTCCCTTCCTGCTCCATATGGAACTTGGGACTACCTCTGCTTTTAGTTCTCTATAGGAAACTCGCATAAAGCACTCACCAACCCTTGCAGGGGTGGTTCATGAAATAATCATTATGTATGTTGAGGTTGCCAGCCTCAAATGACGTGAACATCCAATAGCAATTTTCACATATTATTATTCACATATCAATTAATACAAATTATTTCACTTGTTAATAATGCAAAATATAGAATTATAAATGTATAACGTACCCCAAAATTTTTTTGCGATCACTGACTGACTTCTGGCTCAGAGATAGAGTTATGGCAACTTGTTGATTATGCCTCTTACACGTTTTCTGTGGTGTTGTTACTTTTACAATAAGTTCCCACTTTGACTCCGTGTCTCAGATTCCGGTTTTCCTTGCTAATAATGGTTTTCCTGGTCTTTTAAGTCCTCAAGAGGCTCAAACAAGTCCGGTTCGATAAATGCATTCTGATTTTATTATTTACTCTGGCTGGTCCTGTTGTCTCTTGACGAGTTGAATTTCACAGTGCTTTCAACCGACAAAAGTGTCAGGTTATATTGCAACTTTCGTCTCACGCACGTTCTTGTTTACTATTACACCAGGCTCCAATATGAATGTTGTTATGTTTACATCTCGAACGCCGGCCAGTAGTTACAATCATGCGTGGTTTGATGGCGTCTATTCAAAAAACTTTCCTCTTAGGAAAATTCTACATGTTATGTTAAAAGGTCATTTTCCGTATAAGGAATTCTTATATCCGTCGATTCGCGGTAATGATTGCTCTACAACGCCGTACATTATCACAAATAATGTCCTTGTAACACATCTGTCCGGAAGTTATTACAACATTCCGTCTTTCAGGTGCGTGTCTGTAATATGTCCGCAGACGGGTAATTTATCTCCCCGTCCTTGAGCAAACACCGACCCTCGTTTAACCATCTGGGCTGTGACTCTTCATGACAGTAGTTAGGGAATCGCTATTGCCATATCAGCGCTAAATAAACTAGCTGGGCGTTTGTCGTGGTAATCCGGCGCGGCCAAGTTTTGGTACACGAGAATTTTACCAACATGACTGTCGGTCAATATTGCATCACCTGTCTACTCTCTCATTGGGGATGGTTAGGTAAACAGTCAAGACGAATTATTGTGGAGAAGAAGTGCAAACGATGACTCTAAAATAACAATTCTGTCGGAGAGGAAAAGAGAACGAACGCAATTATGTGACAAATATGAAAAAAGCATCAACTACTAGTAATGGAATTCAGCGAACCCTGTAAAAACAGCTAAGATGCATTTGTCGCCACTCGATCCCACAACCGAACCCAGATGCAAAATTAAATGAAAGTACTGAATGTTAGGTTCATTTGAAAATTCACAGAGGAAAAAAATTAAAGATCATGAGGAAACATGCGGCAGTTGACAGCAAAACTGTACTTGGGGAAACACCCCAACAAGATCTCGGTCATACACGTATATAGGATACAAAAAAGTGACAGTTTTAGAAACGGATAGGGAGATCATAATCATTATAGGAGGTAAGAGCTTCTGTTGCGCTTGGAAATATATGGAAATTACAAAAAAAGGCCCAACGTAATAAATTGGTTTTCACCGTGACAGTGGATCAAAGTCAAGTCAATTTTTTTTTTTTTTTAAATAAAATTTTGCCTCGTTTTGGAGAGGCGCGTCCCGTTCAACGCTAGTCGGTTATATTAGGGTGCATGTCCAAAAAGACCTTTAGGTCTCGAGAATTAGTTATGTGTTAGTTATGTCAAGTCAAGTCAATAAGTTGGTTTGTTCATAATTTATTTCCCTTTTCATTCCCTGTTAGGCATGCAGCACATTCTACTGCTGGTCCCCTTGGAGAACACCAGCAGCGTAGCATGTATATGTTCGTGCAGGAGTGGTTTGTTTCTGTAGCAGTTTTCTACGATGTGGTTGCCAGCCACGTGAATAATCCCCGGTTAGTCCCCTCTTACGACATGCATGAGGAAGTAGCAGTTCTATTATATCTCCTTAAAAACCACCAGAGAATTAATCACTACGCGCCTACAACACTAGAAGATCTGGATTTAGAGCACGGAGAAGATCAAGAAGCAGATGGATAGACAACATCACAGACATCCTACAACAACATCACAGACATCCTACAACAACATCACAGACATCCTACAACAACATCACAGACATCCTACAACAACAACAACACGGGCTCACATCCCCAGCAACTAGAGCGACACACTTGGCACAAAGAACACAATATTTCAGTTCCAAACTACGCTTTACGGTGATAGTGGAAGGACAGTTCCAAACTACGCTTTACGGTGATAGTGGAAGGACAGTTCCAAACTACGCTTTACGGTGATAGTGGAAGGACAGTTCCAAACTACGCTTTACGGTGATAGTGGAAGGACAGTTCCAAACTACGCTTTACGGTGATAGTGGAAGGAAAAAGTAAAGAAAACCCCTGAAAATTAACCAGGGCAATCTGGTTTATTACTAACTTTTATTCAAAATACATAAAATATTTTAATCATTTGTAAGAATGATGTATTGGCTTGGACATATATTTTCAGACGTGGTTTTTTTTTTTCGTTTTTGGCTGCAATTATACAATACGTTTGTACACTTTTGTATATATGTTTGCAGACAGAAACCCTTGAGCGAAATCGCAAGCCCAATTATCTGTGTGTTCAACAAAGTCCTTCACAATTTCCTTGTTCCATCAAGATCGCAAATTGTGCCCCTAGAAGACTGTGTACTTCGTATTCCACGCTCATCCTTCTGGCTTCACTGCACACGTGATCCTAAGGGCCCAATTTTGATTGACATGTCGTTTTTCTTATACATTCTTGTAGATTTCCTTCGTCTCTCTTTTTTTCTTCTCGATGTTTTTTTTTTTTTTTTTTTTTTTTTCTCAAAAGCCTCTCTGATCGAATTACTTTCGTTTACTTTGTTCCTGTAGATGTTCTTCCGAGTTTCAGTAGAGCAGTTCCTTAATAGCATCGACAAAATTCGTAGACTTGGGGATAATGTCGCCGGTCATTATTACATAGAGGATTTTAATAATGTCTATTATCGTTCCCAATGACTGCTGAGCAACTACTTAAGGGGAGGTTTAACCCCCCTAAAATGAAGAATTTCATTGAAAATATCAGTTGTTATTTCCAAGAATAAACAGAATTATATGGGTGTCGTGGAATATTCTAATCCACATATATAAATTAAAAGGTAAATATAAAGCCTAACAAATAAATCTAATAAAGAAAAGAGCAATGGTAAAAGAACAGTGCTGTCACAATGACAGTACTCGAAATCCCCTTTGTTTTATGCTTCGTCTGCAAATTGTAACGCTTTCACGTTGATAGTAAAAGCCTACTATATTATTACCCGCTTTCTTCAATGAAACGTGTGCTGTATTTCTTGGAAAAACATTGAGATACCAAGCTGATCAATGACCTAATTTAAATATTTCATTCATTCCATTTTATACACGGCGTAACTAAAGACATATGGACTAAAGGATAGAGAGAAGGGAGAGGCATAAAGCCGAACACGTGCAACACAAAACACGCGTCGCGCGATACACAATTACTACTATCACGCGTGTAAGGCCACATGCACTAACTTTTTCAGACGGACAGTGATAAATTCACTACCCTTCCCAGAGTTAGGTTTTAAAAAACCTGGGAAACGCTTATTAGAAAAGATAACATTATATGGGTTTACGTTTGAAAACATTACAGTACCCAGACAGCACATCTTCGAAACAGGAGGTAGAAGAAATTGCATATTTTGAACGCAGCCACTTAGCTCTATTAAATATATATATATTTGGGTTCCTTAGGGTTTGCTGACAAAGAATATGTACAACGTTATGCAAATAGTCTAGGAATTAACAAGTTATAGCCAAAATAAAATGATGGTGCTGTCAGACAACACCCAAAATCAGAATCGCTCAGTGGTAGATTTTTTTACACCACCATTGTACGGGAAATGGGCCACAAGTTACATTTGAACTGATTGGCTGGAATGATATGTAAGGCTAAACACGATTAGTCGGGCTATAAATACTATCTTTGGTTGTTAGGGGAGACGTAGGAAGTTAAAATTTTTTCAAACACTTGTCGAAACGTGGCTCCATTGGCCAGACTCGCTGATATACTCACTTAGGAGCGTTAGTTCGAGACCACTAGTCAAATAAGCTTGATAAAGCAACAGTGCGTTGAAGCCAGCTCATATTTTTGCTAAATAAAAGCCTGGAACATAAGCAGATGGGAATTTGTGCCAGTAGTTGTGCCAGAATTCATTGCTAATCAACGTATCTGTGTTTGTTTCCATGAATTGTGGTAAGCTTGAAACATTCAGTATCTTTTAATGAAAATTGAATGTGAATTGTTAATTTATGCCTATATATATATGTGTAGTTCAGTAGCAAACATGATGTAAAGCCTATAATGCTCCAGCCTGAACAGAAGGTGTCGGAGGAAAGTAAAACTGCATGGAATGGCCAAACAGTACACTGACACCTAGATTATTGATTAGACAGAAATAATGCTGGAAGTGCAGAGGCGTAGTAACCATTAAGGAGGTAAATACTGGTATAAAGTATTTCAGATGAAGCTGACAGTTGGCCTAACGCTCTGAACTCAATGTTTGTGATGTATTGTGCTCAGTGTAAAAAGAGAGTATAAATTAGTTATGAAGTAGAAGGTACATCCTTCTTGTTTTCAGGGACCGTGGTCTTGATGGTATTGAGCAGCACCTGGTCAGAGCTTTGCTGAATCCAGAGTCGGACAGCATACTCCTTGGTCCATTTAGCTATCAGTGAGGTGTCTCCAGAGCCCAGGGGAGAAATCGAGCAGAGAAGTCTTTTCCTGCCGCCATCACACAAGATAAGCTGATGTGGCCAGCTGAGCTCAAAATTATGTACCCCCAGCTTAAAATGACCTTGTAAAAATAACATTAAGAGGGGAATTAAATTGTTTTAATATCGGGAACTGAGAACATCTCCAATACTAGTCCCAATAAAGACAAACTATTGAAGTCATGATGACAAATACCAACAGAGCTTGAACAAAACAAAACCAGTATTACCTCATATTACTACTACACAACTGACACACATAGGATACTTTTAATAATATATGTCATTACCATATTCATATTGATAAATTCTGTACATATAACTTGTAAGTAAAATTGATTGTGATTCCTGGTTCCCTTTGTATTTGAATCAGGACACATATTCATTCATAACAGCAATGAATACATATTGTTATTTGAAAAGTTATCAGTGACTCCTTTAAGATATCCTTTAGAGTGTTATATGTATGTGAGTGTCACAGTGTTGTCAAGTGTGGTGGAATAAATTAAATTGTTTATCTGTCTGTTGTTGTTATGACTTACACTTCATCATACACATACCCTAGACATACAACGTAGTCATCACACTATTCCAGAATAATTCTGACTGAGATATACATATGTGGCAGCAAGCAAGGTTATATATAATACACTACTCTTATTAGATATATATACCTTCACAGCTGATCTCAGTCAGTACACTAAGTCCCCTATAAATATTTATAACATCTCACTTCACCACAATGGGGCGTGATGAAACAACAGCTCCTCCTAACAAATGACTAACACTATTAGCTATTAAAGTTTTAGTCTGTGAATACACCTACAGGAATAATATAATGACATTATACTTATCGGACAAAGAGTCCAAACATTTTAGTTAATCAGTATATGTAAAATATATTTTCCTCATTTTCAAAGACCTGTCCAAAAGAGATGGCAGGACAGGCAGATTAAATTGTACAAAGAAAAAAGCATTCAATTTTAAAGAAAACTTTAACCACCGTCTTATTCATTTCTTCATAGTGAGTTAAAGTGTATTGTGTTGATGTACCACCATTGTCATTTCACCCCTAGACACTAGTCACATCAGACACCAGCCACTAGAATAAAAATACGGACCGTGTGAGATGTAGGGAGGTAGCGTTAGGTGCCCTGATAATACATCATCCTCATCATCTTTTAGAGTCAGGGGCCTACATTTGCTTGACCTCACACGGTTGGCACAGACACAGCTTTCTTTCCTTTTAGATAACATCTTAACCTCCCCAGCAAAGTAAACTTGCTACAGTAATTACAAACATCGACAAGAAACCGTCAATAAATATCCTGAAGAAGAAACTGCGCATTTATGTACTAAGAATCATGCGTTATATTTGGTGTTTCTAGCTCAAGACATTTACAAAGTTTTCAATTTCGGACCTGTATTTGCTTAAGCATTGTGGACAGGACTTAAGCAGTGTGGAGAGGACTTAAGCAGTGTGGACAGGACTTAAGCAGTATGGACAGGACAGACAGAAGAGACAGTAAAGACTCCCCATGCTGCTGTCCTACTACTAACTGTTATGGCAAGCCAATGTGCTTGAGACATCGCACAACATCGACAAGACAACAATAGCCAGGAAAGATACTTAAAGAAAGAAGTGTGTAGCTTTATGCGAGTCGAGAAGACAGTTTTTATTTCCAAAGTTCTGGCAAATCCTAAATCTGCCACGAATATCGGTGATGATTCAGTCCGGTCAAACATGACGCGTGATGCTGTTTTAAATACGTACAAACAAACCGCAGATTTCACTTCGCTGTAGGAAACAATGAGGTTCTGGAGGGGCTATTAGTTAATAAATAGGAGCGTATAGGCCAGTGGTTCTCAACCTTTCCACGACAATGACCTGAACGTCACAATGAGTGAAGCTGACGATCCATGTACCAACATTTGCAAATAAAAATTAATTATGGGAATTCAGCCAAAAGCATGCCGCTTATAACTTCCAGTAAGGGAAACGTAAGGAACGAGATCCGTCGCAATGTTTCCTGCGAACCAATTTCAGATCACGACCCATAGGTTGATAATCATTGGTGTAGGCTGTTCCTCCTCTCACGGGAACTTCTTCTTCGTTCACACGCAGACAACTTGAATATGTTCAAAGAAAGCAGTGGTCAGTCTGAGGCTGTTGATATCTCCGTAAAGCTTTTCTAGGAATGTCACTGGTGGTGGCCACATGCGCTTTCTCTGAGCCTCATATGTTGGGCTACAATTACTGATAATCTGTTAAAGAATGCCGATCCGCAAAAGGTTTTTGTGATTCAAATATTCATTCTGTAGACTGAAAACAAACACAGGAAAAAACATAGTCCTTATTCCCAATACTTCTTTGTACCGGCGAGGATCCCAATGTGTGTATACAGGAATTGCACGTTCTATAAATGTTTTTTGTGGCGAGTAGGTTTTCTTAATGTTGTAAATTTTGCCAGGGTCTTCTTCTTCTTCTTCTTCTTTGATCCTTAGCCGCCGACCGTCAAAGCAGTCAGTGGCCATCACGCCTAGTGGCGTCTTGTAGGGCAACAACAAATTGATTCCACTTTGCTCGGTCGGCGGCCATCCTTCGTACAGTGCCCCAACTCTGGTTCATTCTTTGCATCTCAGCCTCCACAGTCCTCCGCCAGGTTGTTTTTGGTCGGCCTCTCTTTCGTTTTCCTTCAGGGGTCCAAAGAATAGCTGTTCTTGTGATGGCATCGGGGTCTCTTCCGAGGACATGGCCAGCCCAGCTCCAGCGTCTGCTAGCTATGATGGTGTGCATGTCCTCTTGCTTGCTCCGAGTAAGCAGATCTTGGTTGGTGATGGTATTCGGCCAAAAGATTCGGTGAATTTTTCTTAGGCATGTAGTGTGAAAAGAGGACAATTTCGACATTTCCTTTTCTGTAACTCTCCAGCATTCCGCACCATAGACAAACACAGAAAGCACACAGCTCTGATATAATCTTAATTTTGTGCTTGTGCTGTATTGAGAGGACTTCCAGATGTTGTTTAGGCTAAAAAAGGCTGTTCTTGCCTTATTCATTCTGATGTTGATGTCTTTGCCTGCCCCGCCGTCTGGTGTTACAATGCATCCTAGGTATGTGAAGGTGTCTGTCTGTACCAATTGCTGATTCCTTACTGATATGGGCTCAGGGTTGCTCACATTGAGCGTCATGACCTCTGACTTCTTTAAATTGATGTTCAAGCCCACCTGCTGGCTAAACGTATTGAGTCTATCCGTTTTTTCCTGGATGTGTTGATGTGAATGGGCTAGTAGTGCAATGTCATCTGCATATTCCAGATCTTCCAATGTAGAAAATGTAGTCTATCTTATTCCTCTTGGACTGCCCTCTGTTGTCTGGTGCATCACCCAATCTATGACTGTTAAAAATAGAGTGGTTGATAAGGGGCATCCCTGTCGTACTCCTGTCTTCACCTCAAAGGTTAGGTTGCTCTGTCCAACACTACACTTAAAGTTGGCATAGAGTAGGGTGGCCAGACGTCCGGATTTGGCCGGTTTTGCCCGGCTTTTTGCGACAAAACTGAGCGTCCGGCCGGATTTTTTTTTAAATGTTGAAATATCCGGCTTTTATGTGATTGGCTAAATTACTAACGTGAAAGACACGATTTTGAAAAATCTTTACTGGAATCCGATTTCTGAGAACAGAAATTCTGTCAGAATTAAGAATCTCCGCAAAATCGACGGATCGCGCAAATTGCCAACAACTACTACCGTGAGTTGTCATGTTGTTCAATAGTTTATAAAAGATTACTATCATATTTTAACCCAGGTTAAACGCTGTTTAGGTTTATTGGCATTTGTTAAGGGAAAATATAACAGACAAAACGGCATGAATAAGAACTTGGGGCTGGATTTAGTCAATTATAACTTCGTTGTCTATTGCAAATTACAAATAATATTAACCTTAGTTCGTACTGCTTTTATTTTTATTACAATTTGTTTATTATGAAAAATTACATGAGTAGTTACTAGTATAGTAATGGGTTTGTTAAAATTAAAACCTCGTCTGTTGAATTTTTCAAATAATTTTAACTTTAACATCGAATGTACCATTGATTAATGGCATTATATTATATTTATGATACCCGCACAAAATGCCAAAACGGAAGTGTGTGTTCGCGGATGAATTGAAAAAAAAAAATTCAGTGCTTTGCTAGTGGTCGACAAGAGTATGAAGCAGAATGTCTTGTATGCAGAGGCGGCACATTTGTATCAGTAGCAAAAAAAGGTGCAGCTGATTTAAAAAAAAAAAAAACATATAGAAACAGAAAAGCACAAGACAGCACTTGCGTCTGAAAGTTTGCAATCAAAACTGACCTTTTTTTACTAAAGAAATAAGCGAGGAAAGGTTTGAAGTTGCCGCGGCCGAGGGTGCTTTTGCTTTTCATACTGTAAAACATCACAACTCTTTCAGATCAATGGATTGTGCTCCAGTGTTACTCAAGAATGCTTTCCACGATTCAGAAACTGCCTGCAAATTCTCATGTGCCAAAACTAAAACAGCTGCTATTATCATTTCTGTGATACGAGGGAAGGTCAAAAAGTAATGCCTCCTATTTTTTATGTATGTAAATACTGCATCGGTGTGCAATTTGTAAATTTAGCAGGATTCCTCACTCTTCTGCATTGTATAGCATTACCAACCTGTTTCAGTAACAGGTGGCACCACTGTAACAGTTTAAAAATGGCTGCCAAAGACGTTCGGTTAAAACAACGTTATGTCATAGAATGTTGACAGACAGACATAAAAACACAAGGAAAACCATAGTCATCAACCTCCTGCACCGTTACGAAACTGAAGGAGAATAGTTTTTATCGAATATTGTGACTTGGTTTCATTTTTTTTAACCAGAATCCAAGAGGCAGTCAATGGAATGGCATCACACAACATCGACGACAAGAAAGAAGTTCAAAAGTTCACCATCTGTAGGGAAAGTTAAGGCCTCCGTGTTTTGGGATGAGAAGGGTGTGATTCTTCTCGACTTCTTGGAACAGGGAAACACGGTGAATGCAGACCGTTACATTGAAACTATGAAGAAGCTTAGAGGTCGTCTTCGGTGACTTTACCGATTAAAAGATCAGAGAACTGCACTACTGTTGCACGATAATGCCACGCCACACACCGCTAAACGCACCATTGATGCGATTGCAGAATTTGGCTGGATATTATTACCACATCCCCCTTACAGTCCCGATCTTGCACCTTCTGACTTCCATCTGTTTGAACCACTGAAAGAAGATCTTCGCGGACATCACTTTGAGGACACCGAGACCCTTAAACGCGTCGTACGCCTGTGGTTTAGGAAAAAGGACACACATTTTTACCGTGCGGGGATATATGCCCTTGTGAGAAGATGGAAAAAAACTGTAACAAATAACGGAGACGACATTGAGAAATAAATTTTTGAAGTTCAGACTTGGGGCTACATTTCAATGTGAATTTTATCTGTTTTATTGGCTATTGAATGAAATTAAAAATTACGAGGCATTACTTTTTGACCGTCCCTCGTAGCACATTCTACTGAAGCAGCTTTGGAAGCACTGAAGGAAAGATTCCATTAAAGGCACTCTACTTGTGCAGTACAATTTCAAGGAGCTTTTATGCTCTGATTTCTATGCATATTTAAAACGTAGCCCAACTTTATTGAAGAAGATTTTATCATCAGAAAAATATAAGTAGGCACAAAATCAATGTGATTTTATTAGCTCATTGTTTGAACGTAAAAAAAAAATGTTTCAGCGTCTTGTAGTTATTGAATAAAGGTGTCCTACTTTTTATAAATATTTTCCTCCCTTGTCCTCCTTTTTATGACCAAAAAATGGCATTTGTCCTCCTTTTTGTGATGAACAATATGGCCACCCTAGCATAGAGGCTTTTTATGATTGACACTATGCGGCTTGGAATTCCATAAGCCCTCAGTATTTTCCATAAACTGTCCCTGTGTATGCTGTCAAAAGCCTTTTCAAAATCAACGAAATTAATGTACAGCTGTCTTTGCCATTCTGAGCACTGCTCTATAATGTTCCTGAGAGTGAATGTACTCGAATGATCTACACATCTTCTGTTCTTTCTAAATCCTGCTTGTTCTTTCCTCAGTTTGTGTTCTACTGCTTTTGAAATTCTCTGTATAATTATCCTGCCTAGTATTTTGCTGGGAACTGAGAGAAGAGTGATTCCTCTCCAATTATTGCAGTCTGCAAGATCTCCCTTCTTGGGCAATTTGACAATTATTCCTTTGTTCCACTCTGATGGTGTTGTTTCCGTTTTCCAGACTTGCGCAAATAGTGGTTCTAATAGTTCCGCTGCTAGCTCAGGGTCTGTCTTAAACCGTATGGTCTACTCTTTACAATTTCCAACTACCGAGGGATTTTTAACGTGCGCAACGAGCACGGGGACCTCCTATTTTTCTTATCCGAGAAGGCTAGGCATCTGATCTCACGACCCAAGAGATGAGGGGAGGGAGGAGTATGAAATCTATAGGACCCACTGGTTCTGAACAAACAATTATCAAATGTATTCCCTGCACTGGGAGCCAACTCTGGTGTCTTTAAAATTAGAGGCGGACGCCATAGCTCTTAGACATTCCGAATTAATAATTTAAAAATTGGTAGGGAATAAATACTAGCTGAACTCTCATATTTATATAACACCCCTGGAGCATAGGACAGGCCTAGCGAGAAGGTGACATTCTTCACAGCACTCTTCTACATCTACCATTTAGAACTGTGCAGTTAAGTACCTGACTTGTCCTTATTAGCCTTACCAGTAGTTCACCAGCTCTCTTCTCCATTTCTGGGAACTATACTTTCTAATATTCTATCCAACATCCATCTCGCCACACTTCCTCGCATGAACGCTACATAAAGTTTACTTGGGCAAGGACTGCTTCTGCTAGGTATACACCGAAATGATCTAATGATTGTCCCAGTGCTTTGTTGATAGTCATAGCAAGAGCTAAAATCACAGGAAACTGACGACGTCTCAAGATGAGAGGAAAGCCTGCATCGCTTGGCTCTATATTGATGCAAAGAATGAAAACTCGTGCACTTTAATTGCTGTCTGTGATGATATTTTTTCTATATGCAGCCCTCTGTTTTTAGTTTTAACAGAATGTTAAGGTTCTAAAAAGAAATAACATGAAAAGGTATTGGGTGGCTCTTGTCGTAGATTTTGGATAGGGGATTAAGATAGATTCTGGTCCCGTCTGAATAGAACTGGAAAAGAGTGGTAACTCGGTGAGAGATAAGGTGAAGAAATAGATTTCACGAGTGAAATGGTGAAAAAGGTAGAGTCTGTCCCTGGATTGAGATGATACTCTAGTCCAGCCTATCTTTTACGACTGTGATTTGTTTATCAGACAGTTTACCTTTCGGTATATATTGACATATACATTATTAACCACTCACACACACACACACACACACACACACACACAGATAAGTGACGACAACTTGACGCACAAACGTGAAACTATATTAATGGAGCAGGGATATTGGGCCGAGCTGACCAACACTGGTAATTAAGTTTTATGTTAAGTTTATTTATCATAAAGAAAACTTCACAACATCTAGTATCAAATATCAAATATAAAATCATAAGATACAGAATTAATAAAGAAATAGACACATAAGTGCAATCCCCTCTGTTGAGACAAGATCCCACAAGAAGAAGTAATTAACCCCCAAAAGGTCAAAAGATTAGCACTATGGTATAGGATTTGACTACACTGTAAAGAACAGAGTTCCTAATTAATCTATTCTGAAAATAACAGTATTAGCAAACAAAAGAAAGGCAAAACAAAGTGAGTGCAATGATTATACAGTAAAAGAATTATTCATTCCTTCTTTCTCTCGCTTCAGACACCCTGTGGACACGTTCGTTCACTCTTACCTAGGTGTTCATTAACAACGTCTGCGTTAACAAAACGTGAATATTAAAAAGCAAACAGAGGTGGGAAACAGGTGGAAGCAAAAACGTGTTGATATCATGTAATATATTTACATAACTCTGTCACAGTACGTCCCGGCTTGAAGATATGAAACCATTCATGTCTACATTATGGAAATAGAGTTACCTGTATCCGTAGCTTCCGGGTGACTGTTTTCTTCAATCTTATCCGCCTCCTCCTTTGTGCTCCAATTCCGACTCATAAAGTCTGCCCTTACGTTTTCTTTTGCTGGAATGTATTCCGTGTGCGTTTGAAAGAGTGTCGCCGAGTTTGACATCGTTGAAAGATGTCGTGTGAAATTCTAATCCACATATATAAATTAAAAAGTAAATGTAAAGCCTAACAAATAACTTCACTAAAAGGAAAGAAGAATGGTAAAGAACAGTGCTGTCACAATGACTGTACTCGAAATCCCCCTTGTTTTCTACTTCGTCTGCAAATTGTAACGTTTCACGTTGATAGTAAAAGCCTACTGCATCACTACACGCTTTCTTCAATAAAACGTGTACTGCCTTTCTAAGAAAAACTTTGAGATACGCAAGCTGACCTATATTAATATTCCATTCATGTCATTTTATACACTAACACGCGTCTCGCTATACAATTACTACCATCACGCGTGTAAGGCCACAAGCACTAGCTTTTTTCAAATCGACAGTGATAAAAAACACTACCCATACGAGAGTTAGGTTTTAAAAACCGGAAAAACGCTTATTAGGAAACATGAAATTATACTGGTTTACGTTTGAAAACATTACAGTACCCAGACACCACATCGATCGAAGTGAACGGGAGGTAGAAGAAAATACATATTTTGAACGCAGCCCCTTAGCCCCATTAAATTTATATATTTGGGTTCCTTAGGACTTGCTGACAAAGAATATGTTAAACGTTACGCAAATAGTCTAGGAATTAACAAATTATAGCCAAAAGAAATAGTGAGGGATGTCAGACAACACCAAAATCAGAATCGCTCAGTGGCAGATTTTCACACCACCATTGTACGGGAAATAGGTCCCCATGTTACCTCCTATTTGATTGGCGGAAAGTAAATGTAAGGCTAAACACGATTAGTCGGGCTATAAATATTGATTCTTTGCTGTTAGGGAAACGTGAGTAGGAGTACTTTTTTTCAAACGCTTGTGTAAACATGGCTCGATTGGTTAGACCCGCCAATATAGGCAATTTGAAGCGTTAGTTCAGCACCACATTTTCAAATAAACTTACTAAAGAACCAGTGCGTTGAGCGCCAGTGCATATTTTTCTAAATAAAAGCCTGGGACATCGGCAGATCGGATTTTGTGCCTATTCATTGCCAGTCAACGTAATTCTGTATTATTTCCATGAATTGTGGTAAGCTTGAAATATTTGATATCTTTTTAATGAAAATTGAATGTAAATTGATAATTTATGTCTGTATATGTGTGTGGTTCAGTAGCGAACATGAGGCAAAGCCTATATAGTGCTCCAACCTGAACAGAAGGTGTCGGAGGAAAGTAAAACTACATGGAATTGCCAAACAGTACACTGGCACCTATCTTATTGACTAGAAAGAAATAATGCTGGAATTGCAGAGGCGTAGTAACCATTAGGGAGGAGTATACTGGTGTAAATTATTTCAGATGAAGCTGACAGTTGGCCTACCGCTCTGAACTCAGTGTTTGTGATGTATTGTGTTCAGTCGGGAAATAGATTAAAAATTAGTTATGAAGTAGGAGGTACAACCTTCTTGTTTCAGGGACTGTGGTCCTATGTTATTGAAGCAGCACCTGGTCTGAGCTTTGCTGAATCTGGAGGCTGACAGCATACTCCTGGGTCCAGATAGCGACTAGTGAGGTGTCTCCAAAACACAGGGGAGCAATCGAGCAGAGGAGACTTTTCCTGCCACCATCCCGAAAGTTAAGCCTTTGTGGCCAGTGGAGCTCAACATTATGTGTCCCCTCAAAAATTGACATTTTAATAAAAAAGAGGGACAATACTTTGTTTAAATTGACAGGAACTGTGAACTTTTTCCCCATACTATTTCCCAGCTAAACAAACACTTGAAGTCATGATGACAAATAACAACATAGCTTGAAAAACAAAACCAGTATTACCTCATAGTACTACTACACAACTGACACACATAGGATAATATTAATAAAATATGTCACTACTAAGTTCCTATTTATAAATTATGTATATATAAATTGTGATTACAATTGATTGTGATTCCTGGTTCACTTTGTAGTTGAATCAGGACATATATAATAGTGAAAGTAATTAATACATAAATATTTGAAACTTTACCAGTGACTCATTTAAGATAGTTTTATAGAGTGTTAAATGTGTGTGAGTGTCACAGTGTTGTCAAGTGTGGTGGAATAAATTAAATTGTTTATCTGTCTGTTGTTATTGTGACTTACACTTCATCATTTACATAACCCTAGACATTTAACCACCCGTGTGTTGCCGGGGCCCGAAAGGGGAGCAAAGAATAGTAACACTGCACCCTACCACGCATGTCGTAAAAAGCGACTAAGGAGGGTTGGGCATGGGGCTGTTTACCCCATCCCGTAAAAACTTCGCACAGTGGGCTGATCACCTGCTTGCCAACCAATCTGATTACGGAAACAACGATAGATTGTTTGGTCTGTTTTTGTTCCACAAAGACGCCACTAGGCGTGGTGAAAACAGCGATAGATTGATCAATTTGTTGTTGCCCTAAGACGCCACTGGGCGTACTGGCCACATACTGCTTTGCCGGTTGGTGGCTAAGGATGGAAGAAGAAGAAGACATTTAACGCAGTCATCACAATATTCCAGAATAATTCTGACTGAGTTATAAATGTGGTAGCAAGTAAGGTTATCTGTAAAACACTACACCTATTAGATACAGATACCTTCACAGCTGATCTCAGTCAGTACACTAAGTCCCCTATAAATATTTATAACATCCCACATTACCACATATATTGGGGGCTCGCTCCAGGGATATTGAACTTTCTCCTGTTATAGATATTGGGAATAATAAGAATTAAAAGGTATCCTTGGGTGGAAATAAATAACGTTGAGCTCTCAGTGCCTGTGGTGTCTTTGGATAAGTAATATCAGAGTGTATTGTT
The DNA here is from genome assembly GCA_024509875.1 of Oreohelix idahoensis. Taxonomy (NCBI): domain Eukaryota; kingdom Metazoa; phylum Mollusca; class Gastropoda; order Stylommatophora; family Oreohelicidae; genus Oreohelix; species Oreohelix idahoensis. The sequence goes on from JAMPIV010001165.1 coordinate 147,038, forward strand.
TAGTTAGACATTACCTACATTTACCTGTTAGAAAATGGCGGACCTGGCCAAATTTCGATCTGCTGCTGTACAGACTGCGAAAGAGTTAGGAATGGACGGGCAAATTATGATTGCTTATGTCACTGCTGAATGTGACAAATATATTGAACGGGAAGAAAGAAGATTAGAAAAAGAGGCCGAAAGAAAACTAGAATCTGAAAGATTGGCCGAAGATAAGAGGTTAGAGGCTGAAAAGGAAATTAAGAAGTTACAATTTGAGGCTGAGGCTGAGGGTAAGAGGCTGCAGGCTGAGGCTGAGACTAAGAGGTTGCAGATTGAGGCTGAGGCTAAGAAATTGGAGGCAGAAAGAGAAGACAAAAGATTAGCTGCAGAAAGGGAAGCCGAGGAAAGAAGACAGGCTGCAGAAAGGGAAGACAAGCGATTAGCTGCAGAAAGGGAAGCAGAAGATAAAAGATTACAAAGGGAGCACGAGTTACGACTAAGGGAGTTTGAGTTTCAAGGCCATGCTCCTGAAAATGGTGCCAGTCCCTTTGCCTCTGATGCCACTGCTAGCCTGGGAGCCTCAACCTCAGCTATGAACTTTCATTTAGATCATTTTGTTGAGAAAGACGATGATATTGAGAGCTATCTAAATAGATATGAACTATTAGCTACCACATATGGGTTAGAGAGAGAAAGGTGGAGCTTAAAGTTATCTCAAGGTCTTCGTGGGGCAGCTTATGAAGTTTTTGCCAAAATGAGCAGAGGTGATCAGGAAAATTATGACATGCTAAAGCAGGCTCTTTTGTTAAGATATGAAAAGAACGCAGAATTGTATAGGAAAAAATTTAGGAATGCTAAATTACTGTCAGGTGAAACCTATCACCAGTTCTCTGCACGGTTAGAGACATACTTGGAGAAATGGACTTCTCTGGGGAAAACCCAAGATCTTAAGGAAATGGTCCTTATAGAACAACTAAGAGAGTCCATGGCTCCCGACCTGAGAAAGTTTCTCATGGAACAAGGTGCAGAGAGGCTGGGTGAGTTGCTAAATGTTGCAGAAAGGTATCAAGCGGCTCAGGCAGAGGTATCAGGTAATAAAAAGAAACAGGTGGATAATTTTAGGGCACCACAGAACTTTAATAAATTTGATCCTAGAGATCAAAACAAAGGTAAGCACCAATTTGATAGGCCACGGTATGACAATAAAAATAAAACCCCACAATTCGATGAAAGGAAATATGATGAAAGAAAATCTTTCAACCAAGGGAAAAGGTGGTGTAAAAATTGTAAGATGAACAATCATGACACTGACCGTTGCAGAAGGAACCCTATAGTTATGGCCACCCTTCAGGTCAGGTCGACCTCAAGAAAGGAGGAGGATATTATGTTAGATACCACTCCAGAAGAGATGAGGAAGGCACAGGCTGGGGATAAGACCCTCAAGCCTTGTTTCAGGAAATTGTCAACTTGTCATACAACTCCAGGCAAGGGAGATTTTTACATGAAAAACAAGTTGATGTATAGGAAGACTGGAGCTAGATCCAAAGGTCAGGGACAGCTGGTACTTCCTAAAAGATATAGGGCAGACTTAATAAGGAGCCTACATGTGAAACCAGATGGGGACCATGAGAAGATAGGTACCATAATTCAAAAGGTGGCTCACAATTATTATTGGCCCAAAGCAAGATGGGACATTGAGAATTTTGTAGAAAGGTGTAGCATAGCACATGAGGGAACACCCACAAGTGGGAACATTGATCAGGACCTGGACACGCCACGGGGCAACCGTAGGCCTGATAATAAAAAGAAATATAAATTTGATAAAGTGGACCAAATGGAATGGGAAGCCCCTTTTCACGGACAAGCTTCAATTAACTGTTTTACAATGGCCACTATGCGGAAAGTGCAAAAAGATGTCTTACCCCAGGATAAGCCGAAAATCCCTCAATCGGACTTAAACAAACTGGAGGAAGAAGATGTAGAGAGGAAATCTCTCATCATGAATTTTAAATGGGTGAGACAGCCCCAAGAGAAAAATTGGTAGCGGTCGTTTTGTGCATGATAATTCTGGGAAGAAAAATCATCACTATAGCGCTTCGAGTGGAAGAGACCATACCGGTGCATGGACAAATAGGTCCACAAAATTAAAGGTCCATATGTAGCTCTGTTAAGAACGTGGACTGATGAAAAGGCAGAGGAAAATATTACATCCTCATACCAATATGTGAATGAGATGACCACTCGTTTAAAAACTGGCTGGAAACTTGCCAATGAAAATTTGAAACAAGCCAGGAAGAAACATGCTGCCTATTATAACAGGAAAGCTAAAGACAGAGCTTTGGCTGTGGGAGAGAAGGTACTGCTTCTTCTACCCGGTAGTCAGAATAAGTTACAAATTGGATGGCAATGTCCATATACAGTTACAGAGAAGGTGTCTAGAACAAATTATAAGATAGATAAGAAGAAGAAAGAAAAAATCTATCATGTGAATCTCCTGAAGAAATATTTGGAAAGAGAACATCAGGAAGAGACACACTTGTTGACCTTGTCCATTGCAATGGAGATGAAAAAGGAACCACTTTCATCATTTGAATATCCATTACACCCCTGTGAGACAGCGGCACAGGTGAAAATCAGTACACATTTAACGAAAACTCAGAAAGAGAGAGTGCAACAGGTTCTAGATACTCATACAGAGGTGTTAACAGACCGACCAGGGCATACAAACCTATTGGAATATGATATGAAGCTGATAGACCCCACACCTGTATGTATGAAACCCTATTCGATTCCTTTTGCTAAGGAGAAAGCTTTGAAGGAAGAGATAGACTATTTGTTGAAGGAAGGAATTATTTCACACAGTGAATCTTCGTATAGTTCCAGTGTTGTACTCTTAAGGAAGCCCTCTGGAGAACATAGACTCTGTATAGATTACAGGAGACTGAATGCTATTACAGAAGGACAGGTGGATCCATTGCCGGATACAAATCAGTTGTTTGCCAGACTAAATAAAGCTAAATATTTCTCAAAAGTGGATCTGAGTAAAGGATACTATCAGATTCCAGTAAAGCCTGAGGTTAGACCATACCTAGCTTTTAGTACCTCAGAAGGACACTATGAGTTTAACAGATTGCCATTTGGATTGAAGAATGCGCCTAGTGTCTTCTCTAGAATGATGAGAAAATTATTGGATCCTCTGAATAATCCCTGTATAACAAATTTTATGGATGATATCCTTATAGCAACAGAAACATTTGAGGAACACATTGTCTCTCTGAACATGCTGTTTGATCGACTTAGGGAGGCAAATTTAACAGCCCGACCAACCAAATGTTGCGTTGGATGTAAAGAATTGGAATTCTTGGGACACAAAGTTTATCAGGGAATCATGACCCCTGACCCCAAGAATTTAGAGAAACTAAAGAAAGCCCCGAGACCACAAACCAAGAAAGACGTGAGATCCTTTGTCTCATTATGTGGTTTCTACCAAAAGTATATCAAAAACTTTAATTCCATATGTGCACCGTTAACTGATTTGACACGTAAGGGAAATCCAGATCGAATTACATGGACACCACAATGTGAAATGGCTTACCAAGAATTGAAGGAAAAGCTCACAAGTAAACCTATTTTGAAATTACCTGACTTAAGTCAAGAATTCATAGTAAGGACAGATGCCAGTAATATTGGGTTAGGTGCAACTTTGCTACAGAAATCAGATGCATTGGATGGGGAATTAAGCCCAGTGGCATATGCTAGCAGAAAGTTGAATAAAGCTGAAACCAATTACTCAACTAGCGAAAAGGAATGTCTTGCAGTAATATGGGCGATAAAGAAATTCAATATTTATCTGTATGGGAAGGCATTTAAGTTGCAAACGGATCACAAACCTTTGTCGTTTCTAGCACAGGCTAGACATGAAAATTCTAGATTACTCCGTTGGTCATTATTGATGCAGCCATTTGAGTTTAGCATAGAGTATATAAGTGGAAAAACAAATCTGGGAGCGGATTTTTTAAGCCGCCATCCGTGTGATGAGAATCACCCTAAACCCCAGGAATAATAAGAAATTTCTCTATGTGTATATAGAATTATAGACTGACATATAACGTCTGTTTCAAGTGGGGAGAATTTGTCGTGTGAAATTCTAATCCACATATATAAATTAAAAAGTAAATGTAAAGCCTAACAAATAACTTCACTAAAAGGAAAGAAGAATGGTAAAGAACAGTGCTGTCACAATGACTGTACTCGAAATCCCCCTTGTTTTCTACTTCGTCTGCAAATTGTAACGTTTCACGTTGATAGTAAAAGCCTACTGCATCACTACACGCTTTCTTCAATAAAACGTGTACTGCCTTTCTAAGAAAAACCTTGAGATACGCAAGCTGACCTATATTAATATTCCATTCATGTCATTTTATACACTAACACGCGTCTCGCTATACAATTACTACCATCACGCGTGTAAGGCCACAAGCACTAGCTTTTTTCAAATCGACAGTGATAAAAAAACACTACCCATACGAGAGTTAGGTTTTAAAAACCGGAAAAACGCTTATTAGGAAACATGACATTATACTGGTTTACGTTTGAAAACATTACAGTACCCAGACACCACATCGATCGAAGTGAACGGGAGGTAGAAGAAAATACATATTTTGAACGCAGCCCCTTAGCCCCATTAAATTTATATATTTGGGTTCCTTAGGACTTGCTGACAAAGAATATGTTAAACGTTACGCAAATAGTCTAGGAATTAACAAATTATAGCCAAAAGAAATAGTGAGGGATGTCAGACAACACCAAAATCAGAATCGCTCAGTGGCAGATTTTCACACCACCATTGTACGGGAAATAGGTCCCCATGTTACCTCCTATTTGATTGGCGGAAAGTAAATGTAAGGCTAAACACGATTAGTCGGGCTATAAATATTGATTCTTTGTTGTTAGGGAAACGTGAGTAGGAGTACTTTTTTTCAAACGCTTGTGTAAACATGGCTCGATTGGTTAGACCCGCCAATATAGGCAATTTGAAGCGTTAGTTCAGCACCACATTTTCAAATAAACTTACTAAAGAACCAGTGCGTTGAGCGCCAGTGCATATTTTTCTAAATAAAAGCCTGGGACATCGGCAGATCGGATTTTGTGCCTATTCATTGCCAGTCAACGTAATTCTGTATTATTTCCATGAATTGTGGTAAGCTTGAAATATTTGATATCTTTTTAATGAAAATTGAATGTAAATTGATAATTTATGTCTGTATATGTGTGTGGTTCAGTAGCGAACATGAGGCAAAGCCTATATAGTGCTCCAACCTGAACAGAAGGTGTCGGAGGAAAGTAAAACTACATGGAATTGCCAAACAGTACACTGGCACTTATCTTATTGACTAGAAAGAAATAATGCTGGAATTGCAGAGGCGTAGTAACCATTAGGGAGGAGTATACTGGTGTAAATTATTTCAGATAAAGCTGACAGTTGGCCTACCGCTCTGAACTCAGTGTTTGTGATGTATTGTGTTCAGTCGGGAAATAGATTAAAAATTAGTTATGAAGTAGGAGGTACAACCTTCTTGTTTCAGGGACTGTGGTCCTATGTTATTGAAGCAGCACCTGGTCTGAGCTTTGCTGAATCTGGAGGCTGACAGCATACTCCTGGGTCCAGATAGCGACTAGTGAGGTGTCTCCAAAACACAGGGGAGCAATCGAGCAGAGGAGTCTTTTCCTGCCACCATCCCGAAAGTTAAGCCTTTGTGGCCAGTGGAGCTCAACATTATGTGTCCCCTCAAAAATTGACATTTTAATAAAAAAGAGGGACAATACCTTGTTTAAATTGACAGGAACTGTGAACTTTTTCCCCATACTATTTCCCAGCTAAACAAACACTTGAAGTCATGATGACAAATAACAACATAGCTTGAAAAACAAAACCAGTATTACCTCATAGTACTACTACACAACTGACACACATAGGATAATATTAATAAAATATGTCACTACTAAGTTCCTATTTATAAATTATGTATATATAAATTGTGATTACAATTGATTGTGATTCCTGGTTCACTTTGTAGTTGAATCAGGACATATATAATAGTGAAAGTAATTAATACATAAATATTTGAAACTTTACCAGTGACTCATTTAAGATAGTCTTATAGAGTGTTAAATGTGTGTGAGTGTCACAGTGTTGTTAAGTGTGGTGGAATAAATTAAATTGTTTATCTGTCTGTTGTTGTTGTGACTTACACTTCATCATTTACATAACCCTAGACATTTAACCACCCGTGTGTTGCCGGGGCCCGAAAGAGGAGCAAAGAATAGTAACACTGCACCCTACCACGCATGTCGTAAAAAGCGACTAAGGAGGGTTGGACATGGGGCTGTTTACCCCATCCCGTAAAAACTTCGCACAGTGGGCTGATCACCTGCTTGCCAACCAATCTGATTACGGAAACAACGATAGATTGTTTGGTCTGTTTTTGTTCCACAAAGATGCCACTAGGCGTGGTGGAAACAGCGATAGATTGATCAATTTGTTGTTGCCCTAAGACGCCACTGGGCGTACTGGCCACATACTGCTTTGCCGGTTGGTGGCTAAGGATGGAAGAAGACGAAGACATTTAACGCAGTCATCACAATATTCCAGAATAATTCTGACTGAGTTATAAATGTGGTAGCAAGTAAGGTTATCTGTAAAACACTACACCTATTAGATACAGATACCTTCACAGCTGATCTCAGTCAGTACACTAAGTCCCCTATAAATATTTATAACATCCCACATTACCACATATATTGGGGGCTCGCTCCAGGGATATTGAACTTTCTCCTGTTATAGATATTGGGAATAATAAGAATTAAAAGGTATCCTTGGGTGGAAATAAATAACGTTGAGCTCTCAGTGCCTGTGGTGTCTTTGGATAAGTAATATCAGAGTGTATTGTTTAGTTAGACATTACCTACATTTACCTGTTAGAAAATGGCGGACCTGGCCAAATTTCGATCTGCTGCTGTACAGACTGCGAAAGAGTTAGGAATGGACGGGCAAATTATGATTGCTTATGTCACTGCTGAATGTGACAAATATATTGAACGGGAAGAAAGAAGATTAGAAAAAGAGGCCGAAAGAAAACTAGAATCTGAAAGATTGGCCGAAGATAAGAGGTTAGAGGCTGAAAAGGAAATTAAGAAGTTACAATTTGAGGCTGAGGCTGAGGGTAAGAGGCTGCAGGCTGAGGCTGAGACTAAGAGGTTGCAGATTGAGGCTGAGGCTAAGAAATTGGAGGCAGAAAGAGAAGACAAAAGATTAGCTGCAGAAAGGGAAGCCGAGGAAAGAAGACAGGCTGCAGAAAGGGAAGACAAGCGATTAGCTGCAGAAAGGGAAGCAGAAGATAAAAGATTACAAAGGGAGCACGAGTTACGACTAAGGGAGTTTGAGTTTCAAGGCCATGCTCCTGAAAATGGTGCCAGTCCCTTTACCTCTGATGCCACTGCTAGCCAGGGAGCCTCAACCTCAGCTATGAATTTTCATTTAGATCACTTTGTTGAGAAAGACGATGATATTGAGAGCTATCTAAATAGATATGAACTATTAGCTACCACATATGGGTTAGAGAGAGAAAGGTGGAGCTTAAAGTTATCTCAAGGTCTTCGTGGGGCAGCTTATGAAGTTTTTGCCAAAATGAGCAGAGGTGATCAGGAAAATTATGACATGCTAAAGCAGGCTCTTTTGTTAAGATATGAAAAGAACGCAGAATTGTATAGGAAAAAATTTAGGAATGCTAAATTACTGTCAGGTGAAACCTATCACCAGTTCTCTGCACGGTTAGAGACATACTTGGAGAAATGGACTTCTCTGGGGAAAACCCAAGATCTTAAGGAAATGGTCCTTATAGAACAACTAAGAGAGTCCATGGCTCCCGACCTGAGAAAGTTTCTCATGGAACAAGGTGCAGAGAGGCTGGGTGAGTTGCTAAATGTTGCAGAAAGGTATCAAGCGGCTCAGGCAGAGGTATCAGGTAATAAAAAGAAACAGGTGGATAATTTTAGGGCACCACAGAACTTTAATAAATTTTGATCCTAGAGATCAAAACAAAGGTAAGCACCAATTTGATAGGCCACGGTATGACAATAAAAATAAAACCCCACAATTCGATGAAAGGAAATATGATGAAAGAAAATCTTTCAACCAAGGGAAAAGGTGGTGTAAAAATTGTAAGATGAACAATCATGACACTGACCGTTGCAGAAGGAACCCTATAGTTATGGCCACCCTTCAGGTCAGGTCGACCTCAAGAAAGGAGGAGGATATTATGTTAGATACCACTCCAGAAGAGATGAGGAAGGCACAGGCTGGGGATAAGACCCTCAAGCCTTGTTTCAGGAAATTGTCAACTTGTCATACAACTCCAGGCAAGGGAGATTTTTACATGAAAAACAAGTTGATGTATAGGAAGACTGGAGCTAGATCCAAAGGTCAGGGACAGCTGGTACTTCCTAAAAGATATAGGGCAGACTTAATAAGGAGCCTACATGTGAAACCAGATGGGGACCATGAGAAAATAGGTACCATCATCCAAAAGATGGCTCACAATTATTATTGGCCCAAGGCAAGATGGGACATTGAGAATTTTGTAGAAAGGTGTAGCATAGCACATGAGGGAACACCCACAAGTGGGAACATTGATCAGGACCTGGACACGCCACGGGGCAACCGTAGGCCTGATAATAAAAAGAAATATAAATTTGATAAAGTGGACCAAATGGAATGGGAAGCCCCTTTTCACGGACAAGCTTCAATTAACTGTTTTACAATGGCCACTATGCAGAAAGTGCAAAAAGATGTCTTACCCCAGGATAAGCCGAAAATCCCTCAATCGGACTTAAACAAACTGGAGGAAGAAGATGTAGAGAGGAAATCTCTCATCAAGAATTTTAAGTGGGTGAGACAGCCCCAAGAGAAAAATTGGTAGCGGTCGTTTTGTGCATGATAATTCTGGGAAGAAAAATCATTACTATAGCGCTTCGAGTGGAAGAGACCATACCGGTGCATGGACAAATAGGTCCACAAAATTAAAGGTCCATATGTAGCTCTGTTAAGAACGTGGACTGATGAAAAGGCAGAGGAAAATATTACATCCTCATACCAATATGTGAATGAGCTGACCACTCGTTTAAAAACTGGCTGGAAACTTGCCAATGAAAATTTGAAACAAGCCAGGAAGAAACATGCTGCCTATTATAACAGGAAAGCTAAAGACAGAGATTTGGCTGTGGGAGAGAAGGTACTGCTTCTTCTACCCGGTAGTCAGAATAAGTTACAAATTGGATGGCAATGTCCATATACAGTTCTAGAGAAGGTGTCTAGAACAAATTATAAGATAGATAAGAAGGGGAAAGAAAAAATCTATCATGTGAATCTCCTGAAGAAATATTTGGAAAGAGAACATCAGGAAAAGACACACTTGTTGACCTTGTCCATTGCAATGGAGATGAAAAAGGAACCACTTTCATCATTTGAATATCCATTACACCCCTGTGAGACAGCGGCACAGGTGAAAATCAGTACACATTTAACGAAAACTCAGAAAAAGAGAGTGCAACAGGTTCTAGATACTCATACAGAGGTGTTAACAGACCGACCAGGGCATACAAACCTATTGGAATATGATATGAAGCTGATAGACCCCACACCTGTATGTATGAAACCCTATTCGATTCCTTTTGCTAAGGAGAAAGCTTTGAAGGAAGAGATAGACTATTTGTTGAAGGAATGAATTATTTCACACAGTGAATCTTCGTATAGTTCCAGTGTTGTACTCTTAAGGAAGCCCTCTGGAGAACATAGACTCTGTATAGATTACAGGAGACTGAATGCTATTACAGAAGGACAGGTGGATCCATTGCCGGATACAAATCAGTTGTTTGCCAGACTAAATAAAGCTAAATATTTCTCAAAAGTGGATCTGAGTAAAGGATACTATCAGATTCCAGTAAAGCCTGAGGTTAGACCATACCTAGCTTTTAGTACCTCAGAAGGACACTATGAGTTTAACAGATTGCCATTTGGATTGAAGAATGCGCCTAGTGTCTTCTCTAGAATGATGAGAAAATTATTGGACCCTCTGAATAATCCATGTATCACAAATTTCATGGATGATATCCTTATAGCAACAGAAACATTTGAGGAACACATTGACTCTCTGAACATGCTATTTAATCGACTTAGGGAAGCGAATTTAACAGCCCGACCAACCAAATGTTGCGTTGGATGTAAAGAATTGTAATTCTTGGGACACAAAGTTTATCAGGGAAACATGACCCCTGACCCCAAGAATTTAGAGAAACTAAAGAAAGCCCCGAGACCACAAACCAAGAAAGACGTGAGATCCGTTGTCTCATTATGTGGTTTCTACCAAAAGTATATCAAAAACTTTAATTCCATATGTGCACCGTTAACTGATTTGACACGTAAGGGAAATCCAGATCGAATTACATGGACACCACAATGTGAAATGGCTTACCAAGAATTGAAGGAAAAGCTCACAAGTAAACCTATTTTGAAATTACCTGACTTAAGTCAAGAATTCATAGTAAGGACAGATGCCAGTAATATTGGGTTAGGTGCAACTTTGCTACAGAAATCAGATGCATTGGATGGGGAATTAAGCCCAGTGGCATATTGATGCGTGATGCCATATGATGATGGATGGTATCCGCATGTCTGGTTTTGTGTAGTGTGCAGATGTGTTCAGTCAAAACAATGTTCATACAAAAATAACAGGGCAATCCACATAGGACGTCAGTAAACTCACGACGTATAAAGTCAATGATTCTTGAAACAGCCGTTGACGTTTTTCTTCATTATTTATTGTGGACGCCACAGTGACAAAATGGTTACGCGAATATGTAGACACATCAAACAGTCATTATCACAGCAACATTCAATACAGCAATAGACGGTAGACAGCATTACAATGATGAGTCAGATGCATGTTATATTTCATAGTGCTGTAAATGTAGTCAGGTGAAAAACTCCATCCTTTTCTATAACAGCCAGGAGATAACCAGATGTATGAGATCAGTTCACTCTCCTTAATCTGACTTCAGCAAGACAGACACGTCTGCCGAAGTATAAATAATGTCCTCAAAAATATCCTCTAGATAACAAAGGTTTTTCAAACCTAGTTCAGGTAACCAAGTAGCAAGTAATAGTCCTTGGGACCTGCATCAACCGATGCAGCACAATACAGCGACATGTGAGCTAGGAAAACATCTCGTGACGACGACTTTCGAAGACAGGCTATGAACCAGAAATCGTTCACGACCAAAAATCGATAGAGTTAATGAAAATGTTAATTTACCTTGCCTTCCGGAAATACACAGAAATATTATGCCTCCCGGCATGTGCAAATACACTAGAGGTATTATCTCGAATAAACGAAATATCCATAAGAGGACTACACATCCCTGACAGAACAAAAAATAGCGGAGATCCCCTCTTCAACGAGGCATCTCTTTCGCCATTCAAATCGCTCACTCCCTAGTGGTGGGCGGAAACCGATCGACCAAAAAGCAAGACCAGTCATGCGCAGTCCGGCGCGAAAAATGACCACAGCTCAAAAACTCAACTGCATTCCATACCAACGCGAGAAGACAAATGCTTACCGAGAAAAGTAACTATAAATTTCAAGCAGTTGTTGCCCTTGCGTTATAAAATAGATATTGTAATAAAATGATGTTGCGAGAATTTATCACGCAACATATCACCACCTCCTCCCGATAAAAAAAAAATGTGGAACATATTTTTTTTTTTTTAAATATCAAAGAGCATGCGATAAGCGGCTCAAAACGCACGAATTATGCGCTGATAATTAATTAAATTGCCTAACATGAGGCTAAATATAGAGTGTCTGGTGAGGATATACCTCAACAGAAAAATAAATATGTCTCAAAAAAATATTCACATCGGGGAGGTGTCACCAACACACATCACGTTAGCATGTAAACACAATATACGTATGCAAGTTACCATAATCATCATTAAACAGCATACTCTAATATTGTCTTTAAAAATGGATGTACAAATCTGATAGGAAAATTTAAATAGTACATTATTTGACATGTAATGACATAAGTACATAGTAAAGTTAAACTACATGACGATCCAGGACATATGCTCTGGTATTCCGAGGGTAAGTACACAATCTAGAACTCGTCATGCTTGATACTAGTAAGGTAAGTCCTCAGCTCAACAATGACATTCTGAGAAAGTACAAGCAATATAATGCTAATTAATAACTAATATGCTTCATAAGGTACAATACATTATTAATAATTGTGGCTGTTTAGTAAACTAACGGCCCTTATATTAACTACTCAGTCCTCCTCTATCATCTTAAAAACGAACAGAAGAAGATGACAACAAAGCACGATAGTGTGTACATATAAAGTGAGTACAGATGTGCTAATCTATTGTAGTAATATAGGTGTGTTATGACTCTGTAATATATAGGAATATAGGACAGAAGTATTAGTTAGAGTCATGTGGGCATCTAGACAAAATGTCAGCCATCACATTATCCGCACCACGGATAGCTCGTACCGTGAAGTGAAAAGGTTGAAGAGCTATAGCATATCGAGTGGATCTCGAACTCTTCAAATTCTTAGTCTGAATAGCTGTAAGAGCTTTCTGATCAGTCTCTAGAATGAAATGTGCGCCCAGGAGGAATCTTTGTAGCTTTAGAATTGACCAAACCATCGCTAACAACTCACGGTCTAAAACCGAGTAGTTCCTCTCTGCCGCATTTAGTTTTCTAGAAATGTACATAACAGGATGCAGAGTATTTGCATATTCTTGCATCAGTGCTGCTCCAATCCCAGTGGATGAAGCATCACTCCGAAGAACAAAAGTCCTATCAAGAGTAGGTAATCTTAAGATGGGAGGAGAAGAAAATATATTCTTGATTTGGTCTAATGAAGATTGGCATTCTTCAGACCAACGGACCAGATTAGGCGAACCTTTCTTCAACAATGTTGAGAGAGGTGCCATGATCGAAGATAAATTTGGAATAAATCTCCCATAAAATTGAATTAAACCTAAGAGACTCCTAACTTGTTTCTTCGTTTTAGGAACAGAGATGTTCAGTATTTTGGAAGTATTGTGGTCTTCTGTCTTCAAGAGACCATGACCAACACGATGACCCAGGAAAGAGATTTCACCAAAACCAACAAAAGCTTTAGAAGGTTTTGCTGTCAAATTATTCTCACGTAGAGTGGACAGTAAGTCATATAACCCTAAATAGTGATCTTCCCAGGTATCACTGAAGAGACAGATGTCATCTAAGTATGCGATGACATCCGAACGATGTGACAGAATTCGACGCATCATGCGAACGAAAGTGGCAGGGGCGTTCATGAGACCAAAAGGCATAACATTCCATTGAAATAGACCCCTAGGTGTAGAAAAAGCAGTAAGAGGTTTGGCATGCTCTGCTAAAGGCACTTGCCAATAACCTTTAGACAAGTCAAGTTTAGTGAAGAATCTAGAATTAGAAAGTCTAATCAGTAGATCTTCTAACAAAGGCATCGGTTCAGCATCGAACTTTGTGACCTGATTCAATTTGCGATAATCAACACAAATTCGTATGTTCTTATCCTTCTTCCGGACAATAACCATGGAAGAAGAATATGGTGAAGTCGATGGTTCAATTATATTTAATTGAATCATTTCATCCAATTCCTTTTCCACCTGCGACTGAAAGTGTATAGGAATAGGATACGGCCTAACCCTAATTGGATTATTGTCGGTAAGAATTATGTCATGTTCTATGACATCTGTGTGTCCAGGAATGTCAGTGAGAACATCCTGAAATGTTTGTAACATCGACGAGACTTGTCGATGTTCGTCACCAGAAAGATTAGGAGAAACCGAAACGTTTTTCCAAGATTCCGTAGAATGTAATGGAACCACTGGAAGGGGAAGGTTGACATCAGAGAAGGTAGCTTCCTCATCCTGTATGACAGACAGGGATGAATAATGACCGTGAGGTGCAGGAGCATCATCCGTTGCCTGGAAAATAGGCAGCAAATAGTCCGGACGTTCGTGAAATTCCGAAAGCATGTTTATGTGGAAAGTTTTATGCTTTCCATCAATATCTACCACATAGTCAACATCGGAAATCCGAGAGACTATTGCATACGGACCTTTCCATGCAATAAGAAGTCTATTTTCCCTACTGGGGAGTAGGACGAATGCTTTGTCACCTGGACAAAGTTGTCGTAGACATCTATTCTTGTTAGCAAACTGTCTTGCCTTCTCTTTAGCAATTTCTGATGAAGCAGTTGCTAGCTTACATGCCTCAATGATCTTTTGTCTAAGAGCAATGACATACTCATATGAGGATTGAGTTTCATCGCTAATATCATCGGCAGTGATGAGATCGTGTAATAAAGACATAGGGCCGCGTGGACGCGCGCCAAAGACAAGTTCGAAGGGAGAAAATCCTGTGTGTTCATTAGGGACTTCTCTATAGGCAAAGAGAGCCGCGGGTAAAACCCTGTCCCAATCTTGAGGATGATCTTCAGTTATCTTACCAAGCAAAGTCTTGAGCGTTCTATTCAGACGCTCAACTAACCCATTAGACATAGGATGGTAGATACTACTGAGAGATCGTTCAATATGTAAGGTAGACATTACCTGTGACATAGTGTCAGATATGAGTTGAGTGCCATGGTCTGACAATATTTCTCTGGGGAACCCCAAGCGAGAAAATATCAACCAAAGAGCATCTGCGATATCTGTAGTAGATATGCTCTTAAGAGGAATAGCCTCTGGCCAACGTGTGCACATATCGACACATGTAAGGATAAACTGATGTCCTCTGGCCGACTTGACCTTAAAAGGGCCAATAATATCTATGGCCATTTTCTGAAACGGCCGAATAGGAATGTCAGCAGCCTGGATAGGCGCAGCATGTCGTGGTCCTCTAGATTTGACCTCCTGACATACCTTGCATGATCGGCAGTAAATACGAATGTCCTTATTGACAAAAGGCCAAAAGAAAGCCGCAAGGACTCTCGACTTCGTACGGGAAAAACCCATATGTCCAGCACATTGCGAGTCATGAGCATGTTGCAATATTTGCACTCTCATGCTCTTGGGAACAAGAATTTGCGAATGTGCCGACGTAGTCGAATCTTGTACCATACGTACAAGTACGCCGTTTCTCATTGCAATCCAAGATTTTCTATTTGTATCCTGATTCGGATCACCTTTCTTCGCAAGAACGAAGAATTTTTTTAAAGAAGGATCTTCATTCTTGCAATTTTATGAAAGAGTCACGAGTGATTACTAAGTGACTATCTTGGCTATCAACTTCATTATCACTATTCAGTGATGTTTCGGGTGTTTGTAGAGCTTGTGCTCTTGTAACTACTGCATTTGTAGCTTGCATGTTATTATCTTCCCAAGCAGCAATCTGCTGTGGGGTACACTCCCTAACTCCGTGAATACGACCAATAATAAGGTCCGCAGTAGGATTAGGTAAGAGACAAGCATGCACATCTCCAGTAAAGAAAGGAGTGGCAATGCGAATTACAGCAGTAGGATATTTTTCTAGAGTGCCGCCAAATGTGACACATTTAATAACCCTTCCTGTAGCACAAGATGGATCTACAAGCGATTGTCTAACACCAATAGTGGTGCATCCGGAATCGAAAAGTAGTGAGACCGGAGTATCATTAACAAGACCCTTATGTAGAATTAAAGAACCCCTCCCGTCATGCGCAACAGCAGCAGGAAGAGCGGGAAGTGGGTGACCACAACTCAAAGTAGTTATGGTACCCGGTTCGAATAAAGTACTGCATTGGGGGCATTTGTTTGCTCTCTCAAAGTCAAAAGCAGAACCAGTGACAGCGTCAAAGTTTTTATTATCAACAACATGATTACAGGCTCCCTCAGTTTCCTGTTGTACAGCATTAGCCTGCTGATATCTCTTTTTTTTGTGTTGAGATCTACCCCGACTATTATTACCTCTGAAGTTATCAGAGTTATTATTATCTCTGCAGTTATTATTGTATCTATTGTAATTGTTATCCTGGTTCGAATTCCAGTTTCCACGATTACTATCATGTTCACATTGATGCGAACATCTATTTGTTTGGTTCTGAGGTCTTCGGCAGGAATAACCTCTATTACCATATCCTCTTTTGAAATGCCTATAATTATTAGGGTGATAGTAACGACCACTATCAGGTTGTCTCCAATTCTTCGAAGAAGAATCACCATGAAATTGGTTTCCATGATTTTGACAGAAATTACCGCTGCTCTTTCTATCAAAATTTTGTTGGAATCTACGAGCAAAGTTTTGACCATACGGAGCTGCCGAAGCAACTGGTAAACCTTCTTTCACCTTAGAGTTACCCATGGTTATGTGTGGGTGTGCAGTTACGTATTGGCAACAGAAATCTTCCATTTCTTTTATTGTTTTAGGTTTACGTTCATGAAGGAAAGCAAGGAAAGACTCATTGACAGACGACATGACTTTGTCTCTAAGTATTAAGTCCATAAGTCCTTCATAAGTTTTTTCCGTCTTAGATAGTTCAACCCATCGTGAGAAAGTAATGCGTATTCTTGCAATAAACTCGGAGAATTCAACTCCATTTTCAGGTAACATGTTTTTAAATTGTAGACGATAGCCGTCTTCGTTAAGCTGATATTTCTTTAACAGAGCGGCCCTGACAACCTCATAATTGTTCTTGTCAGGTTCATCCACCATATTTAATATACTTAGAGCTTTACCTGTCAGTATCCCTGATAACTGATAAACATATTTTGCTTTGTCTATGTTATGAGCTGTACATGCTTGTTCAAATCTGTCCAGATAGAACATTATGTCATCACTGGAAGGACTAAATGTTGGTAACTTAATCTTAAAAGTATCATTATTAGCCTTACCAGAAGATGAACCCTTGTTTGAATCATTACCATTACTCATGTTCATCAATTTCAATTTTTCCAACTCTAAAGCTAAGACCTTTTCTTCATGTTCCATTTTTGCTTTCTCTTTCCTCTCATCAGACTCTCTCTGTAATCTTCTCTCCTCAGCCTGAGCCTCTATTTGAAGTCTTTCAGCTTCTTTCTCAAGTCTTTTATTCTCAGCCTCTTTTTCAAGTCTTTTATTTTCAGCCTCTTTTTCAAGTCTTTTATTTTCAGCCTCTTTTTCAAGTCTTTTATTTTCAGCCTCTAGCTGGAGTTTTCTTTCCTCAGCTTCTGATTCCCTTTTTTGTTTTTCCATTTCCATTTGGAATCTTTTTTCATCCACCTGCATCTGCAGTTTCTTTTGTTCAGCTTCCATATGCAGTTTCTTTTGTTCAGCTTCCATTGCTTTATCATATCGAGCAGTTGCAAATTCTTCTAACTTATCACCAGTCTTCCCCAGCAATTTACCCTGCTCAATAAAGTGCTCAAATGTAGACATGTTGTCTAACATATGAGTCCAAAACCTGAAATAATTAACTAATTTATTTCAAACCTAAGTGTAACAAGTCTTAATTAAGCACTTGTATATTCACATCACCTTATATTATCCCAGTCTCTGTGGGAAACAAGTCTCCAATCAAAGAACTTGTATATGAAATATCACCAATCAATTCTTGATCATAAGTGCACTTCTCATTCAATAGTGCACAACACTATTCATCATTCATTTATCATCAGTGTAGTAGTAACAGTGCATTAGCATAGCCCATTAACTAATTACTATAACTGTAAACAATGACTATGTAAACACATGCAGAATGTAAACATTGAAAATGTAAACAATGCAAACAATGTAAACAATAACAATGTAAACAATAACAAAGATCAGCAACAATACAAAAACGTTCGCAGAAATCAACTAAAAATAAAGCAGAAATTAATGAAATATCACAAAAAATGTGACGATATCTACGATAGAATTAAACAAAATACATGACACCACAGTGTATAAACAAAAATGTTGTATGAAACTAAATTATAGACAAGAGTAGGCTAACAAATACAAACAAATCAAAACAAAACTAAAGAATGCGAAATAATAACGAAAACAATATTAAAACATGTCATCACAGCTAACATAAATAGCAACAGAAGTCGCTTAGCAAATTCCAGTATCGGAAATTTGCAAACCCTACAGAAAACGCTCACAATAGACGACCTCTATGACGTGGCATAATCTAACGGAGACACCACCCAACCGAGAACCCGCTGAAATAAAACATAAATATACGAATAACATATAAACATATAACATAAAGAATGAGATGATACACAGAAGACTCAGCAGAAGTATAAGGGCACAGTTTACATACAAACAGGCCACTTAACTTATAGGCTTCCAATCGTCGAACAGCAGAAAAAACGGATGTCAATCAACGTCCTAAAGAGCGAAGCTCCAACGATGATGGCACATCTGAACTGCTTCCACTGCTAACACGATGGTACTTGAGCTTCTGACATACTGTGTGTTGAGTTGTTTCGGCACTTGACCTTCTAATCCAAAAGTAAGTTGATGGAAATCGGTACTTGGCCTTCTTCAGAAAACAACCCGTTTCAACCGGCACTTGACCTTCACAAAAACGACAGCACTGGAACCTTGACAGCAGCAACTTGCTTGACTTGCGTAAAAGATAACAGCAGTCCGAGTTATCCGGCAACATGTAACAACGCCGGGTACTGTCAAATTCTTGTTTCCGTCAAAAAATTGAAATTTTGACTTTTACCGGGCAACGCCGAGTACTTTGAAAATGGTGAAGATGTTGACTGTATTGAAGAATGTTAATTTCTTGAAGGATGCTGATGAATTCTTGTTGAAAATGAAGTGGGTAAGGGACCCCGTGTTTGCTGGTACCAGAATCAAACCAGCTTATGGCCACCAAATGATGCGTGATGCCATATGATGATGGATGGTATCCGCATGTCTGGTTTTGTGTAGTGTGCAGATGTGTTCAGTCAAAACAATGTTCATACAAAAATAACAGGGCAATCCACATAGGACGTCAGTAAACTCACGACGTATAAAGTCAATGATTCTTGAAACAGCCGTTGACGTTTTTCTTCATTATTTATTGTGGACGCCACAGTGACAAAATGGTTACGCGAATATGTAGACACATCAAACAGTCATTATCACAGCAACATTCAATACAGCAATAGACGGTAGACAGCATTACAATGATGAGTCAGATGCATGTTATATTTCATAGTGCTGTAAATGTAGTCAGGTGAAAAACTCCATCCTTTTCTATAACAGCCAGGAGATAACCAGATGTATGAGATCAGTTCACTCTCCTTAATCTGACTTCAGCAAGACAGACACGTCTGCCGAAGTATAAATAATGTCCTCAAAAATATCCTCTAGATAACAAAGGTTTTTCAAACCTAGTTCAGGTAACCAAGTAGCAAGTAATAGTCCTTGGGACCTGCATCAACCGATGCAGCACAATACAGCGACATGTGAGCTAGGAAAACATCTCGTGACGACGACTTTCGAAGACAGGCTATGAACCAGAAATCGTTCACGACCAAAAATCGATAGAGTTAATGAAAATGTTAATTTACCTTGCCTTCCGGAAATACACAGAAATATTATGCCTCCCGGCATGTGCAAATACACTAGAGGTATTATCTCGAATAAACGAAATATCCATAAGAGGACTACACATCCCTGACAGAACAAAAAATAGCGGAGATCCCCTCTTCAACGAGGCATCTCTTTCGCCATTCAAATCGCTCACTCCCCTAGTGGTGGGCGGAAACCGATCGACCAAAAAGCAAGACCAGTCATGCGCAGTCCGGCGCGAAAAATGACCACAGCTCAAAAACTCAACTGCATTCCATACCAACGCGAGAAGACAAATGCTTACCGAGAAAAGTAACTATAAATTTCAAGCAGTTGTTGCCCTTGCGTTATAAAATAGATATTGTAATAAAATGATGTTGCGAGAATTTATCACGCAACACATATGCTAGCAGAAAGTTGAATAAAGCTGAAACCAATTACTCAACTAGCGAAAAGGAATGTCTTGCAGTAATATGGGCGATAAAGAAATTCAATATTTATCTGTATGGGAAGGCATTTAAGTTGCAAACGGATCACAAACCTTTGTCGTTTCTAGCACAGGCTAGACATGAAAATTCTAGATTACTCCGTTGGTCATTATTGATGCAGCCATTTGAGTTTAGCATAGAGTATATAAGTGGAAAAACAAATCTGGGAGCGGATTTTTTTAAGCCGCCATCCGTGTGATGAGAATCACCCTAAACCCCAGGAATAATAAGAAATTTCTCTATGTGTATATAGAATTATAGACTGACATATAACGTCTGTTTCAAGTGGGGAGAATTTGTCGTGTGAAATTCTAATCCACATATATAAATTAAAAAGTAAATGTAAAGCCTAACAAATAACTTCACTAAAAGGAAAGAAGAATGGTAAAGAACAGTGCTGTCACAATGACTGTACTCGAAATCCCCCTTGTTTTCTACTTCGTCTGCAAATTGTAACGTTTCACGTTGATAGTAAAAGCCTACTGCATCACTACACGCTTTCTTCAATAAAACGTGTACTGCCTTTCTAAGAAAAACCTTGAGATACGCAAGCTGACCTATATTAATATTCCATTCATGTCATTTTATACACTAACACGCGTCTCGCTATACAATTACTACCATCACGCGTGTAAGGCCACAAGCACTAGCTTTTTTCAAATCGACAGTGATAAAAAACACTACCCATACGAGAGTTAGGTTTTAAAAACCGGAAAAAAACGCTTATTAGGAAACATGACATTATACTGGTTTACGTTTGAAAACATTACAGTACCCAGACACCACATCGATCGAAGTGAACGGGAGGTAGAAGAAAATACATATTTTGAACGCAGCCCATTAGCCCCATTAAATTTATATATTTGGGTTCCTTAGGACTTGCTGACAAAGAATATGTTAAACGTTACGCAAATAGTCTAGGAATTAACAAATTATAGCCAAAAGAAATAGTGAGGGATGTCAGACAACACCAAAATCAGAATCGCTCAGTGGCAGATTTTCACACCACCATTGTACGGGAAATAGGTCCCCATGTTACCTCCTATTTGATTGGCGGAAAGTAAATGTAAGGCTAAACACGATTAGTCGGGCTATAAATATTGATTCTTTGTTGTTAGGGAAACGTGAGTAGGAGTACTTTTTTTCAAACGCTTGTGTAAACATGGCTCGATTGGTTAGACCCACCAATATAGGCAATTTGAAGCGTTAGTTCAGCACCACATTTTCAAATAAACTTACTAAAGAACCAGTGCGTTGAGCGCCAGTGCATATTTTTCTAAATAAAAGCCTGGGACATCGGCAGATCGGATTTTGTGCCTATTCATTGCCAGTCAACGTAATTCTGTATTATTTCCATGAATTGTGGTAAGCTTGAAATATTTGATATCTTTTTAATGAAAATTGAATGTAAATTGATAATTTATGTCTGTATATGTGTGTGGTTCAGTAGCGAACATGAGGCAAAGCCTATATAGTGCTCCAACCTAAACAGAAGGTGTCGGAGGAAAGTAAAACTACATGGAATTGCCAAACAGTACACTGGCACCTATCTTATTGACTAGAAAGAAATAATGCTGGAATTGCAGAGGCGTAGTAACCATTAGGGAGGAGTATACTGGTGTAAATTATTTCAGATAAAGCTGACAGTTGGCCTACCGCTCTGAACTCAGTGTTTGTGATGTATTGTGTTCAGTCGGGAAATAGATTAAAAATTAGTTATGAAGTAGGAGGTACAACCTTCTTGTTTCAGGGACTGTGGTCCTATGTTATTGAAGCAGCACCTGGTCTGAGCTATGCTGAATCTGGAGGCTGACAGCATACTCCTGGGTCCAGATAGCGACTAGTGAGGTGTCTCCAAAACACAGGGGAGCAATCGAGCAGAGGAGTCTTTTCCTGCCACCATCCCGAAAGTTAAGCCTTTGTGGCCAGTGGAGCTCAACATTATGTGTCCCCTCAAAAATTGACATTTTAATAAAAAAAGAGGGACAATACCTTGTTTAAATTGACAGGAACTGTGAACTTTTTCCCCATACTATTTCCCAGCTAAACAAACACTTGAAGTCATGATGACAAATAACAACATAGCTTGAAAAACAAAACCAGTATTACCTCATAGTACTACTACACAACTGACACACATAGGATAATATTAATAAAATATGTCACTACTAAGTTCCTATTTATAAATTATGTATATATAAATTGTGATTACAATTGATTGTGATTCCTGGTTCACTTTGTACTTGAATCAGGACATATATAATAGTGAAAGTAATTAATACATAAATATTTGAAACTTTACCAGTGACTCATTTAAGATAGTCTTATAGAGTATTAAATGTGTGTGAGTGTCACAGTGTTGTCAAGTGTGGTGGAATAAATTAAATTGTTTATCTGTCTGTTGTTGTTGTGACTTACACTTCATCATTTACATAACCCTAGACATTTAACGTAGTCATCACAATATTCCAGAATAATTCTGACTGAGTTATAAATGTGGTAGCAAGTAAGGTTATCTGTAAAACACTACACCTATTAGATACAGATACCTTCACAGCTGATCTCAGTCAGTACACTAAGTCCCCTATAAATATTTATAACATCCCACATTACCACAAAAGATTCTGTGTGTTTGCAGTGGAAATTCCCTGCAACTATCGTCATCTTCGTCATCTTTGGTAGCTATGGCGACCGCCAGGAGATGTTAGGAGGACGGCACCGGTCTTTCCAAGTATTTCTTTAACAGATTTACATGATAGACCTTCTCCTTTCCTTTAATCAAGATCTGATAGTTAGTTCTCGAGATCTTTTTAAGGACGGTACACGGCCCTTACCATCCGATGCGTAGTTTGTTGTTCCCGGTTGGGAGTAGCAACAAAACTTTCTCTCCTGGTTGCAATTCTCTTTCTTTCGCGGCGATATTGTACCGTTTAGCATGCTTTACGCGTGCTTTTTTAAGGTTGGTTGTTGCCAGATCCCATCCTAGATGTAACCTTTCCTTAAGTTCCGATATATTTTTACTGGCTGAGACGACTGTCTCATCAGTCTTCTAGTCTGTCAGAGACCGCAGTAAGGCTTCTAGCGGCCCCTTGATAGGTCTGCCGAATAAAAGAGTAGTTGGGGGGAATCCTGTAGAGGCATGTGGGACTTCGCCGTAGGCGAATAAGGCTGCAGGAATGAAAAGGTCCCAATCTTCAGGTTTCTCTTGTCCCAGTTTACTTAACATCATGGTGAGGCTTCCGTTAACACGTTCTACTAACCCACTTCCGGCCGGATTATAAGGGCTTGTGTAGATGTGCTGGTTCCTCAAGATCTTAACGATCTCCTCCATTAACAGGCTACGGTATTGGGATCCGTTATCCGTCAAAACTTGTTGAGGGAATCCCAACCGTGTAAATATCTGCACCAGGGCTTCTGCGACATGCTTGGAATCCGTGCATGTTAGCGGTATAGCTTCTGCCCACAAAGTGCATGTGTCGACTAAGGTCAGGACAAACCTGTGCCTTCTTTTAATCCTTTCTAAGAGTCCTAAAATGTCGATTACAACCCGTTCAAATGGTGTCCCCACTACTGACATTTCACCCACGGGAACTGGGGGGGGGGGTCCAATGCTTGGGTGCCACCCGTTGGCACTTTGCGCAGGATTTCACGTACCTGATAATATCAGAGTTCATTCCTGGCCACCAATCGTGAGTCGATATTCGCTGATTAGTGGCGTTTTGTCCCATATGTCCGCTAAAGGGAAGAGAGTGCCCCATTTCTAAGATTTGGTCTCTGTACTGCGTCGGTACTAGGAGCTGATTATGCCCTTTTTCAGGGTTGCCCGTTCTAAGATAAAGTACGCCATCCTTAGAAAAGATGTCCCCATTGTGTCTACGGTCCTTGGCCATGGGCAGTTTCCTAAAGCAAGGCTCCAAAGTAGGGTCCTTTTGTTGCGTCTCTTTCAGTTCCTTAGGTAACAAATTTGGCGCAGGCTCCCGTTCCTTCTTGGTTTGCCCTCTTGTGGTTACTGCTGCCACAATTGGCTCTTTCGGTCTCCCAATAAACACATATCTACCGCAAAGTATGACTGGGAAGATCGGGTCATCCATGATAGCCGCTTTGATCACACCTCTGACAAAATCTGAGTGTATTTCCACCAATGCGATGGGAAGCGTCATGGGTGCATCTCCTTTGAAAACTCCACAAAGTTTGAAGGTTTCTTCTGTTTCTTCACCGGGTTTGACCAAGTGTTTTGCTACGATGCAATCAAAGGACAACCCTGCATCAAACAAACAATATGTTGAAGTCCCGTTCAAAATAACAGTTCCTCGCGTTGAGGGCCTCTCCCCCTCAGGTTGAGAATCACTGACACTAATTCTTCCTTGCGAGGCTGTTTGCAAGCATCCGATGCCATTCGGCCCGGTGTACTTGCTCTGATCACATGTCTCGTGCGCAGGGGTTTTCCCTTTGCCACCCTGTCCTTTCTGGCCGCGCTGCCACGTGGACCGGTTGGGTTGATCAGAATTTTTGTTGTTGGTGGGGTACCTGTTTTTATAGTATTTAGATTTTTCCGGAGGGGAATTCTTGGGTACAGTTTCTCTGGGGTTGTGGTGGTGAGAAGAATGGGAAGACTGTTCTAGATTATTTTTTCGAGAAGGTTCTTCTGTCGGTTTGCGTTTTTCTCCTGGCAGTTTGGCCAGCGGATTGTTATATCGCTCCGCCTTGCTCAAAATGTCGTCTAGTTTTTCTGCACCTTGTTCAGCCAGATATCTGTGGGTGTCACTTGACAAAGTGTTCTTTATTTGTTCGGTTACAACGAACTCCTCAAGTCCTTCATAGGTAAAGGTAAGCTGTGAAAGCTCCAGGCACTTTGTCAAGTATCCTTTCAGACGAGAGGAGAACTGGTGAAAAGTTTCAGTGCTCTCCTGTCTGCTGTTACGGAACAGTTGCAAACATTTTCGAGCGTTCATTTCGAACCGCTCAAGTAAAGCCTTCTTCAATATGTCGTAATCGTCTTGGTGGTTGCTCTCCAGTTTCGCGTACGCGTCATACGCAGAGCCTTTTAAAGCCTGAGAAAGCTTCAAACACCAACGCGACCTTTCTAACCCGTACAGATTTGCTATTCTCTCAACTTTTTCTAGATAACAGTCAATTTTCTCATTGGGGCTTGGGAAGGATTCAAGGGCAAAAGACATAGCTGCTAGTTGAGGAGATTGAGTGTTGGAAAGATCAGTTATCTGTGACTGAGGTAGAGAGTCTCCGTTGCTGGAGGTAGAGGCAGCACCACGACTTTGGACCTCGAGGGTCTTAAGCGCCAGTTCGTGCTGTCTTTCCTTCTCTCGTTCGTTCGCCCTGCGAATTTCCATTTCCTCCTCAATCTTCTTCTGCTCCCTCGCTTCATCTGCCTTCCTCTCTGCATCATATATGTCAAGCTCTTCGTTGACAAACGCCTTCGCTTCTTCTCCTTGTAATCTCTCTTCCCTTGCTTCCTCTCTTAGCATTTGTCTAAGTTTTGCACGCTCAGCCATTGCAAATAACTGACTGTGACTTACCCGAGAAAGAAGTAAGAAAAAGGATACACTGGTTCCCTACCAATTACGAGAAAAATACAAACAAATATTCTGTAATTTAACTGAGATACCTCCTCCTTGTTATCAGTTATCTAATCTATCGATGCTATTATCTGGCAACTAGGCTCCTAATGCAGACGACTAAGCCAAATAAATGGTAGATCAGGCTAATCACTGACAAAAACTATGTTTCTACAGTGGGAACAAAATGGGGTAGGGATATAAGGCCGAGCTGACCAACACAGGTAATTAAGTTTTATGTTAAGTTTATTGGGCACAATGGGCTAATCAACTGTTTGCAAGACACTTTGATTACATGTTTTGCCCAGGAGCCTTGTGCTCCTTGGGTCCCCTCTACACCTCGTTTTACGAGGTAGAAGAGGTTTCGATTACGAGATGAGATGAGTTAATTTTATTTATCATAAAGAAAACTTCACAACATCTAGTATCAAATATCAAATATAAAATCATAGGTTACAGAATTAATAAAGAAATAGACACATAAGTGCAATCCCCTCTGTTGAGACAAGATCCCACAAGAAGAAGTTAATTAACCCCCAAAAGGTCAAAAGATTAGCACTATGGTATAGGATTTGACTACACTGTAAAGAACAGAGTTCCTAATTAATCTATTCTGAAAATAACAGTATTAGCAAACAAAAGAAAGGCAAAACAAAGTGAATGCAATGATTATACAGTAAAAGAATTATTCATTCCTTCTTTCTCTCGCTTCAGACACCTTGTGGCCACGTTCGTTCACTCTTACCTAGGTGTTGATTAACAACGTCTGGAACATATCTTCATGGCATAAACAGCAGATCCAGTTATGGATTCTCTTGGCAAACTAAGCCCCAGTTCCTCAAAGACTGATTAATCCTTTTCTTCGGGGAACGCTTGCTTCGTTACTGTTACTAGGATTCTGTTTATGTCACATCAATTAATCCAGGTAGGAAAATACTAGTGTTCACAGTGTCAGTAGGACACCCCTCTATGTAAAAAAAATAATGAAGTTACGGAAACAACATCAAATGAACAAACTTTGCTGCGGGATGGACATTCGGAGTCTGTGGCTCTTATGACTGTCAGTGGTGAAAGCCGAAAGGAAGCCACTGACATGAAAACGGATGTCCTGACCGCAAAACAGGATACAAGAATAGGATTTTGGAATGTCAGGACAATGTACGAGACAGGTAAACTAAGACAGATCACGGCAGAAATGAGAAACTATAGGTTACACATCCTGGGGATAAGTGAGAGCAGATGGACAGGGGCAGGAAAAGTTAAAACAGCAACAGGAGAAACAGTACTTTACTCTGGAAGAGAGGATGAACAGCACAGTGAAGGCGTAGCCATTATTCTACAGAAAGGGATAGAAAGGACATTACTGGAATGGAAACCCATCAACAACAGACTGATACGATTGAGATTGAGAGGGAGATACACCAACACTACAATAATACAATGCTATGCACCAACGAATGATAGCGATGAGGAGGTCAAGGATGAATTCTATCAACAACTGCAGAAAGAAATGGAAGACACACCTAGATATGATCTTGTTATAGTAATGGGAGACCTCAATGCGAAAGTTGGTACACAAAATACATATAATGAAAGAACAATGGGGAAATGCGGCAGCGGAACAGCAAACGAAAATGGGGATAAGCTAATAAGTTTCTGTAGCATTAACAACCTGGTCATTGGAGGAACACTTTTCCCACATAAGGAAATTCACAAGTTAACATGGGAATCACCAAATGGTCGGGACAGAAACCAGATAGACCACATCATGGTTAACGGTAGATGGAGACATGCATTACAAGATGTGAAGGTAAGAAGAGGTGCAGATGTGGGAAGTGATCACCATTTAGTAGTAGCAAAACTGAAAGTGAAACTAAGAAGGGCTGGACCAACTGTAACTACACAGAAAAGGTTTGACATCAGCAAATTGAAGGACCCCCTTACCAGAAAAGCTTTTGCGGCCGACATTAAGAAACGATATCAATTAGCCAAAAGCCAGGAAAAGACATTGACTGATGATATAGACCAGAATTTCAACATCATTTCAACAATATACAAGGAAAGTAGCAAATCATGCTTAGGAATCCAGGAAAGGAAGAAGCAAGACTGGATAACACCAGAAACACTAAACACCATAAAGATGAGAAAGGAAATGAAAAGAAAGAAAACAGAAGCGAAGTCCCCCAGGTTAAAGCAACTATATAGCGAACAGTACAGCCAGCTGGACAGGGAAGTTAAACGCCAAACCCGAGCCAACAAAAGGAATTTCCTAGACGATCTTGCAAAACAGGCAGAAGAGGCAGCACTGAGAAATGAACAAAGCACAGTATACAAAATAACTAAATTCATCAGCGGAAAACAAGGTGCAAACAATATTACATTAGTAAGAGATAAGCAAGGAAATCTCATCAAGACAGCAGAGGGACAGGAAACAAGATGGGCAGAGCACTTCAGAGAAACTCTGAACAAGGAAATACCAGAGACACAATTGAATGTTCCTGAGGCTGAAAACGATCTAGATGTAAATACAGACATTCCACGAAAAGAAGAAATCATCCCAGCAATCAAAGGGTTAAAGAACGGTAAAGCTCCGGGCCATGATAACTTAAATGCAGAGCTATTTAAGACAGGCCCTGAGCTAGCAGCAGAACTACTAGAACCACTATTTGCACAAGTGTGGAAAACGGGGACAACACCATCAGAGTGGAACAAAGGAATAATTGTCAAATTGCCCAAGAAGGGAGATCTTGCAGTCTGCAACAATTGGAGAGGAATCACTCTTCTCTCAGTTCCCAGCAAAATACTAGGCAGGATAATTATACAGAGAATTTCAAAGGCAGTAGACTACAAACTGAGGAAAGAACAAGCAGGATTTAGAAAGAACAGAAGATGTGTAGACCATATATTCACTCTCAGGAACAAAATAGAGCAGTGCTCAGAATGGCAAAGACAGCTTTACATAAATTTTGTTGATTTTGAAAAGGCTTTTGACAGCATACATAGGGACAGTTTATGGAAAATACTGAGGGCTTATGGAATTCCAAGCTGCATAGTGTCAATCATAAAAAGCCTCTATGCCAACTTTACGTGTAGTGTTGGGCAGAGCAACCTAACCTTCGAGGTGAAGACAGGAGTACGACAGGGATGCCCCTTATCAACCACTCTATTTTTAACAGTCATAGACTGGGTGATGCGCCAGACAACAGAGGGCAGTCCAAGAGGAATAAGATGGACTACATTTTCTACAGTGGAAGATCTGGAATATGCAGATGACATTGCACTGCTGGCACATTCACATCAACACATCCAGGAAAAAACGGATAGACTTAATAAATTTAGCCAGCAGGTGGGCTTGAACATCAATTTAAAGAAGTCTGAGGTCATGACGCTCAATGTGAGCAGCCCTGAGCCCATATCAGTAAGGAATCAGCAACTGGTACAGACAGGTACCTTCACATACCTAGGAAGCATAGTAACACCAGACGGTGGGGCAGGCAAAGACATCAACATCAGAATGAATAAGGCAAGAACAGCCTTCTTTAGCCTAAATAACATCTGGAAGTCCTCCCAATACAGCACAAGCACAAAATTAAGATTATACCAGAGTTGCGTGCTTTCTGTGCTTCTCTATGGTGCGGAATGCTGGAGAGTCACAGAGAAGGAAATGTCAAAATTGTCCTCTTTTCACACAACATGCCTAAGAAAAATTCATCGCATCTTTTGGCCGAATACCATCACCAACCAAGATCTGCTTACTCGTAGCAAGCAAGAGGACATGCACACCATCATAGCTGGCAGACGCTGGAGCTGGGTTGGTCAAGTCCTCAGAAGAGACCCCGATGCCATCACAAGAACAGCTATGCTTTGGACCCCTGAAGGAAAACGAAAGAGAGGCCGACCAAAAACAACTTGGCGGAGGACTGTGGAGGCTGAGATGCAAAGAATGAACCAGAGTTGGGGCACTGTACGAAGGATGGCCACCGACCGTGCAAAGTGGAATCAATTTGTTGTTGCCCTACAAGACGCCACTAGGCGTGATGGCCACTGACTGCTTTGACGGTCGGTGGTTAAGGATCGAAGAAGAAGAAGACAGTGTCAGTAGCTGGTAATTTCAATACTTAAAGAGAAATGTCAGGTATGTAACTCTCTCGGGATAAAAAAAAACCTTGTCACACCCCAATGGTCGATAGTCGGGAAATGTCAATGTTTGTTAATTTCGCCACTGCAGGCTGAATGTATATGAAAATGGAAAAAAAGAAATCTGGATATCTATAGGTCCAGTTACAATTTATTCTTATAGTCTTTTGTTGGTACTCTCTCTCTCTTTCTGTGTGAAAAAAGAGGCCAAACAGGTCAACCTTGAAGACCCGATATTTATATAAGAATGTTTTTTGGTACTGTTGGACTTAGATCCGTTATTCTCAGATTCAGATTAAGGCCGCTGGTATGTTTGGTTTGTGATCTGTACTGAATTTTAGGAAGAAAAATACAAAATATTTAATCACAATATCAGTATCTATCCTAACCCGCGCAACGGTATAATTTATTATAATCCATTCGGTTATAAATTCGATAGAACCCACAAGTGTATAGATTATCTTATCGTTAAAAAACCCCCGTGAACTAAGCTTTAGTCATTTATAAAATTTCACATACTGGATTAGCGAAAAATATATATTTCGTCAATACGACATCGCCTAGTGCATTTACTAGTCAATTAAAATATCTCTTTTATCTCGGTGCTAGCGAGTAGTTAAATTTTACATTACAGCTGGAAAATTTAGCTATAAGTTATTTAATACGCTATTTAATAAACACAGAAAAATCCTAGTGAAATATAATGACGGACTTAACAATTAAATCACTCAACATGCTAGTATAAATATTTACCGCAAAACAGAAAAGAAACAATCTCCAATCGAAACACTAAGAAATCCACTTTAACAATGGTCTAGAATCGAAGCTAGATGTTCTGAAATTCTGCGGCTACTAGATAAAATGATTTTAAAAGCTGGGGTATATATACTACTCGTCAAAAGTCAAGGGCCACTTAGAAAAACCTTGGTTGAAACCATAAAACAAATCTGATATAAACGTAATTGGTATCAGTCAAAACGGCATTTATTGAATACCAAATTAACATGTCACGTAAAGAAATGGAAACACACATTCAAACGCAATGAAGCTGTGAAGTGTGTCAAACACCTTTTCAAAAGTCACACAATAGATATCGGACAAATAGACATTTCAAAATCGGGTATGACCACCGTTTGCAGCAAGGCATTCAAGACAGCGTAGACGCATCGAGTCCACAAGGGTCCGAAGAGTATCCTGCGGAACAGCTTGCCATTCCTAAAGCAGAAATGCAGTCAGCTGTGCAACATCCATTGGCAGGGGGTGATTTGTTGACAATCTTCGATCAAGGACATCCCAGAAGTGCACAATCGGAGAAAGGTCAGGTGAATGAGCTGGCCACGCCATCCTGATGATCCCATGTTGCTGAATAAACTCATTCACCACACGAGTTCGATGGGGTCGAGCGTTATCATCTTGGAGGATGGCATTACCACCTATGGCCTCCAGAGCAGGCTGAACAATTGGTCTCAAGATTTCGTTCTGGTATCTTGGGCCGGTCAAGTTGCCTTGGATGATGTATAGTGCGGTCCTGCCGTGTCTGTAGAAGCCTCCCCAGGCCATGACAGAACCCCTACCATAACGATCCACCTCTCGAATTGTGTCATCAGTAAATCGCTCTCCTGGTCGTCTCCAAACTCGAATCCTGCCATCATTGAATGACACAGTGAAGCGAGATTCATCAGTGAAGAGAACTTGACTCCAT
Source organism: Oreohelix idahoensis (assembly GCA_024509875.1). Taxonomy (NCBI): domain Eukaryota; kingdom Metazoa; phylum Mollusca; class Gastropoda; order Stylommatophora; family Oreohelicidae; genus Oreohelix; species Oreohelix idahoensis. Next base: position 178,530 of record JAMPIV010001165.1, read on the forward strand.
TGTTGCCTTGTCCATCGGATGTGCTCGCGACACCAAGCAACACGGGCTCTGCGATGAGCAGGAGTAAGAGGGATTCTGACTGCAGGACGTCGAGCAGCTAGTCCAAATTCATGTAAACGTCTGTGAATGGTGCTTTGACTGACATTAACGTTTACAGTTTGTCTCAGCTGACATCTTAGAGTGGAACAAGTCACTGTTCGATGGCGCAGGGCTGACAACAAGAGGAATCAGTCATCATGTCTATTGGTGCATCTAGGGCGACCTGGCCGGTGGCGATCCTCCACACTTCCTGTGGCCTGAAATCTCTCCAAAATTCTTTGGATAGTAGAGTGTGACACTGCAAGCCGTCTAGCAACCTCACGGACAGATAAACCACTTTCAACCCACTTTATAGCCCTCATTCTTTGTAAGGTGTCAAGACTTCTTCTCGGTGGCATGGTTTTTGCAAGTGATGAAACTACCCTAAGTCTGCTGATTGTAAAACAAATTAAGAGTGAACTCTGGTCACGAAAAGTCGCCATTGCACGTGGAATGTCAATCAGCACGATTACTTCACCTGTTTGGTTCTACGGAAGTTTGAAAAAACAGATTAAAAATGTGAATTTATGGTCAGCAAACCAAATTGCACGTGATCACCATGGTTGTTGGTGAGTTGTTTTTATGCTTAACGTGCATAGAGGACTGTCAGAGGAAGATATTGCACCCATTTTTAATAAAAACTTCCTTCATTTAATCATTCTATGCGCTTATATAAAAGTGTATTGAAAATAATAGGGAAATCAGAAATGAGGTATCTGAGGAGGGTGGTTGAGGTCGCAGGAAGAGACATGGTCCGCGGCCTGACGATGCGTCAGGGTCTGAAGGCCCAACCCCTGCGGGCCCAGGTGGGGCGGTCCTAGCTGAGATGGTTTGGCCATGTCTGCAGAGTGGGAGAAGATCGGCTGCCACGGCAGGCATGGGAGACTGGGAGCGTAGGGATCCGGGCTTCCGGGGTGGCCCGGGGTCCGCTGGGAGGACAACATTGGACAGTCTTTGAGGGACCGGGGGCTGGGGTGGAGGACAGCTGATGGAATAGTATGGCGCTCTCTCTTACAAACCTCTACACCTCACGGTAGAAGAGGAACGACTAAGTAAGTAAGTAAGTAAGGCACTATACTACTCCGCCGAAATCCAAAACGTTGGGATACTATTCACGCCCTCAGCTCTCAAACTCTTTTCTTTACTCATAGTCTCAACTTTTCCCTCTTGTTAACTAAACCCCATCTCTTATTTCCGGACAGAGCAGATCTGCTACACGGTCTAATACTGGACGAGTGGCTAGCAACTGATCAATTTAGCTCAATAATCGTCCCATTTGAGGTTAAGGTAGCTGTGAATACTGCGCCACGATTAACTCATTTAGGACAGAAAGGCGAGTCTAGAAAAGAGCAAAACTCAAATTTCCGGGGGTAATGTCTCCGCATGAGCGGAACAAATATGTCCGCGATTTGTGCTTGATATTTTTATGTGTGTCATTAAATGTTGGGGAAGTATTCGAAGATATTCGGAAACGTTATTTTGCAAGTAGTTTAGTGCACGGCCGATGGTGTGTACTATCTTTCGAAATATCTCGTCTCTCCATCGATTCTTATTTTCTTTGTCTTCCTCCTGCCCTCCTTTTCTATGATCTAAATAAATAAATATTACACACATAAAGGTATGTTTGAGGCAGGTATGTTTGAGGCGCTCGTGAGAAATAACGAAGTAGAAAACTGGACAACAGGAAAACAAGAGGAGTGGCTAACCGGAGAATCGAACCTAGGACCTTCCGAACGACGGAAGCTGATTACACTATCCTCCCTGCTAACCAGGCTTCACAATAAATAGTGCTTCGTAGATAGGGGTCATTTGCGCGATTTGCAGCACGTAACACCGGATATGCACCTAAGACGATCCAGCCTAATTAATGACGCATTCACTTCTGCATTCACTTCTGTTGTCCCAATGATTATGCTGTCCCCCTACTATACAGTATAGGTAAGATTACACAGGGCCAAGACCATAATACTGTGTCTAATAAATGATAGAAGAATGAGAACAGGACAGAGGGTAGGTTTGGTATTGTATACAAGGTAAAGGTAAAGGATACCGTTACACGCCTTGAGGCATACTGGGAATACGGTGTTATACCAGTATTTTCTTGTCCATCGGCACACTACGGGTGATGTGGTCAGCATCACGCCGGCTGCCTTAACGTTCCCAGAGTTGTTCTGGTACCCAATTCATGAGGCTGGGTCGACCCCGGAGCCGTTTGCGGTCTAAAAATTCCCACCTCAACTGGGGATCGAACCATGGACCACCGAGCTAGGAAGCCAGTGCACTAACTACTGCGCTACATCGGCTCCTAGGTATTGTATAAACATTGAAACAAAAATCTATGATCTAGTTTGTCAAGTTTGTTTTATCATCCTTATCATCATTTTCCTTTACGCTTCTTATGGAGCATGGAGTTATCATTGTAGCTGGCCCACTTGCAGGCATCCTGCACCAAACATTCACATGCTCTTGCAGCACATAATTTCTGCAGCAATTTGTTTCACATGATGAGATTGCCAGCCACATCCACAACTTCATTTTAGTCGCCTTGTACGACATGCCTGAGGGAACCTTTGCCCTATTCTGTCTTTATTTCTTCAGAGACCCACGGAAACTATACGGAGCGTAATAACGTGTTTACTGGTAATGATTCTGTCTTTATTTCTTCAGAGACCAACGGAAAATATACGGAGCGTAATAACGTGTTTACTGGTAATGATTCTGTCTTTATTTCTTTAGAGACCCACGGAAACTATACGGAGCGTAATAACGCGTTTACTGGTAATGATTATGTCTTTATTTCTTCAGAGACCCACGGAAACTATACGGAGCGTAATAACGTGTTTACTGGTAATGATTCTGTCTTTATTTCTTCAGAGACCCACGGAAACTATACGGAGCGTAATAACGTGTTTACTGGTAATGATTCTGTCTTTATTTCTTCAGAGATTCACGGAAACTACACGGAAAGTAGTACGTGTTTACTGGTAATGATTCTGTTTTTATTTCTTCAGAGACCCAAGGAAACTATACGGAGCGTAATACGTGTTTAATGGTAATGATTCTGTCTTTATTTCTTCAGAGACCCACGGAAACTATACGGAGCGTAGTACGTGTTTACTGGTAATAATTCTGTTTTTATTTTTTCAGAGACCCACGGAAACTATACGGATCGTAATAACGTGTTTACTGGTAATGATTCTCTTTTTATTTCTTCAGAGACCCACAGAAACTATACGGAGCGTAGTACGTGTTTACTGGTAATGGTTCTTTTTTTTATTTCTTCAGAGACCCAAGGAAACTATACGGAGCGTAATACGTGTTTACTGGTAATGATTCTGTTTTTATTTCTTCAGAGACCCACGGAAACTATACGGAGCGTAATACGTGTTTACTGGTAATGATTATGTCTTTTTTTCTTCAGAGACCCACGGAAACTATACGGAGCGTAATACGTGTTTACTGGTAATGATTCTGTTTTCATTCTGATCTGGTTTCTAAAGTACATACATTTCTTGCGTTCTTGCTCTTTATATTACATTCCATATTCATATTTACTCCATATTTATTCCGTTCTATATTCCTAGTTGCAAATTTTCGTAGTCATTAAGCGTATAACGTTATTCCCAGATCAGATACTGCAGTAGGGTAGTGAGGTGTAAGAGACTTTAATATACCAGGTCACAGCTTTATGAGATGGGGGTGACCAGTTCTCTTCCTCGCTGCCTTTGCCTTTGCTAACTCGAGAGCAGAGCCAGGTGCCAATTTACAGCAAAGTAGACTGTAGCGTGCCGCACCCAGGTTTCTAACCTGGTAACTTTGCTGCGAGAAGCAAGAGCTGAATCAATAAAGTTATATGGCCCAACGAAGCTAAATGATTATAGATGAGCTATCAACACTGTGTTCCAGCAAAGTTATATGGCCCAACGAAGCTAAATGATTATAGATGAGCTATCAACACTGTGTTCCAGCAAAGTTATATGGCCCAACGAAGCTAAATGATTATAGATGAGCTATCAACACTGTGTTCCAGCAAAGTTATATGGCCCAACGAAGCTAAATGATTATAGATGAGCTATCAACACTGTGTTCCAGCAAAGTTATATGGCCCAGCGAAGCTAAATGATTATAGATGAGCTATCAACACTGTGTTCCAGCAAAGTTATATGGCCCAACGAAGCTAAATGATTATATAGATGAGCTATCAACACTGTGTTCCAGCAAAGTTATATGGCCCAACGAAGCTAAATGATTATATAGATGAGCTATCAACACTGTGTTCCAGCAAAGTTATATGGCCCAACGAAGCTAAATGATTATATAGATGAGCTATCAACACTGTGTTCCAGTTTTTATTTATTTATTTATTTTTTTGCCATCAGCAAACAATACCTTTCTCTTAATGTGTAGTGAATTTCTAAATACAATATCTAAATTAATATATAACAGTATAGGGCATAAAGGCAAAGATAAGAAAGTACAAAAGAATTTTCTGCTAGAACGGTTGATGTCGCATACGCCTTCAGATTATTCTTTGCTAACGAATAGCCGAACAAAACGGTACCCAATTTTTCAAATTCGTCCTTGACATAAGCAACCACTTTTCCTAGTTCTAAGAAAATATTTGCCTAAAATGCATTGTGGAACGAGGAGGGGCAAGGATAGATGAAATGCTAATTCGTTTCGCATTGATTTTAAACTAAAAGCCAACTGTAGCACAGTAGCAAGCCTTGCCTTAGGGGTTTCCCCAAATACAATGAAAAAGTTAGAAATGTATACACTACGGTCATGGAAACATGTTTAGCTCTTATTGTGAATGACCTACGCTCTCGTATTTAGCTTGATATTACATGGAAAAAGAGTGAACGAGAGGTAGTTTAAAAATAAACAACTAACATGGAAAAAAGATAGACTTTTGAACCAAACCACATAGCCCCTTAAAAATCGTATATTCGTGTATCTGAAGACTTGCTGACCAAGAATATGTGGTTAGTTATCTAAATAGTCCCTTAACTAATCAAATAATGATAAAACAATACATAGAGATCAGAGATACTGTCAGGTCAAGTCATATCTGCTTAGATTGGATCGCATATTTTTGGGGGGAAAAGTAGGTGACAGATAGGCTAGGATAGTACAGTGAATCCGATTGGGTGGCATTTGAAGTGAGACGAAATATTATTGGCTGACCTTTGAATAAACATAAATAGCCTAGTAACGTAGGAAAGGTTTGAATGATATTTTTTTGAAAGACTGTTTACCCTTGTAAAATTAAGAGTGATTGGCCAACTGAGTCGATATTGTCAGAATAAGCGTTAGAGGGGACGCCATTACTACAAAAAATTCTACCAGCGATAGATGAGATCAGGCTGTGCTTACAAATACAATTTCTGGGCAGCCTGGACAACAAAACAGATCGAAACTGTGTCAGTCATCGTCTCTGTGTATTTTATTGAAACAAATTGTGGTAAGATTGATATTTATTAACCTGTATTTTATATAAAAATTGAATGTGAAATAATAATATATGTCTGGACATGAGTGGGTCTATAGCGAACATGAGGCAAAGCCTAAAGATTGATCCACCATGTGATAGACTGTCAGAGAGGTGTAATACTACAATATGGATGATTGTCATAAAGGAGCATAACACCTATCCTATTATATGGAAAAGATGACAGCTGGAATTGCAGTGGCGTTGTAACTATTAGAGAAAGGAATACTGGTGTACATTGTCACATCAAAAGAAAATGGTGGCATAGGTTTGTATAAGGATATGTCCCTTTTTGTTTGTTTGTAATGTACCTGTCCTAGAATGTGGACTATCAGTGATGCTAGGTATTAAGAAGGATGCATAACCTTCACATTTCAGAGGTCCTGGGTACTGACGTTAATGTGGTACCAAACGCTTGAAAACTGATTGATTCAGGACTCTGCCTGTTTACTGCGAGCCCATGTAAAACTGGGACAAATATTTAATAGTTCCACAAGTGACCAATAGAAACAAACATTACTAAAAGGGTATGATTTCAAACAACAACCTAGTGGTACTACCAGTATTACCTTAAAGTGGGAGAACACTACAGACGTATCTTAGAATAATATTTTTATGTATGGACAGAAGATCTACTGTGCTATTTGACTAATGTAAATGATTATTTTGATTTCACTTTTAAATTGTCAGTCCTGATTCAAAATAAATTAGAATCAGGATAATAAAATTGTAAAAATGTTATTTACACAAAATTCAAACACGGTCTTAAATAAGATAGCCTTTTAAGGTGTCGTTTGTATGTTATTGTGGTAGTACTGTGTACTGTTGTGAATAATAAACTATTTGTTTGTATGTTTGTTGATTATTGTACATTACACTCTACATTCATAACCCTAGACACTAAACGAAGTCATTTAATATAATACTATAAATACATTTTGAATGAGATAAAAGGGGTGGTAGCGGAAAGGTACCCTGAAAAGTTCACAATACTATTGGGTAAATTCAGGGACCTTCATAGCTAATCTCATTTAATACAAATATAATAATACCTACAACAATTCATAACATCAAATCCACCACATAATGAACGCCATGATATTTAGAAATACTCGCATTTATCTGTATACAACGTGAAATCTACACTCGTAAAACAGTTCGCACAGTTATATTATATGTAAATATATCTTGTATGCGCACGTAACCCGCCACACACGACGCGAATGAATTATGATGCACTTTTTCTGCCGAATGTCCTGATGGCGGCATTATTTCTCCTTTGGTGATTTCATTCCTTTCTATTCTACTTCAACTTCATTTGATTTTTGTAGTTCAACTTATCATGGTTTATGTTCAATAGTCGATGTACCATGAAATAATTGAAAGGCGTGTTATTTTAATTGGAGTTCAATTTAGATTTCGCTTGTGCAATGGGCGCCGTTTCCGTATTTTTCCGACAAGATGTTGGGATTGTTATAAATTTTTTCTTTAAGAAAAATCTATATACGGGTTGTTTTTTTTATCACGCCCTGTTCAGATTAAGTACATTGTTTATGTATGTATCGGGGGTCGGAGTGACTCGGAGGAATGGCGTCCGCTTTTAATTCTAAAGGTACCGGGTTCGCTCCCATCACAGGGAATATAATTGATGGACGTTTTGTTTTCAGAACTTGTAGTTCCTAGTCATGTCATACTCCCCTCTGATCTCCTGGGTAGTGGGATCGGACGCCTAGGCTTCTTAGATAAGGGTGAAAAAATAGAAGGTCCGGTGTGCAAGTTGCGCACGTTAAAAATTCCTCGACAGTTGGAAATCGTATAAAGTAGGCAGTACCGCCAATTTTTTTTTTTTTAAATTAGGAAACCTACCCACCATAAAAATATTTATAGAGTGTGTGATTACTGCATGCACACATTGGGATTCTCGCCGGTGCTACGGAGTTCGTGCTCTGTGCTGAGATCCTCCTTGTGTGATCTAAGGGAGGAGACCCGAAGCACTTATGGAGTTGTCCGTGTGCAGTGAAGATGATCCTTAAACACCAAACCAAAGCCAACCAAACTATCTCAACTTCATTGGATCTTTGTTATCACACTTATGATCAACAGTCGGTGCACCATGAAATAATTGAAAGGCGTATGTTGATTTAATGGGTATTCAATTTAGATTTCGTTGTGCAGTGCGTGTCGTTTCCGTATTTCCCCGACAAGATAATGGGATTGTTATAATTTTTTCTTTAAGAAAACTCTATATACGGGGATTGTTTTTATTTTATCACGCCCTTTTCAGATGAAGTACATTGTTCATAGCCTTGAGCTTGTTGGCAGCATTGTTACTTCATTCATTCATTGCTCAACAGCTTCATGTCTAACGTTGGTCTTCAATAAATTCACCCTAATCTTCTTGTCGTGTGCCATCCGATCAAGATCTTTCCGTGTCTCCTTTATTCCTTTTCATTTATGTTTTTAATTCCCCCTGCCCGTGTATTTTTCTATCTTCGTTTATTTCTCTTATCATGGTGTTTCCAGAGCAAGATCTGCATTGTAATGCTATCACCTGGTTTATCTTATCCAAGATCTGCATTTTAATGCTATCACCTGGTTTCCTCAGGGTTTATCTTATCCAAGATCTGCATTGTAATGCTATCACCTGGTTTCCTCAGGGTTTACTTTTTCCAAGATCTGCGTCTTTTCGCCATCTCTTGTTCCACTTGCATTTGTCTGGTACGTTTCACCTTAGAGATCTTGCCATACTAATGCAATACCTCTATTCTGTACAATGGACGGGTGTGAAAAAAAAATCGAAAAAAGGTGATTCGTCTTACGAGGACAAAAGACAAAGAAAATAGCCAACGTTACGGCCACAAGGCCTTCGTCATGGAAAAGAAAGAAAGTGAAGGCTAGACAGGACACATAAGAACCTAAATAAATGTAAAAATTAAACCTAGGTACTTCCCTGAAGGCATCGAAATCCTACCACTTTAGCTGCCCGCGAACGGACGAGCTTAAGCACGTATTTATGAAAGTGTACGTTCTTAGATGTCATTTGCACCATACCAGGCAATGAGGAGGCAGACAAGCTTGCTAAGGAAGGAGGAGCACTACAACAGAATGATCTAGGGACAACTTTTAAAACGGCAAGAACATCTATAAAAGCCACGTTCAAGTTCTAATGAGAAAGACAGCACCCAGACCATTTTTAAAAAAATGATGCATATCATCAGCTATCAATGCGAGACCAGGTCACCATTTTTTGGCTACGCACTGGGCACAACAGATTGAGATACCATTTATAACACAAGTACATGCATGGAGGCATATCTGGAGTCATATGACTACCAGCTATGAGCATTGCTATAGTATGTAGATTTGGATGTGAACCTCTGTCCGTGAGGCTAATTACACCTTCACTGACTTTTTAAATCATCCGCACACTTCCAGGGATTCCTGTTGTGGGGAAACATGTTGAGAACCCAGCAATGCACCTTAAGCTTGGAGGAGTCACTTGAGCCCCAGACGTAACTGTAGTGGATTTTGATGGTATTGTTTGGTGGTGTTATCACCTAGTGTGATGCGTGAGGTCAGCTGTGAAGGCTCCTGAGATAATTGTAACTGTGAATATACAGAAGGCCCTTTCGCGCTACCACTTTATGACCTCACACATATCTTTTTTTACTAATGAATGTGGCTACGTTAAAATCTAGGGTACTGAATGCAATGTGTTGTATGGACATATACCCACACCCACAGATATTAATTAAGTCTAATACTATCAATAAAATTTATAACACAATGAACTAAATTCAGCTGGTTAAATTTAGAATAGAAAATCTTTTTTTAAATTTATTTGTTCTGAACCAAGGTTTTATTTTGGCCAGAACTTATGCAAAGATTTTGAAATTTATGAATGAATGGCATGAATAAATGGCATGTTAAATGAAAGATGTTTACATATGCAATCTTCAAGATTAATTATAGTATTACTGTTCGTAATGTTAATTTTTCTGGGAAAACTATGAATGGATGTGCTGTTGGGGTGGCTTCATCCCTCCCTGTTTATGCCTACACAGCATTGTCCATTAATGATGGAAGGAAATGGGATGCTTCAGTAGTAAATTCTCTTGGGTGCTAGTTTTATGAAGTTGGTGTAAGTTCAGCAGGCCAGCTAGCCTACTTAACTTTGCCAGATTTGTTCTGGTGCTGGAATCTGATGGCCCCACCTCTCCGTGCTTGAGCAATACACAGATGTTCTGTCGAAATGTACCCTGCACGGGTCCTCACTTCAATTATTAATCAGCATTTGACACCACCTTAGTGTCAAGATCGAACTCACAGCTCTGAAATAAAGTATTGGTTTTTGCTCAGAACCTTACCTAATAAGCCACTTCTACACATAACAAATTACAATAACACCACATAAACAGGGTCAGTTCTCTCTGACCAGACAGCACATCTTACCTAGTTGGTTTCGCATAGGGTAAGTTTCCCCAGTCTACAGATTCTGAAATAGGTGCATTATCTCACTGCCATAGAATAGGATAGGTGATATGATTCACTGTTCTCAACACTTGATCACCCCTTCCTAAACCTTGCTGTAGTTTATATATTGTTTGTCCCTAGACCCTGAACTAGGGCGGGGGGTCCAGAGCGAATCCTTACTTGTTTGTAAGGCTAGATTTCGATATGGCAGTATCAAATCACTCGAACATTAAACAATATTCAAAATATACAAAGAAATAATTTCAATCTTACCAGATTATGAATAAAGAACACAGAAATGCTAGCAAAACTCAGCTGAGCTGCTGGCTATAGTATGGCGTCCCTGAACTTATTTCAATTTATTTCATTTGGAAATCACCACACTTGAAATTTACTGTGTCTATCACTGGACAACTATTGAGGAATGGCAAAAAAGCTCGTCTGAGCGCGGATAATATGATTGTCTGTGGCCAATCAATGCCTTGGTTTTTTTTTTTAAATTCAAATTTCCTACACTAAAGTCATTTCAGTCATGCTTCAGTCAAGTATGGATTTTTATCTGTTAGTCTGTCCGTCTCTACTTGCGTTTTTACAAAAACGTACTTGATTTTTGAACCAACCTTTCTCTCCCCTCCAAAATTTTGTCGTTAAAAGTTATTTTTAGACACAGCTTCCACCAATATCCCTTCTCTTCCATGCTAAGTAGATTTGAACACCTGCGTCTCGAGGTCGCGATTTTTTGTGCAAATAGCGACACTTTTGATTCAATGCAGTCTTTCGCTGTTGTGAACAACACTGTCTTTTGTCATTATTTTCATTATTATCTATCCGTCTGTAAAATTAAAAACATATTATTTCACTGCTCAGAATGGGCCATCCGGCCAGCTAATTTTTATATTCCTAACATTAATATTAAGAAAAAGTTACTTTTTAAATTTTGTAATATTTCAAGCATCTGCGTTTAGCCGCTGAATTCAAATCAAAGGCTTGGTATCGCAAAAGCGTCCAATAAATGACTGTGGCGTATCATATCCAAGGTCCCTTCTGTCGAATTCCTTACTTTATGTCAACTTGGGGGGTGGGGGGGGGAAAACGTGACTTTTCCTCCTTGCCCCACCAATTTGCGTCCATTAACCTCGCTAGTTCAAGTACGCGTTCAGTCAGATTTTTGTCTTTTGATCCTCGTTCCGTTTTGCCTTCAAGTCTAACACCTGATGACCCGCGGCGCGGGCGATCATGTATTCCAGCAGCTTACGCATTGGTTTTTATCCTTACATTTTATCCTTTGGAGATATTTTTACGTTGTATCACTCGTTAATTTTATGACACATCTCCCCACTTGAAAACATGCCTACGGCAAGTTCCAAAACCAGTGATACACATAGATAAAATCTCTCCTCCCGTCTGCCATTACTCTAATTTTGATCACAGGGGTGCCGACTGAGGAAATCTGCACCGACATTCAATTTGCCTGGGATATATTGGATACTAAACTGATAAGGTTGAAGTAATAAAGACCACCTCAGCAATCTTGCGTTTTCATGCTTAGCCTGAGATAAGAATACGAGAGGCTGATGATCCGTCTCCACCACAAAAGTCCTACCATACAGATAGATTTGAAACTTCTTTATTGCCCAGATTAACGCTAAACATTCTTTTTCGCTTGTGGAGTATCCTTGTTCCGCCTTATTCAATTTGCGGCTTGCATAAGCGACTGGTTTCAGTTCCCCATCAGGTGAAGATGATCTTTGCAACAAAGCCCCTCCGAGTCCTACATTACTTGCATCGGTTCTTAAGACAAAGTCCTGTGTCAAATCAGGCAGTTTGAGAATAGGCCTGCTAGTGAGTTTTTCCTTTAACTCTTGGAACGCTAGTTCACATTGTGCAGTCCAAATAATTTTATCTGGAAGTCCCTTGCGAGTCAGATCAGTCAGAGGAGCACAAATAGCGTTAAAATTTTTGATGTATTTCTGATAAAATCCGCATAACGACACGAATGATCGCACGTCCTTTTTTGTTTGTGGTCTAGGTGCTCTCTGCAGTTTTTCCAAGTTCTTAGGATCAGGGGTCATGTTACCCTGATATACAGTGTGTCCCAAGAATTCCAACTCTTTGCATCCAATACAACATTTTGTTGGCCTAGCAGTTAAGTTCGCCTCCCGAAGTCTATTAAATAACATTTCTAGAGCTTCAATGTGTTCTTCAAATGTCTCTGTGGCGACGAGAATATCATCCATGAAATTCGTGATACATGGGTTATTCAGGGGATCCAACAATTTGCGCATCATCCTTGAAAACACACTCGGAGCATTTTTCAGTCCGAATGGTAGCATATTGAATTCATAATGTCCATCCGAAGTGCTAAAAGCCAAATAAGGTCTCACTTCAGGCTTCACTGGGATCTGGTAATAGCCTTTACTAAGATCCACCTTTGAAAAGTATTTTGCCTTGTTCAGTCTGGCAAATAACTGTTTTGTGTCTGGTAATGGATCCACTTGTCCTTCTGTGACAGCATTCAGTTTCCTGTAATCTATGCACAGTCTGTGTTCCCCAGACGGTTTTCTCAACAAAACGACACTAGAACTAAAAGATGATTCACTGTGCGAAATAATCCCCTCCTTCAGCAAATAATCTATTTCTTCCTTCAATGCCTTCTCCTTCGCGAACGGAATAGAATAGGCTCTCATACAGATTGGGTTTGAGTCTACCAGTTTCATGTCATACTGTAGCAAATTTGTATGGCCTGGTTTATCTGTTAATACATCTGTATGTTCCTCCAGAACCTGTTGAACTCTCTCCCTCTGGTTTTTAGTCAGGTGCTTACTGACTTTTACCTGTGCTGCTGTTTCACAAGGATGTAATGGGTATTCATGTGAGGTGAGTGGTTCCTTTTGCATCTGGGTTGCAATAGCCAAGGTCAATAAGGGGGTGCTTTCCTGGAGTGGTCTGTCCAGATACTTCTTTAATAAGTTTACATGATAAACTTTCTCCTTCCCCTTTTTGTCAATTTTATAGTTTGTTCTAGACACCTTCTCTAGAACCGTATATGGACCTTGCCAACCAATTTGTAATTTATTCTGGCTACCGGGTAGTAGAAGAAGCACCTTCTCTCCCACAGCTAGTTCTCGGTCCTTTGCCTTCCTATTAAAATATGCTGCATGTTTCTTCCTGGCTTGTTTCAAATTATCATTTGCCAGTTTCCATCCAGCTTTCAAACGAGTGGTCAGTTCGTTCACATATTGATAAGATGAGGTAACAGGTTCTTCCGCCTTCTCATCCGTCCAGGTCCTTAATAAAGTTACATCTGGATCTTTAATTTATCATACTTATTTTTCATGGAACCCATCGGGTCCCGTCCCTTAGAAGCTTTATAATGAGGACTTTTCTTCCTAGAATCATCACTCACAAATCGACCACTACCAATTTTTTTCTGGGGTTTGTCTCCCCACTTTAGATTGCTTATGAGAGATCTTCGCTCTCTTGTCTGTTCTTCCAGTTTATATAAGTCTGACCGAGGGATTGTCATCCTATCCTGGGTAAAATTTCTTCTTTGTACTCTTCGCATAGTGGCCATGTTAATCCATTCAAGTGAAGACTGGGTGTGAAAAGGGGGCTCCCATTCCACTTTGTCTACCCGAGTATAATTAGTTTTCCTTTCAGGCCTAAAGTTGCCCCGTGGCGTTTCTAGGTCCTGCACATATTTTCCCTTTGTGGGTGTTCCCTCATGAAATACGCCACATGCTTCTACAAAGTTTTCAACATCGACATTTACGTCGGGCCAATAGTATTTTCGAGCAATCTTTTGGCAGATGGTACCGACTTTCTCATGGTCACCATCTTTTCCAACATGTAAGCTCCTTATTAAGTTTGCCCTATATATCTTGGGAAGAACTAACTGTCCGTGACCAGTGGATCTAGTTCCTGTCTTCCTATATAATAATCTGTTCTTCACAAAGTACTCTCCCTTGCTTGGAGGTGTGTGGCATTTGGGCAATTTTTTAAAACATGGCTTGAGTGTCCTATCCTCAGCCTGCGCCTTTCTCATCTCCTCTGGATGAGCATTTATAGGTTCACCTTCTTCCTCCTTCTTCTGTGACCTGGTCTGCACTGTCGCCATGATCACAGGTTTCTCGGGATTCCCCAAGAAGACGTATCTACACCCCAATATCAGAGGGTAGATTGGTTCATCTATCACTGCTGCTCTGATTTCTCCTTCCACATAGCGAGTTTTCACCGTTATCCTTGCGATGGGAAGTGTCATGAGTGGTATGTCCTTGGTCGCCCCTTGTATTTCCACTGTTTCTGTGGTATACTGACTTGGTCCACTAGGCTAGACTTCACAACTGAATCATAATCCAAACCTGTATCATAAAGGCACCTTATGGTGGCCCCATTACAAATAACATCCTCACAAACTGGGGGGTGATAAGGTTCCTGTTGTCCATTAGGATTAACCTTTAATCTTTGCGTCCCCGACTTCATTGCAGCAATGTTTGAAGGTTTCCTTCTACAAAATTCGGTGTTATGGTTATCCTTCTTGCACCATTTACACCATCTTTTTCCTTGGTTCAACGGTTTTCTTTCATTGAACTTTTGGTCATTGAACTGTGAGTTTCTGTCGCGATAGTCATTTCTTGGCCGCTCAAAGTTTGTCCTACTTTTATTTCCCTGCTCTCTATTATCAAATTTATTAAATTGCTGTGGAGCTTTAAAATTATCTATGTGCTTCTTTTTAGCACCACTTACCTCTGCCTGGGCTGCCTGATACCTCTCAGCGACATTTAAAACCTCTCCCAACTTCTCTGCACCTTGTTCCATGAGAAATTTTCTCATGTCTGGAGCCATGGACTCTCTCAATTGCTCAATCATGATCATTTCTTTAAGATCTTGGGTCTTCCCCAGAGCAGTCCATTTCTCCAAATAGGTTTCCAGTCTAGCAGAGAATTGGTGGTATGTCTCCCCAGACAACAGTTTGGCATTTCTAAATTTCTTACGATAAAATTCACCATTCTTCTCGTACCTTAATAACAAAGCCTGCTTTAACATGTCATAATTGTCTTGGTCTTCCCTGTTCATTTTAGCAAAGACTTCATAAGAAGTACCTCTCAGTCCTTGTGATAGCTTTAAACTCCACCTCTCTCTCTCTAACCCATATGTAGTAGCTAATAACTCAAAACGTCCTAGGTACCCCTCTATGTCATCGTCTTTTTCAACAAAATGGTCTAAATGAAACCCCATAGCTGAGTTTGAGGCTCCCAGACTGGGCGTAGCATCTGAGGCAAAAGGGCTGGCACCATTTTCAGGAGCCTGGCCTTGTAATTCCAGCTCCCTTAGTCGTAATTCATGCTCCCTTTGCAACCTTCTATCTTCTGCCTCCCTTTCGGCAGTCAATCTTTTTTCTTCTGCCTCCCTTTCGGCCTTTTTATCTTCTGCCTCCCTTTCGGCCTTTTTATCTTCTGCCTCCCTTTGCTGTCGTTTGTCTTCTGCCTCAATCTGCAGCCTCTTAATTTCTCTATCCGCCTCAATTTGTAACCTCTTCTCTTCAGCCAACCTTTCAGACTCTAATTTTCTTTCAGCCTCTTTTTCTAATCTCCTTTCTTCCCGTTCAATATATTTATCACATTCAGCCGTTACGTATTGAATTAAAATCTGACCATCCATTCCCATCTCCTTTGCGGTCAGCACAGCAGCTGATCTAAATTTTGCTAGCTCCGCCATACTTTCTAAACAATATAATAATATACAAAATAAATCTCTAACCAGTAAATACACTAAGTACTTCTTATGACTATAGTCTAACTAATTCTAACTAACCAGTTAACTAATTAATTATTACTGGCTGTGAAGATTCACCAACTTCTAATTGCCCTTTTAATTTAAAGGGACACTTTTAATTTTAAGGGAATTTTACAATTTTGTTCCCCTAATTTTATTTCTCCCACCAGGAGATCCTTATATTACTGTTTATGCTAAATATCCCTGGACAAGACCCCAATATATGTAGTGGATTTTGATGGTATTGTATGGTGGTGTTATCACCTAGTGTGATGCGTGAGGTCAGCTGTGAAGGCTCCTGAGATAATTGTAACTGTGAATATACAGAAGGCCCTTTCGTGCTACCACTTTATGACCTCACACATATCTTTTTTTACTAATGAATGTGGCTACGTTAAAATCTAGGGTACTGAATGCAATGTGTTGTATGGACATATACACACACCCACAGATATTAATTAAGTCTAATACTATCAATAAAATTTATAACACAATGAACTAAATTCAGCTGGTTAAATTTAGAATAGAAAATCATTTTTTAAATTTTATTTGTTCTGAACCAAGGTTTTATTTTGGCCAGAACTTATGCAAAGATTTTGAAATTTATGAATGAATGGCATGAATAAATGGCATGTTAAATGAAAGATGTTTACATATGCAATCTTCAAGATTAATTATAGTATTACTGTTCGTAATGTTAATTTTTCTGGGAAAACTATGAATGGATGTGCTGTTGGGGTGGCTTCATCCCTCCCTGTTTATGCCTACACAGCATTGTCCATTAATGATGGAAGGAAATGGGATGCTTCAGTAGTAAATTCTCTTGGGTGCTAGTTTTATGAAGTTGGTGTAAGTTCAGCAGGCCAGCTAGCCTACTTAACTTTGCCAGATTTGTTCTGGTGCTGGAATCTGATGGCCCCACCTCTCCGTGCTTGAGCAATACACAGATGTTCTGTCGAAATGTACCCTGCACGGGTCCTCACTTCAATTATTAATCAGCATTTGACACCACCTTAGTGTCAAGATCGAACTCACAGCTCTGAAATAAAGTATTGGTTTTTGCTCAGAACCTTACCTAATAAGCCACTTCTACACATAACAAATTACAATAACACCACATAAACAGGGTCAGTTCTCTCTGACCAGACAGCACATCTTACCTAGTTGGTTTCGCATAGGGTAAGTTTCCCCAGTCTACAGATTCTGAAATAGGTGCATTATCTCACTGCCATAGAATAGGATAGGTGATATGATTCACTGTTCTCAACACTTGATCACCCCTTCCTAAACCTTGCTGTAGTTTATATATTGTTTGTCCCTAGACCCTGAACTAGGGCGGGGGGTCCAGAGCGAATCCTTACTTGTTTGTAAGGCTAGATTTCGATATGGCAGTATCAAATCACTCGAACATTAAACAATATTCAAAATATACAAAGAAATAATTTCAATCTTACCAGATTATGAATAAAGAACACAGAAATGCTAGCAAAACTCAGCTGAGCTGCTGGCTATAGTATGGCGTCCCTGAACTTATTTCAATTTATTTCATTTGGAAATCACCACACTTGAAATTTACTGTGTCTATCACTGGACAACTATTGAGGAATGGCAAAAAAGCTCGTCTGAGCGCGGATAATATGATTGTCTGTGGCCAATCAATGCCTTGGTTTTTTTTTTTTAAATTCAAATTTCCTACACTAAAGTCATTTCAGTCATGCTTCAGTCAAGTATGGATTTTTATCTGTTAGTCTGTCCGTCTCTACTTGCGTTTTTACAAAAACGTACTTGATTTTTGAACCAACCTTTCTCTCCCCTCCAAAATTTTGTCGTTAAAAGTTATTTTTAGACACAGCTTCCACCAATATCCCTTCTCTTCCATGCTAAGTAGATTTGAACACCTGCGTCTCGAGGTCGCGATTTTTTGTGCAAATAGCGACACTTTTGATTCAATGCAGTCTTTCGCTGTTGTGAACAACACTGTCTTTTGTCATTATTTTCATTATTATCTATCCGTCTGTAAAATTAAAAACATATTATTTCACTGCTCAGAATGGGCCATCCGGCCAGCTAATTTTTATATTCCTAACATTAATATTAAGAAAAAGTTACTTTTTAAATTTTGTAATATTTCAAGCATCTGCGTTTAGCCGCTGAATTCAAATCAAAGGCTTGGTATCGCAAAAGCGTCCAATAAATGACTGTGGCGTATCATATCCAAGGTCCCTTCTGTCGAATTCCTTACTTTATGTCAACTTGGGGGGGAGGGGGGGGGGGGGAGGGGAGGGAGCGAAACGTGACTTTTCCTCCTTGCCCCACCAATTTGCGTCCATTAACCTCGCTAGTTCAAGTACGCGTTCAGTCAGATTTTTGTCTTTTGATCCTCGTTCCGTTTTGCCTTCAAGTCTAACACCTGATGACCCGCGGCGCGGGCGATCATGTATTACCAGCAGATATTTTTACTATACGACGAGCCACCTTGGATGGCGGGGAATGCTCAGTATGCCATACGTTTCTTTCTCCTAGCTTGGGACCAGATGTTATGATCCTTTAAATCGGCCGAACATCTGCTGCAGTCCTGCCCACCATACAGCAATGAACGGATTAGCATTTGGCAACAACCTACTTCACTCCACGAAAAGCTGTTTGGAGATGTCAGGAACCTTGAACTGGCTACTGCCTTTATTAGAGTCTTTAATGTGGAAATTTTTCTACACAGGTCTCACGAGTTTGACTTCGCTCTACTGTGTCCAACGAAAACGAGCTTAGGCAGTCCACACTGATCCTTTGGGTTTCTTTATCAAATTGTAGCTACGTGCGAAAGGCAAACGTCGATAATACTTCCTCGTGATGGGTCACAATGATCACAAAACTGTAAGCAGCAGTAGCACAGAACCACAGAAAATAAAAGCGTTGACGTTTTTGCCATCAAGACATTCCTCGTGTTAAACTAAACTTGAATATGGCAGATACATGTGATCATAAGTTCTGCTTTTCGTCCATCGTATTATAATTTATGCCTAGTTCTATGACAAGATATTTTATAACGTTTTGGTTTTCTTTACTTCAGTTTAATCAGTTCTGCCCCTTTCTATGTTCGTTTAGCCTAGAAGACCTTTATAACACATAAGGAAGGGAAACCCGAGGCCTGTAAACAGTAAATAAATATTAGACAAACATAAAGGTGTTTTCAGGCACTCCTAAGAAATAAAGAATTAGAGCACTAGACAACAGAAAAACAACAGACGTGAGTGGCTTACCCAGGACTCGAACCCAGGACCTTCCGAACGACGACCCCGCCTAGCTATTCAAGCGAATCACACTATCCTCCCTGCCATCTAGGCATCACCAATACCTTTATGTTTGTCTAATATTTATTTACTAGAAGACCTTGTTTGTAGACACTGTGGCTTTTTTATTTTTTAATCGGGTGCTGCTTACAGTTTTATTTAAATTGTTACAATAGTTACACAGTTTACAACAACTCACCTGTTCATACAGGAGAGATATGAACGTGACAACAATTTACCATTTTAGAATTTACGAAACCTATTTACGAAAGCCTCACGCCTGGCAATGTGACTGTACACCCATATTAAGACACTCCTAATGAAAGTCTATTACTTCTTTCTGATCTGTGGAATGTGTTTTTCCTTCGTTGCTGGCAGCTTTCGGTACAGCTAATTACATTTTTAGCTTCTTTTTTTTTTAAATTTTAATGTCCTTAACAATGTTCGGTAAAACCAGGTCTCTGACTGACTTGGCATTTGATTTGGAGATTCTTATTGTATTATCAATGTCATCATTATCACCATTGAGGGGATCGGTGTGGCTAAGAGGTATGGCGTACCCCTCAAATATTAAAGGTACCGGGTTCGAGTCCCAGAAGTACATAATTTATGGAAATTTTTTCTGAACTAGTGGTCTCTCCCCCCCCCCCCCCCCCCCCCCCCCCCCCCCACCCTTTCCCCGGTCTCCTGGGTAGTGAGATCGGATGCCTAGCCTTCTCAGATAAGGGCGAAAAAAAATAGGAGCTCCCGTGTGCAAGTTGCGCACGTTTAAAAAGACCACGGCAGCTGGAAACCGTAAAGAGTAGGACATAAAGGCCCTATGCCATGACAACATTAGAAACCTACCCACCACAAACATTTTTATAGAAATGTTTGATTCTCACATTGGGATTCTCGATGATGCTATAGAGTTCGTGAACTGTGCTGAGATCCTCCTTGTGTGATCTAAGGGAGGAGATTGGAGTACTGATTGAGTTGTCCGTGTGCAATGGTGATAATCCTTACAACTAAACCAAACCAATCATCATTAGCATTTTCCTTTGCGCTCCTAACGGAGCATGGAATCACCGCTGACGCTGGTTCTCTTGCGTGAAGCAGGCACATCATCTTGTGGGGTGGTGATCAATGTAGTGTGGTGATCAATGTAGGGTGGTGATCAATGTACTGCATACAAATTATTTCCACAAGAACAGACAAAGTCGCGAGTGTTCCCAAATGAAAAGGCGGTGATGCCAGATCTTATTACTGTCTTATTTCCATAATGAGTGTTCCTGTCAGATCTCTCTGACATCATGACTATAATATTTTATAGAATACCGTAAATTATTAGCAGTCCCGGACATGAACATCAATTTTTTGCACATTTCTGGTAGCCACTAATAATAAAAAACGCAAATATATCTGACAGCTAGATTATAATAAACTGCGCCAAAACTAATAGTGTGATGTTCAGGTGTTATCATTTAGTTGACGCGCGCGTCGTCTCTGCTGCACACACTGAATTCAAAATTCACTTCAAAGATTATATAAAGGGCAATATTTAAAGTGAAAATAAATTGTCTATTTCTCTTGGCTCCGATTTGGCACGTAATCATTTCCTAAAATAGCGTATGACCTAGTACTGAGTGCGTTATCACTGAAATAAAAGCTGTGTACGCATTTTACCTGCGAATGGTTGTCAATTAAAATACTTGAATTATATGAACAGATCAGAATAGGCATAATTCCTGCATTTTCATAACGGCAGGATTTTTTTTACATTGAGTAATTTATATACATTTGCATGATGTATGCATGTGCGTCCGGTCCTCAAGAAACATAGGCCTTCAACAAACGTATGCCCAATCTTTCTGTTCCCTGCCATCAGCTGAAGGCCTTCTCCATCTCTGTCTGTCTCAAACTCTCTCCTCTATGTGTTCTTTGCATCTTTAAGGATTAATTGGATAATTCTAACGCTATCGCACTTACAACGGAATCGAAGAAAATGGGTAAGATGGGGCAATATATATATATTGTCGTAGATTTTTGATAGGGGAATTAAGTCTTGGGTTGGTCCCTTCTGAATAGATTAGAATGGGTGATATCCACAGTGAGATAATAGTAGAAATAGATTTCCACGAGTGGGATGGTAGACTGTGATAGAGATTATCTCTGAAGTCGAGAAATCTTCTCTCTTTCACCTATCTTCTACGACAAATTTAGAGGAGTCAGACAGTCTAAACACAAATATATATACTGTATATGTATTACATATACTGTATATATTCTATCCACTCACGTGCAACGCACATACAAGACGACAGTTAGACGTACAGACGTGGGAAAACTATAACAAATGATTATATAGATATTCTAGAACGAGCTGACCAACACGCTGATTAAGTTTAAGGGCAGTTTTATTTATCATTTAAAATCCCACCACAACACATAAAATTACATCAAAGCATATACAAATAGTCATAAAAATCAAGGAATTTCTACAAGAAATGATAGACCCCCAATTATGATCTTCTCTCGATGTTTAGCCCACAGTCCCGTTAGGAGAACGATGATAGCCTAAAGAGTCACAAATACATATGATTTGGGTCTAATATTTTCCCATTTTGAAGGTATGAACTGACTTTGATAGCAGTATCTATTCTAAGGAAAAATATAGTTTAGCAACAAAATCTTGCATAAGGAAAGTTACAAAGTGAGTGAATCAAACGAAGAACATCCTTCAGTCTACTTTCACTCGGTTCTTTCATCAGGGCCCTGACTCACACAACCTTACCTACAATCGTGCGGTTGTTCGCCGTCTGGCGCAAGCCTTAGTGTACACTTCGTTTAATCTGTCTATCTGTGGATGAAGTGGATACCCAGCTCTGCAGATATTGGTTTCATTCACCGTGTCCGGGGAGCGTCCTCTTCAGGTGATCGTTCTTTCTTTACAGATTTAAAATAATGTCACTTATGCACGAGGTAAGAGTTAGGGTTTTAGCGGGCACACAGTGTCAGAACACGAGGTTTCCCTTAATTAGGAAGATGATCGGTGGACAACTTTTCTCAACAGATAATCTTGGTTCGCCACACACTTGGTCAAATAATGTCGGAAAAGTTAATGTTTTTTCTGTAATTATTTCTCGCCACAAGGCAGCATGTACATTAGAGTTTGTTAAATTAATCAATCTGCACAAAAGAAACTAGTAGGATAAAATAGGCGATTTAACACTTAATCACTCGCAAAATCTAGATATATTAAATATAATATTTACCTCAACACAGAACTACGGTATCACAACGAAACTAAGAGGTTCACTTATAAGTTTAAGTATCTAGAACGAAGTGACCACGTCTACTGCAAATGAAGAATGAGTGCAATCAAGTTTCAAACTCTGGTTAATATCTTAAACCAGACAAAGGCTCCTACTATTTCCAAAAACCAGATCTCTCCCCTCTCCTAACACCTACGTTAGCTTAGACGCATGCCGTAACTGCCACCAGTGCGTCTTCACACCTCCGTCTAACTATCTGGCCGTGAGCGCGCGTGTCAGAGGCGAAATGCCAGACACTCTGTCTGCAATCAGCGAGCATGGCTGGCGCGATTCACACCTCCGTCTAACTATCGGACAGTGAGCGCTCATGTCAGATGCGAATGTCAGACGACCCGTCTCCACTGCAGAGGGCAATTTCACACTTCGCCGGGAGCTAGCCTGACGAAAAACTCTCGTGACAGCTGCAAATGTAGACAATTTGTCTGCTCATCATGTCTGATAGACTGAAATCCCACCTAACATTATCTCGTGCAAGGGACTGCGTTTCTAAATGAGAAACCGAAACCAGGCGAAAGTTTGAATGGGAAAATAGTAATGTTTATAGTCGCAAACGTACGAATGCGAAAAACACAGGAAAAGGATAAAGAGTGATAATAAATTAGAGGACACGGGTAGAAAAAAAAGAAGAGAATATAGAAAATTTATTGATCATAATCTCTATGCGACATATATATATATATATATATATATATATATATATATATATATATATATATATATATATATATATATATATATATATATATACGAGGGGCTCCATTTCAACAGTTTAGGGCAGCCGTATAATTTGGCCGGTTGCGGTGCAATTTGTGCACACAACTGGCACATGCAATATTTGAAGTGTGCAAAATTTCATGCTTCTATCTTCATTATTAGCTGAGAAAAACGATGTGGTGCATTACTTTCTGAACCCCCCTCGTATATATATATCTCTGTGTGTGTGTGTGTGTGTGTGTGTGTGTGTGTGTGTGTGTGTGTGTGTGTGTGTGTGTGTGTGTGTGTGTGTGTGTGTGTGTGTGTGTGTGTGTGTGTGTGTGTGTGTGTGTGTCACGGCGCTATTTCGCAGTGCATCTTTTGTACGAAAAGTCAGCCGGGCAACGCCTTGTATAGCAAAACCGGCGAGTAAGGTGACTACCGGAAGCCGGGAAATCAGGCGCGAAGGTGGTCAGTGAGGATTTAGCCAGCGTCCCGGTCGGACGCAGATATTTCCCTTTTGCCAGCGAGTTAGCTGTTAAGTTCATGTTATGGACTATTTGTTATAAGTGCTTGCCATATTCCGGGTCTAATGGATTATTAAGTTGTTATTCTAGTACAGTGTAGTGTCTAGATTGTATTTGTTACAGGCCGGAGATTTATAAGTTGTCAATGAGTTGAGTGTACCATTGTCACAGTTTTTGCCGCTCATGGTGAGCGATAGTCATTGCAGTGTTTGTTCAGTTAAGTCGCACTGTGGTGTATGATGCTGATAGTTTAAGCTGTTAAGGCAAGTTACACTGGCATGTCATTATTATATTGTATTTCATGCGTTTGTTGGCCGTGTGAGGCCTGAGTGTGTTGTGCTTAGTAATAAAGGGACATTCCTGTTAAAGGTGTTGATTACTTATGTCAGCCATTGTTGTGTGGTCATACTCCTAGAGGAGCGAGCTTATTATTGTTATCATAAATCCACACTGCAGTGGTGCAACACAGTGGAGTGTTATCTACGATAAGTGTTCCTGACAACTGGGGACATCGTCTACACAGTTGTTCTGACTATATATATATATATATATATATATATATATATATATATATATATATATATATATATATATATATATATATATATATATATATATATATATATATATATATATTTATTTATTTATTTATTTATTTATTTATTTATATATTACGGAAAGGACGCAAGTGCCCTGTCATCTGGGGTTGGTTTTTTGTCGGGCTGCTCATTTTGGCCCAACGTTAAAATTAAAACATAAAAACCGTACACAATATTTAAAAACACCATTTCTATACTCTGTCTACAGTTCAAAATTACAACATTAACTCGTACACAACGATTTTGACACCTAATTCACAAATGCCTCCATCCGAATCCTAATAATGCAGCTAAGGAATAAAAACCGTTGAAAAAAAATGCACATCTCTATCACAAGCCTCATTCGTTATGTCAATGTTTCCCTGCGAATTAGAATAATGGAATTGTTAGGCTGCCCCGGTAAAATAACGTTATTTCGTTCTTCAAACGGCAAAAAAAAAAAGGATTCGTTTTTCCATACGCCTCCCAACTGAAATAGCGTCTGTGCAACTTCCGACCAGATTGGTCGACTGGGAAATTTAATTCAGAGTTCATCAGCGTGGTTGAAATGCTAGATTCCAAATTCTTTCCATCTTAGCTGTCGTGCTAATGGGCATAAATTGTCTTAGCAATCGAGGGAATATAGCAAAAGATACCTGCTGAACAAATGCGATCCTCAACGTATTTAGACACACTGTAAAGGACTAACTCCAGACTTTTGTCAACCGACATCTGATTAGAACAGCGTTAACCTGTGGTTCAAGGACCCATAGGCGTGCATGATTGGATTTTTCTTTTTTTTTCCTTGGGTGGGAGTGGCACAAGAAAGGTTAAGAACCCCTGAAACCGTGAAGCGACGTGTACATTTAAGAACGGTTCAAAACAAAATAAACAGTTGTACATAAAAATCATTCTCTACTTTAAAAAAAAAAGCACAACCAATTTTTAATGCATTATTATATTTACAACTTACTGATCACGCTAACGCTAAGGCACTGTGAGAAGTATGTATAATAATGTCATGCAGGGGTTCCGTGACCTGAAAATTATTTCAAGGGTTCCTCCAGGATTTAAAAAAAATGAGAAAGTATGCACTAAAGCAATGTTTCTCAAAGTATGATAAGCGTACCCCCGGAGGGTAAAGGGGAGTACACGTCAAATTTCCTTTTACGGTACTTTATTGAGTCATATCTTTGAGAATGGTGTACTTTAGAAATATGCACACACACACATTTATTTACAAGTATGTGTTGCGTTGTTTAATTAATTTATATACAATAGTGTATATGCGCCAGAGTAAATAAAATAATATTATTACTAAAACTATCCACACATTATCTTCGGAAATAGTGGCACACCGGTAAGACTAAACTCTCGTAAGCGGTACCCGATTATTATAAGTTTGGGAAATACTGCCCAAGGGAATAGCTGTCCGACTCACAAAGGACACGAAATGTTGATGTGGTTCTCTCTCTTCCACACACATATAATTTGGTTTTTAAACCCAAAAAAAGACCAATAAAAATACGTGTTTTGTATCGCTCCGTGTAGTTCCTTGTGGTCCCTGGGGAGTCAAAGAATTGTACTGCTCCCTGAAGGGATACCGTCAGAAGCAGCTAAGATGAGGCTGTGCATGGTGTTGGCAACATCATCGCGTAACACAAATGGTTACAGAAGCTATCGCTGTATGAGCACATGAACGCGTTGGCACAACCTTCCTGTATGGCAGTGTTTCTCAACCTTTTAGAAGTCCCGCGCCGCTTTAAAGCATCGTAAGAAGCCTCGCACCCCATTATCTTGTAGCTTGCAAAACATGACGGTTGTTTGTTTGTTTGTTTTTTTCACAAAATGTTAGTTGCAAAATGTGACCAAGGACAGTATCAAATTGCGTGTTGTCAATGTTCTATATTGTACAAGTACATATACATTTTGTGTATTATATATTGTTTATGATGATTCGCGTTCTAAAATATCAGACATGTCTCGCACCCCCGGAAGGTAAGTCTCGCACCCCTAAAGGTTGCATGCAGCCCTGGTTAAGAAGCACTGCTCTATGGTGACAGCTGCTGTGGTGGCTCAAGAAGCGAGAAGGTGTGGCAGCGCCAGTTAGAGATTACTTGATTAGGATAGTGGTTGAATAGGCAACATTGTTATATTATTATGTTCTCCAAGTAAGTGATAACTGGCTTAAAGTCCGCCAGAGTTAGTATTTCCTTGGCGTGAATAAATGTATAACTCAGGTAGGTTCGTTCCTCTTGAGTTGTTAATTATGTGAGAGATAGTGCTGATGATGTATAAAACAATACAATATTCAGTACATCCATAACATGTAATTAGTCCAACGGTTAATGATCCTCAGTAAATACTTTGGTAATGCATCAAGGTTTGTTGAACAGTTTAACTGTTCCACATAACAGCAAAAATTTTGCATTCAAAGGTTAATATGGTTACAAAGGTTTCAATGACGAATCTGTTGCATGCATAATAAATTGTCCTTCTTTTACTTCCATCCAACATGGATTAAAACATTCATCAGCATTTGCTTTTTCTTCAATTTCCTTAAATGAAGTTTTCTTGGTTAAATGGCGCCGTTTGTTGAGGAGCCTCTACTGGTTTTGTTTCTACCGTTACTGGTTTCATTTGCTTCTTAGTCTAAGCATAGTATGTTCTGACTTCTAGCTGAAATAGCAATAATGTTCGTACGAGTAGTACTTACTTGTATAACCACAAGTTAAAAATCTGTTTCTCTCAGATTTTTCTCATAAAGGGAAAAAATAGTTCTTCTTGCGACTGCAAATATACTGTAAGAATAATGAAGGACACTTATGAGTTCTGTTGTGGATCACAACGTAGGAGCCTAGGACTTTTGTGACAGACCGGGGGAGAGCCAGGCTGCTACACCTCGCAAAGTTAAAATCACATCCTATATGCAAGGGCTCTCTTGCGTACACCGGGTGTGTGGGGGGTGTTTGCTTACTTGATTACTACTGGCGAGGGTGATGCCAGAAATGTCGGGCTTACAATGGTGGCCGATTTATTATTTGATAACGCGAATATAGATATTGCTGTGGGCCGAGAATAGATATGTCAATGGTGATGACGACAACAACACTGGCAAGATGGGTCATCAAATTGACCAACGGTTAGTAATCTACGCTGGGCCCATCTGAACTTACATTGACGACGTTTTATTACTTAAAGACGAAACATCGATCATGGTGTGACATCATGTGGTGAAGTTGCATCAATATATATATATATATATATATATATATATATATATATATATATATATATATATATATATATATATATATATATATATATATATATATATCATGGTAGGAGCATTTCATATTACGATTGCGTAGCAGCATCAAACATAGTTAAGAATGTACGTTGGCATGACCTCTGGTTGAGAACACCGGTCGTTATAATAATATGGTCAACATCATCGATTCGATGATTTCAAAATCGATCCCATTTCATTAGTGCAAGAACGCCAAAGTACGTCCGTCTTGGACGATTACTATATCATAAAGCCCCAAAGGCTAGGTTTGTATCGCAACCAATCGACGACCAAAAAGTGCGTCATCTGCATTCAATAAAGATGCAGAAAAGTACGCATAAATATTTAAGTTATGCATTTATTCTAGATGCGCTCACATGTGCGTCTATCAAAAATAGACTGGCATGTAAAAGCCTCGCACACTTAATTCCCACGCGTAAAAAGGACATAACAGGCTCAAATTTACAACTGACTACCAAAATAATATATCTTGGCGTCTTTGGGTAGTGCGCTATCTTGCTACCCTTTCATTGGATAAGCGAATATTTTATTAATTTATTTATTGGTTATTCTATCAAGCATCCGTACAGGGAGTAAGGCTATTCCTATTTGCGTCACTCTTTGCTAGGCAACTCCCGCCAAAAAGATAGCACTGGGCCGCCCAGTTTGACATAGTTTCAGCTTCACTTTTATGTCATCATATGCTCAATGTAACTCGTGTTTTGGTTAATGTCGTAACTGCTCTGTTTATTCTCTATATTAGTTACTAGCTAATTTCCTGTTTTATAATGAATGGTTACTAGCACGAATAAATGATATGGTAATAGGTCATCCGGCCACAAAGGTTAGGATGATGATGATGATCTGTGTCGTGAAATCTTTCAAGTTTCCATAATTTTTGTCGCATTCAAAAAGGCTGAGAACGCCGGTTCTGAAGGTCGCAATAACAGAACTATCTAAGATAGCGAACAAGCAACAGGTCTCGTAATCTGCGTGCGCGAAATAGGAGGTGGCGAGTTCATCGTAAAATGCGAGTGCATAAATTATGCACAATAGCAGTATAAACCAAGAAGTTACAGACTTACATAATATGGTTGCCTGTATGGCACAGATGGATTGACATGATTCATATGCCAAGATCCAGTGGAACGGGGGATAATAAAAAGAAGACTAATGTGGAACTGACGGAAAGAATTAGACAAAACAACAGTGGAACAAAACGTGAAGATAAATGCCAGCGCTGGATAGCACACAGGGATTCAGGAAACATGTTGATAGCCTCACAAGGCAGTCCTTCTTTTGAAACCCCCTGACAAAAGAGATAGATGGGAGACCTAAAAACGCATGGAAGAAGGGAACTAGACACTTAAAAACGCATGGAAGAAGGGAACTAGAGACCTAAAAACGCATGGAAGAAGGGAACTAGAGACCTAAAAACGCATGGAAGAAGGGAACTAGAGACCTAAAAACGCATGGAAGAAGGGAACTAGAGACCTAAAAACGCATGGAAGAAGGGAACTAGAGACCTAAAAACGCATGGAAGAAGGGGACTAGAGACCTAAAAACGCATGGAAGAAGGGGACTAGA
The DNA here is from genome assembly GCA_024509875.1 of Oreohelix idahoensis. Classification (NCBI taxonomy): domain Eukaryota; kingdom Metazoa; phylum Mollusca; class Gastropoda; order Stylommatophora; family Oreohelicidae; genus Oreohelix; species Oreohelix idahoensis. The sequence goes on from JAMPIV010001165.1 coordinate 207,622, forward strand.
GACCTAAAAACGCATGGAAGAAGGGGACTGGAGACCGAAATGAAAGGGATAAAGAAGGCATGGAAAGACTTTGATCACATGACATGGTGGCTTTGCATGAATTTGTTAGGTTATTCCCCTTCAGATGAATTTGTTAGGTTATTCCCCTTTAGGTGAATTTGTTAAGCTAGGCCCAGCTTTGTATGAGGAAATGAAAGAGTAATGGCCAAAATGTGTAAAAGTAGTTTAGCCGTCATACCAACTTCTGAGTACTGTTGATACTTTCTGGTCAAACGACAGTCCCATAGCGGATACTGCCACAGGGGAGTGAAGTGTTAGAGACTTCACTATACTAAGTCCAGCTTTGTATGAGGTGGGGAGGTCACCAGTTTCCTTCCTCGCAACTTTGCCTTCCCTAACTCAAGAGCGGAGTCAGGTACCCATTTACAGCGTGGGTAGACTGGAGTGTGATGCCACCCGGCTTCGATCCCGGAGACCCCGCCAACTGTGCCGCAAGAGGAAAGCGCTCTAACCGTTTAGCCCCCGGGTTCCCAACCTGGGGGTCGCAAAGTGTTTTCTGGGGGGGTCGCCGCGGTTATTGTTAGTTGCAATTATACTACTCGTCAAAAGTCAAGGGCCACCCTATTATTTTCAATACACTTTTATATAAGCGCATAGAATGATTAAATGAAGGAAGGTTTTAGTAAAAATGGGTGCAATACCTTCCTCTGACAGTCCTCTATGCACGTTAAGCATAAAAACAACTCACCGACAACCATGGTGATCACGTGCAATTTGATTTGCTGACCATAAATTCACATTTTTAATCTGTTTTTTCAAACTTCCGTACAACCAAACAGGTGAAGTAATCGTGCTGATTGACATTCCACGTGCAATGGCGACTTTTCGTAAACAGAGTTCACTCTTAATTTGTTTTACAATCAGCAGACTTAGGGTAGTTTCATCACTTGCAAAAACCACGCCACCGAGAAGAAGTCTTGACACCTTAAAAAGAATGAGGGCTATAGCGTGGGTTGAACGTGGTTTATCTGTCCGTGAGGTTGCTAGACGGCTTGCAGTGTCACACTCTACTATCCAAAGAATTTTGGAGATTTCAGGCACAGGAAGTGTGGAGGATCGCCACCGGCCAGGTCGCCCTAGATGCACCAATAGACATGATGACCGGAACCTCTTGTTGTCAGCCCTGCGCCATCGAACAGTGACTTGTTCCACTCTAAGATGTCAGCTGAGACAAACTGTAAACGTTAATGTCAGTCAAAGCACCATTCACAGACGTTTACATGACATGCAGTCAGAATCCCTCTTACTCCTGCTCATCGCATAGCCCGTGTTGCTTGGTGTCGCAAAATTTCACCACGAAGGTTTTCAACACTTTTTATTGCAGTATGGCTTCACTGCAATACTCTACTAGTGGTTGTAACACTGATTTTTTTTTATAAATGAAAGGATACTTAAAAAAAAATATTAAAAGCCCGCCGTGTTCATACATATTAAACATTTTATATTATTTTAATTATTTGCTATGGCGGGCCTTTAATATTTTTTCAAATTTCCGCCGCGGACCTTGATTCACTCCCTAAAAATAAAATACACAAATGCAGTGTTATCATTAGAATAAAATTCTATGTTACAAATAGTAAACTGAAAATAATATTCACTATGATGCAAAATTCAATATCAAAGTTCATTTTTAATCGGTGTCTCGATGTTTGAATAACAGACTGTCGAATAAGGACCGTCGAATAAAGTTGAGTTGCTCTCTTTGCTTAACGCAGTTGAAGATCACCCAGTATGTTTTGCTGACGCCGCCATCTTTGCAATGATGTAATACAATAATGTCCGCGATGCGCCGTCTGATGCAAACTGGCGCGAACTTAGTTCGCCGATAGTCAACCACCGTTAGTTGGCGCCATGATGGAAACCAGCCACTCGCTGTCCAGCGCGGGTTAGCTACTGCTTGCACTTTCTAAAATCTAAAGAGCGTCAGTAGGTCGTCATCAGTCCGTTGTGTCGGTCGGCTTTCTGCATCTCTATTATCGTTTCCCGACGGAAAACAATTTATTTGGCTAATTATTTATTTCTATTTTTATATTATTAGTATTAATAGGTGTATCATTTTAATAAATTAGTGAGCCAAGTGACTAACGCTAAACATTATTAAACATTTATTTTTAAAAACATTATTACTGTCCTGTCTCCAGGACTTCCCTATAAAGTAGTTTAGAACTATACTTTTATTCAGGCATTCTACCGTGTTAGTTTTCCTTGGTGTTCCTCTTCCGGTTGTGAGCGTCGTGTCTTTCTTCTAGCTGTGCTGCCTTGGCGCTTATGTACAGCTGCATTCTTGGTGTTGTGTTGGAGTTCCCCTTTTATACTTTTTTACTGATAAATTGGGATGTTCCTTAACGTTCTCAATTTGATAAAAATTGGTTATATCTTCATTTTCGTTCTCGGCTTGATGTGGATTATGCTGGAAGATGCTGGCATGACAATTACAATTGATAAAATTCGTAAAACGCGAATAAATAATAAAAATACAAAGAAAATTATTTGTTTTCGCGAAAAAGAATTAATTTTTATATAAATTTTCAGAAATCCGTACCCATGAAGAAAAAACGTAAATATTCAGAAGACTAACTAAAATTTGGCTTTACCGCCTTGATCAGCAATGGCATAGAAAAGCCACAATGCGTTTTGTGCAATGTTGTTCTCAGTGATGAATCTATGAAACCTTCAAAACTCAAACGTCACTTAGAGACAAAGCATTCAGAACATACTGATAGGATTTGGAGTTATTTCTGGTTTCAGAGGTCAAAGACTTGATCCTACAGGAAGTTTTCAGCAACAGAGCACAGCAGCAGTGCAAGCATCAAATGAAGTCGCATTTGAAATTGTCAAACAAAAAAAAAAAAAACCTTACACGATTGGAGAAACGCTCATCAAACCCTGCATGTTGAAGATAATTCTTGGGGAAGCCAGCGAGATAAAGATGCGACAAATATCTCTGTCCAATAACACTATTCAGAGGCGCATTTCAGATATGTCCGTAGACGTGAAAGAGCAGGTTTTGAATGTAATCAAAGTTTCTCCATTGTTTTCTTTTCAAGTTGATGAATCAACGGACGTAAGTTCATGTTCTCAGTTGCTTGTCTTCATGAAATATATTCATTCAGATGACATCAAATAAGAGTTCCTGTTTTGTAGTGCACTTGAAACTACTACAAATGGTGAAGATATTATGGAGAAGATAAATACCTTTTTTGAAACTGGACTACAGTGGAAAAACGTCTGTGGGGTTTGTACAGATGGAGCACACCAGCTATGCTAGGGTCAAAGTCGGGCTTTCAGACAAAAGTGAAAGAGCTTGCTCCCCAAGCAAAGGGCATTCACTGCATGATTCACCGATATGCTCTTGCCAGTAAGACTCTTCCAGCTCCTCTGCAAGAGATACTTTATTCTCTGATCAAAATTGTGAATTACATCAAATCTGGAGCCCTCAACACCCGTCTGTTTAAAGAGTAAATGTAAAGACATGAATTCTGATCACGAGGTTCTTCTTTTCTACACTGCTGTACGCTGGTTGTCGAAAGGAAATGTTGTCAATCGTGTTTTTGAGTTGAAAGATGAAATCAAGTTGTTCCTGGAAGTGCAAGGGAAACATGATCGTGTGGCTTACTTTAATGATGAAGCTTGGAAGAAAACAGTTGCTTACTTAGCAGACATTTTAGACCAGCTAAATAAGCTGAACCTGAAACTTCAGGGAAAGGAAACACACATTATCCAATTTCAAGACAATCTTCAGGCATTTGTATCCAAGCTGCAAAACTGGCGTCGGAAAGTAAATCTTGGAAACATTGGCATGTTTGAAAAACTCTGCAGTGTGGTAGAGGAATCTGAAGGTTAATTGGATGAGAATCCGAAGGAGGAGGTTACTGGGCACCTTGAATCCCTTGAAAAGGAATTTCAGCGGTACTTCCCTGAGCTTACAGAAGCTGCAGCACTGGTACGAAACCCATTCTCTGCTTCCCTGAATGTAGCCAGCATTCCCGATGAAGTACAGGTTGCATTCTTGGATCTGTAGAACGATTCCTCGGCACGTAATTTGTTTTATGAAAAATTGCTGACTCAGTCATATCCAAATGTCACCATGCTTGCTTTTCGAGTTTTACTTCCATCTGCCTCTACATATCTCTGCGAGAGTGGATTTTCAACGCTTCCTCATATCAAAACAAAGGCAAGAAACAGACTGAATGTTGAGGATGACATGAGGTTGGCTTTAACAAACACTCAGCCGCGAACTTTGAAGCTGGTTGCCCAGATGCAAGTACAACCATCGCATTAAATATTAGGTTAATTAAATTAGAATTATATTCTGGAAAATCTATTTTTAATGTATTTTCTTTACTCTATTAAAGATGCCTTTTTATGCAAATGTGGCCGGGGGGGGGGGGGGGGGGGGGGGGGTCGCAGGTCACTTGGCTATTATAAAAGGGGGTCGCGACTCGAAAAAGGTTGGGAAACACTGGTTTAGCCAATAGGGCACTTGTTTTGAAAGTATTTACAGGGGGAAAGGGGGGGGGGGGAAGAGAGGATGATGATACAGCGATCATGAGGGATTAATACAGCAAATTATATATCAAGGCTGCACTTGAAGGAGCACCTCTACAAGATGTAGAAACATAACATCTTGGCAGCAATATAGACAAAGTTCGGGGTACAGGCACTGACAATTTCAAAATAGGAATACAAAAGGGAAGAGCTGCTTTCACTCACTGCACTGGGAAATATCTGGAAATCACTGGGAAATATCTGGAAATCACACGAAATCAAATCTAGCACAAAAGACAGGGTAGTGTGGCGGGATCATCGGTGTAGAACCGATGACACGAACAAATACTATTTGAAATAGACTAGGTGGTGAGAAGTGAAAGCTGAAGATGTATAAGACACGTTGGGAAAGCTTGATAGCAGGTCTTTTTTTTCCCTCTCTCTCTCAGGAGGGGGGGGGGGGGGGGGGGGGAAAAAGGGGGGGGGGGGATAGAGAGACAGAGGAGGTAGAGGAAGACATAAAAACACTTGGGAGATGAAAGCTGAAGACAGAAGTGAGAGGAACCGGGAAGACCTTGAACGGATGGATCAGGACATAGCAGGCCTATGCTCCTTGGGAAGCTGAAAAGTTATAATGTAAAGAATATATGGTCGATTCACGGTATCGACACGCTTCAGTCTACCCAGTTGTAAATGGGTATCTGACTTTGCACTTGGGTAAGAGAAGGAAAAAGCAGCGAGGAAGGGAACTGGTCACCCCATCCCTCAATGCTGGACCTAGTATAGTGAGGTCTCTAACACTTCACTCCCCTACGGCGGTATCTGCTATAGGACTACCTTTTTAAAAGACGTTTTTCTTCGAGGGTTTTTTTTTTAAACACATATGGTATCGAGAATAACAGTGAATATCTAAAACTTCCTTAAAACTCTGACTTCGGAACAACGCTCAGAGCGTTGGTCAGATTTCTCGTGCCATAACAACTCTCTGAGCGTTGTTCTATCACGAATTAAAATTACGGTACAGGGTGAAAAATAATTGCGGGGTCATAACTATAAATTTTTCGGTAAGGTTCATCTCCAGACTACGTGTGAAATTCATATTTGAATAAAATATACAATAAAGTTTTAAGTGTAATAACCTAATGTAAAGCTCACGATAAAGTTGGTCGTTGAACTTTGTTGGCCTCACGGATGAGTTTAAAAGAAACCATTTAATTTATATCACCTTTTCATTACCTGCCATCCGCTCCTCAAATACGAAACGCAATCTGTGTTCCTGTGTTCGTAGTGCATTATTAATCTTATTTAGTGCTATTACATAAAAAAATCAGCTGGGCAAAAACATGGAGGATTAAAATGTACCACGACAGGGTGCTGGTTACAAAGTTTCACTTTTCTGAGATGAGTGGAACATACAGCCAATTTGAAAAGCGACAAATATATAAATCTCTTGTGAAGTTGAATAAAAGTGATTAAAAAACCAATTATTTAATGTTTTCAAGTTTGTCGAGCGCCCTCAATTCTCAATAACTACAACGTCATGTACTCATTACCTATCAAGTATCATCGATCCTATTCTAAACCTTTTCTTTGTCTTTTAATAAATCCTTCAGGAACATTCAAGATGAGGCTAGCGCTAATCCTGGGCGTAGCCTGCATGATCTTCGTTGCATCTCAGTGCCAAGTGGACGAGCTTCAAATGTACAAAGCGTGTCTGATGGAGTGCTTTCGGTGCGTGAAGACCTATGGCAAGCAAGTGTACAACGGAAAGCATTGTGCTGAGAACTGTGCTGTGACCAACGGTAAGAGTCTTGACGCCAAGTGCAACCGTCCCACCAAACGCACCGGCAGCAGGGCATTACCGACAGCAAAATGTGCTCACTTATGCTCGATCAAGTGTGCTCCAGACTTCAACCATGACAGTTTTGATGCGCATGCGTGTATATTCACGTGCATCATTTCTAGTGAACAGCTTGTGATTTGTTAAAAAATATAAAAAAAACAAAAACAAATGAGCTCTGACTTGTCTGTAGTTTCTGTTTGTCTGTGAATATATAACATCGGAAAGCAGATGAAATTCTGACCCATTGTGTCTGAACCTTAACATAATAATATTTGCGTCAAATTAAAACATAAAAACCACATTGTCTCCAAAGACAATGACAATCAGCAGAATAACGAGAGTTTAACTTCTGTCTATTCATACCCTACATTTAAAGAGCACCTCTTTAGGATGTAGAATCATACTGGCAGTTATACATACACAGTTGGAGGGACAGAGAATGACATCAGAATACTGAAGGCTACATGACCTCTCATTGTTGGGAAATACATAGGGGTCAGGGGAAGTCATGTGCAAACAAATTTGAATTCTCACTTCAAATCTCCAGTCAGTCCTATTGTATGGCAGCTAACCATGGAAGAAAAATACTCGCTAGACTTTCATAAACGGGCGATTGTGCAAAATAGGACTGAAGATGTATGACAACTGCACTAATATGAAGCTGGTAATTACCTAAGATGAGAAGACGCTGGTGATGGAATACAATACACAGTAAAGAAACCTGTTGATAGCATTACAAGTCAGACCTAAAATACAGAAAGATCTTGAGCTGATGGCACCGGGCATACGTTTGCTGAAGGCCTATGCTCATTGGGGAGCTGAATGGCGATGATGAATTTCACACCCGGATACATTTGAGAGGCCATTTTTGTCTTTCTTTAAACCAGTGATAATATCAGAGAAGCAGTCATGAAAAGAGACATTTTAATGAAAACTGTTTATGTGCCCAGGTATCCATAAACTAAACATCACATTAAATGATAGACTGGCACAGAAGGGAGCAACAATGCCACAAATTGACCAACCATTGAATATGTTAACAACAAAACAAATAATCAAAAACAACTGTAAAGAAGATTGGCTGAACATGTGGACACAGGCTAAAACAGGAAGAAGACTCTTCATACACCTAACAGTCCCAAATAAGGAAGATATCAAACTAAAATTTTCAGATTGAGAACAGGTTACTACACTAAATGGCCACAGAAACAGAAGATGTTCACAAAATATAGCAAAGTGTAGACACTGCCCAAACCTGTTGGAGACAGTAGAACACCATCTACTACAGTGCCCTGCACTCAAGGGCATGAGACAACTCCTACCACACAACCCATCCATTAACAATACACATTATAGCAGCCCAGAACAACATATACGAACTGCACAGTACCACATAATGGTATCAAGGTCACCAAGAGCTGACGCTCAGTGACAATGGATCAAAGTCAAGTCAATGAAAACTGTAGAAGACCTTCGATATAAAAATATGAAGGGTAATGCATGTTACCTAGGGCCCGGAAGGGGAGCAAAGAGTAGTAACACCATTATAACCTAACATTTATATCTTATAAAGTGACTTAGGAGGGTGTGGGGCATGAGGCTAGTTACCTCATTCTGTAAAAATACAAAAACACTTCAGCATACAACATGGACAGGTCAACTAGAAAGCCGAAAGAAGTCTGGGTTGCCGACTAACCTATGACGGGCAATGATGGCAAATAGCAATATGACCATCAATTGAATACCATAAACTCCACATAGACAAAATAAAAGTACTTATTGGGAGGTCACACAGACTAGATATGAAATATAGTTACATTGCAAAAACTGCCACATCATAGTCAAGCTGGTTTACATAGATACAAAACCTTATCAAAACATCCTATCAATAAAAGCTTCTAATTCTATTGCTCTCCTTCAATAAACTAACAGTTATCACAGCCTATTAGGCTTTCACATTGGTGACTCTGTCATGACTTTTTAATCCTTTCTATTCTATGCAAAGGTGCATTTATGAAAGTTTGTAACTTCTTTCCCAGTCAACTTTTAATTCAATCTCCGCTGGCTCAATGATGTGGGGGAAATCTCCAAAATGTTTTGTTGCAAAGCAATTTTCCATTGTTACCCTTAAAAGGCCATTAGATTGTTTCATTATCCTGTATTACATCATCCTTAAGGAGCATGGTACCCCAGCATTGCTAATCAGAATCAACATCATTGCACTTTGGGCAAACCCAAAGGTGTTCAGTCTCCCTCAGAAAATGTTAATGGGTATGAATGCTAATTGTTCCTGTTGCGCGCTGGTTGTATACACGCCAGATCTATCCTCTAACACGCCCATCCTGCTGGTCTTACGTTTGATTCCAAATTTCAGCCTTGATGATTCATCGATTGCAGTGTCATTCTCGAATAGGTGATCATTAATTGTCCTCAGTATCTCTGTCTTATCCATGTCCAATGCACCTTCTATGGGTGCTCCTAGTCTGTCAGCTCTTTCATTGCTGCGTACCCCTGCATTCGATGCCTCTATGGATGTTTTCCATTCATGCCAGGCCATCCACTTTGACCCTTACTAAGCATGGACTGTGAATGTGTTACAATAACTGCCCTTGTTAATGAAGTTTCAGACTGCCACCTTAAGGCTGTAGTGGCTGCCATTATCTCCATTCTCATGCTGGAGGTTGTTATCATGTAAGCCCCACTATGTTCATGACGATTCTGCAGAGAAGCCCCACCCTGATTACAGACCCATCAGTGTACACAATGGCATCATCATCCCCAGCATGATCATTTATCAGCTGATCAATATCCAGCCCCACCCTCCCATTGGCCCAAGTTCATGTACTCTCTACCAAGGCTGAAGAGGACTTGCTCGTAGTTCACCAGTTCTCACCAGACTGACTCCTCTCTTCTCCCTTGAATATATTTTCAACTGTGGTCACCTGTCTAATAGTTGCCTCTACCCGCATCATCCATGACATCCCCCTCTTTATTCTTGCTCCTTTGTTTTCAGCGGTGTTCCCATGCAGGGGCTGCCTTTTGTCTGTGGTTACTAGCATATAAGCTTTTGCATGAAATAAACATTTATATAACAACAAAAAACTGTAGAGGATTTTTACCGCCCAGTTTTCTAAATCAGTGCAAGGAAATTAACAAAAGCCAGCTATTCTGAACCAAGACAAGAGAAAAAAGTTTTCAGTTTGTCATTCTGCACGTTATAAGCAAAGAGCAACATAATCTTGTTGGATTACTTTTAGATGACAAACAGAAAAAAACAAGATTTCAAACTGCAGCTCATGAACAGCAGTGTTACTGAAGTAAGCTCTGTGTATACAATACAAAGAAACTAACAAAGAAAAATATAATTTTTTTTAAAAATTCATAAAGACATGTAAAAATAAACTTAGACAACTGTAAATAACAACACAATATTCTGGAAGTATTGTGGAAAGGAAAGTTAATCTCGCATAAGAAAGAAGGGGGGATGGGGAAAGACCTAGACATGAGAAAGAGAAGAATAGGTAGCAGGAGAAAATCAGTAAAGCATGGAGACACCAAATTAGCAGAAAAGAAAGTATTTTCCTACAAATAAAGTATTTACAATTTAATTTGCTCTGCATAATTAATCACATTAGTTCCAAAACGGTCAACCTGCTTAATCAAGGAGTAGGTTTTGTGTTTAATTATATTAACAAGTCATAATATACGGTAGAACTCCATTTATCCGAACCCCATGGGACCGAGCATCGTTCGGATAATCAAATGTTCGGATAATTGGATTACATAATGTATCGAGTACATGTACACATATTTCTAAAAATAATTAACCATCACAAGGAAAATACACTATAAAACATATTTACATACTTGTACTGTAATAATAATACCCACACTGTATTAGATCACTGTATCACCAAAATCTTTCATTACATTTTGCAGTGCATGTACTACTTGTATTAATTATTTTTTTTTAAGAAAGAGAAATGTTTTCAAAATAACATTACAAACGATTCAAAACCAGGCGCAACTTACGTATACATGTACTTGCACAGATGTAACCCACTATTTAAATTAATGAGGAATCCTCTTTTGCACCAAACTGGATAGTCTCCTTTTGGCTGCTAAGTCCCGCATTCTCTTCAACAGCAGAAGCTGTATAGGACAGCTGTCATCTTCTTGCTCGTACCAAGCCATCGCTGTTTCTAGTGCTATAAAGGCCTCTTCAGGACTTGGTCGACGTTTTGGGTTTTCTTCATAATCTACAAGTACATCATGTACTTCTGAGGAGTCTTCATCATCGGTCACTACATGTATTTGGTTTTCTTCTTGCACAAAAGACAAAATTTCTTCGTCATTCAAAAACTGAAAACCAGAATCATTATCATCTTCTAGCCACATGTGTGCATCATCTTTGTCACAGGCCGAAAATCCGGGCATTGCTTGAAACAGTTCCACAACTTCATTTATACAATCATCATTTGTGTCCACTACAGTAGTTTCATTTCCTCCTTTTTTCCCAAGCAATCTATTCCAAGCCTTGTTGAGATTATCTTGTGACAGGGTGGTCCAAGCATCAGCTAACATATATCAGCAGTCTTTGAGATTAAGCTTTTTGGAAAACGCCACCACACTTTCTTCATCTTCAGCCAACAATAAACGACGCATGACTTCCTTCTTGTACATCGTTTTAAGCTTTGCTATAACACCCTGATCCATTGGTTGAATCAGTGCTGTTACATTGGGAGGCAGAAAAATTACTTTAAAATTTGCATCAACTGCATTCAATGTATCCGTCTCTGGATGAGATGGTGCATTGTCCAGTAGAAGAATTACTTTTCCAGTTTTCTTTTCTTGTTCTCTCAACCTCTTCACATTTGGGATGAACTGATTTGTATACCAATCAAGAAATATTTCACTATTCATCCAAGCACTCTTCTGTGCTTTGTAGCACAATGGGAGACATGTCACATTCTTTAAACAACGTGGTTTTTTGGCTTTACCGATCATTAGCACCGGTAAACGATGACTTCCACTGGCATTCGCGGCTACCAAAATTGTTACTCTCTCTTTGCACTTTTTAAACACAGGGGCAGCTGCTTCGCGCTGAGATGCAAGTGATTTTTGAGGCAATGATTTCCAGCATAAGCCAGTCTCATCGGCATTATACACATCGAGTGAATAATCTTCTTCTTCCAAAAAAGCCAAGAATGTTTCTTTAAAATTTTCAGCGGCAGTTGCATCTCCAATTCTCGTATGCCATGACGAGATTTAAAGTTTCTTAACCATCCCTGGCTAGCCTTAAAGTCAGGAGGACAGTCAAGTTGATTGTTGAACTGAAGTGCCTTTTCACACAATAGAGAACCAGAGATAGTTTCCCCTTTGCTTCTTCTTTGCACAAACCATATATACAAAGCCTCTTCCAATTTCAAATCTTTCGCATGTCTCATGGTTTACGTTTCTTCGACCCATTTTCACTATCCAATTTCGGTGCAAAACTCATAATTTTATCCTTGTTACTTTTGATGTCAGAGACGGTAGCTTTCCCAACATTGGAAATCCTCGCAAGTGAAGACACAGTTTCACCTTTTCCTAGTCTCTTGATAATTTCTGTTTTCGTTTCAATTGACAAAACATTGCGGTTCCTTTTATATGCTTTAGGCCTTCTGGAAGATTCCATATCGCACAGAAAAATACTTGCACACCAAAATTATTCTGCTGTAGTAGCAGACACAATTATTTTAAGTTGAACTGTCTGTTTAGCCAGTGTTCTGCCTAGAACGCATACGTACACTAGATTGGTAAACCAGATATTAACTGACTTTATGATCTGACTGACTTCCTGTACGTAAGCGACTGACCATTAGCCCATTCCATCCTCTACAAATTGTTCGCACACATTTGAAGCTTGCAGCATCAAAAGATTCAAAAATAAAGTCTAACATGACTGGTGGCGCCTGATTTTTTTTTTTCTCGAAAAAGTGTTCGGATAATTGGATGTTCGGATAATTGGGGTTCGGATAAATGGAGTTCTACTGTATAAACAATAAACTGATGGTCAAAATATTACTCCAATCTAAATATGCAGTCTTCTACCTCCAACGGAATTAGAAACAGAAGAGCTGGTGCAATTTGACTTCTAAACTTCATTAACAAACCTTTTCACTTTAGACAGTTCTGTTTGCTGAAATTCTAAACCATTATAATAAAACTTTTCACATCATGACAGCTCTGTTAGGTACACTTCTAAACCATTATAACAATGCTTGACTTTTCAGACTGTTCTGTTAGTTATCCTTTTTTCCCCCCTTACAACCCCTCTTCAGTTCTTAAACATGTAAATGGCCCCATTCAAAAAACTTTTATGGTCACAATTTGAAGTAACAAATACTACAACATTTTAAATCAAAACAAATCTGATACATGTCACATTTAATTAAATTTGTTTTAAACAAGTGCACAACCTGTAATACAGGTAATAATAAAATCCTTGTGCTATTTCAAATATTCATAACTTCTGTTCTATAGGTGATAAAATCAATCTGTAAACAGGGCCACAAAGATAATTAAATCAGGTTTTGTATGCAATGAGAGTGATTCATTAATTGTACTAGGATAACTAATGCAATTAATGGCTTTACTGAAAACCAACTGCACAACATGTTTGTAGAACTTCAGAATTGTATCTCACTTTGCATATGTAATGATGGTGGACATGTTAAGAAGTAACAATTCCAAGAATAAATGTATGCTGAACTTTAATAAATTCTTTCACTAACACTTTTTTACAGATTGATTTTATCACCTTTAGAACAGAAGTTATGAATTTTTGAAACTGCACAAGGACTTTATAATTACCCTGTATTTACAAATTCTTTAAAAATGTTGCAGAACCAACTTCATTTATCTCAAAACACCCAATAACAATGCCTCATGTGTTATCAAAACACTCAGGTTCTGCACTTCACTAATGCTAAATAAACATACTGATAGCTGAAGGCAGTACACTGCTATTCTTGATCATTTCTAAATTTTCTTCATAAAATGTGGATTAGCTCCACAAATAGTGAACAATTAACTTGACACAAGCTAGACCAGGGTTTGGCAACTGGTTGACTTCAATCTACTGGTAGATCTCAGGGGATGATTTGGTAATCTCTGTACGACGGAGGAGGGAGGGAAAAAACTAGACTTTTTAAGTTAGAATTTCAGACTAGCCCTCTCCCGCATGACATTTAAAAAACACGTTATCTTCAGGGTTGAAGGTTTCCAGTGAAAACCCAGGTGCTAGCTAAATAAAATTAACGTTATCCATGAACTGCATGAGATTGGAATGCCATATTTTCTTGGAAGTGAAGTTAACACTTAGAAAAACATTTTTATTTTTATTTTCCCACCACTCTGTATATGAAATTGCAGGAAGCATATTGCCTGAGAGAGAAAAAAGTTATATATACCATGTACTTATTCCAAATACTCTGAAATCTGAAAACAAACATGATTTTACAAAAGCAGCCCTTTAGATAGCTGTGTTTCTAAAGTAGATCTTCACAAGTCCTGGGGTTGCCTACTAATGTACTAGACTGCATCTTAATTCAGATTTCAATTCACAGACTGGAGATGTAAATTGCAAGCACACTGGGTAACATCACACTCAAATTACATCATTAATCTATACAGCATGAGGATGAATCATAACTGAGCACCCAGTTTACATGGCAATATGGGAAACTGATAAAATGGCATTACTGATACACTGGGTAACTATGTACCACCTTCTGGCTTTAACACTTTGATTACAAATATCACCATCACCAGATGATGCACACTGAAGAGAGGCTGCAATGGATATTCAATGTCTTATGTCTCTTGTCTTGATGGTACACAAAAATATGAATGTTAACAAGTCTCCAGACCTATTAAGGTCTTTTATATTTGGACATGCACCCTAATATAACCGACTAGGTTGAACGGGACGCGCCTCGCCAAAACGAGGCAAAATTTTATAATTAAAAAAAATTGATGGTACACTGTTAGACTCCTGTTCATCTCTTGATATTATGTTCCTACTTTTAGCACTATCTTCGACTTAACCATTTGCCTTCAACTCTACCTTCCATTATGGTCTCCAGCAAGGTGTTATATGTCTTTTCATACCGCCAAAATATTTGAACTGATCACCATTTTTTCATTCCTGGCTTTTCTAGGACTCTCTGTTGTTTTTCCTCTTTCTATATTTATTGTCACAATCATGAAGACTGAAATTCCATGAATTAATTTTTTTTAAACAAGCTGTTGTGATCATCAGTTGTTAATCTTTGTCTGTGATCACACTGTTTGTAAACAATTTGTCCTTAGCAATGCAAACAATAAAAAAAAATTATTATATTAAAATTAGTATTGTTGCTTAATAAGCAATAACTACTGTCTGCCACACTGGTATGCAGGAAGTGTTCAAATTAAGCAATAACTACTGTCTGCCACAGTGGTATGCAGGAAGTGTTCAAATTATTTGAATAAATAATACACGCATGAAGATATGTTCAGGCACTCATCAGAAATAAAGAAGTAAAAAACCAGACAACAGAAGAGAGGCTTACCGGAGAATCAAACCCAGGACTTTCCGAACGACACCATTGTCTAGCTACGGAAGCAAATCGCACTTATTTAAACCAACTTGTGGTCAGGTTTTTTCAGCATTTTAGATTAAATCTGATTAACCAAACAGCCAAACCACTAGGGGTTACAGGAAGTTAAAGCTTTAAAAATTCCCTGTACTTTTGAAGTTCTGATGACAGATAAAGACTCAACTTGATCCACACCGAAAAAACTATCTGGGTTGCCCCAGATATTATTTTTACACCTGAGATTGTACAGAATCAGTAGCAGCAGTTAATCTTTCAAATGGAAAAACCAAAACATGCTGGACTCACTAGTGTCAATAAAATCATACATATTATGGTAAATAACATTTCTTTATATATGGAAAGTTACAAATACAGTAGAACTCCATTTATCCGAACCCCATGGGACCGAGCATCGTTCGGATAATCAAATGTTCGGATAATTGGATTACATAATGTATCGAGTTACATGTACACATATTTCTAAAAATAATTAACCATCACAAGGAAATTACACTATAAAACATATTTACTTGTACTGTAATAATAATACCCACACTATATTAGATCACTGTATCACCAAAATCTTTCATTACACTGCAGTGCATGTACTACTTGTATTAATTATTTTTGTTAAGAAAGAGAAATGTTTTCAAAATAACATTACAAACGATTCAAAACCAGGCGCAACTTACGTATACATGTACTTGTACAGATGTAACCCACTATTTAAAATAATGAGGAATCCTCTTTTGCACCAAACTGGATAGTCTCCTTTTGGCTGCTAAGTCCTGCATTCTCTTCAACAGCAGAAGCTGTGTAGGACAGCTGTAATCTTCTTGCTCGTACCAAGCCATCGCTGTTTCTAGTGCTATAAAGGCCTCTTCAGGACATGGTCGACGTTTTGGGTTTTCTTCATAATCTACAAGTACATCATGTACTTCTGAGGTGTCTTCATCATCGGTCACTACATGTATTTGGTTTTCTTCTTGCACAAAAGACAAAATTTCTTCGTCATTCAAAAACTGAAAACCAGAATCATTATCATCTTCTAACCACATGTGTGCATCATCTTTGTCACAGGCCGAAAATCCGGGCATTGCTTGAGACAGTTCCACAACTTCATTTATACAATCATCATTTGTGTCCACTACAGTAGTTTCATTTCCTCCTTTTTTCCCAAGCAATCTATTCCAAGCCTTGTTGAGATTATCTTGTGACAGGGTGGTCCAAGCATCAGCTAACATGTATCAGCAATCTTTGAGATTAAGCTTTTTGGAAAACGCCACCACACTTTCTTCATCTTCAGCCAACAATAAACGACGCATGACTTCCTTCTTGTACATCTTTTTAAGCTTTGCTATAACACCCTGATCCATTGGTTGAATCAGTGCTGTTACAGTGGGAGGCAGAAAAATTACTTTAAAATTTGCATCAACTGCATTCAATGTATCCGTCTCTGGATGAGATGGTGCATTGTCCAGTAGAAGAATTACTTTTCCAGTTTTCTTTTCTTGTTCTCTCAACCTCTTTACATTTGGGATGAACTGATTTGTATACCAATCAAGAAATATTTCACTATTCATCCAAGCACTCTTCTGTGCTTTGTAGCACAATGGGAGACATGTCACATTCTTTAAACAACGTGGTTTTTTGGCTTTACCGATCATTAGCACCGGTAAACGATGACTTCCACTGGCATTCGCGGCTACCACAATTGTTACTCTCTCTTTGCACTTTTTAAACACAGGGGAAGCTGCTTCGCGCTGAGATGCAAGTGATTTTTGAGGCAATGATTTCCAGTATAAGCCAGTCTCATCGGCATTATACACATCATCGAGTGAATAACCTTCTTCTTCCAAAAAAGCCAAGAATGTTTCTTTAAAATTTTCAGCGGCAGTTGCATCGCTAGATAAAGATTCCCCTTGAATCTCCAATTCTCGTATGCCATGACGAGATTTAAAGTTTCTTAATCATCATCCCTGGCTAGCCTTAAAGTCAGGAGGACAGTCAAGTTGATTGTTGAACTAAAGTGCCTTTTCACACAATAGAGAGTCAGAGATAGTTTCCCCTTTGCTTCTTCTTTGCACAAACCATATATACAAAGCCTCTTCCAATTTCAAATCTTTCGCATTTCTCATGGTTTACGTTTCTTCGACCCATTTTCACTATCCAATTTCGATGCAATACTCATAATTTTATCCTTGTTACTTTTGATGTCAGAGACGGTAGCTTTCCCAACATTGAAAATCCTCGCAAGTGAAGACACAGTTTCACCTTTTCCTAGTCTCTTGATAATTTCTGTTTTCGTTTCAATTGACAAAACATTGCGGTTCCTTTTATATGTTTTAGGCCTTCTGGAAGATGCCATATCGCACAGAGAAATACTTGCACACCAAAATTATTCTGCTGTAGTAGCAGACACAATTATTTTAAGTTGAACTGTCTGTTTAGCCAGTGTATTGCCTAGAACGCACACGTACACTAGATTGGTAAACCAGATATTAACTGACTTTATGATCTAACTGACTTCCTGTACGTAAGCGACCGACCATTAGCCCATTCCATCCTCTACAAATTGTTCGCACACATTTGAAGCTTGCAGCATCAAAAGATTCAAAAATATAGTCTAACATGACTGGTGGCACCTGATTTTTTTTTTCTCGAAAAAGTGTTCGGATAATTGGATGTTCGGATAATTGGGGTTCGGATAAATGGAGTTCTACTGTAGTGACAATAACAGGATTTAAGTATGGGGACGGTGGCAACCCGTTTAAAAATTAGGTCCGCGTATTATTTCATAAGCACTACTGTGACTGAAATTAATCTTCTTCTCTAACCAGCGGCACTCGAGCTTTCTAGCTCTTTTGGCCCAATGACATGTCATTGCGAGGCTGGGGGGTCAGTGGACTTTCCTTCCAACCCAGTCAGGAGCTTCGCTCCTTCCCATCCACACGGGATTTATGTGCAGGAGCCGTTCAGGTTATTCAGTCAAATTTCCGGTCGTAAACATTCCTTCAAATGCTGACGCCCAGGTTTGAACCATGAAAACCTGGTCACCAGTACAACGCCGTAGCCATTACACCAGCGCGGCTCCCGACTGAAATTAATTTAGCTTCTTCTCTATGGTGATACAGCTGTGCCTTGTTTAAATCAATCAACTATTGACTTTAGTTGCCCATGAAGCACAAGTCCTCAATAAAAACATGCCACTCTCTCCTCTCCCACCCCGTCCACACAAGGTCCCTCTATACTCTCTTTATCCCTTACACTTCTGTCTCCAGTTCTCTTCTCCATGCATTTTAAAAAATCATCCTCTATTTCTCTTACCCGGGGTTTTCAGAACAGGGACTGTCTTGTAATGCAATAAGCTGGATGCCTTAATGAGTGTCCTTATCTAACACTAGCTTCTCCTCATCTCACTGGTTTTAGTCTTGCTCTATTCATCAGTTTCACATTAGTAATCTTGTCATACAGTTTTCATCTTGCTCTTTTCATCAGTTTCAAATTAGTAATCTTGTCATACAGTTTTCATTTTGCTCTTTTCATCAGTTTCACATTTAGTAATCTTGTCACACAGTTGTCGTCTTGCTCTTGTCATCAGTTTCACATTAGTAATCTTGTCACACAGTTGTTGTCTTGCTCTTGTCATCAGTTTCACAATAGTAATCTTGTCACACAGTTGTTGTCTTGCTCTTGTCATCAGTTTCACATTAGTAATCTTGTCACACAGTTGTTGTCTTGCTCTTGTCATCAGTTTCACATTAGTAATCTTGTCACACAGTTGTTGTCTTGCTCTTGTCATCAGTTTCACAATAGTAATCTTGTCACACAGTTGTTGTCTTGATCTTGTCATCAGTTTCACAATAGTAATCTTGTCACACAGTTTTCATCTTGCTCTTGTCATCAGTTTCACATTAGTAATCATGTCATACAGTTGTTGTCTTGCCCCTTTCATCAGCTTCACATTAGTAATCTTGTCACACAGTTTCAATCTTTCTATTCTGAGCAACATCCCTTTATGAAAGTCTGGTTATCTTTCTGGTTGTTCATGTTTCAGAGCCGTATAATAGGACTGACATGATAGAGTTGAAGACTCAGTTGTATTGGACTTGATTTCCTTTGAATTCAATATATTTCTCAATACAATGAAAGATTATCTTGCCTTATGCATTCTTGTTTTGATATTATCTGTTCCCCCAACTTTGTCTAAATTACTGCCAGGATAAACATATGATTCCACGTCTTATGGCAGTGTATGTCCCAGTGCAAGGTGGGTATTGTTTCTTAAATCTGAATAAAACTAACAAAATAATGCATTAACATAAAAATATTTCAGTTTTAAATAAATTATCAATTTAACAGAATGCTTCAACAACTCTATGGTATAGGGTCTAGTTCAAGTTAATAACATTGATGAATGAAGAATAATAACTAATAAAGCTAGACATCTATACAAATCACTACCAATAGTTCCCACATGAGGTCAAATAAACTCAAAGGCTGGGAGATGCCGAACTGTGGCTAACAAGAAAAGA
This sequence comes from Oreohelix idahoensis, assembly GCA_024509875.1. Taxonomy (NCBI): domain Eukaryota; kingdom Metazoa; phylum Mollusca; class Gastropoda; order Stylommatophora; family Oreohelicidae; genus Oreohelix; species Oreohelix idahoensis. The sequence continues at coordinate 227,172 of JAMPIV010001165.1, forward strand.
TATATGATCAAAGAAGTGCCAAAACAAAAAGATGGACAGGAAGCACAGAAATAAAAAAAAAGTCCCATTGCAGATACTACCACAGGGAAGTGAAGTGTTAGAGATTTCCTTATACCATGTCTCAGCTTTATGAGGTAAGGTGACCAGTTCCCGTCCTCACTGCCCCCCCCCCTCCCCCCCCTAACTAAAGAGTAGTCTTTTACCCATTCACAGCTGGGGAGACTGGAGCATGACTCTACTAGGTTTTGAGCCCAATAACTCGTGTCATGAGATCAAGTGTTTATAACAACCCTGCCAATCGGGCACTCTAGCATAGAAATGTGGCTTAAAAAGCTGGGATTTCTAAAATGGAAAGAAACAATTAAGGACAAAGAAGAATGGAAACATACTGTGTTTTCTGCAAATATTCTTAAGGTACCAGAATCAATTCTTTTTTTTTTTTCATTTTCTATGAGGGGTAAAAAAAAAAACAACAAAGAAATGAAAAAGCCGTCTTAAACTGGGTCTATTTTCAAGGTAAAGTAGTGTTGAATGAAACATAGTAAACTGATGAAAACTTGTACTGGCTTTCCAAAAATCACACAAATTTTGCATACTCATGAGCTGCCATCAATAACTAACATAAGGCTGAAATGCTCATGTGTCTCACAAGCCAGACACACATGCTCTTACTTGACAGACACACAACTCTTTTAACTGACAAGCAACTGGCAGAGTCATCCGCCAAGCACACATAATCCCTCAAATTCACTCAGTTGTTTATGTTGTTACTTGAGTGCCTTCATCAACTTTAGCTTTAACCAGAGGCTTGGCATCTGCGACAACATTCAGATTTTCATCATCTTTTTGTAACACAGATGTGTCTTGAGTATCAGATTCTTCCTCTTCTCCACTTTCTTCTTCTTCATCATCATCAGATTCACTCTGATCATCAGCCTGTGCCACATTAACCCGGTTCAAGTTGATGACAAGGTCTGCTAAGTCTTCACTGCTGTCTTCATCATCACTCGGTGGAAGGAGGTCTTGAGGTATCATCCCTTCCTCTTGCTGAGCTGGCTTGTGAGTGAATGCTTCAGGCCTGTAACAAACATATGGCATAAGTCCAAGATTGCATGTAAAATATTTAAGAAACAATCAGATTTCATGAAATAATTTTCAAATCAAACATTTATTTATTGCCATGATCCATCCAGTATTACACTTAAAGTAGGGTCAAGTGTGCATCGCAGAAAAGAGGTTAGATGTGTTATGTGTTAGTGTTGTAGGCAGTAGGGGTTTCCTGTATATGGATCCCTCCCCTTCATCCTAAGCCTAGTGAACTGTTTTCCATGAAAGGAGCAACCACTGTGGTGTCAGCCTCTTGGTCTCGCATAACCTCTCAAACCCAAGAATCGCTGTGCGTGGCGAAGTGCAACACCCTCTTCGATGTGGCCCTGGTCACTGTGATGTAAATCTCCAGTCTAAACACAATGGATATAGAGGAGCAAACCTCGATAATAAACCTGGTGCACTAACACCATGAACACCCATCCGTGGTTGAAAAGGAGCCAAAACTATACTAAATAGGCTTGGGGAATGGGAGGGTTGCTGGAAAGTGGCTCTGAGAAGCACGTGAGGATTCCTTGGGAGAGCCCAGAACCACAGCACAGCCACGTGGAACCCTGCATTTTTGGAGAGCCTCTGTGGGTGACGGAGAATGCACAGTATGCCACCTCACCTTTTCCCCAACTGCTAACTTAAAACCAGACATGGGGTCCTCTAAATGAATTGCCCGGGAAAGAAACTTGGTCCATTTTGAAGATAACACCAAGCATTCTACAACTTGGCATTGGCTGCTAAAGAGTGACGGGCTTAGCAACCCTAGATAATCAACAACAACACTTACATGTAGCCTGTGTGCTCCATATATCATTCTAAAAACATGCAACTTGTGTATGTATGTCTCACACGGCTGAACTACCAATGTGGAACTCTCTGCTCCAGATATGGTAAATCTATTAAGTGGCAACCCTGTGCTTGCAGGGCTGGTTACTAGATGTCTAGTTCTGAAACAGTCTGTGTTTTGGGTATTTTTTTTGTCAGAGTAAATTTTATGTTTTCATAAAAGTACCGACATCTCAGGCGTTTTTTAATGAAATATTTATATTCAGCTGAGCAATATTTCGGTTAAACCACATACACACAAAAATAATAAGATGCAAAATCACCAAAATCCTGGCCTTACTAATCACACAGAGATGGACTGAATGTCGGTAAACTGTGTAATGTTCTTAAAATATAGGTAACTGAATTCTGGGTTCAAAAACTAGTTCAAAAACACTAATCTACACAACTGTAATGCCTAAGGTGCTGATACTATTTCAATTAAAGGAGTAATGAACACTTCAGTAATTCATAAATTAATTTGTGAGAAGAACCAGAAGATCATAACTCATTCCAATGGCCACTATTTACACAACTCCATGAGGTCAGTAATGAACACCTTGTCATTGATAATGAAAGCAGTCAACAGTTTTAGTGATATTTAAGTGATAGCAAAAAGATCTAACACTCCTTAAGAAAAAATACTGATGATACGTTTAATTTTTGGAATGAAGGTCAAAGATACATTTGCAAAGACTACATCTCTGCTTATCTGGTTAAGACATTCACTGCAGAAGATTTGCAAGTTATCACAAGAGTGCGTGCTTAATTTTCTCAAACAGAACCAAAGAATAGTTAATACTGTAACTGTCAGACTAAGGAGGGATGGGCATGGGGCACGCTACTTGATCCTGTAGAAACTTCCAAGCCAACAAAAGCTTAACATATATGAACAAGTCAATCAAAGCAAATTACTTAATCACTCCTCCTACATTAAACAAGCAAGTGAAAACTGCACAGGTGGCAGCACAAATTAAAAACTATAAAACTGGCATCCTAAGATTGTGCAAAACAAGGTGGAAGTGAATGGAAAGGAAAAAACTGAACACAGGAAATAATGCTGTGGGAAATAGAAAGTGACCACCTACCCATCCTCACCACCATCTCACAGGGTAAAACTAAAACGAAAGCCAAAAGACAGCCAAAGTGGAACTACGCTCGAGCAAACTGGCAACACTACAAACTCGCATCAGACCAGCTCCTCACTGAAATAGACATGAACCAAAACATTAATACCTTGAACGAACAGATCTCTGCAGCCATACTGCAGGGGCAAACAGGCAATCCCCAAAGGCAGTCGTATCAAATACAGCTTCTTCTGGAATGAGGAATTAGAACACCTAGTACAACTAAGAAGCAAGGCATGGAAAACAGCTCAGAAAAATCCAAGCCGTGAAAACAAAACCACGTACAACAGACTCACTGCGCAGGTTAAGCTAGCGAGCAAAACAGCCAAAATGGAAACCTGGACAGAAAAATGTGAAAAACTCAATCTCAATAAAGATGGGAAGAAAGCATGGAAACTCACTGACAACATGGCCGGGACATCCCACAGGGGAAACCCAACCCCTATCAAACTTCCAAACAATAATGCAGCTAACAAACAGAGAGAAAGCCCGAGCCATAAATCTATTCTTTGCTGAAGTCAATAAAACATATAAAAGAGCCATTCTAGATAAAGCCACCAAGACACTTACAAAATGCATAAAAAAGCATGCAAAGCTGTGGACAGTATCTTTGATAAGGAATTCACTATAGCCGAACTACAATCCAGTCTCCTAAAGACCAAACTCAAAAAAGCACCAGGGCCAGACCAGGTTACCAATGACATGATAGTTAAACTTGGGTAAAAGGGTCTACTGATGATCTCGGAATTCTTAAACAAGACGTGGAGAAGTAGCACTGTACCTACAGGATGGAAAATGGCTAACATTATCTTAATTCTCAAAAATGACAAACCACCAAGCGAAGTCAGTAGCTACCCGCGCATCTCCCTGACTTCGTACATTGGTAAAATGGCAGAACGTATGATAAATGCACGCCTCTACTGGTGGTTAGAGAAAGGGAAAGCCCTCTATCCTAACCAAGCAGGATTTAGAAGAGGAAGACAGGCTGTTGACCAGGTAATCCATTTGGTGCCACAGATTGCTGATGCTTTCCAGGATAAAAACCATGTAGCCGCAGTTTTTGTTGACCTCAAGCAGGCATACGACCGAGTATGGAGAGATGGTCTATACTTCAAGATGCAGAAGATGGGCACAGAAGGAAGAATGTTTCGCTGGATAAAAAATTTCCTCACGAATCGAACGATCTTCACAGTGTTCAACGGAACAATATCAGGAAAAAGAACATTCCAAGAAGACCTCCCACAAGGCTCGGCCCTAAGCTGCACCCTTTTCCTCATATACATAAACGACCTGGCAGGCCACTTTGAATTACCCAGTGCCCTGTTTGCTAATGACCTAGTCTTATGGGCAGAAGGGAAGTCCCCTTTGCAACTGAAGAAGAAACTAAACCGTGCACTGTCCGCTCTAACAACCTATTGCAGCTTGTGGAAAATGATGATCAACATGAGTAAGACAGTCTACACTAGATTCACACTCAGCAACAAACCAGTAAGAAGAGAATCCAGTTACTGGATTTAAAACTTGATGATACAAAGCTAGCTAAAGTGAACAATCTGACTTATCTGGGGATACAGCTAGATACGAGACTCGCATACAAAACACATGTTGAGTCTCTAATTGCAAAGGTCTCTAGAAGGGTGAACCTCATAAAGCAATTGGCAAGCACTGATTGGGGAGCCAATTAGTGCACCCTACGACAACTGTACTTGGGATATGTGCACTCAGTTGTGGATTACTCTCTACCCCTGCAAGCCACTTTGAAACTAGATCACATACAAAACAAGGCACTCCGATTCATCTGCGGAGGCTTGCGAACTACCCTGACCAGCGCATGTGAGATTTCTGCCAATGTGGAACCCCTAGAACTAAGGAGAGAGAAATAAGTTATCATAACGGCAGAAAGGTTCTTGCGAGCTGACAAGGATGACCCCTGCAAAAATGTTATCAGTAACCACAACTCCAAGACCTACCCTGATGAAAACACTTGCCATGGAAACCATCTGACAATATGAAGAAGATATTATCCATGCTTACACAGACGGATCAGCTTTTAAAGCAGCCATAAATGGTGGATATGGGGCCATAATCATCCTACCCAATACAGAAGAGCCCATCAAAATTGCAGGCCCCTGTGGTACCTGATGCACAAACTACAAAGCCGAAGTAGTCGCCATTCAGAAAACCCTAACTAGAATCTCTGAACCAAATGAAATTGAACCAAACGATGTTGTAGTATTCTCACTCGCAGGCTGCCCTCTTGGCAATAGAAAACTGGAAAACCAACTCAATCAATACTATCCAGAAGGTTCAAGAAACATGCCACAAAATTATGAACTTGTATGGAACAGAAATATACATGCAATGGATACCTTGCCACATGAACATCAAATTGAATGAAGAAGCTGATAGACTGGCAACGAAGGGAGCAAAAATTCCACAAATTGACCAAACATCGAATATGTTAAAATAAAACAAATAATCAAAATCAACTCTAAAGAAGATTGACTGAACACTTGGGCACTGGCTAAAACAGAAAAAGAAGAGTCTTCATACACCTAACAGCCCCAAATAAGGAAGATGCTAGTAACCATATCGAATGAAGATATGAAACCAAAATTTTCAGACTGAGAACAGGTTACTACACTAAATGGCCACAGAAACAGAATGCGTTCACAAAATATAGCTAAATGTAGACACTGCCCAAACCCATTGGAGACAGTAGAACAGCATCTACTACAGTGCCTTGCACTCCAAGGAATGAGACAACTCCTACCACACAACCCATCCATACACTTTATGGCAGCCCAAAACAGCTTATATGAGCTGCGCAGTATCACATAATGGCATCAAGGTCACCAAGAGCTGACGCTCAATGACAGTGGATCAAAGTCAAGTCAAGTGCATGAGGGGAAAAGCACACATCATAATGAATATGTGCCTCTAATGTTGTCAAAAGAAGATCAGAAAGTACTTCCAATTGGAAGCAATGGGACGCACAATAATATAAGAGAGACTCAAAACCTGCAAAAAAAAGAAAATAAAGATAATCATTATTGCATCAACTAATGACAATGAATAATCCATGAAAGAAAAATTTGACACCAGACTATATAAACTACCATGGTTAATAAGAGAAGAAATGACATCACAGTTTTGATGAGTGACTTAAATGCAAAGACAGGAGCAAATAATCAACAGCTGCTTTGAAGAAGTCATGAGAAAAACATGGCCTTTTGACAAAGAACAAAAATGGCAACAACTTCTGAGCTTCAAATCAACTTGCTGTGGAGGAGAGGGGGGAGAAGAGTATGATTCCATAAAAGAAACACAGTCCATATATATATAAGAATTATATAAAAATCAAACCTAGCACAAGGATATGAATTTTCAACTTAAATGCCATGACAGTCCTATTACATGACTGAAAATTGGAGAACAATAATGACAACCAAAAAGTTAGATTTTCATTAATGAGTGTTTGCATAGAATAAATATACATATTAATAAATAAAACGGTGTTGAATTAGTTTTACAAATTAACGACTTGCTTGACTCTGTTATTTATTGGCTTTCCTCTATTTCAGACTTCTTTATTACATCCGTTGCTTTTTCGCTATCTTACTTTAATGAAGTTTGCGTTTCGTTTCGTGTTCTATTTGTGTATTTTTATGACGTCACTTTCATTCATGATTTGACGCCATTGTGATCAGTGTTCATAGCTTCACTAGATCTTTTAGCGAACATTATCATAGCAGGGCCTCTTGTTTTGTTATTCCATTTTCTGCTTTTGATTTTCGTTGATTGTTGAATTTCTTGTATTGATAATTTTGTTGGGTTTGTATTTTCCTTGCTTTATTATTGCTCTTCACCTGTGTTGTTATAGTTCATTTATATTGCGTGATTGGAATGTCTACAGTATTTTTCTCTAACCTGTCTATATTTATTGTCCTTGTTGCCTGTTTGTAACTGTGGCTGACGAAGGGTGAAACCTGAAATGTCCTGTGTTTCCCATGTACTGTTAATTTGTAAAACTGATTTAATATCGCTTTATTTGTTAATATATATATTCATTTCCTTACCAGTTTTACAGCAGCATCCTAATTTATTTGCATAGAATAGAAGGGTTAAAATGATGACAAAATCACAAATGTGAAACTGATAGAAAGAATCAGACAAATGCCAGTGGAACAAGGATTGAGGAAAAGATACTGGCATCAGATACTCAGGAAACTAGCTAATTGCATAACAAAGCAAATCTTGTTCTTTCTCATTCTTACCCACGAGCCGTACGGTGCGCCAGATTATCCTATAAATCTACCCGTGGGTGCATGGTGCTCCCACCTGATACAAGTTTCAAATATGAACGAAAATTTAGAAAATAAGTGACCATAACTTGTTTAAATCAAGCAAACACTTCCTGTAGACTACCTGTTTTGAACTGGTAGTGAAATGAGTATTCTGGTGCTTAATGTTTTTTTTTACTGTTATCAATTAATGACGTCATTAGGCTGTTTCGTTTACAAGTAGTGAAGTCACATAAATAACAGTCATAAACTATCAAAGGATCAAACGCAATAGATTATTTCTAAATGAATTTTAGCATTTTCAATTCCGAGAAGGACGTTTAACAAATTTGATATTTTTAAGTAATTAATTAAATTGCGTGGGACAGGATGGTGTGAGATTCCAGTTCAGCAATATATGACTTCACCAAAAAAATCATAGAAATTAGAATGTTTGTTTGTGATCAAACTTCTTGGATTAATTTTCAACTAAATTTACGTTTCGATCCCTAGGCTTTTACCATCAAGGAATTAAGTCGAGTTGAAATATTTAGGTGTAAGTGCACAATTTTGACCGATTTTTGGTTTTGATTTTTTATGGTTTCTATACTTCGCAAGACGTGACGTAAATAATTATTACATCACAGAAGAACTCAACATTGTTTTACCACATTCTTCGGCCAATTTCCTCAAGTTTGATGCATAATGCATGTATCTGCCAAATTAATATCTGTGTCTACTGCCTGCTTTTAAAACACCACTTGCAGCAAACTAATGCCTCCATTTTGGGGCCTGGGTAAAACCGGAAAACTGCATGGGTTAGAATGAGTTACTCCCCGGGGCTAGCAAAATAGAGACAAAAAAAAAGCATGGAGACAGGAATTGAGGCTGACATGTAAAGGATAAAGCCTGAAACAAAGCAGCAGTGGTTTCTGTTGTAATCTGTTTATATTATAATGAGGCTGGCAGATATGTGATGGCCCAGTGTGACATTCCATTTTATCTTGGTATTTGATAATATTGGTCAAGCAAATCTAGGGTAATAATGGTTCAACTGTTAAATGGTAACTGGAACACAGCAACTTGTGAAATAATTGTAGATCACTCCTGTTGACGATTCTTGACAATTTATTTACATGTTCCACAACACACGACTCCACATGATAATCATAATTCATATACACTCTTGTTCAACCAGGCCAAACCACAATGGGCCATCAAAGTTCATGCCTATGCTAGGAAACTCTTTACAGAGCGATACAACAGGATGCAATCTGATCATCAGAAGACACCCCCCCATCGGACAAGTGTTTCGGCCCAGTATACTCCTTTACACTCTAAGGGGGACGGGCCCACTTGGGTCATGACTCCCAAGTGTCTCAGCCTCCTGTTGTCTTGTATTGAAAATGAACCCATTTCACTTTGGTAGCAACTTTAAAATCCACAACTCCGCCAGCCGTGGAGGCAATTGTGAAAGTAACAAAGAGAAGACAAATTACTCCGTTCCATCGCACACAACTAGGGACAGACACGGGCACACCTGCGTGAAGCCAACAAGGCAAGCCACTGCGCGCTAGCAACTGAAATTCTGTGCCTAACGCCTCTTATAATATACACCGCCTGTTGCTCGTCAGTCACAACCCTTTCATCAGTACAATGAAAAACTCAATGTACTGGACTTAGAAAAATTCCTGGTGTTTTCTGTACCACAGAGTTTACTGTCACGCTTTCCATAGCCCATTGCGGTTGTTCCACAGCCAGCATGATGCCTTTTCGGCAGTGTCACTAAGCCTCTTCAGTGCCCTCGTTCTCAACTGTCCCCTCAGCCCCAACAGTTTCAATAAATCATACACTGAATCAGCCACGAGCCCTCTTGCGCCCACCTCAACAGCCATGACCCTTGCAGTGAACCCATCGTGTCTCAGATCCGCGGCCAGATCATTATACTTGGCCGCTTTGAACGAATGTTGCTCGTCCAATCTGGATTCAAATGGCACGGTCAGTTCAATCAGTATAACCTGAAGCGATGCTGAAGAATGAAGCATTATATCCAGCCGTCTCCGCGATTTTCTGATACTCTCTGGATATGCCCCTCGTCCATGTAGGTCTACCGCCATCTCCCAGTCGTTTGTACAGTCAAGAAGAGATGGTAAACTGCTACCTGGTTTACTCAGTTTGGGGTGTGCTGACTTTCCTGCCCTCAGAAAGTATGTATTTGTGGTGCTTAGCCTGGCTTTGCTATTCGCCTTCATCCTTGCCAGATCTATTGTCGCAGCAAGCTCATTTAGCACTTTGTTGTGGCGCCAAGTGTATCGCCCTTGTCCTAATGACACCTTACACGCTGAGAGTATGTGTTCAAGAGTCTGCCTCCCCTGGCACAGGATGCACTGCTCATCATCTGACTTTCCCCATCAAACAAGGTTTGTGGCCGACGGCAGCAGGTCATACATTGATCTAACAACGAAGCTGAGCCTAAGAGGTGCCACATGCCATATATCATTCCATGTCAAGGATCTCTGCAGGGCTCCTTCCCATGTAATCCATTGGCCTTGTTGGGCCTGCTGCACTGCTTTTTGCAACCTCTTATCATTCTCAGCTCCTCGTATCTCCTGAACTACCATGTCTCTGCGCTCCCTGCTTGATGCCTTGGACCACCAGCGGATGTCTCCATGACCAAATCCCTGTCTATTCTTTTGTGTGTATCCGCTTACCTCCCTCAGTTTGAGCGACTCTTGGGCAGCATCAACAGCTTTTTCCACTCTCCACTTCCTTCCCGTTTTCAGTGTAAAACTATGGCAGTAATGGTGCTTTCATCACCGATCTGTCTGGTACAAGTCCGCGATATAATTATGTGGTACTCAAGCGTACTCTATTGACACAATACGTCCATGGTCAGTAATAAATCTCTGTCATACATATAAGTCAACACCTCCCTTGTATGCAGACACACTGGCGGACATAAGGACATCAGCAGGAACACACATGAAATGCAGCCATTCCAGCTGGATACACTTCCTAAAGTCAACTGTCATTACTCTGAACGGCATAGTGAGAAGGAGATTGATCACAAGAGAAATGGTGTTGTCCTCAGGACATGAGGAGGAAAGAGCCCACCACAGTGAAGGGGTGGCTCTAATGCTGTCTAGGGAAGCACAGAAGGCACTTATAGAATGGGAAGCAATGGGACCGCCGAATTATAAAAGCAAGGTTTAAATCAGCCAAAAAGTAAATATAAACATCATCCAATGTTATGCACCAACAAATGATAAAGAAGAATCTGAGAAAGAAAACTTTTACACCAGACTACAAAGTGTCTTGGACAAAAAGAAAAGAAAGGACATCACAATTTTGATGGGGGACCTAAATGCGAAAATAGGAACAGACAACACCGGCTTTGAAGAAATCATGGGAAAGCATGGATTAGGTATGATGAACAAGAATGGGGAACTATTAGCTAACTTCTGTGCTTCAAATCAACTAGCTATAGGAGGAAGCATATTTCCACATAAAAGAATACATAAAGCAACATGGATATCACCTGACCACAGAACTGAGAATCAGATTGATCACGTATGCATAAGTAAGAAGTTTAGGTCATCACTGCATGATGTAAAAGTATGTAGAGGAGCAGATGTGGTATCAGACTGCCATCTTCTGTTGGCTAAAACAAAATTAAAACTCAAGAAATTTACAACAGTATATAGCTATAGACAACAGTATAATGTGGGATATCTAAGAAATCAGGAAATTAGAGATAAAATTTTCAATCATAGTATCCAATAAATACCAAGGACTCCAACAGCTGGAAGATGAAGCAGATACGGAAGACCACTTGCAATAAAAAAAAAATATTTGGAACGAGACATGTGAAGAAGTACTGAGAAAAAGAAACATCAAAAGAGGCAATAATGACCAAGTAGAGAAGAAATAAAGAAACCCATAAAGCTTCTGAAAGATGGAACAGCAACTGGTCCAGATGGCATTCCAGCAGAGGCCATCAAAACAGATATTGATACCTCTACAGAGATATTATACAAACTACTTGGCAAAGTCTGGGAGAGAGAGGAAATACCAGCAGAATGGAAGAAGGAAGGTTATCTGGTCAAGTTGCCTAAGAAGGGAAATTTACAAGAGTGCACAAATTATAGAGAAATAATGTTACTATCAGTGCCAGGAAAAGTATTAAACAGAATCATCTTTGAGAGATTAAAAGAGTCCACAGACAAGCAACTGAGAGATGAACAAGCAGGTTTTCGACAAAACAGGTCCTGTACAGACCAGATAGCCACACTGAGAATAATAGTTGAACAAAGTCTGGAATGGAATTCACCGCTATACATCGGATTCATGGACTATGAAAAGGCATTTGACAGTGTAGACAGAGAATCACTTTGGAAATTGATGAGGCCTTATGGAGTTCCCATGAACATTAACTTAATAAGGAAGACCTATGAAAACATGACATCCACAGTTCTTCATGGACAACTTACAGAACCGTTAAGGATTAATATGGGAGTGACACAGGGATGCCTCTTGTCTCAATTTCTTTTCTGACTAGCTATAAATTGGGTTATGAAAACATTGACATCACAAAACAGAAATGGAATCCAGTGGAATCTGACTAAACAGCTTGATGATCTGGATTTTGCAGATGACTTGGCTCTTCTGTCCCATAACTATAATCAGATGCAAGAGAAAATGAAAATTCTCGATGAGAGGTCACAACAAGTAGGCCTGAAAATACACAGGGAAAAGACAAAGATTATGAGAATAAATGCAAGAAATGTTAACAAGGTTGAAGAAACACCACTAAAGGATGTCGAATCATACATATCTTGGCAGTAATATAGACAAATTTGGAGGGACAGACAATGATATCAAAATAAGAATACAAAAAGCAAGAGGAGCTTTCATTGCATTGGGAAACATATGGAGAACAAGAGAAATCAAGTCCAACACGAAAATAAGAATCCTAAACTCAAATGTCAAGTCAGTCCTATTGTACGGCTCTGAGACATGGAGAGCAACAAAAACAACAACCAAAAAGCTACAGACTTTTATAAACGGGTGCTTGTGTAGAATAGAAGGACTGAAAGGTATGACAAAGTCACAAATGTGGAATTGATGACAAGAACCAGACAAGTGCAAGTGGAACAAGAGTTGAGAAGAAGACGCTGATTATGGATTGGACACACATTGAGGAAACCTGTTCATAGGATTACAAGGCAGTCCTTGTTCTGGAATCCACAGGGAAAGAGAGGCAGAGGTAAACCAAAAAACACATGGAGAAGAGAACTGGATACAGAGGTGATAATGATGAGGAAAACATGGAAAGAGCTTGAGCGGATGGGACATGAAGACTTGGCATGTGTTTGTTGAAGGCCTATGCTTCTCGGGGAGCTAAAGGGCATTGATTGATTGATTGATACATATAAGTCAACACCTCCCTTGTACGCAAACACACTGGCGGACATAAGGACATCAGCAGGAACACACATGAAACACAGCCATTCCGGCTGGATACACTTCCAAAACTCAACTGCTTATTCTGAACGTGCGTCTACGTAATTATTTTATTTGACGTCATTTCAATCTAGTGACATTCTTGCTGAGCACCGCGATGGTTCAAAATCATGAACATATTGCAGTGCGCAAAAAGAGGCGCAACACCCAGGCAAAAGCCTATATGCAAGTAACCACAAATGGCACCCCCTGCATGGAAATATAGCTGACATTAAGGCAGCAAGAATAAAGAGGGCGATGTCATGGATGGCACAGGCAGGGGCAACAATCAAGCAGGTGACCACAGTTGAAAATATATTTAAAGGGGAAGAGTGGAGTAAATCAGATGAAAACTGGATTAACTACCAGCAAGTCATTATCAGCCTTGGTAGAGAGTGCAGAACTTGGGGCAATGAGAAAAGCAGGACTGGAAATTAATCAGCTGATACATGATCATGCCAGGGATAATGATGCCACTGTGTATTCTGAAGGGTCTATGATCCATGGTGAGAAATCAGGTTGGGGCGACTCTGCTAGGGTAAAGGGTAGAATCGTTGCACAACCTAGCAGGGCTTACAAGATAACTTCCAGCATGAGAATGGAGGTAGAGGAAGCTACTGCAGCTTTAACGTGGATGACTGAACCTTCATTAACAAAGGCAGTCATTGTGTCAGACTCTCAGTCCATGCTTCGAAAGGTTCAAAATGGTTGGCTACAGCATGAATGGAAAACATTCATAGAAGCTTTGAATGTACAGGAACTGGTGAGGGTCTACTGTCCTAGTCATGCAGTGATACGTGGTAATGAGAGAGCTGACAGACTAGTATCAAGCGCACCCACAGTGGGGGACACTAAATATGGATAAAGGAGAGATACTGAGAACAATTAATGATCGCCTGTTAGAGAACAACACTGCAATAGATGAATTGCCAAGGTTAAAACTGTTGGAATTTGGCATCAAACGTAAGGCTAGCAGAGATGGATGTATGAGAGGTTGCTTCCGCCATGTATACAACCAGCGAGCTACAGGAACAGTTAGCATTCACTGTTCGACATATACTGAAGGAGACTGGGCACCTATGGGTTTGCCCGGAGTGCAATGATGTTGACTCTGTTCAACAATGACATGTCTGGGGGAGCAGTAGGTTTTTTTTATAGACCTCATGGGGCTATATGAGGCAGAAAATATTGAGTGATAAAATCTACTGGATTATGATGGACGTGAAAAGATTCCATAAATCATTTGTCAACATTAGCAATTACATTTTAATGATCCTAATGAAAAATTACTCGAAAACAACACATGATAGGAAACTATAAAGAGTGATACAACAGGAGGCAATCTGATCATCAGAAGTGGTCCCCCTGTCGATCAAGTGTTTCAGCCCCTTAACTCTTACAGGACGACGAGCCAGTTATATTGGTCGATATTTCTAGCTTCTAAAGACGGGAAGCCAGAAATCTTGGCTCATGGGTTTGAACTAAGTTTTTGTTTAGTTTCATCCCAGTTAGAAGTTTTCGATGACTGGGAAGCGGAAGTATAGCCATTTTTATTATTATTTCTAAAGCGGAAGAGTGATAGCGTCACTCTTTCTATTAAATTCAAAACGATTCCGATTGCATCCTCGTGTTTTTTTTTAAGAAATTTGGGTTACCTATTTTCGATACATATTTTCGAAGGCATCTAATTCATCTTCTCGAAAGCGACCTGCTCGTTTAAGTGCTCAGCAGGCCCTTAGTTTGCTAGAACGGCTATAGCAGTAGTGATTTTAGTGCTAATTTGATGAATAATTCGTCTTTCAGTGATGTCGATTCAGAGAATGAAGGTAGGCCTATTATGTTAGAAAGAGTGGGCGTGGTTCTATCACCTAACTTTGATTCTTCAACATCAGACCCAGTAGGACCTAATTTAGTTTTACAAGAAGGGGAAAGACGAAAACAGGAGTGTGTCAGAAATATAGAACTAACAACGAATAGCTTTAGATTTCAACCTAAAGACGGAAGAGCAGTGGGTGTGTCCGCAAATTTAGGCCTAAATGAATCATCTACCCCGATCCAGTGTTTTGAAAGCCTTGTATCATCAGCTGTAAGGGAGGAAATTTTAAAAAGCATAAACTGCTTTGCAGAAATTGAAGTACAGAAGCATACATGGAAAGTAGTTAGAGTATAAACTTGATGTGTGGTTTATTTCCAAAATGGATATAGTTTACAGTGATTTCTATATTGGATGGTGGATTAGCTTCAATAGGTAAGTCTGATATGTTTGTTTTGTTTTTTGTTTAGTAAAATATTTTTCTGTCTCGTCTTTAACTACTTTATATTCATCATAAAAATTTTCACAATCTTCATTCATTTTCCTTTTTAAATATCTATAACATGACTATATTCAGTTAAAAACTTTGAAATAACTGACTCTTACATGGTAACACTATATGCAAAACCTGTGCCGCAGAAAATTTGTGACAAAAGAGTGTCTTTCCTTTTCTTGAAGCCAATTGAAAAGTAGTTAGAGTATAAACTTGAGCCATATGTATTTTATTTCCAAAATGAATGTAGTTTACAAATATTTGTATCTTGGATAACATAAATGATGCATTAGCTATCTTGAGTGGGTAATTCTGATATGTTTTTTTTTTTTTGTCAAATTTATTTTCCCAGTCTCCAACTACTTTATACTCATAAAAAATTTTTTTAAATTATAAACTGAACATATTCAGAATCCTCATCCATTTTCCTTTTTAAATATATATAACATGACTATATTTGTTAAAAACTTTGAAATAACTGACACTTATATGGTAATAGTATATGAAAAACCTGTGCCGCAGAAAATTTGTGACAAAAGAGTGTCTTTCCTTTTCTTGAAGCCAATTGAAAAGTAGTTAGAGTATAAACTTGAGCCATATGTATTTTATTTCCAAAATGAATGTAGTTTACAAATATTTGTATCTTGGATAACATAAATGATGCATTAGCTATCTTGAGTGGGTAATTCTGATATTTTTTTTTTTGGTCAAATTTATTTTCCCAGTCTCCAACTACTTTATACTCATAAAAAAATTTTTTTTTAAAATTATAAACTGAACATATTCAGAATCCTCATCCATTTTCCTTTTTAAATATATATATAACATGACTATATTGTTAAAAACTTTGAAATAACTGACACTTATATGGTAACAGTGTATGAAAAACCTGTGCCGCAGAAAATTTGTGACAAAAGAGTGTCTTTCCTTTTCTTGAAGCCAATTGAAAAGTAGTTAGAGTATAAACTTGAGCCATATGTATTTTATTTTCAAAATGAATGTAGTTTACAAATATTTGTATCTTGGATAACATAAATGATGCATTAGCTATCTTGAGTGGGTAATTCTGATATGTTTTTTTTTTTTTTGTCAAATTTATTTTCCCAATCTCCAACTACTTTATACTCATAAAAAAATTTTTAAAATTATAAACTGAACATATTCAAAATCCTCATCCATTTTCCTTTTTAAATATATATAACATGACTATATTTGTTAAAAACTTTGAAATAACTGACACTTATATGGTAATAGTATATGAAAAACCTGTGCCGCAGAAAATTTGTGACAAAAGAGTGTCTTTCCTTTTCTTGAAGCCAATTGAAAAGTAGTTAGAGTATAAACTTGAGCCATATGTATTTTATTTCCAAAATGAATGTAGTTTACAAATATTTGTATCTTGGATAACATAAATGATGCATTAGCTATCTCGAGTGGGTAATTCTGATATGTTTTTTTTTTTGTTTTTTTTTTTTTTGGTCAAATTTATTTTCCCAGTCTCCAACTATTTTAAACTCAAAAAAAATTTTTTTTAATTATAAACTGAACATATTCAGAATCCTCATCCATTTTCCTTTTTAAATATATATAACATGACTATATTTGTTAAAAACTTTGAAATAACTGACACTTACATGGTAACACTATATGAAAAATCTGAGTCGCAAAAAATTCCTTGCGTAAAACATGGGAAAACCCCTACGTCCTGAAAGAGTTAATCTCCTTTACACTTAGGTCATGACTCCCAGGTGCAGCTTTCACATTCCCTCCTATTTTCTGCCAGCTGGAGGCAACTGTGAAAGTAACTCCTATGTTGAAAACAAATTACTGTCTCGAGTTACATAGCCCGCTGCGGTTGTTCCACAGACAGCATGATTCCTTTTCCGCAGTTTCACCGAGCCTCTTAAGTGCCCTTGCTCTTGCCTGTCCCTTCAACCGCAGCAGTCTCAGTAGATCATACACTAAGACAGCCGCAAGACCTCTTGCACCCACCTCAACAGCCATGACCTTTGCAGTGAACCCATTGCGTCTCAAGTCAGTAGCCAGATCATTACACTTGGCCACTTTGAACGAGTGTTGCTCGTCCAATCTGGATTCAAATGGCACGGTCAGCTCAATCATTATAATCTGGCACGATGATGCGGAATGCAGCACTATTTCTGGCCGTCTTCGAGATCTTCTGATACTCTCTGGATAAGCCCCTAGCCCAGGTAGGTCTACTGCCATCTTGCAGTCATTTGCACAGTCAAGAAGAGACTTTCCTGCTCTCAGAAAATATGTATTTTCAGTGCTCGGTCTACTGTATCAGCCAGCTCATTTAGTCTTATGTTGTGGCGCCATGTGTATCGCCCTTGCCCTAATGACACCTTGCAAGCTGAGAGCACGTTCTGCCTCTCATGACACAGAGGGCACTGAGCATCATCAGACTTTCCTCATCTCAAGGTTTGCGGACAATGGCAGGAGGTCATACATTGATCTGATAATGAAGCTGAGTCTAAGAGGTACCATATGCCATGTATCATTCCAAGTCAAGGACCTTTTCAGGGCTCCTTCCCATGTAGTCCATTGGCCTTGTTGGGCCTGCTGCACCGCTTTTAGCATTCTCTTATCATTCTCAGCTCCTTGTATCTCCTGAATTACCATATCTCTGCATTCCCTGTTTGATGCCTTGGACCACCAGCAGATGTCACCATGGCCAAATCCTCATCTATTCGTCTGTGTGTATCCGAGTACCTCCCTCAGCATGAGCGACTCTTGGACAGAACCAACAGATTCATCCACTTTCCACTTCCTTCCTGTTCTCAGTGTGGGCTGAATGGACTTAACTAAGTCATCTGCTGACCCGCACAGCATCATTGCGAGCCTTGCCTTTCCTGCTTTGTATTCTTCAACAACTGACTTGAAGGGAAGCACAAGCAAGCTTTGCCTTCTTGCAGTACAGTGCTACATCTGACAGACCTGGTGGTACTCCTAGCCTTTTCCTCATGAACTTGTTGACCTTTTGCTCTATAGCTTCCACTGTACTGGCGCTTATTTCATATATAAGCAGTGGCCATAGCAACTTAGGTATCAACATGAACTGAAGGCACCACAGTTTGAACTTTCCTAGGAGTCTGCTTTGATCTATGATCTGTAGTCCTCTGTCTGTCATTTCTATTGTCTGTTGAACTGTCTTTGAGTCGTTTAATGAGGCATCATACTGGACAACTCATAATTGCCAAGACTTTTCACAGGTTCCTCTATGACAGCAGGGATTTTTTGGTTTGAAACCATGAATGTGACCTCAGATATCTTCCCTTTCCTGAATGATAGGCTTCTAGACTTCTTAGGTTTGAAGCTCATTCTGCACCAGCTGACTAGTTCATCCAGGCCTGGTGTTCATCTTATGTCAGAACTGTTGTGTCATCCATGAATGCTTTAAGGAGTGGCATGTGACACCTTCCATTGAGCTTCAGACCTGTTGCAAATCCTTCAGGCTCTTTGAGGATTACCTGCACAGTCAACACGAATAGTATTGGAGAGATAGTACATCCCATCGCAATTCCAACTTGTAGGTCAATCCACTTCACTGTGTACTCTCTGGTTGAAAATCTGACAGAGAACCCAGAGAAATACAGCTTCAGCATTTCTGCAATTTCTTGTGGAACATGGTACATTTCCAGGGCCTGCCACAACATGTGGTGTGGAACTGATCCATACACATTAGCTGGATCCAACCAGATTACATGGAGATTTGTTCTGTGAGACTTTGCCTTTTGAACTGCTTCCCAGATCATTGTGGCATGCTCTAGACACCCTGGTGTACCTGGGATACCTCCTTTCTGGATGGTAGAGTCAATGTATCCATTCTCCTTTTAGCCATCACTGAGAAGAATATCTCCCCTTCCACATTAAGTAGCAATACTGGCCTGAACTAATGTCTGTGGAATTTTGTTCCTTCGGGATGTAGACTCCATTTGCTTTTCTCCATTCTTTGCTTACAAGCAGGTTTTTCCAAGCATTTTTCAGCAAATGGAGCAGCCATTTCAGAACTTCGGGGACACCATTAGGACCTGAAGCTGACTTGCACTGTGCTTTCTTGTCGTGTGGTGAGTCACTGGGGCAACTACTACAGTAGTTTTTGCCAGGAATAGTCTATGAGATATAGATATAAGGTCTCTAGAAATTGGCTCGTTAAGAAAGAATAAAGACCTATTCGAGATAGGGACAAGAAGACAGGAATGCGAATGCTTTCCACTAGACAGTGTTTTCTAATTAAGTATGGAAAGAGTTCTGTTTCCCCACGACCTTAGCTTCTTCCCTTAGATCCCCTAAAGAAAAAGCCCCCAACCTCATCTGAGTAGAGAAAGGTTCCTATAGGTGAATATGTAACACCTACAGCACGAGTGATACATTAACAAACTCTTGATAATGATCAACCGATCGTTGGGTTTATTAATGAAATATCCACACATATAGGGTTATTAATGGTTAGAACGTGATGATGGTGAAAGACGATTCACACAAAACACACAGATGAGATAATAAAATTACAGTTAATTAAGTAATAGTTAATTAAGAATGAACTGGTGTAAAGTGAAATGATGATGTGATATGATACGTGTTACCAAAATGGTGAGTACTCTACACAGTCCATGTGTCTCTAAATGCTTCTCCTAGATATGAGGATTCACATGTATGCATAAAATGTCCCAAGTTGTTATACGTTATGTCGAGTGGGGTATCTTTAAGCTGAGGACGTTCTGATGAATACTGTTGTTGTACGGAGAATGCTGACGAGATATCTATGTATATTCCTTCACTGTTCGAGTATATCTCTGTAGTGTTGATCAACAGTTAATAGCTGTCATATGAACAAAAGGTCTGTTGTCTAATCTCCCGACGTTACTGGTCAGACTGGATATCTTCACGAAATGTTAGTGATATGTAGACTCATAATCTTGCGTATGTAGTCGTGTTTCATATACTTTCGAGTCTGCTTCATAGAATGCGCTTAAGAGGGTGTTGCACTTGCTATAAATATGCGATTCCTCTTTTGAGCTCTTTTGCTCGACTTCAGATAATAATGATCTTTCGAGTGATTTGAATTTATGATGACTCTGTATTGAACTTGTGATAACTCTGTATTGAACTTGTGAGCAAGCAGTATATGGTGACGAAAAATGCTGCGTCCACCTTATGACTTGTGGGTGAGACAATATTCCTTTTTAATTGAGGAATGAAAGATGTCCTATGGCGAATTCTGCTAGCCAAATGTCCGTTTTTGATAACTTATTTCTGGTTAGACGTCAGACACGTTGCGTGTAGACTCAGACTTCTGATGAACTTCTTTTCCCTTCGCAAAATCCTTTAAGAACACAATTAATCACAGAACTGAATTATCATCCACTCTGAATAAACACGTGTATTAGGCTATGCGTTTTTGGGTTTAATCTCTTCCTCACAAGGTAAAAAACTGGACTGCCTCACTCTAGTAGATTATGCGGTATTATAT
Organism: Oreohelix idahoensis; assembly: GCA_024509875.1. Lineage (NCBI taxonomy): Eukaryota > Metazoa > Mollusca > Gastropoda > Stylommatophora > Oreohelicidae > Oreohelix > Oreohelix idahoensis. The sequence continues at coordinate 247,807 of JAMPIV010001165.1, forward strand.
ATTTCTGGAAGTCACCTGGCCAAGCTGAGCGTCCAATGTGGTAAACCAACGCTTGTCTGAACCGCGGCCGACTAAAGATAACACCATTACAGCATGAGACGTTTTCCCCTGGCCAATCTGGGCGTCCAATGTGGTGTCACAGAAATTACAGCATGCCCCGATGTTTGATTAGGATGACCATATGTGTTTTTACCAGATTTATCATGATGCAATGTGGGCTTCAAACGATAATGTCGGGCATGGCGACTCAAAGGACTTTTATTTCCCCCGATGAAAGAACAAATGTGGTTCTCTAGATACCGGTCACGAGTAATCACAACGATGAAATAGCAAATGTGGGTCGCACATATGAGATGAAAGAGCAAATGTCGGAGAAAATACAATACGAAAGATGTAGGAAAAGATAGAGCAATAAGGCCTTTGCGCTCGTTTATCACATTTCTGGACAATGTTTCTATTTCTTGCACTGTTGGGGGCTAGGTGTTGAATTCAGCTCCTGGCTTACTAGGCTATATAAGGCCTTCATGCTGCTGAGCGGCTCATCTTTGTGATCATTTGAATGGTCATTCTAAGGTGTTTTTCCAGATCTTTCCCAATGTTTAGTGTTCCTGACCGTGGCTGTTCAAACAGATCTTTGGCAAACTTGAAGGGTTCCTTGAAGAATCTCTCCCTATCACTTTGTTTTCCTTCTTTTCCTGCACAACCTTTCTGCTCTACAAAGAGCATTATGTTGGCCTTTCAGGTGCTCCCAAACCTGTCATAATCCTACCTTCTCTGTGTCCACTGCGTTCTTGAACTGTTTTCGAGCATGCTTCTTCTGTTTCCTGATCTCTTCTGTTCTGATTTGTCTTCTACTTTTCTGTGGTCCCCATAAGCGCATACATGCATACACTAGATGTGAACCAACAAAGAATGAGAAGTCAGTGATCGACTATGCCATAGTTAGGAGGAGCTCATTCAAATATGTCCGGGATGCTAGAGATTGGAAGTGATCACTACCTGCTTACAATCAAAAGAACAACTGAAAGATTGCTCAGCCTAGGAACTGCCCAACATCACACAAGAAACCAAGTAAACGAACGGGAGAAATGAACATTAAGACCTACAATCTGAGAGAGCCAGAAATTAAGACCAGAAATCAGGGGCTTATTGCTACAGTGGTGAGAAACACAGAACAACCTGATGACTTGGAAACCCCCTGGCTTAAATTCAAGGACATCATAAAGACAGCTGCTGCAGAAGCATGTGGTGAAGTCCAACTTGGGAACAAGAGAAAGATGACACCTTTGTGGACAGAGGAAGTCAAAGGGAAGATAAGAGAGAAGAAAATGGCATGGAAACAATACCTAGGAGCTAAAAAGACAGCAGGACAAATAGAGAAATATAGAGAATATGTGACACTCAGAACAGAAGCAAAGAAGGTGCTAGCAGCAAAACAGAAGTCCTGGGAAGAATTTGGAGAAAAGCTTGAAAAAGATGCGCAAGATAAACAGAAATTGTTCTATAAGACCCTAAAGAACACGAGGAAGGAAAAACAATGCCCTCTCAAATTTATAAAGGACAAGCAAGGCAAATTGCTTACTGCCCCGAAGGAAGTAATGGAAAGATGGAAAGAATATTTCTCAGAACTCCTTGATGGTGAGCAAGGTCAAGCATCATAAATGATAACCACTAGCACAGAAGAGAAAACCAATGGTGGTGAAGATGACATAAAGATGGAAGAACTCAGGCAGCACTGGAGAAAATCAAGATGGGCAAAGCAGCAGGGCATGATGGTATAACACCAGAAATGGTTAAGTACATGGGAGCATCAGGCAATCTATTACTCTTAAGGGTCCTACAGGCAGCGTGGTGCAACAAGACCATACCAAAGGATTGGGAGATTGCCATCATAACATCAATTTTAAGAAAGGGTGACAATTGACAATGTGGAAACCATAGAGGCATATCCCTTCTCAGTGTCCCTGGTAAAATCTACTCTAGAATCCTAGAGCAGAGACTCCGACGCCTAGCTGAGCCACAATTGGATGAGGTCCAGTGCGGATTTCGGGCAAACCGAAGTACTCAAGACCTAATTTTCACACTCAGACAGCTGAGTGAAAAGGCCCTTGAGTATAAGAGCGAGATCAATCTTGTTTCATAGATCTGGAAAAGGCGTTTGACAGGGTCCCCTGGAGCAAACTTTGGGACTGTTTGGCAAGGAAGAACATTCCAGCACCTCTGATTCATGCTATTCAGAGCTTCTACAAGTCTTGCAGAAATTATGTGAGGACAGCAAACCATAAGTCAGAAGAGTTCAGGACCACCACTGGTGTAAGACAAGGTGATATCCTGTCACCTTAGCTTTTCATACTCCTCATGGACGATGTCATCAAGGCATGTAAAGAGAGAACAAGAAAGTATTCAGTGGGGTACTGGAAGATGAGACAGGTCTGTATTTCAGAGCTGGCATTTGCTGATGATGTCGCCCTGATTGCTAAATCAGAGGCACATCTCCAATCCAACCTGCAAGTCTGGAAGGAAGAGCTGGAGAAGAGAGGGATGGTCATAAGCAGCTCTAAAACAAAATCCATGTATCACGAGAAGAAAGAAGACATCAGATTAAGCTGGGAGAACAGGTCCTGGAGCAGGTCGACCACTTTAAATACCTCAGAGCTATTATAGACTGAAAGGGAGGCATCAAAGAAGAGTTGGCCACTCGAAAAGCAGCAGCTGGGAGACTTTTTCAGGCCATAAATCGAGGATTCCTCAGCAAGAAAGAGGTTGGTAAGAAAACGAAGATGGCTGTTTACCGCTCCACCTATGTCCCAGTCTTGACATATGGATGCGAGTCATGGGCAATGACTACAACCCACAAAAGCCAGATCCAAACCTCAGAAATGAGGTATGTGAGGAAGGTGGTTGAAGTAACAAGAAGAGACATGGTCCGCAACCAGACGATACGTCAAGGCCTAAGATCCCACACCCTGCAGACCCAAGTAGAACAGTCCCAACTAAGATGGTTTGGCCATGTCTGCATAATAGGAGACGGTCGGCTACCACGACAAGCATGGGAAACTAAGAGCCAGAGATCCAGACCCCCAGAGTCTGCTGGGAGGACAACATTAGACAATCTTTGAAGGACCGAGGACTAGAATGGAACCAGACCTGGAGGAAGACAGCCGATAGGATAGTCTGGCGCTCTCTCTTCCAAACCTCTACACCCCACGGTAGAAGGGGAACGACTAAGTAAGTAAGTTAGTTTTCTGTGGTGGGTTACTTTCCATTACCTCCCTGACTCCAAACACGTTGCGACAGTGAAGAGGAATGAATTCTGGTTCCTTCCTTGTATCCTATATCTATCCATTGTTCCGTTTTCAGTTTCTTATTCCAATGTGTTCTTGTGTTGTGGTGAGTTGGGTTTATATAAATATTTATAGGGGACTTAGTGTACTGACTGAGATCAGCTGTGAAGGTCTCTGTATCTAATAAGGTTGGTGTATTACAGAGGACCTTGCTTGTGTCGTGAATTATTCTAATCCACATATATAAATTAAAACGTAAATGCAAAGCCTAACAAATAAATTTAATAAAAGGAAAGAAGAATGGTAAAGAACAGTGCTGTCACAATGACTGTACTCGAAATCCCCCTTGTTTTCTACTTCGTCTGCAAATTGTAACGCTTTCACGTTGATAGTAAAAGCCTACTGTATTATTACCCGCTTTCTTCAATGAAACGTGTACTGTATTTCTTGGAAAAACCTTGAGATACGCAAGCTGATCAATGACCTAAATTTAATATTTCATTCATTCCATTTTATACACGGCGTAACTAAAAGACAGATGGACTAAAGGATAGAGAGAAGGGAGAGGCAGAAAGCAAGGACACATGCAACACTAAACACGCGTCGCACGATACACAATTGCTGCCATCACGCGTGTAAGGCCACATGCACTAACTTTATTTCAAATCGACAGTGATAAAATTCACTACCCATACCAGAGTTAGGTTTTAAAATCCTGAAAAACGCTTATTGGGAATTATGACATTATACCGGTTTACGTTTGAAAACATGACAGTACCCAGACACCCTCAAGTTTGGAAGTGAGAAGGTAGTAACAGCATGACTATCCTAGAAGAAAATGCATATTGGCTCCATTAAATTCGTATATTTGGGTTCCTTAGGGTTTGCTGACAAAGAATATGTAAAACGTTACGCAAATAGTCTAGGAATTACCAAGTTATGGCCAAAATAAAATAGTGGGGGTGCCTGACAGCATGAAATCATTTCTGCTCATAAAATTTTTTTTTATAACGTGTTTGAAAAAACATTACGTTACGGAAATAGCCTACCATGTTAACTCCTATTTGATTGGAGCGCAACAAATGTAAGACTAAACACGATTGGTTGGGCTATAAATACTATCTTGTGTTGTCAGGGGAAATCGTGAAAAGGAGTACTTTTTTGAAAAGATGTGTAGACATGGTTTGATTGGGTAGAGCTGCGAATATACTCAATTCAGAGCGTCTGTTCATTGCCACATCTTGTAATAAACCTACTAAGAAGCAGTGCATTGAGCACCAGTGTATATTTTTTATAAAATAAAGCCTGGGACATCGGCAGATCGGAGTTGTGCTATATTCATTGCCAGTCAACGAAACTGTTTATTATTTCCATGAATTGTGGTAAGCTTGAAATATTCAATATCTTTTAATGAAAATTGAATGTAAATTGATAATTTATGTCTGTATATATGTGTAGTTCAGTAGCGAACATGATGTAAAGCCTATAGTGCTCCAGCCTGAACAGAAGGTGTCGGAGGAAAGTAAAACTGCATGGAATGGCCAAACAGTACACTGACACCTAGATTATTAACTAGAAAGAAATAATGCTGGAATTGCAGAGGCGTAGTAACCATTAGGGAGGGAAATACTGGTATAAAGTATTTCAGATGAAGCTGACAGTTGGCCTAACGCTCTGAACTCAATGTTTGTGATGTATTGTGCTCAGTGTAAAAATAGAGTATAAATTAGTTCTGACGTAGAAGGTACAACCTTCTTGTTTCAGGGACCGTGGTCTTAAAGTTATTGAGCAGCACCTGGTCAGAGCTTTGCTGAAGCCAGAGGTGGACAGCATACTCCTTGGTCCATATAGCAACCAGTGGGGTGGCTCCAGAACTCATTAAAGTAATCGAGCAGAGGAGTCTTTTACTGCAGTCATCACGCAAGATAAGAGAGTGTGGCCATGGAGCTCAACATTATGTACCCCATCTTAAAATGACATTGTAAAAGAAAATTAAGAGGGGAATTTAATTGTTTTAATACCAGGAACTGAGAACATCTCCAATACTAGTTCCAATAGAAACAAACTATTGAAGTCATGATGACAAATACCAACAGAGCTTGAACAAAACAAAACCAGTATTACCTCATATTAATACTACACAACTGACACACATAGGATACTATTAATAATATATGTCACTACAAGATTCATATTAATAAATTCTGTACATATAACTTGTAATTAAAATTGATTGTGATTCCTGGTTCCCTTTGTATTTGAATCAGGACACATATACATTCATGACAGCACTGAATACATATTGTTATTTGAAAAGTTATCAGTGACTCCTTTAAGATATCCTCTTAGAGTGTTATATGTATGTGAGTGTCACAGTGTTGTCAAGTGTGGTGGAATAAATTAAATTGTTTATCTGTCTGTTGTTGTTATGACTTACACTTCATCATACACATACCCTAGACATATAACGTAGTCATCACACTATTCCAGAATAATTCTGACTGAGGTATACATATGTGGCAGCAAGTAAGGTTATCTATAATACACTACTCTTATTAGATATAGATACCTTCACAGCTGATCTCAGTCAGTACACTAAGTCCCCTATAAATATTTATAACATCCCACTTTACCACATATATTGGGATCTCGCTCTCGGGATTTTGAATCTTTCCCTATTAAAAATATTGGGGGTAATTCACTTCAGGGAATAATAAGAATTAAAAGGTATCCTTGGGTGAAAATAAATAAGGTTGAGCTCACAGTGCCTGTGTTGTCCTGAGTTAATTAGTCATAGATAAAATTGTTTAGTTAAATATTTTAGACATTTATCTGTTAGACAATGGCCGACCTGGCAAAATTTCGATCTGCTGCTGTACAGACTGCGAAAGAGTTAGGAATGGACGGGCAAATTATGATTTCTTATGTCACTGCTGAATGTGACAAATATATTGAACGGGAAGAAAGAAGATTAGAAAAAGAGGCCGAAAGAAAATTAGAATCTGAAAGATTGGCCGAAGATAAGAGAATAGAAGCTGAAAAAGAGATTAAGAGGTTGCAGATTGAGGCTGAGGCTAAGAGGTTGCAGATTGAGGCTGACAAAGAGGCTAAAGCATTGGCTGCAGAAAGAGAAGACAAAAGATTAGCAGCAGAGAGGGAAGCAGAAAAGGAGGAGAAGAGATTACAAAGGGAACATGAGTTACGACTAAGGGAGTTTGAGTTTCAGGGCCATGCTCCTGAAAATGGTGCCAGTCCCTTTGCCTCGGATGCCACTGCTAGCCAAGGAGCCTCAACCTCAGCTATGAATTTTCATTTAGATCATTTTGTTGAGAAAAACGATGATATAGAGAGCTATCTAAATAGGTATGAACTATTAGCTACCACATATGGGTTAGAGAGAGAAAGGTGGAGCTTAAAGTTATCTCAGGGACTTCGTGGGGCAGCTTATGAAGTTTTTGCAAAAATGAGCAGAAGTGATCAGGAAAATTATGACATGCTAAAGCAGGCTCTTTTGTTAAGATATGAAAAGAATGCAGAATTTTATAGGAAAAAATTTAGGAATGCTAAACTACTGTCAGGTGAAACCTATCACCAGTTCTCTGCACGAATAGAGACATACTTGGAGAAATGGACTTCTCTGGGGAAAACCCAAGATCTTAAGGAAATGGTCCTTATAGAGCAATTAAGAGAGTCCATGGCTCCAGACCTGAGAAAGTTTCTCATGGAACAAGGTGCAGAGAGGCTGGGTGAGTTGCTAAATGTTGCTGAAAGGTATCAAGCAGCTCAAGCAGAGGTAACAGGTAATAAAAAGAAACAAGTGGATAACTTTAGGGCACCACAGAACTTTAATAAATTTGATCCTATGGATCAAAACAAAGGTAAGCACCAGTTTGATAGGCCACGGTATGAAAATAAAAATAAAACCCCACAATTCGATGAAAGGAAATATGATGAAAGAAAATCTTTCAACCAAGGAAAAAGGTGGTGTAAAAATTGTAAGATGGACAATCATGACACTGACCGTTGCAGAAGGAAACCTGTGTATATGGCCACCCTTCAGGTCAGGTCGACCTCAAGAAAGGAGGAGGATATTATGTTAGATACCACTCCAGAAGAGATGAGGAAGGCACAGGCTGGGGATAAAACACTCAAGCCTTGTTTCAGGAAATTGTCAACTTGTCATACAACTCCAGGCAAGGGAGATTTTTACATGAAAAACAAGTTGATGTATAGGAAGACTGGAGCTAGATCCAAAGGTCAGGGACAGCTGGTACTTCCTAAAAGATATAGGGCAGACTTAATAAGGAGCCTACATGTGAAACCAGATGGGGACCATGAGAAGATAGGTACCATCATTCAAAAGGTGGCTCACAATTATTATTGGCCCAAAGCAAGATGGGACATTGAGAATTTTGTAGAAAGGTGTAGCATAGCACATGAGGGAACACCCACAAGTGGGAACATTGATCAGGACCTGGACACGCCACGGGGCAAAATTAGGCCTGATAATAAAAAGAAAAATAGATTTGATAAAGTGGACCAAATGGAATGGGAAGCCCCTTTTCACGGACAAGCTTCACTTAATTGTTTTACAATGGCCACTATGCGGAGAGTGCAAAAAGATGTCTTACCCCAGGATAAGCCGAAAATCCCTCAATCGGACTTAAACAAACTGGAGGAAGAGGATGTAGAGAGGAAATCTCTCATCAAGAATTTTAAGTGGGGAGAAAGCCCAAAAGAAAAATTGGTAGCGGTCGTTTTATGCATGATAATTCTGGGAAGAAAAATCATCACTATAGAGCTTCGAGTGGAAGAGACCATACCGGTGCATGGACAAATAGGTCCACAAAATTAAAGGTCCATATGTAGCTTTGTTAAGAACGTGGACTGATGAAAAGGCAGAGGAAAACATTACATCTTCATACCAATATGTGAATGAGCTGACCACTCGTTTAAAAACTGGCTGGAAACTTGCCAATGAAAATTTGAAACAAGCCAGGAAGTAACATGCTGCCTATTATAACAGGAAGGCGAAAGACAGAGATTTGGCTGTGGGAGAGAAGGTACTGCTTCTTCTCCCCGGGAGTCAGAATAAGTTACAGATTGGATGGCAAGGTCCATATACAGTTTTAGAGAAGGTGTCTAGAACAAATTATAAGATAGATAAGAAGGGGAAAGAAAAAATCTATCATGTGAATCTCCTGAAGAAATATTTGGAAAGAGAACATCAGGAAGAGACACACTTGTTGACCTTGTTCATCGCCATGGAGATGAAAAAGGAACCACTTTCATCATTTGAATATCCATTACACCCCTGTGAGACAGCAGCACAGGTGAAAATCAGTACACATTTAACGAAAACTCAGAAAGAGAGAGTGCAACAGGTTCTAAATAATCATGCAGAGGTGTTAACAGACCGACCAGGGCATACAAACCTATTGGAATATGATATGAAACTGATAGACCCCACACCTGTCTGTATGAAACCATATTCGATTCCGTTTGCTAAGGAGAAAGCTTTGAAGGAAGAGATAGACTATCTGTTGAAAGAAGGAATTATTTCACACAGTGAATCCTCATATAGTTCCGGTGTTGTACTCTTAAGGAAGCCCTCTGGAGAACATAGACTCTGTATAGATTACAGGAGACTGAATGCTATTACAGAAGGACAGGTGGATACATTGCCGGATACAAATCAGCTGTTTGCCAGGCTAAATAAAGCTAAATATTTCTCAAAAGTGGATCTGAGTAAAGGATACTATCAGATTCCAGTAAAGCCTGAGGTTAGACCATACCTAGCTTTTAGTACCTCAGAAGGACACTATGAGTTTAATAGATTGCCATTTGGATTGAAGAATGCGCCTAGTGTCTTCTCTAGAATGATGAGAAAATTATTGGACCCTCTGAATAATCCATATATAACAAATTTCATGGATGATATCCTTATAGCAACAGAAACATTTGAGGAACACATTGACTCTCTGAAGATGCTGTTTGATCGACTTAGGGAAGCAAATTTAACAGCCCGACCAACCAAATGTTGCGTTGGATGTAAAGAATTGGAATTTTTGGGACCCACAGTTTATCAGGGAAACATGACCCCTGACCCAAAGAATTTAGAGAAACTAAAGAAAGCCCCAAGACCACAAACCAAGAAGGACGTGAGATCCTTTGTCTCATTATGTGGTTTCTACCAGAAGTATATCAAAAACTTTAATTCCATATGTGCACCGTTAACTGATTTGACACGTAAAGGACATCCAGATCGCATTACATGGACACCACAATGTGAAATGGCTTACCAAGAATTGAAGGAAAAGCTCACAAGTAAACCTATTTTGAAATTACCTGACTTAAGTCAAGAATTCATAGTAAGGACGGATGCCAGTAATATTGGGTTAGGTGCAACTCTACTACAGAAATCAGATGCATTGGATGGGGAATTAAGCCCAGTGGCATATGCTAGCAGAAAGTTGAATAAAGCTGAAATCAACTACTCAACTAGCGAAAAAGAATGTCTTGCAGTAATATGGGCAATAAAGAAATTCAATATTTATCTGTATGGGAAGGCATTTAAGTTGCAAACGGATCACAAACCTTTATCGTTTCTAGCCCAGGCTAGGCATGAGAACTCTAGGTTACTCCGATGGTCCTTACTTTTGGCTCCCTATAATTTTAGCATTGAGTATATATCTGGAAAAACAAATTTGGGAGCGGATTTTTTAAGCCGCCATCCATGTGATGAGAATCACCGTAAACCCCAGAAATAATAATAAATTTCTCTATGTGTATATAGAATAAAGGACTGACATATAATGTCTGTTTTAAGAGGGGAGATGTCGTGAATTATTCTAATCCACATATATAAATTAAAACGTAAATGCAAAGCCTAACAAATAAATTTAATAAAAGGAAAGAAGAATGGTAAAGAACAGTGCTGTCACAATGACTGTACTCGAAATCCCCCTTGTTTTCTACTTCGTCTGCAAATTGTAACGCTTTCACGTTGATAGTAAAAGCCTACTGTATTATTACCCGCTTTCTTCAATGAAACGTGTACTGTATTTCTTGGAAAAACCTTGAGATACGCAAGCTGATCAATGACCTAAATTTAATATTTCATTCATTCCATTTTATACACGGCATAACTAAAAGACAGATGGACTAAAGGATAGAGAGAAGGGAGAGGCAGAAAGCAAGGACACATGCAACACTAAACACGCGTCGCGCGATACACAATTGCTGCCATCACGCGTGTAAGGCCACATGCACTAACTTTATTTCAAATCGACAGTGATAAAATTCACTACCCATACCAGAGTTAGGTTTTAAAATCCTGAAAAACGCTTATTGGGAATTATGACATTATACCGGTTTACGTTTGAAAACATGACAGTACCCAGACACCCTCAAGTTTGGAAGTGAGAAGGTAGTAACAGCACGACTATCCTAGAAGAAAATGCATATTGGCTCCATTAAATTCGTATATTTGGGTTCCTTAGGGTTTGCTGACAAAGAATATGTAAAACGTTACGCAAATAGTCTAGGAATTACCAAGTTATGGCCAAAATAAAATAGTGGGGGTGCCTGACAGCATGAAATCATTTCTGCTCATAAAATTTTTTTTATAATGTGTTTGAAAAAACATTACGTTACGGAAATAGCCTACCATGTTAACTCCTATTTGATTGGAGCGCAACAAATGTAAGACTAAACACGATTGGTTGGGCTATAAATACTATCTTGTGTTGTCAGGGGAAATCGTGAAAAGGAGTACTTTTTTGAAAAGATGTGTAGACATGGTTTGATTGGGTAGAGCTGCGAATATACTCAATTCAGAGCGTCTGTTCATTGCCACATCTTGTAATAAACCTACTAAGAAGCAGTGCATTGAGCACCAGTGTATATTTTTTATAAAATAAAGCCTGGGACATCGGCAGATCGGAGTTGTGCTATATTCATTGCCAGTCAACGAAACTGTTTATTATTTCCATGAATTGTGGTAAGCTTGAAATATTCAATATCTTTTAATGAAAATTGAATGTAAATTGATAATTTATGTCTGTATATATGTGTAGTTCAGTAGCGAACATGATGTAAAGCCTATAGTGCTCCAGCCTGAACAGAAGGTGTCGGAGGAAAGTAAAACTGCATGGAATGGCCAAACAGTACACTGACATCTAGATTATTAACTAGAAAGAAATAATGCTGGAATTGCAGAGGCGTAGTAACCATTAGGGAGGGAAATACTGGTATAAAGTATTTCAGATGAAGCTGACAGTTGGCCTAACGCTCTGAACTCAATGTTTGTGATGTATTGTGCTCAGTGTAAAAATAGAGTATAAATTAGTTCTGACGTAGAAGGTACAACCTTCTTGTTTCAGGGACCGTGGTCTTAAAGTTATTGAGCAGCACCTGGTCAGAGCTTTGCTGAAGCCAGAGGTGGACAGCATACTCCTTGGTCCATATAGCAACCAGTGGGGTGGCTCCAGAACTCATTAAAGTAATCGAGCAGAGGAGTCTTTTACTGCAGTCATCACGCAAGATAAGAGAGTGTGGCCATGGAGCTCAACATTATGTACCCCATCTTAAAATGACATTGTAAAAGAAAATTAAGAGGGGAATTTAATTGTTTTAATACCAGGAACTGAGAACATCTCCAATACTAGTTCCAATAGAAACAAACTATTGAAGTCATGATGACAAATACCAACAGAGCTTGAACAAAACAAAACCAGTATTACCTCATATTAATACTACACAACTGACACACATAGGATACTATTAATAATATATGTCACTACAAGATTCATATTAATAAATTCTGTACATATAACTTGTAATTAAAATTGATTGTGATTCCTGGTTCCCTTTGTATTTGAATCAGGACACATATACATTCATGACAGCACTGAATACATATTGTTATTTGAAAAGTTATCAGTGACTCCTTTAAGATATCCTCTTAGAGTGTTATATGTATGTGAGTGTCACAGTGTTGTCAAGTGTGGTGGAATAAATTAAATTGTTTATCTGTCTGTTGTTGTTATGACTTACACTTCATCATACACATACCCTAGACATATAACGTAGTCCTCACACTATTCCAGAATAATTCTGACTGAGGTATACATATGTGGCAGCAAGTAAGGTTATCTATAATACACTACTCTTATTAGATATAGATACCTTCACAGCTGATCTCAGTCAGTACACTAAGTCCCCTATAAATATTTATAACATCCCACTTTACCACAGCTTGCTACCACATTTCGACCTCAATCAGACTTATTCTTGAATTGTGTGATGACTTCGTTTAATGTCTAGGGTTATGATAGTGATGAAGTGTAAGTTCACAACAACCAACAGACAGATAAACACCTAAGTTAAGATTCACAACAATTTACAACACTATGACAATCACAAACACCTAACACTTTAAAGATTTACCTTAAGTAAGTCAAGTGTTAAATTTTATATAATGTATTAACTTTTCAATATATAGATATCCTGATCCTACTACAATGTGAATCAGGAATCACAATCAAATGTAAGCACAATGTTTATGTACAAAAATGTATACAAAAGATCTTTGTCCAGATCTATAATAGTATTGTAATATAAGTGTATTGTTGTGATGTATTATGATGAGGTAATACTGGCTTTTAATGCTAGGTTGTTGTTTGTCATCACGACTTCATGTGTTTGTTATTGGTGGAAATAATATTAAGGGATTCACAGATTCTGTTTCTTTATAATTTCTGTCCCTTTTGTCTTTTTAACAAGGTTCACTTCAGGGGTATTTGATTCAAGGTTGGGCTTTACGTGCTGATATGCTCTTATCTCATACTGCAGCTGCAGGAAACCTGTATCCTCTGCTCGCTTGCTTCTCAGTTTGATAATAGGATATGCAATGGCCGCTATCTTGTGCTGGGAGTCTGCTGCCAACTTTCTGGATCACGCAGTACTCAGACCGGACGATGCAATATCACCATCTATACCACAGTCCCACAATTCGTAAGGAAAACACACTAAAGATGACTGACACAGTTTGATCTGCGGTATGTCCAAGCTGTTAGCTTATATTTAATCTAGAATAACCTGCTTGCTCTCATCTCTCAAATGTGTAACGATATGGCGTCCCTTCTAAGATTTCTTCTGCCAATATCCAGAGTATTGACCAATCGTTTTGAATATATTCAAAAGAGTACCCAGTCATTACAACATTTTCATTCACTTCTACTCCGTTTCTAGGCATTTTCTTTTGTTATTCATAGGTCACCCAATCCAATTTCTTTTAACTTCAAAGTTCAGCCAATGGCCTCCCACGTACTATCTTAGACTTTCTGTCACTACTATGTTTCACAAAAATCAGAGATTTCCATCCCAAGCAGATATGACCAAACATGACAGTATCTCTGTTCTCTATATGTTTTATTACCAATATTTAATTAACTAATGGACTTTTTAGATAATTTATTACATATTCCTAGTCCACTAGCCTTTCTGTACATGAATATATGATTTTCAAGGGGCTAAGTGGTTTAGTTAAGAATACGATCTTTTTTCGATGTTAAATGTTTAATTCAACTACCACCTGTTCAATCCTTTATGACTGTACTATCAGAATAAAGTCAGGAGCCCTGCGAAAAAATCAGGTTTTCTAATAAGAATTTAAACCTGTTTTCAAAACTTAACCTCGTATCGTTAGTTTTTTTCATCCCTGTTTATTTGAAGAATTTAGGCCATGCCCACTGCGAGTTGGTTTATTTTTAGACACACAGCGAGTGGCTTGCGATACTGTGTTCCGTGGTCCGTCTACCTCTCTCTCTCTTCTTCTAAGCCCGTCTGTCTTTCCGAGGCTAACTTTTTGCGCGATTTTGCACTAGTGTTAGTTTTTAAAATCAAGGTCGTTCAGAAGATTATACTACACATTCTATTTTTAGAACTACGGGTATCGCCGTATTGTTAGACTTAAGCATTTTATTAGGAACGAACGAATTAGGACAAGTAGAAATCTTGTGTTAGCCATTATGGCGTTATACAACTAAGGCGTTATCTATACTGGGAAAGCACTGGTCTTTCTCCATTCTTCTTCCTATCGTATTATTTCGTTCTGCTTTATATTTATGTTCTAATTTATATATGGGTATTATAATTTTTCACCACATGTGTCTCTCTCCATTTAATTTACACTGGAAATCCAAGAACTAAGACTGCCCTGTAATGCTATTAGCTTGTTTGCCCAAGGCATTTTATCCCCCTATATGAATTTTTCTCACATATTTCCAAATTAATTAGTGCTTTTCAACATTTCTTTCTGTTTTCTTTTCTGCTTTTTTTTTTTGGGACCACTATATACAAGTAGTCGGCGCCTGTGGCCTAATGGATATGAACGCAGTTTCATAATCCAGATATACCAGGTTCAAAACCTGCTGCAGGCGGTTTGGTGGCAGATCGCTTTGTGTGGATTTTTAACAATGGTATAAGCGCCGTACCGTTCAGAAAGCAATGGCAAACTACTGAACGTAAAAATTGCCTAGAAAAATCACAAACAGCCAATAAAAGCTGGTGTTGATTGCCACGTCCTGTAAAGGATAAGCAACTAACTTTATATACAAGTAAGAAAAATAATGTACCAAGATATTCTGACTATACTGAAAATACATAATATTACTTATTCATCTTTTGGATTTCTATGCACCTGAAACTTAAGAACCGTACATATCATTCAATTTAAAATGACTTTAAAGAGGTAACTAACAGTCATCTACAAAAGATTTCTTTCACTTAACCTGAGACAAAACATCCTCTAATTTTGACAGTTTACATACCACATGCCTTTATCCTGGATGTGTTTTATCTGCTCTCTGAAAAGAATGTGTGAGATCTCAGCCTTCACCTTTCCACCTTCCTCTATAGGCTCAACCAATATGTAGTCACCTAATGGAAAATGGCAGAATACAGAGCTTAGACTGCAGCTATTACCAAGTCTTATGTAAATAAAGGCAATATTTTAATGCTGATAATATGATGGAATATTATGGAATATTTATGCAATTGCATTCTCAGAAAATGCTTTAATACAATATCTAATTGATTTGTGCCTTCATGAATTTTATATACTAAATGTGCCCGGAAAGTCATTATTACTGTTGTCAGTCACTGCTAAGTAGCAACGAGATCTTGGTATTTAGAGAGACCTGAGTTATAGATTTCTGTTAAATTAAAATGCTTCCGTTTTTCTGAATTTTTTTTTTAAAGCCAAGGTTTTCCGGGCGGTCGAATATTCGCTTTAGGATCTGAAAAGTGACTTATTATTTGACCAGGACGCTAACTGTGCGGCCAAATCATATATGGATATTGAATAAGGGCATGATTTAGACTCTGACAGTGACAAAAGTGAATCTAGTGAAAGAAGTAATGGTACTGCTGACAGATCAAACGAAGCAGGCTGGCCAACAAAGGTGTACTCCAGTTGAAATTTGTGAGTTAATAGGAGTTCAAATGTGAATTACTTAAGATATTTTAATAAAAACTTTTAATAAAAACATTTAATGAAGCAGCAAATTTATATCTTAAGGATACCAGTGTGCAGCGGTAAGGAGGGTAGGTTGGGGGGAGAGCACTAACCGGTTTCATTGGATTTTTTTTAAATTACTCAAATACCGAAGTACGTTCTTTAACTCTTACTATCCGGCAAGCCCCGTGAAGTGGCGCGGGTTTAGTACCAATTTTACGGCTCGCCAGTTCAAGTGGCGCGCGACGGTAACCATAGCTAAACTAGCGCGTAAAAACGCAGTTTTAGCTCACGTATAGTAAGAGTTAAGGTCCTAAAAGAGAAAAAATGTTTCGGCTTATACTTGATTATATACAGTATATGTAAAAAAAAGTTTGCCACTTTTTCCACTTCTACAACATTCACTCAAGGGTAGAAACAAGAATTAAACAGCCAATGGAATTGTCAGAGAGAGAGAAACCACAAAGGTGAAATAAAGACTACAGGCTGAGTGTGAGATACAAACAAAATAATGCACATTCTATGAGAAGTAAAACTATATGATTGCAGGCATATTTTCATGAGGCAGTGCTAAAAAGGGACAACGGAATTCTCATCCTTCTTGAGACAGAATTTAAGAAGGGACAATACTGTGTAAGAAAAGGACATATAAATTCAGTCATACATCCAATCACTACTTTCAGTCAACATCACAAAAAACACTTATCTAACCTCTCTTTATCCACACATGTTTCCTGAACTTGGTTGGCATGCTGACCAAAAACACTTCTCCGCTGGGTGTTTCAACTTCATGTAAGTTATTTCCTCTTGCTGCAGTAACCTGACAAAATGTGTTTCAAATAGATTACCCACTAAAATATACAAATATCCTTAAACCACTGTAATAATCCTCTCTCACAAACATTTAACAGGGCTCTGTGATTCTTCTTTCCTGAGCATAGACTACTGACTATATTCGTCACCATACTGTGACATGTGCTTATTCTTAACCAAGTGAATTCCATTCTAGCATCACAGGGCAGTCCTCCTCCTGGATTCCTCAGAAGAGGAGATTGTAAAGCACACAGAGAAGGAAACTGGAAACAGGCATGAAAGGGATCAAAGAAAGACCTTAACTGATGGCACAGTATGGAAGGGCTTATCTAGATGTGGTTACATCCACAGACTCTAAATTTGAGTACTTCGGTGGATGTATGCACAAATGGATAAGCCACTTTCTCCAGAACATGTATGCCAGAATGCAAATACAATGACATCTTAGCCACAGGACGAAATCAGAACAAGAAGTAACCGCAAGCAGCATACCATCACTTACACTATTCTTGGTCTATATCAATGACATAGTGGACAAAATACCAAAGTAGGTCTGCAGTTCACTATATGATGATGTCTTAGTGCTATGGGTAGCAGAAAATTTCACAACAGCAAACAGCAGGAAGCCACAGACCAAATAAAACAGACAACCATCTAGCACTAAACCAAATGATATAAATCATCTACCTTAGACATTTCATGAATGACAAAGAAGTTGTTCTCTGTCTAAACTTATCACGGGTCTTCTCATAGCCCACATATCCAACCTAAAGTGGTGAACTCAACTCCACAATTTGTTCTGCTACTATGAGCAGAATGGCTATCGGGCCTGTAAAAGATCTGTTTTGTCAAGAACGTACCTGTTCCTCCACCAATTATATGTCTATGTCCTCTTGTAACCTCTCAGGGATGACACGGTTTAATATTTTCCCTGGCACTGATAGTAACATTATTTCTCTGGCCGCACAGAGCGAAAAAGTGAAAAACAAAAAAAGTCAAGATAAACAAGGGATGATACAATAAACTTTTTGAAGCTTTTTAGGCAACAGAAGACAAATCCTAATGAAGACAGGAGTAGCAATTCAATTAAATGAATACTGAGGGTACAGTGAGAAACATTTAAAGGAAGAAAGTTGAGAGAAAATGTTCTTGCTATGTTTTAACCATACTGATGGTGAAGCATCATGCAAAAATTATGCAGTTTCCTGAATTAGCAGATACTATTCCTGTTCATTAATGCCTCTGAAGCTACCTATTCCTAGAAAAGTATGGAAAAACTACAAACCTGATAATGTTAATTTAGAGTTTTGTTACCGTTTTATTTTTTAATTAAGAAAACTGTACGTTAAGTCACAAATTTCAAGCCCAGAGTTCAAATAAAATTTATGCCTCAGGTTACATTATCGACTTTCATGGCATATTCAAGCAAATGTCTAACTTAAATCCCTGAATCATTAAATGGTATTTCTGGGTTACATTTCTGTACTGAAGTAAAGCCAGACAATAAGAGAAGCAAAATCGAAGTAAGTAGAAATGTATAGAAATGCTAATGCTACAGAAGTAGACTCGTATCAGGGTGAGTTGTTGATAAATGAAAGTATTCTAGCAATAATGAATGACTATGATAATAAAAAAAAGTTACTGTACATTTTTAATGAGACAAACAGAAAATAAAATGTTCCACAACTACTACATGAATTGAATTAATGGAGAATGCATGGATGAATGAAAATAAAACACAAAGAATGAAAACTATATGGAAATTCTGCACCATACACTTGGTCACTTCATATGTAACGGAACAAATTCGAACTTAAAGAAGTTATCTGCAGACAAACGCAATGGCGGGCTGGGCATGAATATTCTTTTTCTGGCTTTGTTCCCATCAGAACCTGTGGTCATCAGATCACGTAGTCCTAGTTCATGAAAACTGACCATCATTCTGAAACAAATATCCGGCTCCTTTTCTTGCCCTGCCGGAGCATCACCTGAAAATGGTAACGTGACAACCAATGGGAGTGTAGAGCGTTGCCGCTGTAGCAGAAACACACAGATTACACTGACTAACAAAAAAAACATTTTTTTTTCTTTCTCTAACATTTCTATGTTTTTCTGGTCAATTTTAATGCGCTGCTTTTAAATCTGCAAACCGTTTTTCTCTATCAGGTCGGGATCTCTAGAAATACGCAATTGAAGTTTTTTAACAACGCATACAGTATTACAACATCATTTGTACAAGAAGTATAACAGTTATGTAGGCTTGAATTTCTTTGCAGTCGACTTTCGTCGTTGAATGGCATGTGGTACATCGCGATGAAGCATCCAACAATAATCGGCAAGCATGGTCACACTCCACCGTCCTTGATAACATGACTCCATTACGGCGATATCTTGATGGAATCGTTCTCCATGTTCATCGCTGACTTCGCCAAGGTTGTCAGGGAAAAAGTCAAGATGCGAATCAAGCAAATGGATTTTGAGGGACATGTTACAGCCCATAATTCTGTATGCATCTATGCACTGCTTAACAATATGCACATAGTCGACAGATTTGTGATTTCCCAGAAAGTTATCGACGATCGATTTGAATGCCATCCATGCGCGAAGTTCACTACCATGTAACAAGTTCTCGAATTGTTTGTCTGCAATAACTTTCCTAATCTGAGGTCCTACAAAGATACCTTCCTTTATCTTTGCATCGCTAATTTGCGGAAACTTTTCTCGAAGATAAGTGAAAGCTTTGCTCGTTTTATCTAACGCTTTTACGAAATTCTTCACGAGCCCCAACTTTATATGTAACGGTGGTAAAATGATGCTGTCTTTGTTAACTAATGGCTCGTGTATTACATTTTTATGCCCGAGCTGCATACGATCCCTGATAGGCCACACCTTTCTTGCATAAGGTTCCTGTCTGTTGCAGCTGTCCCATTCACATAGGAAGCAACAAAATTTAGTATACCCAGTCTGCATGCCCGTGAGAATTGCAATGACCTTTAGGTCTCCACAAATCTGCCATTGGTAGTCATTGTACTTTATTTTTGCCAAAAGTATAGCCATATTGTCATAAGTTTCTTTCATATGAACAGAGTAGGCGACTGGAATTGATGAAAATAAATTTCCATTATGCAATAACACGGCTTTTAGACTAGTCTTGGAAGAGTCGATGAAAAGTCGCCATTCGTTGACTATGTGCTCATGACCGAGGTGCACCATTAGACCTTTTACATCTTTGCAATAGCAAATGTCATCATCCATCTCAAAGTATTGAACAAGTTCTCTGTGTCTATGACGAAATTTAGATATCGGAGTATTGGGTGCTAAAAGATTCCATTCTTTGAGTCGCGAACCGAGTAATTCCGCTTGTCCTTTGGTGAGAGCGAGATCACGTATTAGATCTGAAAGTTCTGAATGGTTAATTAAGTGAACACCATCATTCACCGGTACATAATCTGAGTCAGAATTAGTTTCTAAAGCAGGTAAACTATCACTTTCTGATGGTTCATTCACGTCCAACGGATATTGTTCTGGTGGAACTGGGATCGGACACGTGATTGGATCATGAGGCACTGGTTTCAAAACCGATTCAATATTTGGATAAACCACAGACTTTCTAGTTTTAAAAGTGAAACCATAGATATTTGTCAAGCAGAAGTAACAATCAGTAGCATGCTTTGTCGGTTCACGCCATATTACTGGCACTCCAAAAGGCATCGACTTATGCTTCGGCGATTTTCGTAACCAACCTGCCAATGTATTTGCACAAGTCGAACAAACTGCATGTGGCTTCCAAGATTTATTTGCATCATCAACTTTCGAATCGAAATAAAGTTCATATGCTTTCTTTAGCAATGGTGTAAAGTTTTTCTGGTGAACACGATCGGTAAAATATCCGCACACGTAACAGAACAGATCAGCCGAATTTCTACAACTTCTAGAAGCCATATTTCACTCAGAATTATTTCAAAATACAGTAACTATTTGAAATATAACGTAACATATGTCATGCATCTTTTAGCAGTATAAAAAGTAGAATTATTTTGCATTTTATTAATTTTTAAAAAGTTATATAGTAAAAATGAAACGGAGCAAATAACGGTTTCCCAAAAATATATTTATTCACAAATATCTTAAGAACCCGACGTGATAGAGATAAACGGATTTCAAATTTGAAATCAGCGCAAGAAACTGACCTAAGAACACTTATTCTTATATAAGAAAGAAAAATGTTGTTTGTCAGTGTTAGTCATCATTTGTTTACCAATCAAATTTGTGTAAAAAAAAAAATTTTTATTATCATACCCTGACCACATGTCTTGCTCCTTCTGGCAAGGGAAACTCCTCCAGAACCTCCTTTGTCACATGCTTCTTTTTTGTTGTTGCTGACATGCTGACTGAAACAAAGGGGGAATCAATGTAAACTCTGTCAACAACAAACAAATATGTGCAATTAGTTTTTTGACTTTTTACATAAACAATACCTGTACTACATTCAAGTACATACTTCAGTACTTATTTTCTTTGGTACATTCTTGCCACGAAGCATCATGGGGACAAGATGTTTTATTCTCGAGCCAAGTGAGTCACACTGGCTGTTGCAGGATTTCTGTATCTTCTTTCTATCTGCCTCTTGGTTGTTCCTATGCCCTAAAACCAGATCTACTAATGTTGTGGGCACATAATGATATCTGAACAGGTTCCAATCTCCTAAGATGACCACTTTATCTTCTGTCTCTCTATTTATCTGGTGTAGGATGCAGTTCCTACAATCTTCCTGTAGTCATGCATTTGGTTTAAGCTTTATCAAAAATAATAAACTGTGACGTATTATTGATAATGCAAGATAGGCGAAGACTGACATGTAAACCATGACAAAAATTATTGCAGATGAACAAGGGCACATATGCACAGACCATACCATGTGATTCAGCAGACATATGCACAGACCATACCATGTGATTCAGCAGCTGCAGTTATTTTAAATTTCTTTAGTTTCAAATCCACTATTCAAAGCAAGTATGTTTAAAAAAAACTGGTAAACAAATGATATATTTTATAACTAAGCATATTATCAGCACTCTGAAGACATATTTTATCAGACAACAGGAGAGACTGAAAAACAGCAAAAGCAAATTGCCCCAAGTTTTACAGTCAACAACCATATTTGTTTCCCCCTTTGTTTAGCTGTTATCTGCTCTTATATTTGTTTCCTTACTGCCCTACAAGGTGCCACTAGGCATGATGGCCACTGACTGCTCTGTCTGTCAGGGGCTCAGGATCCAAGAAGAGAAGATATTTGTTTCCAATTCATAACGTAGAATTTCAAAATAAGAAGTGTTCCATGTTTGTTAAGTTTACTTCTATCAAGCTGTCAGACATGTCCATGCGATTAAGCTTCTTGTGTGCTGCAGAATTTTTACTCAGCTGTTGTTCCCACTCCTCCAATTCTTTTTGCTCATAATCTCCGTGGAGTTACCACTGCAGCTGATCCAATTACTGGAAGCATGGGCTCTGGCAGCAAAATTTTTTATAGCAATTTGTTTAACGTCTTGAAGATGCCAGTCCTATGCTGTTTCCACTTTGGTACTCCACACAAACTTTATTATGCTTCTTTTGCCTTCTAATTTTTCTTCTATTAAATTATGGAGGTTACTTTTCATATGTTTTATGACATGTCCACAATCCGAATCATATTACAGTTGTAACAGGTAGTGTCAGTAACAGGAATTTGGGAGAAATTATATTGTTATGAGATCGACTTTTATAATTAAACTGAGGTTTGTAATTAAAGGGAAATAATCCAAAATACATTGTAAGGGAGGAGACAAGAGTAGAGTTGACATCCCTTGGTTGAAAGTTTGGAATTGTTTTTCTTTGGCAGGTGAGCGAAGCTGAACTAGACTACGAGATTACATGCGTTGAACGAACTGTTGAGTTGTTAGCGAGAAAGTCTACTAGAATGTTCGGGAATAGTCGTCGTAGAAAATCATGGTTCTCAATTGAATCAGTCACATCTTAAACGCGATAGCGTTAGGAAGCAAGTTTGCTTGAGCTGTGTTAAAGTTAAAGTGGCAAGAGAAATTGAGGATTATCATCTGACAATATGCCAAAACGTTTGGTTGCTTCTGTGGAGATAGAATAATGAACTATTATCTAGACACTCAATCGCTTATACGTCACAATTATAGATGACCGTTATTCATTTCTGTGGACAAGATTGTCAGTGTTCCCAGCAAGATAGAAAGTGTGTGATATTTCTAAAAACTCAGGTACATTGACATTTTAGTCTCATAGCAAAAGTGAAAAGCAATAGGCAAGGTGACAGACTAACAAATAGTAAGCAAACTTGGGAAATCATCAACCATGGTGGTAGGCCAGTATTCTCTAAGATACACCAAGTAAAGACTACAGAAATTAAGCCTAACCAGAAGAAATAGATAAGAATATTTTGAAAAGACTCCATCTACACGTGAAGAATTTAGAGGGCAGAAAATTATCGACAGCAGTGGTTCTCAAGCCATGACCACCATAGCTACTAGAGACAGTTAGAAATATGGAGACAACGAGAGTGAGAGAGCGTCAAATGAAATTATTACCTACTGAGATTTTGCTGTACAAAGTATGCCAGTCTAACAAGGAAGGTTGGGCATATCATATTTTCAACACTTTTGATCATACAAATAAAGTTCCAATTTTATTTGCTACTGCAGTCCGATATTTGAGATCATCCATCTCTTGTCAGTTGTGAACTGTTGTCGTTATATTGAGAAAGAAGTCATCCTAACTGACACATGCTGTGGGGATGCATGCTGTCACATTTATTAATCCTCAAAGATGCTTACTATCTTCTTACACCATAATTGACACATCCATTCCTGAGTAAACCAATCTTCTTCTTCTTCTTCGATCCTTAACCACCGACCGTCAAAGCAGTCAGTGGCCATCACGCCTAGTGGCGTCTTGTAGGGCAACAACAAATTGATTCCACTTTGCACGGTCGGTGGCCATCCTTCGTACAGTGCCCCAACTCTGGTTCATTCTTTGCATCTCAGCCTCCACAGTCCTCCGCCAAGTTGTTTTTGGTCGGCCTCTCTTTCGCTTTCCTTCAGGGGTCCAAAACATAGCTGTTCTTGTGATGGCATCGGGTCTCTTCTGAGGACATGACCAACCCAGCTCCAGCGTCTGCCAGCTATGATAGTGTGCATGTCCTCTTGCTTGCTACGAGTAAGCAGATCTTGGTTGGTGATGGTATTCGGCCAAAAGATGCGGTGAATTTTTCTTAGGCATGTTGTGTGAAAAGAGGACAATTTTGACATTTCCTTCTCTGTGACTCTCCAGCATTCCACACCATAGAGAAGCATAGAAAGCACGCAACTCTGGTATAATCTTAATTTTGTGCTTGTGCTGTATTGGGAGGACTTCCAGATGTTATTTAGGCTAAAGAAGGCTGTTCTTGCCTTATTCATTCTGATGTTGATGTCTTTGCCTGCCCCGCCGTCTGGTGTTACTATGCTTCCTAGGTATGTGAAGGTATCTGTCTGTGCCAGTTTGAGTAAACCAATCAACACCGAAATTTAGTCCCAAACTGAACACTGTATTACGGAAATGTCATGAAACACAAACATTATATGAAATACAAATATCCCAGGTAATAATTCATAATTCTTCCTTCAGAATTAAACAACAAGATCCAGCCATGACATCTAGCCATCTTCTCCCTCTACACACAACCTTCAAGTTCACCTTCCAGTCAGCAACTAACCACTTTGCATCTTGAACTATTCTCCCGTGTTTTTTACCCACAGTCTCGCATGAGGCAAACTCATATAAAACCAGACTGACAACTTTTCATTCGCACTTAACATACACACAGGCCTACGCAATTTACTGTTCACGCAAACAACCCCTCTTACTTTATCATTTGCTTACACACACTGACCATAATCATCATCATCAGCGTAATCATCATTATCATCAATACAATATACGCTTGATAATTGTATTACACTGATATCATCATCATCATTACAACATATGCTCGATGTCTGTATTATACTGACATCATCATGTGACACTAACACCATCAAACATAAATGAGCTGCCTACTGTTTAGGGTAGAGATACTAGCCCTATAAGATCATAGTAATTATACAGGATAGGGAAGTAGGGAATAGTAGTCAGCCATCATCATCATCAAGCTTATATGTCCACAGCCACACAGTCATCACATCTTATAAACCCCTGTTTGTTTCCCATTACCTCTACAATTTTCTATTTCCAGTTCGTTCAGATCTATATTTACACTCTTTATGCATTTTTCTTCTGGGGCATCCTCTAAGCCACATACTGTACTCTGTTTAATATAAACTTTATTGTCTTTACGTAGAAACTCCATTACTTCAGTATGTCCCAGCGGCCATATCCTGTAATGACTTCAGAATGGGGATTATCAATGGAGATCTGCACAGCTCTTATAGTTAAAGAGGGAACCCGAAGCCTGCGAGCCATAAACATATAATGAAATTATGTAACTGGTAGGCACTAACAAGAAAGAAATAATAAAGAGAAAGGAATGACAGACAACAGTAAAGTAAGAGGTGTAACAGGCACTACAGTGGCTCGATCCAGGTCCACCAAAATCATGCTGTAACTTCAATGCTAAAGTGACAGTGTTACAACACATAACCAGTTAAACACCCTAAAATTGCCGACTAAAGCTAGGCCTGCTTTTGGTTTATGTAGCTACTTAAACTTTTGCAGGACGGGCTAGCCAGCATCATAGTCAACTCTCTTGTGTTGCATGTTATGACTAGCTTGAGACAGCACAGCGATCCCATTCGTGTTCCATTATGTTGAGTCCCCTAATTCATGCTGAAGATTTCAATTCATGTTAATATATTTATATCAATGCAAAATTGTAAACAATACATTTTTTTTTAAAAGTTAGTTGCTTATCCTTTACAGGACGTGGCAATCAACCCCAGCTTTTATTGGCTGTTTGTGATTTTTCTAGGCAATTTTTTCATTCAGTAGTTTGCCATTGCTTTCTGAACGGTACGGCGCTTATACCATTGTTAAAAATCCACACAAAGCGATCTGCTACCAAACCGCCTGCAGCAGGTTTCGAACCTGGTATATCTGGATTATGAAACTGTGTTCATATCCATTAGGCCACAGACGCCGACAGACGTCTTTTTTTAAAAGACTCAGAATAAATTACATATTACAGATACAAAATGGCACTTAGCATCACATTTTTATCCCTCAGAGGATGAGAAACTACCTGTTAACTGTTCAGAACATAATTTAGTAATTCATTATTAAGCAACATTAATTACCTTATAACAATTGCTCACAACTTTGAGGCTTCTCTGTATAGCGTAAAACAGAAGTGACAGGAGCTTCAACACACTGTACTATCACGTTCAGAAAGAAAGGTCTTCATTGAAAATAAAACAAGTCAATTATTATTATTACCAATTAAATAACTAGGTGTGATGCAGATTCAAGCATAAGTAAATCCAGAATTTCCAGAGCTAAGACGAATCAAATATACATTGACACAAGTGTGTGTGTGTGTATCAATATCAAATTTTAAAAAACGATTAATAAATAATTTTAATAAACATGTACCACTATTTAATATATGTGCGTAAAGCATATGATTGTGAAAATTAAAATAACTGCAACTGTTGAATCACAGAACACTACAGGGTCAGCATAGGTTGAAATGAAAAACAGTGAACACTGTGTACGATACAGCCTCAAAAAAGAAAACAGAGATACAGTAATAAGGGGTATGGGTTAGAAGTAGGTTTCTTCTTTGATCCTTAGCCACCGACTGTCAAAGCAGTCAGTGGCCATCACGCCTGGTGGTGTCTTGTAGGGCAGCAACATACTGCTTCCACTTTGCTTGGTTGGTGGCCATCCTTTGTGCAGTGCACCAGCTCTGGTTCATTCTTTGTATCTCGGCCTCCACAGTTCTCCACCAAATTGTTTTTGGTTGGCATCTCTTTCGCTTTCCTTTAGGGGTCCACGGCATTGCTGTTCTTGTGATGGCATCAGGGTCTCTTCTGAGGAGGTGACCATCCCAACTCCAGCATCTGCCAGCTATGATGGTGTGCATGTCCTCTTGGTTGCTCTGAGTGAGCAGCTCTTGACTGGTGATGGTGTTCAGCCAAAAGATTCAGTGATTTTTCCTTAGGCAGACTGTATGGAAAGAGGACAATTTTGATATTTCCTTCTCTGTTACTCTCCAGCATTCTCCACCATAGAGAAGCACACAGGATCAGGTTTAGGAATCCTAAACCTAACACTAACCCTAACAACATGTGCCACTTATTTAGATGATAGAAAAACATGACCCACTCTACTTTATTTTAACAGTCAGCACATGTATGCACTTGTTCATCTGCAACTATTTTTCATCATGTAAGTCTTCACCTTTCTTGTGTTATCAATCTTTTGCACATTATTTTTGAAAAAGCTCCTAACAGGGTTAGTGTTAGCAACTAATTTTCTATCTGCGCATAGTGTAACCCTAAATCATAGCACTAAAGCGTTAACCGTAGCCCTGTTTCAAGCATTTTCTTTTCTTTTTGTTAAAGATAAGTGGCTACAAATCTCAGAACAATAACTGCCAACACTAATTCTAACCCTGCGTGAAGCAGTGTCAAATAATTAGGCTAATGTCATTAAAATCACCAGTTGGTGTTGTTATGAATCATGAGTTGGGCTCATACATGCAAAGACCGACTTTGATGACCTATCGCGCATGAGTTGTACAACATGGCGGTGTGTGTACATTACTCTGTGATTTACCCAAACTCGTCCGGCAGTCAACATTGAAAATGAAAGCAGCCACAATTAATGCAAAGGGAAATATTCAGAAAAGGTACACATCTTTGTTTATTATTACAATCTGATTCAAAGTCCAATGTTATTGCTAAAATCTAGCATCGTGAAATAGTTTGTTGAAATGAACAAGAATGTGGCATCTGCTCGATGTCATCCAAATAACATGCCCACGTCTTTAGTGTTGGGATGTTGAAATGAATGATAGTGGGTCGTGTTCTATGATGTCATACAAATAAACAGATTACTAAATCTAACCCCTTATAACTGCATCTCTGAATTCCTATTTCAGGCCGTATCAAACACACAGCCGACTGTTCTTAATTTCAACAGGGTTAGGATTAAGGTCTGGGAGGTTACAATGAAAAGCTGTAGGCCTAGGTCATGTTCTGGTAATCCCGCAATTACAGTCGCTGAATATTCCCCAGTGAATATGTGTAGGCCTATAATATGTGTATTTTCGTACCATTTAGAGTTAGGATTAACCCTAGGCTAACCCTAATCCTAACTCTAAACTGTACGAAAATACACTCCTTTTTACACATATTCACTGCGGAGCGGTCGGCGACTGTCATTGAGGGATTACCACCTAACCCTTATTACTGCGTCTCTGAATTATTACTATTATTTTTTTAATTGAGGGCATATCGAAAACACGACCCAGTTCTTCATTTCAACCGGGCTATGATTTCTAAACCTAACACGTAGGGACTACCACTTGTTTTATTGCGCCTCTTATTCCCAAACCAAACCAAAAACTCTAGCCTAATCATCCTAACCCTAACGACGTGCCGACTTATTTGGATGGCGTTGAAGAACTCGGTACACTATTCTTCATTTCAACCAATATTTTAAAGGCGACGTCCCACTCATGTTCATTTCAACCGTTCATTTCATCCCTTGTTGTTATCAAACTACGTAGCCTAACTGAAAGGTTGACATGAAGTTAGTTACTCTACTTTTTAATATGACCGTACTAGTCACACGTGTAATATAATATATAGTTTTAAATTCTACAAAGAACACAATGTAATAATGTACCTTGTTTCAAGATCGGAGAGGAAAATACATCCACTCACACCTGCCAATGTAAAATAGTTGATTACCGTGCCCCGTGCAAGTCATGATTGTGTCCAGATTTTTCTGTCACGCTTTGCAGTAATAAAATAATGTCTTACTTTCTATTGTAAAATGCTCTCAGTTGCCAAAAGCAAATAGTGACAATTAAACAAATATCTTCTTCTTCTTCTTCGTTCGTCCTGAAAAGGACGTTGGTTGCGTTGTGTCCGTTTACAGTGAAGTTGCGATATTTGCGCCTTTCGGCCGACACATCCGACTTCAGCACGGAATTTTTGGGACCGGGTCAACCTTCCCTCTTCGATCCCTACTCACTCAGCCAGACTGCAGTGATGCAGCCTGTTTCCAGGACCACCACTTGGAGGTGGATTAGGGTCTTGGTCAGCTCTGGTTCGCTGACCCTGACGCAAGCAGTCTAGCTATGGGTCGCTAACTGCATTCCTCACTGTTGACGCGTCTTAGGTCCCAACAAATTTTCTGAATTTAAGGACACCTTACATCCTAATTACAACCCATCATAAGTTAAAAAGATAAGTATTTTCATTGCTTTACTACAGTAAATAAACATGTAACCTAAACTGCCAATGATGCACACATTTACCAAGACTGAAAATTGTACTTTTTTTTTAAAACTTAGTTTTAGTTACTTTGCTAACTGGAAAATGAATAAAGTGATTCGTGGACCAATATTCCCATGGCAAGAGTTTGGTGAATCTCTCAGACTTCTTGTGATATCACAATAATAAACTGCATAATTAACAAATAGGCAATTTACGAAAGTGATTTTCTTTTTTTTTTAATTCCATTTTTAAACACGTAATCTGACATCTAAGAGGATCTTATCAGTTCATGATGAAATATTTGGAAATCATAAGAAATCAACCACAATAGAAAAATAAAAATCTTCAACAAAAAGATCAAGGCAGTCATATTGTATGGCTTTGAAACACGTAGAAGAACAAACACGATAACCAACATGCTATCATCATCGCCAGCTGCCACCTCCACAACGAAGGTTGGCTGTAATGGATCTCCAACGTCTTCTGTCTCTTGTCTTGGTGGTGCACTCTGATAGACTCTTTCCTGTCCATCTTTTGATGTTATCTTCCCACTTATAGCGCTGTCTTCCCCTTGCACGTTTGCCTTCCCCTCTCATTTCTATTATGGTCTTCTGCAAGGTGTTATGTCTTTTTTATGTGGCCAAAGTATTTTAGCTGCCGAACTTTGATCTCCCTCATTAGTTCTCTTTTCATACCTAGATTTTCTAGGACCTCCTTATTTGTTTTCTTCTCTTTCCATGAGATACGCCCCATTCTTCTATATATAACATGCTATAGACTTTCATAAATTCAGGCCAAGTCTTTCTGCCATGTACCATCCGCTCAATATTTTTTCATGTCTTCCGTATCACTTTTTATGTCTTTTCTCCAAGTGCTTTTTTTGTTTTGGTCCACCTCTGCCTGTCTTACCCTGTGGATTCAAGAACAATGATTGCCTTGTAATGCTATCAACAGGTTTTAAAAGACGTGGAAGACTTTGAACGGATGGCACATGACAGTGGTGGGGGGGGGGGGGGGGGGGGAATTTATTGTGAAAGCCTTTGCTTCATAGGGAGCTCCTGTATAATGATTAATTGAACATGCTATCTGCTAATCTTTGTTTACAATTATAAAATGGGGAAACAACACCTTCTTTCCTTAATGACTTCCATTTACTGAAGTTACACACCTTGATTGTACATCTTTGTTGGATTTGGTTTGGTTTTCGTCCACGCACACGAAAACTGGTGTTTGTCTTATGCATGGTATACCCGGTTCAACCCCATGTGCATTATTAGACCCAATCGGGCCCCGCGCCAGTGGGGGGCCCCGTATTCTGGTTGATACCTCCAATTTAAAAAAAAAAAATTATACGCCATAGAAAAAGACAGTTTTATGTAAAAAATATACGTCTTGTTTTAAAGTTCTTTGAGAGAAAACCAAATAGAATTGTCTGACAGATAAGTAAACTTGAGCCTGTATACAGAAATTTCATATGTGTGACATCTCTCGTGGTTACCGAGTAAAACGAGAGAATGGTTGTATCAATGAATAAGAAAACTACAGAACAGGGTTATTTCCTTACCTCTTCCATCTGGAGCGCTATTTCGTAATTTAAAGGTAAGGTAAAGGATCCCGTTACACGCCTATTAAGGCATATTGGGAATATGGTTGTTGATGTTGTATATATCTGTTTCGATGTTTAGTTTGTTTCCCACTAGAGTTACTTGCCCTTATGGGAACTCTTCTTCCTACTTCCTGTTTTCTAAGATGGCGAATTAAACATGTCGATCCTTGTATCTTGTGTTCAAGCTTCGTGATTATGCTTCGTAACGTGAGTATGTATGACAGCCAGCCACGTCTCATTATAATTAACAATATTTACTACACACGAAGGTAAATATCAACATGGTGGCAGCGGTGTTTATTTCTACAGAACTCGGACTAATCTGCTGAATATGTTGTAACACGTGTGCTGAATGTCATTAGACTTGAGGTGAGATTACTGATTATTGCTTGCATACCATTATTAGACATTTCGTCATGGCAGAATGGCCCTTATTTCGGTTACCACCCTGCCTAGACATAAATAACGTCGAACCAGACACATTTCGTAAATGGAGACGACAGTTAGAACTATACATGCATGCAACAGAGGTGGACTCTAAACCTGATCCTGTTCGGGCGGCCATTATTCTACACTGTGCTGGACCTCAAGCTGTTGAAGTTTTTGATCAACTGGCAGAGGAAGGAGACCACTCTAATCCTACTAAAATTCTCGATTTGCTCCAGAACCATTGTAGCTCACGAAGCAATGAAGTATTACATACGTTCAGATTCTGGAACACACCTCTTCAAGATCCTTTTAATTCCTTTTTGACTGAGCTGAGAACTAAGGCAGATTTGTGCAACTTTAACGACAAGGATCGTATGGTTACAAGAGAAGCTCTTGAGAGAAGCTGACCTCGATCTAAAGAAAGCCATTCACATATGCAGAGTCTTCGAGCAAACTGGAAACGACATAAGAGAGATGAGTAATACAGTACAAGCAAGGGTTGAAAAGGTACAGAAAAAATCACTCAACCATAAACCTCCCAAGAGAGACACTGGGCATGCTGCTGGTAAAGCCTGTCAAAGTAATAATGACAGTGGGTACTTTGAACCTAGAAAGGAGTGTCATTACTGCGGACAGAAACATCTATTAATTAAGAAAAAGTGTCCTGCATGGGGGAAGTTTTGTTCAAATTGTGGGGGAAGAAACCATTTCAAAGTTAAATGCAAGAAAGTTCTTACTGTTCACACAGAGTCAGTGGAAGATTCTGAAGTTTTTCTTAATTGTGTGAAGTCTAGCAAAGCTTGTACATCTGCACAACTCATTGTCAATGGAAAAAATGGTAAAATTCCAGTTAGACACAGCAGCAGATGTGAATACAATCTGTCAACGCTTTGTGATGCAAGAACAACTGTTACCCACTAAACAGAGGCTTGTTATGTGGAATGGTACTAAGATGACTCCACTGGGAGAAGTTCTATTAACTGCTGAGAATCCTAAGACTGGGACAAAACACAATATAAGGTTTACTGTTGTGAAAAATAGATTCACATGTTTGCTGGGCAACAACACACTGCAGGATCTACAGTTTGTGACAGTCAACACAAACAAATTTATTGCTAAGGTGGCTACTGACAGTTCAGATAATGATCATAACTCTGATAACCATCTAGGTGTCCTGGGTGAAGCTGTGTTGCAGATTGATCCTAATATTCGTCCAAAGGCACTGCCGTGCAGAAAAATACCATTTTCACTTAAGAGCAAGGTAAAGTCAGAGCTTCAAAATCTAATGAACAGAGGTATATTAATACCAGTAGAGGAACCGACTGAATGGGTTAACCAAATGGCTGTTGTTGAAAAGTCTGATGGTTCTTTAAGAATATGCATTGATCCTAGACCCCTGAATGAGGCTTTGCAGAGGGAGCATTACAGATTACCAACTTTGGATGATGTATTGCCTGAACTCAATAATGCCAAGATCTTCACAAAGCTGGATATCAAGGAAGCATTCTGGCATATCAAACTTGATGAGAAGTCTAGTAAACTTACAACAATGATTACACCTTATGGTAGGTTCAGATGATCTAGATTACCATTTGGCTTGAATGTAAGCAGTGAAATTTTCCAGAGGCATCTAGCACAAGCTCTTGAAGGACTTCATGGTTGCATCAATGTTGCTGATGACATAGTTATTGCAGGTTGTGGATCAAACAGACAGCAAGCAATTAAGGACCATGATCTGAAGCTTAAAGCACTGAAACATAGGTGTAAAGAGAAAGGCATTAAACTGAATGATGCTAAAGCTCAAGAGAAGAAAGAAGAAATTACCTTCATGGGTCACCTTATTACTGCTCGAGGTGTTGAACCAGACAAGAAAAAGGTTGAGACAATACTAAACATGCCCGTTCCTAAGGACTGTCATGAGGTTCGCAGATTTTGCGGCATGATACAGTATCTAGCAAAGTTTCTCAACAATCTTTCAGAAGTTCTTCATCCAATAAGAGAACTTACACGTAAGGATACTCCTTTTATCTGGTCTGCTGAATGTGAACAAGCTTTCAAGAGTGTCAAGAAACTGATTACTTCTACTCCAGTACTCGCATACTATGATCCGGATGAATCTTTGTGTATTCAAGTTGATAGTAGCAGCTATGGACTTGGGGCTGTCCTCCTACAAAATGGTCAGCCAATAGAGTTTGCTTCTAGAGCTCTAACTGAAACAGAACAACGCTGGGCTCAAATTGAGAAGGAGCTCTTAGCTGTTGTATATGGTTTGGAACGCTTTGACCAGTACACTTATGGAAGGAAAGTTACAGTCATCAACGACCATAAACCTTTGGCGGCCATCGTTAAGAAACCTCTGAGTCAAATTCTTCGAAGACTGCAGAATTTACTGATGCGCAGCCATCGATATGACTTTGAATTCCAATGGGTACAAGGTTCCGATCTTCTTATAGCCGACACACTGTCCAGAGTGTGTATTCATAATGTCACATTAGATTCCTTAGCTGATGGAGAAAGCAATGCAGGAGCTGATGCACGTGTAAGATTACCTGAAATACCAGATGTGATGATGGAAAAGATTAAAGCTGAAACTCTCAAAGACAGCGTGCTCCAGAGGTTGAAGTCGACCATTTTGGATGGGTGGCCTAAAAGAAAGTCTGATGTACCAGCTGAGCTTATGCCTTATTTCGACATTCGTGATACGCTGACAACAGAACAAGGCATAATACTTAAAGGAGAGCGTATTCTTATCCCAAAAGCACTGAGGCCTGAAATCAAGCAGAAGCTACATGCTGCTCATCTTGCATTTGACAGCATGATGCACCGGGCCAGAAGTTGTCTGTTTTGGATCGGCATGACGGCTGAGATTCGACAGATAGCTGACAGTTGTCCAGAATGTCAAGAAGCGAAGGCAAGGAATACTAAAGAACCTTTAAACCAACACTCAAGAGGTTTATCACCCTGGGAGAAAGTTGGCACTGACATCTTTATTATAGAAGGCCGATATTATTTAGTCCTGATTGACTACCTCTCCAACTTCATTGAAGTAGACTTTCTACCTACAATGACAGCACAGTTAGTCATCAGGAAATTGAAGTCTCATTTTGCTCGTTATGGTGTCCCTAAAGTTATTGTATCTGACCAAGGTACTCAGTTTACGTCTGCACAGTTCAGATCATTTACTGCTAGATGGGGAATACTTCATGTTAAATCAGCACCAGGTCACCATAAAGCCAATGGATTAGCTGAATCCGCTGTGAAACTCATCAAGGGTATGATGAGAAAGACTGTTCAGGACAATACAGATGCATATGAGGCACTACTTAAACTTCGTAATACGGCAAGACAAGGGTTTGATCAAAGTCCAGCAGAAATACTGTTCAACAGGAAACTGCGTACGCTGATACCTTCTGCAGTGAAACCCATTGCATCTCACAGTAGAGTTACTGAAAGTAGAGGCAAGAGAGACAGATCAGTGAAGAAGTATTATGATAAAACTGCTCATGATCTGCCCAAGTTGTCTCACCAGCCAGTCTACTATCAAGACCCTGAACAACCAAACTGGCAACCTGGAAGGATTGATAAGAGGCTCTCTGAAAGATCTTATCTCGTTGAAGGGGAGAATGGAGGTCAATATGTCAGAAACAGAATTCATCTAAGACCTAAAACAACACCTTTCATACCTGATCCCGAGGACCTGGAAATTGATGTCTCCTCTCCAGTTCTACCCGAGCAACAGGTTGTTTTGCCAGACATGGAGAACACTAGTGAAGTGAACATTTCCAATCCTCCAGAAGTTGATCCTTCAACTCCAACTACTTCTAGTCCTGGGAAAGCTGGCAAAGAACATTCTCTCCTACCATCTAGCCCAAGAGACCTCAAAGAGATCGCAAGAAACCCTCTTGGATGAATGACTTTGTTCACTCATAAAGAAGGTGGGATGTTGATGTTGTATATATCTGTTTCGATGTTTAGTTTGTTTCCCACTAGAGTTACTTGCCCTTATGGGAACTCTTCTTCCTACTTCCTGTTTTCTAAGATGGCGAATTAAACATGTCGATCCTTGTATCTTGTGTTCAAGCTTCGTGATTATGCTTCGTAACGTGAGTATGTATGACAGCCAGCCACGTCTCATTATAATTAACAATATTTACTACACACGAAGGTAAATATCAACAATGGTGTTAGGCCCAAATTTTCTTGACCATACGGCACACTAGGGGTAATGTGGTCAGCATCACGCCGGCCACATTTAACATTCCCAGAGTTACTCTGCTACCCAATTCATGAGACAAGGTCGACCCCGGAGCCGTTTGCGGTCTAGAAAATCCCACCTCAACTGGGGATCGAACCATGGACCACGGAGCTCGGAAGCCAGTGAAAATCCTAACTTAAGTTCCACCCTTATTGCAGCACTTCACTTTTTGACAGCTCACAAACTTAATAAGTGTAGATCTTTGCAGTTTCAGTTTATTCATATCACGTAGCTTTAAATTTAAAACATTTCAGTACAGAAAAGCGTAGCAGTTGAGAAATGTTAATTGTTACCCTTACAGGTAAGGTTATAACACAACCACAGGTAAGGTTATAACACAACCACAGGTAAGGTTATAACACAACCATTAGTGTTAAATAGTATCGTCATCATCATCAACCTTTAGTTCACAAAGTAGCATAGGCCGCTCTTTTTTTAATTCAGTGAAATAGCATATACTCCTGATACCAAATCTATTTTTTTTAAGTCAAGGGCTCCCACAAAAGTAGTCAAAATCGGGCCCTGTAACGTCTAAGGCCGAACGTGATCATTTGGGTGTATAGTGTTCTCTTTTGTATACAGTGGATTACATGTGTTGTTTTTTCTTGTGTTGCTTCTTCCAGGCTGCAAGTCTTCTGCCGTTTTTGTGGCGTTGCCTGATGTCAGGAGGGTTTAGGGTGTTTCCCTTCCATGTTCTGTAGTTTACTTCTCCTTACCTTGTTATTCATCGTTGATGGACACCATTAGGACTAGTGTTCATTACTTGCCCGATTCTTTCAGCGGAGAGTTTTATAGCAGGACTTACTTACTTACTTACTTAGTCGTTCCCCTTCTAACGTGAGGTGTAGAGGTTTGGGAGAGAGAGCACCAGACTATCCTATCGGCTGTCTTCCTCCTGGCCTGGTTCCATTCTAGTCCTCGGTCCTACAAAGATTGTCTAATGTTGTCCTCCCAGCGGACTCTGGGTCGTCCTCGGGGTCTGGATCCTTGGCTCTTTGTTTCCCATGCTTGTCGTGGTATCCGATCTTCTCCCATTCTGCAGACATGGCCAAACCATCTTAATTGGGACTGTTCTACTTGGGTCTGCAGGGGGTAGGATTTATTGCCTTGACGTATCGTCTGGTTGCTTACCATGTCTCTTCTTGTTACTTCAACCACCTTCCTCACATACCTCATTTCTGAGGTTTGGATCTGGCTTTTATGGGTTGTAGTCATTGCCCATGACTCGCATCCATATGTCAAGACTGGGACATATGTGGAGCGGTATACAGCCATCTTCGTTTTCTTACCAACCTCTCTCTTGCTGAGGAATCCTCGATTTATGGCCTGAAAAAGTCTCCCAGCTGCTGCTTTTCGAGTGGCCAACTCTTCTTTGATGCCTCCCTTTCGGTCTATAATAGCTCCGAGGTATTTAAAGTGGTCGACCTGCTCCAGGATCTGTTCTCCCAGCTTAATCTGATGTCTTCTTTCTTCTCGTGATATCACCATGGATTTTGTTTTAGAGCTGCTTATGACCATCCCTCTCTTCTCCAGCTCTTCCTTCCAGACTTGCAGGTTGGATTGGAGATGTGTCTCTGATTTAGCAATCAGGGCAACATCATCAGCAAATGCCAGATCCGAAATATAGACCTGTCTCATCTTCCAGTACCCCACTGAATACTTTCTTGTTCTCTCCTTACATGCCTTAGATGACATCGTCCATAAGGAGTATGAAGAGGTAAGGTGATAGGATATCACCTTGTCTTACACCAGTGGTGGTCCTGAACTCTTCTGACTTATGGTTTGCTGTCCTCAATAATTTCTGCAAGACTTGTAGAAGCTCTGTATAGCATGAATCAGAGGTGCTGGAATATTCTTCCTTGCCAAACAGTCCCAAAGTTTGCTCCAGGGGACCCTGTCAAACGCCTTTTCCAGATCTATGAAACAAAGATGCATCTCACTCTTATACTCAAGGGCCTTTTCACTCAGCTGTCTGAGTGTGAAGATTAGGTCTTGAGTACTTCGGTTTGCTCGGAATCCGCACTGGACCTCATCCAATTGTGGCTCAGCTAGGCGTCGGAGTCTCTGCTCTAGGATTCTAGAGTAGATTTTACCAGGGACACTGAGAAAGGATATGCCTCTATGGTTTCCACATTGTCGATTGTCACCCTTTTTGAAAATAGATGTTATGATGGCAATCTCCCAATCCTTTGGTATGGTCTTGTTGTACCACGCTGCCTGTAAAACCCTTAAGAGTAATAGGTCGCCTGATGCTCCCACGAACTTAACCATTTCTGGTGTTATACCATCATGCCCTGCTGCTTTGCCCATCTTGATTTTCTCCAGTGCTGCCTTCAGTTCTTCCATCTTTATGTCATCTTCACCATCATTTGTTTTCTCTTCTGTGCTAGTGTTTATCATTTCTGATGCTTCACCATGCTCACCATCCAGGAGTTCTGAGAAATATTCTTTCCATCTTTCCATTACTTCCTTCGGGGCAGTAAGCAATTTGCCTTGCTTGTCCTTTATAAATTTGAGAGGGCATTGTTTTTCCTTCCTCATGTTCTTTAGGGTCTTATTGAACAATTTCTGGTTTTCTTGTGCATCTTTTTCTAGCTTTTCTCCAAATTCTTCCCAGGACTTCTGTTTTGCTGCTAGCACTTTGTTCTTTGCTTCTGTTCTGAGTGTCACATATTCTCTATATTTTTCCATTTGTCCTGTTGTGTATTTAGCTCCTAAGCATTGTTTCCATGCCATTTTCTTCTCTCTTATTTTCTCTTTGACTTCCTCTGTCCACCAAGGTGTCCTCTTTCTCTTGTTCCCAAGTCGGACTTCACCGCATGCTTCTGCAGCAGCTGTCTTTATGATATCCTTGAATTTAATCCAGAGGGTTTCCAAGTCATCAGGTCGTTCTTCTGTGTTGCTCACCGCTGCAGCAATAAGCCCCTGATATCTGGTCTTAATTTCTGGCTCTCTCAGCTTGTAGGTCCTAATGCTCATTTCTCCTGCTCGTTTACTTGGTTTCTTGCGTGATGTTGGGCAGTTCCTAGGCTGAGCAACTCTTTCAGTTGTTCTCTTGATTGTTAGCAGGACTTCTTGTTTTTTAATTCCATTTTCTGCTTCTGATTTTCGTTGATTGTTGAATTTCTTGTATTGATTAATTCTTTTCGGCTGTGTAGTTTCCTTGCTTTATTATTGCTCTTCATCTTTGTTAATATATATTACGATTTTGCGGTGTCAGTTTTTCTTTAACACGTCTATGTTTCTTGTCCTTGTTGCCTGTTTGTAACTTTGGCTGACGAAGGGTGAAACATAATCATAAACAACATAAATTTAAAAAAAAATATATATATATATATATATATATATATATATATATATATATATATATATATATATATGTATATATATATATATATATATATATATATATATATATATATATATATTATATATATATATATATATACATATATATATATATATATATATATATATATATATATATATATATATATATATATATATATATATTATATATACTACTGGACAAAAGTTAAGGGCCACCAAGAAAAACTCCACTATGGACCAAATAAATGCAACCAGGTGTAAACAATTTATTACAAAATACAGTTGATTCATCCGTGGAAAAGATCAGTCAAGTTTTTTTTTAATAATGTGTGACTTACTAACAAAAAGAAATTCAACTCACTTTTTCACCTTTTGAACTAGTGGGGCGTGTTGCAAAAATCACGAGTTTTTGCAGCAACAATGGCAATTTTTAATTGATTGGCAAACTGTAAAGACAAGTGAAAATGTCATTAAAACTGAGTGTGGTAAAATGAGAGGTTATTGATGTTACTCAACTAAGTTTACACAGAGTGAGGTCAAGCTGTGTAAGTCCCTGAGTCTAATTGTTGATGATGTTGTATTCTCAGGGTACCTATCCGCTACCTCTCTGAGATCTCACTCTGGGAAATATTTTCTGGGAATGTTATATGGCTACGTGTCTAGAGTAATGTAGGTGTAGTGATGTGTCAATAAAAAACAAACACAACTGTAACTCAATATAATTGAATTAAGTAAGACTGGGTGTAAATTTATATAATTATTTTACAATTTTTAATATTCCTGAACCTCAATTTTCTGGAACAGGAATTTTCAATTCAAAAGAAATGTTTCTTTATTTACAAGTTTAAATAAATAGGGTGGACATCCTGTCCATAAAATGATAAGTCTAAAATATCAATAGGTTTGTACTCCCTACTGGAATATGTTAACACTGGATAGACTTCTGTCACTGATTTGAGGGTTGTATGTTTCATCATGCCCCCCTTTAATTTCTTGTATTTTTGTGGAATGATAAGGATGAGTCCTCAAGTGCCAATTCTAATGGACTTATCTCAAAAGCCTGTCTGTGGTGGTGGCTTGAGAATCTTCAATAACAGCAAGTATTTCAGAGTTCCCCTGGATGCTGATATGGCAGGAAGTTAGCAGTTATATAAGAAGCTCTCTCTGTGCCAACAGGATCTGACTTTCCAGGGGTTATGTCAATTTTCAATTTGGCAATTCAACCCTGAAATAAGAAGGTTATGTTCCCCTCTTTATATCATATCTATAATATCATTCCACAATTTTATCAATAATAGATTCAAAAGGAGGGTTAGCTACGCGTGCCAACCAATTGCACCAAACCCTATGTTTGTGTGACCATTTTTTCTTCCAGTGTTTTCATACTGTTCCCATATGGCTGCAACGCCACTGACCCCTTAAGCATTGATTTTCTTCCATAGAATCAGATGGGGTATACCATGTTCTTCTTGTGACCTGTTAAATATTTTGTGCAAACATCCTATGTAGGTTTTCCTGTGTTATTTGAACACTAATGCACTGCAGAAACTGCTAGTAGCTTCTGGACGTACAGTCGTAATATTTTATGGCAATATTCAAACATTTTTACACATTTTATTTCACTTTCCAAATAAATCTGCTTTAGGTACTGTTACGTGCAGTCTTTGATATCTTACAATATAATACATTTGTATGCTTGTTATGTTCGCAAATATTCTGTAAACAAAATAGATACTTTTTAGTGCTTAAGGAAAAGTCATTATTGAGTTACTTCCCTTGAAAGGAGTGTCGTCACTTTCGATCGAACTCCGCGGATGAATCCAGTTTTACTGCGATTTATTCTTTGTTTGGGTAGAAATAGGTTGTTCTTGCTTCAGTGTATCTATGGCCTGAATTTATGTGTATTGTTTGTCTGGGTAGGACGAGTCTGTCTTATATCTGTATATCTTTACATATCTAAGTCGAACTATATGTTCTTTTTGTCTCTAGAAAGGTCAAAGGGCTGTTCGGCGGATGTGTCGCTAGAGAGGTGATTTGGCTTCGCCCTGATGGGGGCTGTGATTTTTGTGTATCGGCTTGTCGCCGGAAAAAGTGATCTCAGTATTTATGGGGAAAGTGATAGTCGTCTAGACCTATCGTGTATGCTTTACCCCAGTGTTTATTCTTATTGCCAAGGAATGGCAGAATCATATTTCTGATACCAAGGTAACAAAAGATACTCCTTATGAACTCTTGCTAAGCCACCGTTTCTCGATAGACGCACGATTTGTACGTCTGAGGAAATATTTAACTAGATGAAAACGACATTCATTCCTAGCAGCACTATATCTCGTATGATGAAGTCAATTGTATCATGATAGAATCTACGGATCAATGAGAACATTTAATGAATGACTAACTTTAATGCAGATTCATTATCTGTATCCAAATGTGAGTTACAGCTCACGAGAGAAGCCATCTTGTATACACATATTTTGTGACTTTCAAGAAGAGAAAGGGATGCCCCGTATTATCGCTTGATGAGTCCAGAGATCACTGCTACACATGAGAACCCATTACTAGCGGTTCAATATGATTATATGGAAAAAATATGTGCTGAACATTATCTTAAGGAATCTTCGCTAGACGAGGTTAGGTCTAGAAGCCATCTTGAATATTGTTTATAATCTGACGTGCTTTGTCAGTAAACTCAGATGATATATATATATATGGGCAATACTGAGTGCTTGTCTACTGACAATCCATTATGCTATTATTCTACATGAGTGCCCATGTATCATTGCAAGACCATTTATCCACTGTACCATGATGTATTATGCCAACCTGTGATTTGTCACTATCCGTGCTGTCGAGTGTGTACGTCCAATTAAACTGTAGCAAAGGTACACAGTCGTTGGTGTCGATGACTTCCAGCCATACATGAGTGTGAGAAAAAGACCATTTGTCAACACCACGAACTCTTCTTATCATTCGCATATTATACTCACAATCTATGTCTACACACCACTGCGTAGGTCGAGTTGACATTCCATACTCAAACCACAAGCAACACAACAACACAGCATTTAGCTCTGGTGATGTTCTAGTGGGCTTATATTTATCAACTGATGATGATGAGCAAAAGAGAGTTATCAACTAGAGAGAGTTTATCAACTGGTGGACCAGCTTTCTGGGTTTGACCTCGCAGAAATTGAGAAGTCAACAGACTACCGATACCAGACCGTTTCCTGTGGCTGATACGACACACTTGCAGTATTAGTTTGCTCTTTGTCAACACTTCGTCACGTGACCTGTCAAGTGAATGCAGTATGTAGGTCAGCGTTGTTGACATTTTTACATTAGACATTACAGAGTTTCACAGAACAGTTGGATCAATTCTTGTCAATATTAACAGGAAGACAGTATTATTGAACTAAGAAGCCCTACTTTCATCGATGGATCTTCTTATGTTCTGCTATTGTGTTGAACTTTAATATTTAAGGCCAGAATTTGTAATTCAATAAAGTGGCAGTTTATTTATTTTCATAAGAATAACTTTGCCATTACTGTAAAACTGAGCCTATTTTGCAACACATACTATCATACACATAATTTATATATTTATGTTTACATGTTATTTGTTTGTATAGTATGTTAGTTTATATGTCAGCGGGTTGTGTTTAGGTTGGGCGGTGTCCTCACAACAGAATATCCCACGTGATAGAGGGTCCGTTGTGGGCGTTTTCTTTAGGTGCAATTTCCTTAATTGGAAATTTGCTTGCAACAACTAGTTGCTATTTGTGTTAGCTGTGAAGACTGTAATTATTGTTATTTTTGTAATATTTCTTTGTTCTTTAGTTTTGTTTTGATTTGTTTGTAATTTGTTGGTCTACCCTTTTCTATCTTTTTTTTTTTTATTAATGTGTTTGCTACTTCATTTTGTAGCACGCCCCTTTCAACCATCTACCATGTACATGGATTTGTTGGTTATATCAGGACGTGTTTCTTTTATTGTAATATGTTTTTGTTTGTATTTGTTTTATATTATATTATCTCTAGTCGGTATTTTTCCTTTTGTAGTTATAGTTCAACATGGTTTTTAAAAAAAAAAAATTCCAATATATGCTATTTTCTAAGTTAGTATGTTTTTGATTTTTACTGTATGTTTCTGGGGCGAGTCTTTCACCAGTTTGGACTACTGGTTCAATTCCTTATTTGATTTTTATATGTTAGCTTTAGTTTTTGTAATATAGTGTTTTATTAACTTTTGCATTTCTGAAGGGCTCTTTGTGCCTATGAGATTTTCTACACTCATTTCTACCTTGTGGTTACTACAGTATGTCTTAATGTTTTGCCTCTGTTGGTCACATTTTTTGCAGTCCACTAGAAAGTGCCTAATTGTGTTTGGTTCTTGACACTCTTCACATGTGGGTTCCTCTATCATGAAATATCCAGTTCCCAGCTTGAGTCTCAGCAATTTTTTATTAATTGGTATTTTTAGTTCATCTTTTATTTGACATTTTTTGCTTGGTTTTTTAAGGATTTTATATGAGTGTCTTGCTTTTTTACTTAGGTCCCATGCTGTTATCCATTCTTTAGTTATTTTTTGAGCAATTAAGCTCTTAATTTCAAACTTCCCTAAGCCTACTTCAATTTGGTTATGGCTAGTTCTCCCCCCTTTGGCTTCTTTGTCTGCTAGCTCATTTCCTGCTATCCCCACATGTGATGGTATCCATGTTAGTGTTGCACTGCATCCTATATTTTGTAGATATGTATTAACCTGTAGTATTTCCTCTATAATTTCTATCTTTCAGTTCTATTCACAGATTATATTCATATACTGTGACGTCATTTGTGTTGTTATTCCTTTGCAGATTCAGTGATTACTTTCATTGATTTCCCTATTTGATTTATTTGATTTCTGCAAACGTTTTCGTATTGTCAGTCTTATTTGTACTTTATGTATTCTGTTGGTTGACATATTTTTTATATAGGTATATTTCATAAGACACTATTGCTTGTGCACTGCACTTGGATTATGGTATAAACCAGTACTTGATTATTATTACTGTTATACAAGACCTTATTAAGGCTTGTGACCCACAGATATTGGGATAGTGTGCTGATTAATCAAGTCATTAAGAACTTGTGGTATTATTGTTGTTTCAAGTGATTAGTATTATTGTTAGACATCATGTCTACATTAGAATACTTCATTATACAAGGGAAAGCCCTTGATAAGACTGGTCAACAATTAGAAGAATGAGCAGTTGCTCAATATGACAAAGCATTAGCTGCAGAAGAGAAAAAAAGCTGCTGCTGCTGCTGAAGAGAGAAAAGCTGCTGCAGAGGAGAGAAAAGCTGCTGCTGAAGAGAAAAAAGCTGCTG
The DNA here is from genome assembly GCA_024509875.1 of Oreohelix idahoensis. Classification (NCBI taxonomy): domain Eukaryota; kingdom Metazoa; phylum Mollusca; class Gastropoda; order Stylommatophora; family Oreohelicidae; genus Oreohelix; species Oreohelix idahoensis. The sequence continues at coordinate 291,899 of JAMPIV010001165.1, forward strand.
CAGAAGAGAGAAAAGCTCTGGCTGAAGAGAAAAGATTAGAAAAAGAAGCTGATGCTGCTGCTGAACAAAAGAAATTGCAGATGCAGGTGGAGGAAAGGAGATTTGAAGCTGAACAAAAAAAATTAGAAAGAGAAGCTGCTGCTGAACAAAAAAGATTAGACAGAGAAGCTGAAGAAAAAAAAGCAATAAGAGAACATGAATTTGAGTTAGAGAAATTGAGATTGACAAGTATGAGTAATGTTAATCAGGCATCTAGTGGTAATGGTAAACCTTCTACTTACAAGGTTAAGGTTCCACCGTTCAATCAGTCCAGTGACGATATTACATTCTGGCTGGATAGATTTGAACGTTCTTGTCGTACTCATAATGTGGATAAATCACAATATGCTAACCAATTAGCAGAAAACTTGAAAGGTGAATCTCTGACTAGGTTATGCCTTGTAGGAGAAGCAGATAAGGATAATTATGATGTCATTAGGGCGGCTTTGATAAAAAAAAATACCAGCTAAGTGAGGAAGGCTATCGCCTTTTGTTTAAGACGATGGTGCCTGAGACAGGTGTAGAATTCTCAGAATTCATTGCAAAGGCACGTCTCACAGTTGATCGTTGGATTGAGCTTTCCAAAACAGAAAAAAACGTATGAAGGACTTATGGATTTGTTGCTCAGAGATAAGATTATGTCATGTGTTAACAAACCATTCCTTGAATTTATACATGAGCGTAAACCCAAATCTCTAAAGGAAATGGAAGAATATTGTTCCCAATATGTCACTGCACACCCCAACGTGACTTTTGGCAACACTAAGATTAAGGAGATTATGCCAGTTGCTTCAGCAACACCATACAATCCCAATTATTCACACAGATTTCAGGGACCTCAAAACAGATTTTATAAAAAAGGTAACCATAATAGTTATCAAAACCAAGGTAACCAATCATTTCAGGGTTCTTCTTCAAAGAACTGGAGACGAGCTGATAGCTCTCGACACAGGGGTGGTCACAATTATAGCAATTTCCATAGAGGAAGTAATTATAGAAACTATCCGAGGTATCCGTCTTGGAGTCAACAAGATCGCAATTACAGAGATACTCATTATAATGAATATGATAATGGTAACCAAGAGAACTATGACTCAAACCCAAATAGGGGTTACGATAGAGGTAACAATAACTACAGAGGTAATAATAACCGAGGTAGATCTCAAAACAGAAGACATAAACCACATTTTCAGGCAAACTCTGCACAACAAGAGTCCCATGAAGCCTATAAACAGAGTAAAGACAATAATGACGCTAATAATATGGCATGTTCCGCTTTTGATTTTGGGAGAGCATCTCAGTGCCCCCAATGCAAAACATTATTTGAGCCAAACACAGTGTCTACTTTAAGCTGCGGCCATCCTCTTCCTGCTCTTCCTGCATCAGTCGCGCATGATGGAAGAGGTTCTCTTGTCTTACATAAGGGTTTAGTAAATAACAATCCAGTCTCCGTGCTATTTGATTCTGGATGCACCACAATTGGTGTTAGGCAGTCACTCGTAGATCCTTCCCGTGCCACTGGACAAGTAGTCAAATGTGTAACATTTGGCGGCACATTAGAGAAATACTCTACTGCTATCATTAGGATTGCTACTCCTTTCTTTACAGGAGATGTACACGCATGTCTTCTTCCGAATCCGATCGCTGACCTCATCATCGGTCGCATTCATGGAGTCAAAGAATGCACTCCGCAACAAATTTCCACGTGGAAAAGGCAAAACATGCAGATTGCTAACGCTGTAGTCACTAGAGCTCAGGCTCTTAATATGCCTCAAACTTCATCTACTGAAGATAATGAAGTGCATAACCAAGATGATCCCTTGGTAATTTCTCGTGACTCGTTTATAAAACAGCAAGAAGATGATCCCACTCTGAAGAAATTCTTCATTCTTGCAAGTAAAGGTGATCCGAATAAAGACACAAGTCGTAAATCATGGATTACAAAGAAGAATGGCGTACTTGTACGTATGGTTCAAGACTCCATTACGTCAAGTCATTCTCAAATCCTGGTTCCCAAGAATTTGAGAGTTAAAATTTTGCAGCACGCTCACGACTCTCAGTGTGCTGGACACATGGGTTTTTCCCGTACTAAGTCAAGAGTCCTTGCGGCTTTCTTTTGGCCATTGGTAAACAAGGACATACGGATTTATTGTCGATCTTGTAAAGTATGTCAGGAAGTTAAATCCAAAGGTCCACGGCATGCTGCACCCATTCAGGCGGCAGACATTCCTATTCGGCCGTTTCAAAAAATGGCCATAGACATTATTGGTCCATTTAAGATCAAGTCTGCCAGAGGACATCAGTTTATCTTGACGTGTGTTGATATGTGCACACGTTGGCCAGAGGCTATTCCTCTGAAGAGCATTACTACTGCTGATATTGCAGATGCTCTTTGGCTTATATTTTCTCGTCTGGGGTTCCCCGGAGAGATATTGTCAGACCATGGCACCCAACTAATATCAGATACCATGTCTCAAGTAATGTCTACTCTGCAGATAGATAGATCTTTAAGTAGTATCTATCATCCAATGTCTAATGGGATGGTCGAACGCCTTAATAGAACACTTAAAAACTTACTAGGGAAGATAACTGAGGATCATCCTCAAGACTGGGACAGAGTTTTACCTGCGGCCCTCTTCGCTTACAGAGAGGTCCCAAATGAACATACAGGATTTTCCCCCTTTGAACTCGTCTTTGGCGCGCGTCCGCGTGGCCCTATGTCGTTGCTTCATGATCTCATAACAGCTGACAATATTGACGATGATACAAAGTCATCCTACGAATATGTCATCGCGTTGAGACAAAAGATTATCGAAGCATGCAAATTAGCAACTTCTTCTTCTGAATTTGCGAAACAGAAGGCAAGGCAATTTGCCAATAAGAAGAGATGCTTACGACAACTTTGTCCTGGTGACAAAGCATTTGTATTACTACCTTGTAGGGAAAACAGACTACTTATTTCTTGGAAAGGTCCGTACGATATAATATCGAAAATTTCCGATGTCGACTATATTGTCGATATTGATGGGAAGCATAAAACCTTCCACATCAATATGCTTACTGAATTCCATGAACGTCCGGATTATTTGCAACCCATTTTCCAAGCAACGGACAATTCTCCAGTACAACATGGTCATTACTCATCACTGTCCGTGATACAGGATGAGGAAACACGTTTTTCAGATGTAAATCTTCCTCTTCCAATGATCCCACTTCATTCTAGTGAATCATGGAAGAACGTTACTGTCTCTCCTGATTTGTCTCTAGAAGAACAGCGACAAGTTTCAACTATGTTGCAAACATTTCAGGATGTACTCACTGACATCCCTGGACAAACTCATGTCATTGAACATGACATTGTTGTAACTGACCATACTCCTATTAGGGTTAGACCTTATCCTATACCTATACATTTTCAAGCACAGGTCGAGAAAGAGTTGGATGAGATGATAGATTTGAAAATAATCGAACCATCCACCTCTGCATATTCTTCGCCGATGGTTATTGTTCGGCAAAAAGACAATAACATACGTCTTTGCGTTGACTATCGCAAATTGAATCAAGTAACGAAGTTCGATGCCGAACCTATGCCTTTACTGGAAGAGCTACTTACTCGACTCTCCAAATCTCATTTTTTCACTAAACTTGATTTGTCTAAAGGATATTGGCAAGTTCCTTTATCTGAACGCGCCAAACCTCTCACGGCTTTTTCAACACCTAGAGGTTTGTTCCAATGGAATTTTATGCCTTTCGGTCTTATGAACGCACCAGCTACATTCGTACGCATGATGCGCCGAATCCTATCTTATCGGTCAGATGTCATTGCATATCTAGACGACATCTGTCTTTTCAGCGATACTTGGGAAGATCACTATTCAGGGTTAGATGAATTGCTGTCTACTTTGCGCGAGCACAACCTGACAGCGAAACCCTCTAAAGCCTATATTGGTCTTAGCGAAATTTCTTTCCTAGGCCACCGAGTTGGTCATGGTTTCCTAAAGACAGAGGACCATAATACTAGTAAGATACTTAACATCTCTATCCCTAAGACTAAAAAACAGGTGAGAAGTCTGTTAGGTCTTATTCAATTTTATGGCAGATTCATTCAGAATCTATCCTCTATCATGGCACCTCTTTCTACACTTTTAAAGAAAGGTTCGCCTAATATGGTCCACTGGTCTCAGGAATGCCAATGCTCTTTGGATAAGATTAAAACATTGTTTTCAACACCACCTATTTTAGTGTTACGTACTAAAGATAAGACATTTGTTCTTCGTAGTGATGCTTCATCCACTGGGATTGGAGCGGCACTAATGCAAGAGTACTCTGGAACTCTGCATCCTGTAATGTATATTTCCAGAAAACTTAATGCGGCAGAAAGGAATTATTCGGTTTTAGACCGTGAGCTATTAGCTATGGTTTGGTCGATCCTCAAACTACAGAGATTCCTTCTAGGCGCACATTTCATAGTAGAAACCGACCAAAAAGCTCTTACTGCTATACAGAGTAAGAATTTGAAGAGCTCGAGGTCTACTCGATATGCAATTGCTCTTCAACCTTTTCATTTCTCTGTGCGAGCTATTCGTGGATCAGATAATGTGATGGCAGACATTCTGTCAAGATGCCCACATGATTCCACATAACTATTAGGTCTTAGACTTCTTGATATGTCTAGTTTATAATAGTTCCTTTCTATATTAAGATAGATACACATTTGTAATTTAATAATATAATGATTGTATCACTACTTAGCGGTTCATTGATGTTGATTCACCGCTGTGCTTTGATGATTTTTCTTCATAAATCATAAATTTAAGATATCTAATACGAAATTATGGTATGAAATTTTTTAGGCATTGTGTAATTGCCAGAATTGTATTATACTTTGATGACACCTTCCTGGAAAAATTTACTTGTAGAGAAATAATTTCTCTCAGTTTATGAGATACATTCTCACCAGTCGCTCCATAAGTCGACTTAGCCTCATATTAGGCGTTATATTTATTCCTGATATTTTCAAAAAAAAAAAAAAGTTCCATTTTTTTTCCCCGGGAGGTGTGGTAAGACTGTTACGTGCAGTCTTTGATATCTTACAATATAATACATTTGTATGCTTGTTATGTTCGCAAATATTTTGTAAACAAAATAGATACTTTTTAGTGCTTAAGGAAAAGTCATTATTGAGTTACTTCCCTTGAAAGGAGAGAGGTGATTTGGCTTCGCCCTGATGGGGGCTGTGATTTTTGTGTATCGGCTTGTCGCCGGAAAAAGTGATCTCAGTATTTATGGGGAAAGTGATAGTCGTCTAGACCTATCGTGTATGCTTTACCCCAGTGTTTATTCTTATTGCCAAGGAATGGCAGAATCATATTTCTGATACCAAGGTAACAAAAGATACTTCTTATGAACTCTTGCTAAGCCACCGTTTCTCGATAGACGCACGATTTGTACGTCTGAGGAAATATTTAACTAGATGAAAACGACATTCATTCCTAGCAGCACTATATCTCGTATGATGAAGTCAATTGTATCATGATAGAATCTACGGAGCAATGAGAACATTTAATGAATGACTAACTAATGCAGATTCATTATCTGTATCCAAATGTGAGTTACAGCTCACGAGAGAAGCCATCTTGTATACACATATTTTGTGACTTTCAAGAAGAGAAAGGGATGCCCCGTATTATCGCTTGATGAGTCCAGAGATCACTGCTACAATGAGAACCCATTACTAGCGGTTCAATATGATTATATGGAAAAAATATGTGCTGAACATTATCTTAAGGAATCTTCGCTAGACGAGGTTAGGTCTAGAAGCCATCTTGAATATTGTTTATAATCTGACGTGCTTTGTCAGTAAACTCAGATGATATATATATATATATGGGCAATACTGAGTGCTTGTCTACTGACAGTCCATTATGCTATTATTCTACATGAGTGCCCATGTATCATTGCAAGACCATTTATCCACTGTACCATGATGTATTATGCCAACCTGTGATTTGTCACTATCCGTGCTGTCGAGTGTGTACGTCCAATTAAACTGTAGCAAAGGTACACAGTCGTTGGTGTCGATGACTTCCAGCCATACACGAGTGTGAGAAAAAGACCATTTGTCAACACCACGAACTCTTCTTATCATTCGCATATTATACTCACAATCTATGTCTACACACCACTGCGTAGGTCGAGTTGACATTCCATACTCAAACCACAAGCAACACAACAACACAGCATTTAGCTCTGGTGATGTTCTAGTGGGCTTATATTTATCAACTGATGATGATGAGCAAAAGAGAGTTATCAACTAGAGAGAGACTTATCAGGTACATTCCTACTTGGTTGTCGTAATCTCTTCCAATAGGCAATGTCGAACAACACAAAATTATGGCGCACTATTTGTGTGGCCTGTACATGCTAATGAAATATCAATAAACTTATTTATCTTACCGCAAGTAAAGAATAATTTACACAATCACAAGATTGACTGGCGGTTAATGGGTCAAGTTCAGACCGCTATCGTCCAGACGGCGAAGGCATTCAACTTCAATGCTTTGCATCTGCTCTCAATCTGGCTGTGTGTTAGTTTTTTTCTCAAATGGTGCACTATGCCGGCAGTTTGTTAATTTTATCGCTCCATCCTAAACTGCAATTAATCAATCAGAAACGCGTTAAGAAAATTTAACTTTTCAGAAGGCTATCAAATTGAGCAGTTCAGAAGTGTGTTTGTTCGTCTGTCTCAATTTTATGTATACAATATCTTTGTTATTAATGGGTCGATTTTTAATATTGAAAGTGATTATTAAACAGACAACTGTCCTCTATCTTCCTATATAGGTTTTTTTTAAATTATTTGTCCCCGTTTTCATATGGGTAATTTTTAAGTAATTATTTGCTCCGTTCACTGAACCAAAATATTAATAAAATAATTTTCTAAGGCCAGATAATTTATTATAAGGGAAAATTTTATGATATATATTAACCAATATTAGCGCTACCCTTCAAGACATCCCTGTTATTTATAAAGAAATAAATTATCTAAGTTTCTTTTCAAACGCACAAGTTAGGCTTGATTTCCATTGTAATCCACCTTCTCTCTCCCCTATAAAACGAGGCAACAAGTTGGTTCGTTGCCAAGCTTTACGGCTTTCGTCAAAAATATTGGGAAGGGTCGAGCGTGTGCGTGTATGTTTGGGGAAGGGGGGGGGGGGTGGTATTTTTACGCTTGGGGTTAGAAAATTCAAACTCTTTAGTTAAATGTTAGCGGTTTGATTTTACGATGGCCTTGAGACCAAGGTCAAACATGGAATTTATTTATAGATTTTTAACTGTAATAGTGGAAAATTCAAATTATTTTGTCCAATTTTTAGCAGTAAGTTTGACCTTGCCCTTGACAATTTTTCAAATATAGTAGTAGTTTTTAGGTTGTGAATTTACGTTACTAGATTTTTGAATCGGGGAAATTTGAGCGAGGTGTCACACGGAGTTACTTTACCACACATTTCCCCTGTTAAAAAGCCTGCACCACTAGTGCAGCTTTATTTTCTGTGTTACAATCTCGATCAAATTGACTCAACTAGGCTGTATGAGAATACGGGTTTTCTGCAGGTGGGTGCATACTCAAGAAATCTGCCCCAACGTTCTGCGAACCGGGAATATACTCAATGGTAAACGAGTAAGGTTGAATGAGGAGTGACCACCTTAACAATCGTGCATTACCATGTTTTGCCTGAGCAAGAAAAACCAGGGGCTGATGATCGCTTTGGACCACGAAATGCCTACCATACAGATAGATCTGGAATTTCTTTATCGCCCAGACCAAAGCCAAACATTCTTTTTCTACGGTTGAGTAGTTTTGTTCCGCTCTATTTAATTTTCGGCTGGCATAAGCAACTGTTGAGGCATTATGGAGTTCCCCTGAAGATCATTAATTTAATAAAGAAAACATATGAAGACATGACATGCAGAGTTCTTCACGAAGGACAGCTTACAGAACCGTTTGGGATAAGAACAGGAGTGCGACAGGGATGCCTCTTGTCTCCATTTCTTTTCTTGCTGGCAATAGATTGGGTTATGAGATCATCGGCAACACACACAACAGAAATGGAATCCAGTGGACTCTGACTAAGCAGTTGGATGATCTGGATTTTGCTGATGACTTGGCTCTTCTGTCCCATATGTTGATAGCATTACAAGGCAGTCCTTGTTCTGGAACCCCCAGGGCAAGAGAGGCAGAGGTAGACCAAGAAGTACATGGAGAAGATAGCTGGAAACAGAGGTGAAAATGATGAGAAGAGAACATGGAAAGAAAATGAGATGATGGCAACGTGACATATAGAGAAAATGGAATGTGTAGATAATTGTTGAAGGCCTATGCTCCTTTGGGAGTGGAGGGTTATGATGATGATAAGCAACTGGGTTCAATTCCCCCTCTGGTGAAGAGGACCTTTGTGACAATGTGGCCCCCAAGCCCACATTACTAGCGTCCGTTCTTACCACGAATTCCTGACTCAAATCAGGTAATTTCAATATAGGCTTACTGGTGAGTTTTTGCTTTAACTCATTGTATGCCAACTCGCATTCTGCTGACCATTCTATTTTCTCTGGTTTCCCTTTACGAGTTAAATCCGTCAGAGGAGCACACACAGAGTTAAAATTTTTAATATACTTTTGATAAAACCCACAAAGTGAGACGAAAGATCTCACATCCTTCTTAGTCTGGGGTCTGGGTGCTCTCTGCAGTTTCTCCAGGTTCTTAGGATCAGGGGTCATGCTACCCTGATTTACAGTATGTCCCAAGAATTCTAATTCTTTACATCCAATACAACATTTTGTTGGTCTAGCAGTTAAGTTTGCCTTTCTGAGTCTATCAAATAGCATATTCAAAGAGTTAACGTGTTCTTCAAAGGTTTCCGTAGCGATGAGGATATCATCCATGAAATTTGTAATACATGGGTTTTTCAGGGGATCCAATAGTTTTCTCATCATTCTGGAAAACACGCTCGGAGCATTCTTCAATCCAAACGGCAGAATGTTGAACTCATAGTGCCCTTCCGAGGTGCTAAAAGCCAGATAAGGTCGAATCTCAGGCTTCACTGGAATGTGGTAATATCCCTTGCTGAGATCCACCTTGGAAAAGTATTTTGCCTTATTCAACCTGGCAAACAGTTGGTAAGTATCAGGTAATGGATCCACCTGACTTTCTGTGACAGCATTCAGTTTCCTGTAATCTATGCACAGTCTATGTTCCCCAGAGGGTTTCTTCAACAATACCACACTGGAGCTATATGGAGATTCACTATGAGAAATAATCCCTTCTTGTAACAAATAATTTATCTCCTCTTTTAAAGCTTTTTCTTTTGCGAATGGGATAGTATAGGCTCTCATACAGATGGGTGTTGGGTCTAGTAATTTCATATCATATTCCAACAAGTTAGTGTGCCCCGGTTTGTCCGTTAACACGTCTGTATGATTTTCCAGAACCTTTTAAATCTTCTCCCTCTGCCCTTTTGTCAGATGAGTACTGATTTTTACCTGTGCAGGAGTTTCACGTGGTTTCAGGGGGTATTCGTAAGAGGTGAGAGGTTCATTCTTCATCTCAGTGGCTATGGCCAAGGTCATTAAGTGTGCCCTTTCCAGGTTTCCTCTATCATGATAATTCTTAAGAAGGTTCACGTGATAGACTTTTCCCCTTTCCTTTCTTGTCTATCTTGTAGTTAGTTCTAGATAACTTTTCTAGAACTGTGTATGGACCTTGCCATCCAATCTAAAGTTTATTACTGCTGCCGGGTAACAGAAGAAGCACCTTCTCCCCCACAGCAAGCTCCCTATCCTTCACTTTCATATTATAATATGCAGCATGTTTCTTCCTGGCTTGTCTTAGGTTATCATTTGCCAATATCCAGCCAGTTTTTAAGCGAGTGGTCAGCTCGTTCACATACTGATATGATGAGGTTACAGTCTTTTCTGCCTTCTCATCTGTCCACGTCCTCAATAAGGCTTCCAATGGACCTTTAATTGGCCGGCCGAATAACAATGTTGCCGGTGCCATTCCTGTTTTGCTCATGTAATTGGAAATATTGTGGTGGTGACTTTTCTCCCTTTAATCTGATATGTCACACCAACCGTCTGCTACCAATTTTCTTACTAATTGTGAAAGACGAACTCAGCTGACCCTGAAGTGTTGGATAATATGGCACGACCCTTCGTAACGACCCCTTCGGATAACATCAGTGCCCCCGAATATTGTGGTAACTTTTCGTCAACCGGGAATGCTTCCACCTGGACTCATTAGCTATGCACAACAGAAACGTGGAACTACACGTTTGCTCATTAATATGGGTCTGAGCAGAGTAGACTTGTCAACACGTTTTGCTGATTAATATGTGGACAGTTTATCTACAGTACATTCTGGTCATCGCATTGATTTAAGGAGTGGTTAAATCACGCCCACGGATATCTCTTGAGCAATCATATGCAGTTATTTTCATTAACTTGGTCAGTACGCCGGCCCAGTGGGGGCGTTGCCAGAATCAAACGAAAGTAGCGGCACACGATCAAACAGGCACTGAGGATCTCAGGAAAGACTAGCGGCATGCTATCAAAGGCAGTAGTGGTCCCTGAAACGAACGACGCAAGTATCTTGCCGGCATTTCGCATCTCTGTGTTAACCACAGAACCGATCGCAGTGGACGCGAACGGGAAAGCCGAAGCGGACGCAGCGAACGGAGATACGGAAAACCAGGGGCGGCATCTCTCCTTAGTCTGGCGGTCAGAACCCCGAAAGTCTCATGAGATCTAAAAAGGTGTCAAATTCTAACATGTCCCCCTAATGTTGCATTCCAGTTAGATATATACAGACCATGAAGAAAGTCATTTTATCATTCGGTTGCCAGAGATTTAAGATTCACTAGCTATAGTAGAATTTTGCTAGATTTCCATCTGAATTGGTGGCTACATTGGAGTGATTTCTTTTTCTGTGCACGGTATAATATATTTGTTAAAGTGATCAGTGGTCTAGTGCTTTCATTTTATTTCACTGGATTTTGTGTTTATTTAAATCTATTAAATTAAACTCATCTCAAAAGTTCCAGAGGTAAATTTAATGTTATATCTATTATAATATTTCAAAAAAATAATAGATGCTTAAATGCTAAAGTAACTTTTAAAGTCGAGAAGGAATTTATAATTAATAAATTTAGTTAAGACCTATATATATATAGATGTGTGTTTTAACCATTAGACTCGCGAAGTGTTTTCTTAAATACATAATTAAATACGCGAGTGTATATAAATAGTCTTAACGGTAAATTTATCGCGCGTTAGAATATTATTTGATTTTTGCGGTATGATTATGTTGTCATGGTTTTTCTATCTTTTTCTATAGAATGATCACATAACTTTTGCGATCCCAGCAAGAAATCATACAGAGTCTTCCAGACTCGGTTCTTAAACTTCCGGATATATTGATGAAACATTTTAAATATAATCATGTGGCGGTCCGATGCTGCCTAGCTATCATAATTACATGAAAGAAAGCACACCCAAGAACATTTAAAAAAAAACCATCAAATTAAATTACAATCTGTAAGATAAACTGGAAGAAGAACAGTTGCCAGTAGCGATATTTTATTCACTGCTCTGCTGTGAGAGAGTACATATTTCCCTGAACTGTGACTAGGCCTAGTTTTTCCTCACTGGATTTAAAAAAAACTATACCGGTCAGTTGCTATCATCACGCATTGAAGGAATTTTACCACCAGCGGCGAAATTAAAGAGACCACTCCATTCTCACCCCTGTATCTAGCTGTGACAGTGCCATCCCATAGACTCCTTTTATATAATAAAACACAAGAACTCTTAGGCTTCACGTCCGGCGATAAGTGGGAATATTTGTTATCAGCCAACCTCGCTAAATCTGGGGCTGGACATCGAAGTACCAGACATTTTCATATGTCAAGAGTGTAACTGCTGTTTATATAATTCTATGGAGTGCCTGATGCTATAATCGGTAAGTGAGTGTGAGCATATGAGTGTGGGCCCTCACGAGCGTGCATGAATGACAGGAGATTTAATTTTTGCAAACCATTTGTTAACTTGCCTACCTGGGTAATACATTTTCTTTATACCCTGCAATGTTCCTTTAAGTGGGATATCTTGTTAACGCTGTTTAGCCCCCCCTCCTTTTCATTTGCTTAGTAAAAGGAAAAACAATTGGGAATAACAGGATTTTTTTCTACCACCCGTACCTAATATTGTAACCCCTCTTTCAGAGTAATTAAATTCACTGTTGGGTTTCATTACCTATGTTCCTAATAACTATCTATCTTTGGACTGGGTTTATCTTTGTCTAATACAAGCGGACAGGGCGTAGTCGATACCAATCTTTTTCCCCCCCCCCCCCCCCCAACCTTGTTAATTGTATTTTCTGTACTTATGATATTTTTCCTGTAACACATGATAATTGTTGTGATTGATTTTAATGTTAATAAACAGCATAAACTTATTTAGTACTGTGTTGGAATACTAAAGCCCAAATTTCCCATATCTGTTTAATATAGTTTGTATTCACGTGCGTCTGTGTGTTTGAAGCACCAAATCGGTGTGAGCGCAGGTGTGTGTCTGGAAACTGGTAAATAATTGTTTGACCAGGAGAGTTTGAGGAGAAGATTGAGAGGAACGATTGTCGTAAATAAGTCTGTCCTTACTCTCCCCAGCACTCTGTGGAGCAACTATTTACTTTCTAACCCGTATTATCACTGAGCTTTCACCATCATTCTCCACTCTAAACAGGACCACTATTTCTAAGACTCTTTCTCTCAAAATAAATTTACGACACTGGGGTTTCCCCCGCAGTTTCAGTTTCAAATTGAGGGGACTTCCCTCTCTTCTATTTTCGTCCAGTTCCCAGAATTCCGACCAAGGAATTGTCGGGTGGAACTGGGTTGAGGTCACTTTTTGTACAATACGCATAGTGGCCATTCTAACTGGTTTATTTGAAGACTGTGTGTGAAAAGGAGTCCTCCTATCCACCGTGTCTACCTTATCATATTTATTTTTCCTGTTATTTTCAGGCATGTTTTCACCGTAGTGTTTTTGTAAGTCCTGATAATTTTCCCAACATATGGGCTTTCTGTTGTTGCATTGGTCACAGGCCTCCACAAATTTTGCAGTGTCTGCAGCTACGCCTGGCCAATAGAATCTCACAGAAGCTCTTTGACTGGTAGTACCAATTTTCTCATGTCTACCGTCTAATACAACATGTGATCTTTTCATCGCCATTTCCCTATATGAAGTTGGAAGTACCAGCTGTCCATGACCATTTGATCCAGTTCCAGCCTTCCTATACATTAACTTGTTCTTCATATAAAAATCTTCTTTGTTTGGAGGGGTATGGCTTTTAGGGAGTTTTCTGAAACACGGCTTTAATGACTTATACTCAGCCTGTGCCTTCCTCATCTCCTCTGGATGAGTATTTATTGGGTTTTCTTCCTCCTTCCTTGACTGTGACCTGGTCTGTACTGCTGCCATAATCATTGGTCTTTTGGGATTTCCCAAAAACACATATCTACTCCCCAATATTAGAGGGTAGATTGGTTCGTTTATCACTGCTGCTCTAATCACTCCTTCCACATAGCGAGTTTTTACGTTTATCCTTGCAATGGGAAGTGTCATGGTTGCTACTTCCTTAGTTGCCCCTTGTATCTCCGCTGTTTCTGTGGTATATTGATCTGGGTGCACTAGGTGAGAACTCACGACTGAGTCAAAATCCAATCCAGTATCATAAAGGCACTTAATAGTGGCCCCATCGCACAGTACTTCTTCACATACAGGGGGATGATGAGGTTCCTGCTGTCCAGTAGGTTTTTCCTTCTGTCCCTTGTTTCCTGTTTTAAGGCAAGCAGCGAAATGTTTGTGTGACCATTTTTTCTTCCAGTGTTTTCATACTGTTCCCATATGGCTGCAACGCCACTGACCCCTTAAGCATTGATTTTCTTCCATAGAATCAGATGGGGTATACCATGTTCTTCTTGTGACCTGTTAAATATTTTGTGCAAACATCCTATGTAGGTTTTCCTGTGTTATTTGAACACTAATGCACTGCAGAAACTGCTAGTAGCTTCTGGACTTACAGTCGTAATATTTTATGGCAATATTCAAACATTTTCACTCTCCAAATAAATCTGCTTTAGGCACATTCCTACTTGGTTGTCGTAATCTCTTCCAATAGGCAATATCGAATAACACAAAATTATGGCGCACTATCTGTGTGGCCTGTACATGCTAATGAAATATCGATAAACTTATTTATCTTACCGCAAGTAAAGAATAAATTACACAATCACAAGATTGACTGGCGGTTAATGGGTCAAGTTCAGACCGCTGTCGTCCAGACGGCGAAGGCATTCAACATCAATGCTTTGCATCTGCTCTCAATCTGGCTGTGTGTTAGTTTTTTTCTCAAATGGCGCACTATGCCGGCAGTTTGTTAATTTTATCGCGCCATCCTAAACTACAATTAACCAATCAGAAACGCGTTAAGAAAATTTAACTTTTCAGAAGGCTATCACAGTTCAGAAGTGTGTTTGTTTGTCTGTCTCAATTTTATTTGTACAATATCTTTGTTATTAATGGGTCGATTTTTAATATTGAAAGTGATTATTAAACAGACAACTGTCCTCTATCTTCCTATAAAGTTTTCTTTTAATTATTTGTCCCCGTTTTCATATGGGTAATTTTTAAGTAATTATTTGCTCCGTTCACTGAACCAAAATATTAATAAAATAATTTTCTAAGGCCAGATAATTTATTATAAGGGAAAATTTTATGATATATATTAACCAATATTAGCGCTACCCTTCAAGACATCCCTGTTATTTATAAAGAAATAAATTATCTAAGTTTCTTTTCAAACGCACAAGTTAGGCTTGATTTCCATTGTAATCCACCTTCTCTCTCCCCTATAAAACGAGGCAATAAGTTGGTTTCGTCATAAATATTGGGAAGGGTCGAGCGTGTGCGTGTGTGTTTGGGGAAAAGGGGGGGGGGTGTGTGGTGAAGTGGGATGTTATAAATATTTATAGGGGACTTAGTGTACTGACTGAGATCAGCTGTGAAGGTATATATATCTAATAAGAGTAGTGTATTATATATAACCTTACTTGCTACCACATATCTATATATCTCAGTCAGAATTATTCTGGAATAGTGTGATGACTACGTTATGTGTCTAGGGTATGTGTATGATGAAGTGTAAGTCACAACAACAGACAGATAAACAATTTAATTTAATCCACTACTCTTAACAACACTGTGACACTCACATACATATAACCCTCTATGAGAATATCTTAAAGAAGTCACTCGTAACTTTTCAAATAACAATATGTATTCATTACTGGCATGAATGAATGTGTGTCCTGATTCAACTACAAGGGAACCAGGAATCACAATCAATTTAAATTACAAGTTATGTACAGAATGTATTTAATATGAATATTGTAGTGACATATATTATTACAAATGTTCTATGTGTGTCAGTTGTGTAGTAGTAAAATGAGGTAATACTGGTTTTGTTTTGTTCAAGCTCTGTTGGTATTTGTCATCATGACTTCAATAGTTTGTCTTTAGGGACTAGTATTGGAGATGTTCACAGTTCCTGATTTTAAGACAAGTAAATTCCCCTCTTAATGTTAATTTTACAAAGTCAGTTCAAGATGAGGGGACATAATGTTGAGCTCAGCTGGCCAAGTTAGCTTATCTGGCGTGATGGCGGCAGGAAAGGACTCCTCTGCTCGAATTCTCCTCTGGGCTCTGGAGACACCTCACTGATAGCTAAAAGGACCAAGGAGTATGCTGTCCGACACTGGATTCAGCAAAGCTCTGACTAGGTGCTGCTCAGTACCATCAAGACCACTGTCCCTGAAATCAAGAAGGATGTACCTTCTACTTCATAACTAACTTAAACTCTCTTGTTACACTGATCACAACACAGCACAAACATTGAGTTCAGAGCATTAGGCCAACTGTCAGCTTCATTTGAAATACTTTATTCCAGTATTACCCTTCTTAATGGTTACTACGCCTCTGCAATTCCAGCATTATTTCTTTCTATTCAATCATCCAGGTGTCAGTGTACTGTTTGGCCATTCCATGCCGTTTTACTTCTCTCCGACACCCTCTGTTCAGGCTGGAGCATTACAGGCTTTACCTCACGTTGGCCACTGAACTACACATATATATACAGGCATAAATCAACAATTCACATTCAATTTTCATTAAAAGATATTGAATGGTTCAAGCTTACCACAATTCATACGAATAAACACAGATACGTTGATTAGCAATGAATTCTGGCACAAACTGGCACAAATTCCCATCTGCTTATCTTCCAGGCTTTTATTTAGCCAAATATAAGCTGGCTTCAACGCACTGATGCTTTATCAATCTTATTTAAACAAGTGGTTTCGAACTAACGCTCCCAAGTGTGTATATCAGCGAGTCTGACCAATGATCCCCGTTTCGACAAGTGTTTGAAAAAATGTTACCTTTCCCCGTTTCCCCTAACAACCAAGATAGTATTTATAGCCCGACCAATCGTGGTTAGGCTTTCATTTGTTGCGCTCCAATCAATTTGGAGTTTACATGGTAGGCTATTTCTGTAACGTAAATTTTTTTCAAACACGTTAAAAAAAAATCTTATGAGCAGAAATGATTTTATGCTGTCAGGCACCCCCAATATTTTATTCTGGGTATAATTTATTAATTCCTGGACTATTTGCGTAACGTTTTACATATTATTTGTCAGCAAGCCCTAAGGAACCCAAAAATACAAATTTAAAGGAGCTACGTGGCTGCATTCAAAATATGCAATTTCTTCTACCTCCTGTTTCGAAGATGTGCTGTCTGGGTACTGTTATGTTTTCAACCGTAAACCCATCTAATGTTATCTTTTCTAATAAGAGTTTTTTTATGATTTATAAACCTAACTCTGGGAAAGGGTAGTGTATTTTATCACTGTCGGTCTGAAAAAAAGTTAGTGCTTGTAGTCTTACACGCGTGATGGCAGCATTTGTGTATCGCGCGAAGCGTGTTGCATGCGTTCCTGATTTTCAGCCCTCCCCTCTCTCTTTATCCTTTTGTCCATCTGTTCGTTCGTTTTGGTAACGTAATATAATTAATGTTAGGATTAATTTAGGTCATTACGCAGGGCCTCTCAATGTTTTTCTTAGAAATGCAGCACACGTTTCATTGAAGAAAGCGGGTAATAATACAGTAAGCTTTTATATCAACGTGAAAGCGTTACAATTTGCAGACGAAGCAGAAAACAAGGGGGATTTCGAGTACATTCTTTGTGACAGCACTGTTATTTTTCCATTGCTCTTTTCTTTATTAATTTTATTTGTTAGGCTTCATATTTACCTAATAATTTATATATGTGGATTAGAATATTTCATGACACCTCCCCTCTTAAAACAGACATTATATGTCAGTCCTTTAGTCTATATACACATAGAGAAATTTATTATTATTGCTGGTGTTTACGGTGATTCTCATCACACGGATGGCGGCTTAAAAAATCCGCTCCCAAATTGGTTTTTCCAGATATATACTCAATGCTAAAATTATATGGAGCCAGAAGTAAAGA
Organism: Oreohelix idahoensis; assembly: GCA_024509875.1. Lineage (NCBI taxonomy): Eukaryota > Metazoa > Mollusca > Gastropoda > Stylommatophora > Oreohelicidae > Oreohelix > Oreohelix idahoensis. The sequence goes on from JAMPIV010001165.1 coordinate 309,591, forward strand.
CCATCGGAGTAACCTAGAGTTCTCATGCTTAGCCTGTGCTAGAAACGATAAAGGTTTGTGATCTGTTTGCAACTTAAATGCCTTCCCATATAGATAAATATTGAATTTCTTTATTGCCCATATTACTGCAAGACATTCTTTTTCGCTAGTTGAGTAGTTGATTTCAGCTTTATTCAACTTTCTGCTAGCATATGCCACTGGGCTTAATTCCCCATCCAATGCATCTGATTTCTGTAGTAGAGTTGCACCTAACCCAATATTACTTGCATCCGTCCTTACTATGAATTCTTGACTTAAGTCAGGTAATTTCAAAATGGGTTTACTTGTGAGCTTTTCCTTCAATTCTTGGTAAGTCATTTCACATTGTGGTGTCCATGTAATGCGATCTGGAAGTCCTTTACGTGTCAATTCAGTTAACGGTGCACATATGGAATTAAAGTTCTTTATATACTTCTGGTAGAAACCACATAATGAGACAAAGGATCTCACGTCCTTCTTGGTTTGTGGTCTCGGGGCTTTCTGTAGTTTTTCTAAATTCTTTGGGTCAGGGGTCATATTTCCCTGATAAACTGTGTGTCCCAAAAATTCCAATTCTTTACATCCAACGCAACATTTGGTTGGACGGGCTGTTAAATTTGCCTCCCTAAGTCGATCAAACAGCATGTTCAGAGAGTCAATGTGTTCCTCAAATGTTTCTGTTGCTATAAGGATATCATCCATAAAATTTGTTATACAGGGATTATTCAGAGGATCCAATAATTTTCTCATCATTCTAGAGAAGACACTAGGCGCATTCTTCAATCCAAATGGCAATCTATTAAACTCATAGTGTCCTTCTGAGGTACTAAAAGCTAGGTATGGTCTAACCTCAGGCTTTACTGGAATCTGATAGTATCCTTTACTCAGATCCACTTTTGAGAAATATTTAGCTTTATTTAGTCTGGCAAACAGCTGATTTGTATCCGGCAATGGATCCACCTGTCCTTCTGTAATAGCATTCAGTCTCCTGTAATCTATACAGAGTCTATGTTCTCCAGAGGGCTTCCTTAAAAGTACAACACCGGAACTATACGAAGACTCACTGTGCGAAATAATTCCTTCCTTCAATAGATAATCTATCTCTTCCTTCAAAGCTTTCTCCTTAGCAAACGGAATAGAATATGGTTTCATACAGACAGGTGTGGAGTCTATTAGTTTCATATCATATTCCAATAGGTTTGTATGCCCTGGTCGGTCTGTTAACACCTCTGCATGATTATTTAGAACCTGTTGCACTCTCTCTTTCTGAGTTTTCGTTAAATGTGTACTGATTTTCACCTGTGCTGCTGTCTCACAGGGGTGTAATGGATATTCAAATGATGAAAGTGGTTCCTTTTTCATCTCCATGGCGATGGACAAGGTCAACAAGTGTGTCTCTTCCTGATGTTCTCTTTCCAAATATTTCTTCAGGAGATTCACATGATAGATTTTTTCTTTCCCCTTCTTATCTATCTTATAATTTGTTCTAGACACCTTCTCTAGAACTGTATATGGACCCTGCCATCCAATTTGTAACTTATTCTGACTCCCAGGCAAAAGAAGCAGTACTTTCTCTCCCACAGCCAAATTTCTGTCTTTCGCCTTCCTGTTATAATAGGCAGCATGTTTCTTCCTGGCTTGTTTCAAATTTTCATTGGCAAGTTTCCAGCCAGTTTTCAACCGAGTGGTCAGCTCATTCACATATTGGTATGAAGATGTAATGTTTTCCTCTGCCTTTTCATCAGTCCACGTTCTTAACAAAGCTACATATGGACCTTTAATTGTGTGGACCTATTTGTCCATGCACCGGTATGGTCTCTTCCACTCGAAGCTTTATAGTGATGATTTTTCCTCCCAGAATTATCATTCACAAAACGACCGCTACCAATTTTTTTCTTGGGGCTGTCTCCCCTCTTAAAATTCTTGATGAGAGATTTCCTCTCTACATCCTCTTCCTCCAGTTTGTTTAAGTCCGATTGAGGGATTTTCGGCTTATCCTGGGGTAAGACATCTTTTTGCACTCTCCGCATAGTGGCCATTGTAAAACAGTTAAGTGAAGCTTGTCCGTGAAAAGGGGCTTCCCATTCCATTTGGTCCACTTTATCAAATCTATTTTTCCTTTTATTGTCAGGCCTGATTTTGCCTCGTGGCGTGTCCAGGTCCTGATCCATGTTCCCACTTGTGGGTGTTCCCTCATGTGCTATGCTACACCTTTCTAGAAAGTTCTCAATGTCCCATCTTGCTTTGGGCCAATAATAATTGTGAGCCACCTTTTGAATGATGGTACCTATCTTCTCATGGTCCCCATCTGGTTTCACATGTAGGCTCCTTATTAATTCTGTCCTGTATCTTTTTGGAAGAACCAGCTGTCCGTGACCATTGGATCTAGCTCCAGTCTTCCTATACATCAACTTGTTTTTCATATAAAAATCTCCCTTGCCTGGAGTTGTATGACAAGTTGACAATTTTCTGAAACAAGGCTTGAGTGTTTTATCCCCAGCCTGTGCCTTCCTCATCTCTTCTGGAGTGGTATCTAACATAATATCCTCCTCCTGTCTTGAGGTCGACCTGACCTGAAGGGTTGCCATATACATAGGTTTCCTTCTACAATGGTCAGTGTCATGATTGTCCATCTGACAATTCTTACACCACCTTTTTCCTTGGTTGAAAGATTTTCTTTCATTATATTTCCTTTCATCGAATTGTGGGAATTTATTTTTATTTTCATACCGTGGCCTATCAAATTGGTGCTTACCTTTGTTTTGATCCTAGGATCAAATTTATTAAAGTTCTGTGGTGCCCTAAAGTTGTCCACCTGTTTCTTTTTATTACCTGTTACCTCTGCTTGAGCTGCTTGATACCTTTCAGCAACATTTAGCAACTCACCCAGCCTCTCTGCACCTTGTTCCATGAGAAACTTTCTCAGGTCTGGAGCCATGGACTCTCTTAGTTGCTCTATAAGGACCATTTCCTTAAGATCTTGGGTTTTCCCCAGAGAAGTCCATTTCTCCAAGTATGTCTCTATTCGTGCAGAGAACTGGTGATAGGTTTCACCTGACAGTAGTTTAGCATTCCTAAATTTTTTCCTGTAAAACTCTGCATTCTTTTCATACCTTAACAAAAGAGCCTGCTTTAGCATGTCATAATTTTCCTGATCACCTCTGCTCATTTTTGCAAAAACTTCATAAGCTGCCCCACGAAGTCCATGAGATAACTTTAAGCTCCACCTTTCTCTCTCTAACCCATACGTGGTAGCTAATAGTTCATACCTATTTAGGTAGCTCTCAATATCATCGTCTTTCTCAACAAAATGATCTAAATGAAAATTCATAGCTGAGGTTGAGGCTCCCTGAGTAACCGTAGCATCAGAGGCAAAGGGACTGGCACCATTTTCAGGAGCATGGCCTTGAAACTCAAACTCCCTTAGTCGTAACTCATGTTCCCTTTGTAATCTTTTATCTTCTGCTTCCCTTTCTGCAGCTAATTTCCTCTCTTCCCTTTCTGCAGCCTGTCTTCTTTCCTCGGCTTCTCTTTCTGTAGCTAATCTTTTGTCTTCTCTTTCTGCCTCCAATTTCTTAGCCTCTTTGTCAGCCTCAATCTGCAACCTCTTAGTCTCAGCCTCAGCTTCAAACTGTAACTTCTTAATTTCCTTGTCAGCCTCTAACTTTCTTTCGGCTTCAAACCTTCTTTCTTCACGTTCAATAAATTTGTCACATTCCGTCGTGACATAGGCAACCATAACTTGCCCATCTAATCCTAACTCTTTTGCAGTCTGAACCGCAGCAGATCGAAATTTGGCCAGGTCCGCCATTGTCTATTATGTAAATTTATACAATGTCTAACCAACAATTCAATCTCTAATGGACAACACAGGCACCGTGAGCTCAACCTTATTTAATTCCACCCAAGGATACCTTTTAATTCTTATATTCCCTGAAGTGAATTACCCCCAATATTTTTAATAGGGAAAGATTCAAAATCCCAAGAGCGAGACCCCAATATATGTGGTGAAGTGGGATGTTATAAATATTTATAGGGGACTTAGTGTACTGACTGAGATCAGCTGTGAAGGTATATATATATCTAATAAGAGTAGTGTATTATATATAACCTTACTTGCTACCACATATCTATATATCTCAGTCAGAATTATTCTGGAATAGTGTGATGACTACGTTATGTGTCTAGGGTATGTGTATGATGAAGTGTAAGTCACAACAACAGACAGATAAACAATTTAATTTAATCCACTACTCTTAACAACACTGTGACACTCACATACATATAACCCTCTATGAGAATATCTTAAAGAAGTCACTCGTAACTTTTCAAATAACAATATGTATTCATTACTGGCATGAATGAATATGTGTCCTGATTCAACTACAAGGGAACCAGGAATCACAATCAATTTAAATTACAAGTTATGTACAGAATGTATTTAATATGAATATTGTAGTGACATATATTATTACAAATGTTCTATGTGTGTCAGTTTGTGTAGTAGTAAAATGAGGTAATACTGGTTTTGTTTTGTTCAAGCTCTGTTGGTATTTGTCATCATGACTTCAATAGTTTGTCTTTAGGGACTAGTATTGGAGATGTTCACAGTTCCTGATTTTAAGACAAGTAAATTCCCCTCTTAATGTTAATTTTACAAAGTCAGTTCAAGATGAGGGGACATAATGTTGAGCTCAGCTGGCCAAGTTAGCTTATCTGGCGTGATGGCGGCAGGAAAGGACTCCTCTGCTCGAATTCTCCTCTGGGCTCTGGAGACACCTCACTGATAGCTAAAAGGACCAAGGAGTATGCTGTCCGACACTGGATTCAGCAAAGCTCTGACTAGGTGCTGCTCAGTACCATCAAGACCACTGTCCCTGAAATCAAGAAGGATGTACCTTCTACTTCATAACTAACTTAAACTCTCTTGTTACACTGATCACAACACAGCACAAACATTGAGTTCAGAGCATTAGGCCAACTGTCAGCTTCATTTGAAATACTTTATTCCAGTATTACCCTTCTTAATGGTTACTACGCCTCTGCAATTCCAGCATTATTTCTTTCTATTCAATCATCCAGGTGTCAGTGTACTGTTTGGCCATTCCATGCCGTTTTACTTCTCTCCGACACCCTCTGTTCAGGCTGGAGCATTACAGGCTTTACCTCACGTTGGCCACTGAACTACACATATATATACAGGCATAAATCAACAATTCACATTCAATTTTCATTAAAAGATATTGAATGGTTCAAGCTTACCACAATTCATACGAATAAACACAGATACGTTGATTAGCAATGAATTCTGGCACAAACTGGCACAAATTCCCATCTGCTTATCTTCCAGGCTTTTATTTAGCCAAATATAAGCTGGCTTCAACGCACTGATGCTTTATCAATCTTATTTAAACAAGTGGTTTCGAACTAACGCTCCCAAGTGTGTATATCAGCGAGTCTGACCAATGATCCCCGTTTCGACAAGTGTTTGAAAAAAATGTTACCTTTCCCCGTTTCCCCTAACAACCAAGATAGTATTTATAGCCCGACCAATCGTGGTTAGGCTTTCATTTGTTGCGCTCCAATCAATTTGGAGTTTACATGGTAGGCTATTTCTGTAACGTAAATTTTTTTCAAACACGTTAAAAAAAAATCTTATGAGCAGAAATGATTTTATGCTGTCAGGCACCCCCAATATTTTATTTTGGGTATAATTTATTAATTCCTGGACTATTTGCGTAACGTTTTACATATTATTTGTCAGCAAGCCCTAAGGAACCCAAAAATACAAATTTAAAGGAGCTACGTGGCTGCATTCAAAATATGCAATTTCTTCTACCTCCTGTTTCGAAGATGTGCTGTCTGGGTACTGTTATGTTTTCAACCGTAAACCCATCTAATGTTATCTTTTCTAATAAGAGTTTTTTTATGATTTATAAACCTAACTCTGGGAAAGGGTAGTGTATTTTATCACTGTCCGTCTGAAAAAAAGTTAGTGCTTGTAGTCTTACACGCGTGATGGCAGCATTTGTGTATCGCGCGAAGCGTGTTGCATGCGTTCCTGATTTTCAGCCCTCCCCTCTCTCTTTATCCTTTTGTCCATCTGTTCGTTCGTTTTGGTAACGTAATATAATTAATGTTAGGATTAATTTAGGTCATTACGCAGGGCCTCTCAATGTTTTTCTTAGAAATGCAGCACACGTTTCATTGAAGAAAGCGGGTAATAATACAGTAAGCTTTTATATCAACGTGAAAGCGTTACAATTTGCAGACGAAGCAGAAAACAAGGGGGATTTCGAGTACATTCTTTGTGACAGCACTGTTATTTTTTCCATTGCTCTTTTCTTTATTAATTTTATTTGTTAGGCTTCATATTTACCTAATAATTTATATATGTGGATTAGAATATTTCATGACAGGGTGGTATTTTTACGCTTGGCGTTAGAAAATTCAAACTCTTTAGTTAAATGTTAGCGGTTTGGTTTTACGATGGCCTTGAGACCAAGGTCAAACGTGGAATTTATTTATAGATTTTTAACTGTAATAGTGGAAAATTCAAATTATTTTGTCCAATTTTTAGCGGTAAGTTTGACCTTGCCCTTGACAATTTTTCAAATATAGTAGTAGTTTTTAGGTTGTGAATCTACGTTACTAGATTTTTGAATCGGAGAAATTTGAGCGGGGTGTCACACGGAGTTACTTTACCACACTGAGCTCAGAGAAATGTGTATACATTTCTGTGTGCACTATGTTAATTTTTTTTAAATGTCCAAAAACTGGGTCACTTTAACCCGCACGTGAAAATTGCCATTGTTGCTGCAAAAACTCGTGGTTTTTGCAACACGCCCTACTAGTTCAAAAGGTGAAAAAGTGAGTTGAATTTCTTTTTGTTAGTAAGTCACACATTATTAAAAAAGCACTTGACTGATATTTTCCACGGATGACTCAACTTTATTTTGTAATAAATTGTTTACACCTGGTTGCATTTATTTGGTCCATAGTGAAGTTTTTCTTGGTGGCCCTTAACTTTTGTCCAGTAGTATATATATATATATATATATATATATATATATATATATATATATATATATATATATATATATATATATATATATATATATATATATATATATATATATATATATATATATATATATATATATATATATATATATATATAGCGCTTTTTTTCTAAAATAAAGTTTACCGGTACTCTATCACCCCATCCTATTATGCCAGTAAAGCCAAGGTAAAAAAAAAAAAACCCATCAAATTAGTACCTTATATTTACAATAGTTTCCAAATTGGGCTCAATACATTGGTGCTGCCATCTTCGCGTACCCTTTCCTTGCTCTTCGAGTCAGTAGCTAGATGTCTGCCTGTCATGAACCAGGAATTGCCGTACGGTAAAGGCCGAAAAACACATAGAGGAGGACCAACCAGCTTGACGAACATCAGTGTACTCACAATCTTCAGTTGTAGAGAAGCTCTTGTTGGTGTGAAAACTAGGTTCATTTGGGAGAAGCCACGTTCACATTCACAGCTAGAAATGGGGATGCAATTGATAGTGTATATTAGTGGCAATAGTCCAGCTGGCATTTTCTCTGTCAGGAATTCACGATAACCTCTTAGAACCTGTCTTTCTGGAATCCTAAGCCTCTTACACAAACTCTCCACTTCAATCTCACCAAAAGTGACATTCTTCTCGACGTTGTCTGGCCAACATTCTGGATACAGCATTTTTGTCCATTCTGGCATGTGTGTGTCTTCTTCAGATAGCAGGCGATTTTCCATTCGTCGTTTCAAACTGTCGTAAAACATGTTAGGATCAAGAGAGCGATCTACATTCGTCGGTCGATTTGTTACCCTCTTCTCTAGAGTGACTCCTTGAAAGTTCAAATTTTCTGCTGCTCGTAGAGCTTCACGATAATAAGTTCCACTATTAAATTTTCTGTCTTCAAACACCCGAATCTGCCTTGATATAATATTATGAGCTGTATATAGTGTAATATCACGTGCTTGTAGTTCGACACTGAGCTCTGACAATTCTTGGAGAGCATCACACATCAGTCCAAGATCCAAAACAAAATCAACACTAGTAATTTTCTTTAGTGGGCCTTCATACATTATTCTGTCACTCTTATCCCTGTTTTCATCATGTTTTGCTGCTACAAAATGAGCCGTGAGTGCTTCATAGTCTTTCCAAACTGCAGAAACACTTCTGAAACTAGAAGCTACCCAACGCGTACTTAAAATTCTTCCAATTTTGAAGATTCGCTTGCCTAGATTTTCAGCTACTTTTCCAAGTTCTCTGGCGTTTTAAGGCGACTGATGATATAAGCAGTACAATTTGTCAAGAAATGACTTAAAATGGTTGATTTGTGATGGGAAGTCTTTTTTCACAACATCTCCAACAGAAAGCTCAAGCCTATGGTTAGCACAATGCCAAACCAAAACTTGTGGGTATTGTTCCTTAATCAAGGTCACTACTCCTTTCTTCTTACCCAACATCACAGCAGCCCCATCACATGCAATGGCAATAAGATTTTCCTTTAAAATGTCATCATGAAAACCCAATTCATTAATCTGGCACTGGAAAACATCTTGTGTGGACACATTTTCTAATTCTACAATGTCAATAAAAATATTTGTGGGTTGCTCCATATCAGGAAGCATTGTCCGTACATAAATTATTAAAGAAGAAAACTGGCTAATAGTGTTGCTCTCTGTCGTATATTGAATCTGTCTAACAACACGGTCATATTTACCGCGCTCACTATAGGATAAATGGACCGATAGAATAGCCAATCAGGACGCTCCTTTTCTAGTATGTATAAAGAAACCTTTTTATGTTTGACAGAAAGGGCCTATTCTGTTTATTTGATAGGAAGGAGTTATTTTATTTCTTAAAGAATAACTATATATACAGGGAAATACATAACTATTATAACATCTGGGATATTACTTAATACGTAGGTGCAAAGACGGCCTCATAATAGTAATTTATTTAAAGAGAAAAATTGGTTTTAGTGATATTTCTACATCAGGGTAAGTCCCGATTTAGCTAATTAAAGACTGCATAGATTTAAATGCCATGTAATAACTAAACAACAAAGATATAGAAAGATAGAGATAAATTAGCAGTTCAAATATCACTTTAAATAATTAAAAACGGCACAGTAATAAGTTAGATATAGAATATTTAAACTTAGTCACATTATACGGGCCAGCTGAAAAACGTTTAGGTTTGATTCTTAAACACACATTTGGACCGTGCTTCCGATTGGGCGGACACGGCGCTATATATAGAACTGGGACTTAGGGGAGTCCGCCACAAAATTTAAATACCGAGCTGCATGAATCGAGCGCAAACTGTTACTGCAGGGTCTTTTGCCGCTGTGATCTAGAAGCAGACTTAAAATTTCCATTGAAAGCCTGTATTCAGCTTGTGTATTATTGCCTGATGGTTCTGTCTCGATATTACAAAGTACTAAACATCCACTGAGAGGAAGTCTGTTGGTGTCTACAGCTCCTTATATATCTGGAGCCATACCACGATTCCCAGCCTGGAGTTGCAGTTTGTATAAACCCGGCCTGATGGATGCAGATCATCATCTAATAAGATAGGTGGAATCTAGTTCCACTGTACAGCACATCCCGTCAAAAACTACAGTATAAAAACCACACATAATAAAAAATTTTAAAAACACATTTAATGAAGATATATGAAGGACATTGGTTAAATAAAGTGAATTCTACAGTCCAGGGACAGTGATTATAGATTAGTAAAGAAAGTAATTGACATTATCTCGTTACCTTTACCATATTATTCTTTATGGAAAAGTACATTCCATATTATTTATTTAATGTTGTAAATACCATTTGATTGCTTTTAGAATTCTTGACCGAAAAAATAAATCGGTAGAGGACAAATAAATTGTAAATAATTTCAGTCAGTCTTGCTTAATAATTCTTATTAAGTTAATGTTCTGTATTGAGATTTCTTACATATAATTACTTCAATTTTCCGCTAGATAATTAGCCAGTAAAACAAAAGTATATTCATTAATCAATGTGGGATCTAGAGAGGTAGCAGATAGATCTTCAGTACCCCACACTACCATTATACTTGAAGATTTACATAGCTTGACCCCACTATTGATGTCGATACACCCTTGCTCTTTTCAGAGAAGGGGGTATTTCTTATAAGACCAGTCTCTTATCTGGCACTATCCTGGTATCATCTGATACACCTTTGTGTCCAGGAAAGTCTTTATTTTAATAACATCCAAACCTCTCGCGACATTTGGGGTCCTGTCCGGGATTTTTCATTCATAACCTGGGGCCTTTACTTGAGATAGTTAGAATAAAAGTAGGAATAAGGTAATAATATAATAAGATAAAGAAAGTCAATAAATAAAATTAACCAAATTGTGGTGACTGGATGAGCTGTCAGTGGTTATAGTTAATTAAGTTTATATTTTAATTTAGTGATACCCTATTTAGTTTATAATTTGTATAAGATTGCAAGAGAATGGCAGACTTAGCAAAATTTAGGTCTGTTATAGTGCAGGCGGCAAAAGAACTTGGCATGAGTGGGGATTCTTTGATTCAATATGTTACTACTGAATGTGATAAGTTCATAGACAGAGAAGAAAAGAGATTAGAAACAGAGAGAAGACTACAGTTATAGGCTGATAGGGAGGCTAAACAGATAGAAGCTGATAAAGAGGTTAAAAGGATACAGTTAGAGGCTGATAGGGAGGCTAAACAGATAGAAGCTGATAAAGAAGTTAAAAGGTTACAGTTAGAATCTGATAGGGAGGCTAAGCAAATGGAGGCTGAGGAAAAGAGATTGCAAATGGAGGCTGATAAATAGGAAAAGAGATTGCAAAGGGAACATGAGTTAAGATTGAAAGAGCTGGAACTTCAAGGACCTGTTGCAGTAAATGGGAGCAGCCCAACTATCTCTGAAACTAGTGCAAATCAAGGCGCCTCAAATTCAGCCATGAATTTCTATTTAGACCCATTTGTGGAGAAGGAAGATGATATTGAATCTTTTTTAAGTAGGTATGAAAGATTAGCTACTAACTGTGGCCTAGAGAAAGAAAAGTGGAGCCAAAAATTATCACAAGGGCTGAGAAGAACTTCTTATGAAGTTTTTTTCTAAATTAAGTAGGGAAGACCAAGAAGATTATGAACTATTAAAACAAGCATTGTTAGTCAGATATGAGAAGAATGCTGAATTTTATAGAAAGAAATTTAGAACTACCAAGCTGCTGTCTATAGAGACTTACCACCAATTCTCTGCAAGATTGGAGACCTACTTGGAGAAGTGGACTACTCTTGGGAAGACTCAAGACCTAAAAGAAATGGTCATGATGGAGCAAGTAAGAGAGTCTATGCCTCCAAACATGAGAAAATTTCTTATGGAACAAGGTGCAGAGAGGTTGGGGGAGATTCTCACAGTTGCTGAGAGATATCAAGCGGCTCAGTCAGAAGTAGCTGGAGTTAAGAAGAAACAAGGAGAGTAATAAAACCCCACAAAACCAGAATAAGTTCGACAATAGGGATCAACCACCTAGATTCAAACAAAGTAATGACAGGCCTAGATATGATCAAAGAGACAGAAACCCTCAGGTACAAGCAAAGAAACCCTACAGACAAGAAGGGAAATGGTGTAAAATTTGTAAGATGAATAATCACCATACTAAAGACTGTAGGAAAAAGAACCCTCCATATTTCACTGCATACCTCAAAACAGGAAACAAGGGAAAGAAGGAACTGTCTACGGGGCAGCAAGAACCTCATCATCCCCCTGTATGTGAAGAAGTAGTATGTAATGGGGCCACTATCAAGTGCCTTTATGATACTGGATTGGATTTTGACTCAGTTGCACCCAGATCAATATACCACAGAAACAGTGGAGATACTAGGGGCAACTAAGGATGTAGCAACCATGACACTTCCCATTGCAAGAATAAATGTAAAAACTCGCTACGTGGAAGGAGTGATTAGAGCAGCAGTGATAAATGAACCAATCTACCCTCTGATATTGGGGTGTAGATATGTGTTTTTGGGAAGTCCCAAAAGACCAGTGATTATGGCAGCAGTACAGACCAGGTCACAGTCAAGGAAGGAGGAAGATAACCCAATAAATACCCATCCAGAGGAGATAAGGAAGGCACAGGCTGAAGATAATTCATTAAAGCCTTGCTTTAGAAAACTACCAAAAAGCCATACCCCTCCTAATAAAGGAGAATTTTATATGAAGAATAAATTGCTTTATAGGAAGGCTGGAACAGGATCCAATGGTCATGGACAACTAGTTCTGCCATCTTCATATAGGAAAAAGGTTATGGAGAGATCACATGTTGTATCAGACGGTGGATATAAGAAAATTGGTACCACCTGTCAAAGAGCATCTGTGAAATTCTATTGGCCAGGCGTAGCTGCGGACATTGCATAATTTGTGGAGGCCTGTGACCAATGCAACAAGGGAAAGCCCACACGCTGGGAAAATCATCAGCACCTACAATAAAAAAAGCACTACGGTGAAAACAGGCCTGAAAATAAAAGTAAAAATAAATATGATAAGGTAGACATCGTGGATAGGAAAACCCCTTTTCACACCCAGTCTTCCAATAAACGAGGTAACATGGCCACTATGCGTATTGTACAAAAAGTGACCTCAACCCAGTCCCACCCGACAATCCCTTGGTCAGAATTCCTGGTACGGGATAAAAATAGAAGAGAGGGAAGTCCTCTCACTTTGAAACTGAAACTGCGGGGAAACAACTAGAAAAAATTGGTAGAGGACAATTGGTTGTGTGATAGCAAATTAATGGGAGAAAAGTCACCACTACAATACTTCCAATTACATGAGCATTACCGGAATGGAACCGGCAACATGGATGATGGGTCGACCACATCAAAAGTCCATTAGAAGCCTTAATGAGGACATGGACAGATGAGAAAGCAGAAGAGACTGTAACTTCATCATACCAGTATGTGAACGAGTTGACATCTCGGTTAAAAACTGGCCGGAAACTAGCAAATGATAATCTGAGGAAAGCCAGAAAGAAACATGCTGAGTACTACAATAGGAAGGCGAAGGATAGAGAGCTAGCTGTGGGGGAGAAGGTGCTTCTTCTATTACCCGGCAGCAGCAATAAACTTCAGATAGGCTGGCTGAGCCCATACACTGTTCTAAAAAGGTATCTAGAACTAACTATAAGATAGACAAAAAGGGAAAGGAAAAAGTTTATCACGTGAACCTCCTCAAGAAATATTATGATAGGAAAGTGTTGGAAGGTGCACATTTGATGACCCTGGCCATAGCCACTGAAATGAGAAATGAACCTCTCACCTCTTATGAATACCCATTGAAACCATGCGAAACTCCTGCACAGGTAAAAGTCAGTAATCACTTGACAAAAGGGCAGAGGGAGAAGATTCAGAAGGTTCTGGAGAATCATACAGACGTGTTAACGGACAAACCGGGGCACACCAACTTGTTGGAGTATGATATGAAATTGCTAGACCCAACACCCATCTGTATTAGAGCCTATTCTATCTCATTCGCTAAGGAACAAACTTTAAAAGAAAAGGAGAGATAGAATATTTATTGCAAGAAGGTATTATCTCCCACAGTGAATCTCCTTACAGCTCCAGTGTGGTATTGTTGAGGAAACCCTCTGGGGAACATAGACTGTGCATAGATTACAGGAAACTATATGCTGTCACAGAGATTCAGGTGGATCCATTACCTGATACCAATCAACGGTTTGCCAGGTTGAATAAGGCAAAATATTTTTCTAAGGTAGATCTCAGTAAGGGATATTATCAGATTCCAGTGAAGCCTGAGATCAGACCTTATCTGGCCTTTAGCACCTCGGAAGGGCACTATGAGTTTAATATGTTGCCTTTTGGATTGAAGAATGCTCCGAGTGTGTTTTCCAGAATGATGCGAAAACTATTGGATCCCCTGAAAAATCCATGTATTACCAATTTCATGGATGACATCCTCATCGCCACTGAAACATTTGAGGAACATTTAGTTCTCTAAATATGTTATTTGACAGACTCAGAGAGGCAAATTTAACTGCTAGACCCACTAAATGTTGTATTGGCTGCAAGGAATTTGAGTTCTTGGGACACACTGTATATCAGGGTAGTATGACCCCTGATCCTAAGAATTTAGAAAAACTACAGAGAGCACCCAGACCACAAACTAAGAAAGATGTGTCTCACTTTGTGGATTCTACCAAAAATATATCAAGAATTTTAACTCTGTGTGTGCTCCTCTGACGGATTTGACTAAGAAAGGGAAGCCAGACAGAATACAGTGGTCAGCAAAATGTGAGCTGCATATACTGAGCTAAAGCACAAACTCACCAGTAAGCCCATATTGAAACTACCAGATTTGAGTCAGGAATTCGTGGTGAGAACGGATGCTAGTAATGTGGGTTTGGGAGCAACATTGTTACAAAGATCTCCATTACCAGCTGGAGAATTGAACCCCGTTGCGTATGCCAGCCGCAAATTGGACAAAGCGGAGAAAAATTACTCCACAGTAGAAAAAGAATGTTTAGCCTTAGTTTGGGCCATCAAGAAACTCCAAATATATCTATATGGTAGGCATTTCGTGGTCCAAAGCGATCATCAGCCACTGGTTTTTCTTGCTCAGGCAAAACATGGTAATGCACGATTGCTAAGGTGGTCTCTTCTCATACAACCTTACTCGTTTACCATTGAGTACATTCCTGGATCGCAGAACGTTGGGGCAGATTTCTAAAATAGGCACCCACCTGCAGGAAACCAGGATAACACTAAGGCAGAGTGAAATTCAGTTTGGCGTAATATGACGTGATTGTAATACAGACATGAAAGCTTCACTAGTGGTTCACGCTTTTTTAACGGGAGGAGCTATTTCGTATTTTGAATCTGTCTAACAACACGGTCATATTTACCGCGCTTACTATAGGATAAATGGACCGATAGAATAGCCAATCAGGACGCTCCTTTTCTAGTATGTATAAAGAAACCTTTTTATGTTTGACAGAAAGGGCCTATTCTGTTTATTTGATAGGAAGGAGTTATTTTATTTCTTAAAGAATAACTATATATACAGGGAAATACATAACTATTATAACATCTGGGATATTACTTAATACGTAGGTGCAAAGACGGCCTCATAATAGTAATTTATTTAAAGAGAAAAATTGGTTTTAGTGATATTTCTACATCAGGGTAAGTCCCGATTTAGCTAATTAAAGACTGCATAGATTTAAATGCCATGTAATAATAATAATAATAATAAATTCTTTAAGCGCCAAACACGGCGCATAAGGCAGAAACCAGTGCTCTCCAGGTTGTTCGTTGTGACGCCACTCCTCTTAGCTCTTGCACATTATTTAGGCCCAACGTTCTTCCTTCTCTTATTATTGTTCTTCTGAGTGTTTCTTTTGGTCTTCCTTTTTTCCGCTTACCCTCAGGAACCCAAGTGAGCGCCTGTAGTGGTATTCTGTTGTTTTGCATTCGTAGGACATGACCGATATATGACCATCGTCTTTTCCTTATATAGTCGGAGACATATTTCTGCCTAGAGTCTTCTCTTATTTGTCGATTAGTCTTGAATTCTTTCCAACTGATGTTCATGATCATTTTCTAAGACATTTGTTCTCGAATGTATTCAGCTTGTTCTCCAATGATTTTGTTATTTTCCAACTCTCACAGCCGTATGTTAACACTGAGATAACATTTGAATTAAACAGACGAAGCTTGGTATGTATATTCAATGATCGTAATTTCCAAATGTTAGATAATCTATTGAAGGCGCTAGCTGCCAAAGCAATTCTAGTATGGATTTCTCTTGTTGTGTCACCATCCTGAGTCATTTTACTGCCTAAATAATTGAAACTTTCAACTTTCTGTAGTTTTTTCCCCGTTCAAGATGATATCAAAGGTCTCGTTAGAAAAGTTCATAGCTTTAGTTTTAGAGGCATTTATTTGGAGACCAATTTTAACCGAGAGATGACACAAATTATTTATTGCTTCTTGGGATTGTCTTGGTGTTGAACTTAAGAATGCTACATCATCTGCGAAATCCAGGTCCCCCAGGAATTTTCCATTTGTCCATTTTATACCCAATTGTTCATTGTGGGTATAGTTTCTCATAACCCAATCAATAGCTATTCCAAAAAGTAATAACTAAACAACAAAGATATAGAAAGATAGAGATAAATTAGCAGTTCAAATATCACTTTAAATAATTAAAAACGGCACAGTAATAAGTTAGATATAGAATATTTAAACTTAGTCACATTATACGGGCCAGCTGAAAAACGTTTAGGTTTGATTCTTAAACACACATTTGGACCGTGCTTCCGATTGGGCGGACACGGCGCTATATATAGAACTGGGACTTAGGGGAGTCCGCCACAAAATTTAAATACCGAGCTGCATGAATCGAGCGCAAACTGTTACTGCAGGGTCTTTTGCCGCTGTGATCTAGAAGCAGACTTAAAATTCCCACTGAAAGCCTGTATTCAGCTTGTGTATTATTGCCTGATGGTTCTGTCTCGATATTACAAAGTACGAAACATCCACTGAGAGGAAGTCTGTTGGTGTCTACAGCTCCTTATATATCTGGAGCCATACCACGATTCCCAGCCTGGAGTTGCAGTTTGTGTAAACCCGGCCTGATGGATGCAGATCATCATCTAATAAGATAGGTGGAATCTAGTTCCACTGTACAGTACATCCCGTCAAAAACTACAGTATAAAAACCACACATAATAAAAAATTTAAAAAAAAACATTTAATGAAGATATATGAAGGACATTGGTTAAATAAAGTGAATTCTACAGTCCAGGGACAGTGATTATAGATTAGTAAAGAAAGTAATTGACATTATCTCGTTACCTTTACCATATTATTCTTTATGGAAAAGTACATTCCATATTATTTATTTAATGTTGTAAATACCATTTGATTTCTTTTAGAATTCCTGACCGAAAAAATAAATCGGTAGAGGACAAATAAATTGTAAATAATTTCAGTCAGTCTTGCTTAATAATTCTTATTAAGTTAATGTTCTGTATTGAGATTTATTACATATAATTACTTCAATTTTCCCCTAGATAATTAGCCAGTAAAACAAAAGTATATTCATTAATTAATGTGGGATCTAGAGAGGTAGCAGATAGATCTTCAGCACCCCACACTATCATCATATTTGAAGATTTAGATAGCTTGACCCCACTATTGATGTCGATACACCCTTGCTCTTTTCAGAGAAGGGGGTATTTCTTATAAGACCAGTCTCTTATCTGGCACTATCCTGGTATCATCTGATACACCTTTGTGTCCAGGAAAGTCTTTATTTTAATAACATCCAAACCTATATCGACACTCTCTTCAATCAATAGGGAAATTTGACAATTTGATTCAAAATGTTTTCTGAATAAAGGTTTGTTTTATTTCAGTTCCAATATGTTTCACCATATTAATGCAAGCATTTGTGGAATGTAGAATTCGCCCCATGTCATAACCATTGACTTCTTGAAGATCAATTTCAGATTCAAAATCATTGAAAGCCTGATTTTTCTTTACAACTTTATAAGCTGTTCTGAATATTTTAGAAGTGATTTCTTTTTCATTTTCAAATGCATGTGAACAAGCTACTTCCAATTTGTTTTCTTTTGCAGTGGCTACTATTTTAGTGGCATCCTTATGAGCTGAACTGATTTTATGTTCATGAATTTTCTTGCATATTGAAGTCATTTGATTCTTTTTGTTTTCACCGAAGTAAGAAATTTGAACATTTGCCCATGGCTTTGAAATATTCATACCTTGTTTGTTTCTTTCCGGTCCCAAACTACCCACTTCCTTGCGTATTTTCCAGCCAAGATGTCTATTTTCCACCAAAAACAACTCATTCTTCTCACAAAATTCAGTTTTTTTTTTATCTAGAGTCAAACAGTCGGGCAGATCTTCCTGTGCTTCTTTCTTCGCCGTCGCAACAAACACGTGTTCGATTTCTCCAGGTTCTGGGTCTCTTTCATCTGCAGTATCCACTGGAAAAGAATTTGCTTCCGTGGCATCACTCTTAGGTTCATTGCTCGCAAGTTTTAATTTTTTAGCTGCGGGAGCGGAAGAGAAAAACTGCGTAATTTTACAATTCATAGCGTAAAATTATTATGAATTACGAAACACATTCACCCACGTTTTAAAAAGTTGAGTCGCATCATGTGGATAGAGTCAAGTCGGAAACAGGAAGCTCCCTATCACTTCGGGTGAAAAGAGGATATCCTATAATTGACTATCGATTCTAATCGATAATGTAGCCTCTCACACGGAAATAATGCAAACTTCGAGCTACAGTGTCTACAGCAGAAGATGGCAGCACCAGATTGCAGGGGTCACATAGTTTAAAAAAACTCCATGGCATGGACTAAAGCAGTGGCGGCAATCCTAGTTTTTGGCTTTCTTATTATATATATATTATATATATATATATATATTATATATATATATATATATATATATATATATATATATATATATATATATATATATATATATATAGTGGTTTTTTAAGGTCCTAAATGTTTACCAGTACGCGTGCTGGACCGTATATATATATATATATATATATATATATATATATATATATATATATATATATATATATATATATATATATATTATATATATATATATATATATATACATACAGTGCTTTATTTCTGCCGGTACGGTTGCGTGTTAGAGGTTTGTAGGTTTTGTTCGATTGTATCTTTTAGTGTTCAGCCAGCAATTGTAGTGTTCTTCGTGGACCAAATATAGTAGTTCTTCTTTGTCCGGAAGACCTAGAAAGATTATCGGTTCTATGAGATCTAAGTCTACTGGCAGCAGTAGACCATCCTTTCCCGCCTGAAAACTGGCCACTGCAGGTGACAAGGTCTTCTCTTCGGCATCAGGATATTGCACGCTAATGAATGTCAACATCGCCGGAATATTCATTACGCCCACTAAACACGGGCCTAGGGTCCCAGGCTTACAAGGGCTCCCCGCGAAAAGAGCAACGGAGTCATAACGCACAGAGCTCTACTTCAACAGCACGTGCACGATAGTACGCTCGTGCGTGCAGAGTAATATTATATGTACAACAGTCATTTTATTAGTTACTTCCAGCCCCACTTTTTTCCTTTTTTTTTTTTTAATTTTATTTTCTTTGCAGGGGCCCCACTACCTTTAACAAAATCTAGGGGCTGTAATGAACACGTTTTTAAATTAAATAAATATTATTATATATTAATAATAACATTTTTCTTCTTCGTTCATCCTGAAAAGGACGTTGGTAGCGTTGTGTCCGTTTACAGCGAAGCTGCGATATTATAACATTTATCTGAAATCCATTACAATTTTTTTCCCCTAGTTTTTACCTTTAAGAAGATTGGAGAGGGGCTCTATAATATTTTAATAGCCAAGGGTCTCCGGAGTTCTTAATCCGGCCTTGAATGTCCCTTATTGTCAAAGATTATATTTATGTACGTGGATTTTGGAGTTTTGTTTAGTGTCACTGAAGTCGTTGCACATGGGAGCGTGGTAAGCTTAGGTTAAACACATGGGCCTATAGCATGCCTGAATGAAAGTCAAGGTCGTAGTGAGATTGTAGAGATCATTTCGTGAGCTTGTGGAAAGCGTGTTTGAATGTGAACACAAGTCTGGGTGATTCGGAAGTGTGTGGAGCATCGGCGTGGTGATTTCGACTTGACCAGTTGTGTGGCTCACGATGAGTCGGGGATGTGACTTAGGCCTGTCTAGAAGTGATATTTGAGACAGTTGTTTTCAGTTATTGTAAGGCCAATATATGATTTATTGACAGGCTGAGATGTGCTTATTCAATGTATCATTTCCAGGACTAGATTGTTTGTTTAATATATTCATGGAACTGTGTGCCACCGTTGTTGAGTTCATTCGTGTTGTTTGTCTTTTATTACCCCGGACGTCACCCATCATCTCCCCGCTTCATGACACGTTTGGAACTAGAGCCCAAACCCCTGAACAGGTTCTCCAAAACTTGCAAAAAGGTGAGTATTGGTTATGGGGCCGATTAGTTCATCTGGTCATTATTGGACTGTTAATTACCGTGACATAATATGTTTTGTATAACAGTTCACGTATTTGAGTGATGAAAAAAAATTCCATACACACTGTTGAAGTCTGTTTGATGTAGAAGTAGGATTGCACGGAGACTGGAGATGTATAAGGTTGCTCAGTGTAAATGTACTGATGTAACGTACTGGTTTCCTGTATTATGAATGGTAGTACGTTGAGCGTGTCATGTTGTCCTGGGCAGTACCAAGTAGTAGCAAGGAATCTAGGTCACTAGCGTGAGGTGTCGCCAAGGTTTAGTAGACACATACATAATGTCAGTATTCCTGCAGATTCAGACGTGTAATACTTGTATGACAATGTGGTTGATAGTGTAAGTGTGTAGGTAACAGTGCTGATAACACGAAGGCCGTATAGGCTCTTGGACGTCTTCACATTAACTCACACAACCACAAGTAGAAGTCAGTGAAGTAGGGAATGCTCCTGACGTTTACAATATTTATTTGTGACGTACGATAATACGATGATGATGAACGAAACAGTCAATAGTATACAATCGGGTACATAATATGTGTAGTTACAAAGGTCAGCTTCAACCATCACAGATCCTAGACATGTAACAATGTCTTTATCAGTGTTTACAGTTTATGCAATAGCTCTAACCCCTGACTGAGCCCCGTCAGGTAAGCCCTAGCAAATATATTGCGTAGTACGGGCGATATCATCTATATAAACAAAGTCAATGCCATTGTTCTACAATTAGCAAAAAGACTTCAGACTGGCCTCACATGCCAGATACTTCCTTCTGGTGAAGAATAGATATGGTGACAACGAAATCAGGCCGCAGGTCGTGGGCCTCGATAAACAGGTCACTCTCATTTCACACAGGCTCCTGAGATTGAATATATATTTTCTGCCAAATCATATTCCGCCTGCATTGCGGATCCATAAAGATGATTCCTAGGCTTATGTGAGTAACAGGTCAACTAGACCTAGTCTTGTAGATATGAAGTCATACTGGAGTGCAGTATAATAACTTCTTGTGAGCTTCGCTCACTATGCCGCCATCAGCGATACATGTACCTGTAAGATCTAAACGAGACGAAAAGATCGAATAGCGTTTTCAGTTACCTTTTTAAAGAATCCTGACACTCTTAAGTAACACAATACAGCCAATACTGGCATAAATAAAACACTCAGGGACGGAAGAATGCCAAACGGCCATTCCCAGAATTTCCACTCCCTATCGAAAACTTGGCAGAGAGGAATCTACGGATCGGGACATCCGTTCTAAGCCACAGGTACGCACTCTCTGAATATCGGTCTCCCGGCTTTTGCTGCTAAGACCCCGCGCATGCCCAAAGAGCATGGACCAGATCGAAGCAAACCCAGACCAGGCGTTTCCGACCAAACGGGTGATAAAATACACCGTATATGATCCTATAAATAGAATTAAGACATGTCAACTCTAAGACATGTCTAAGACAGGACAACATAAGACAGGAGAAGATAATCACCAGTCAAACTTGTCACCGAGAGATAATAAATGTTTATCTCTCTTTGATTACATTAAACCAAACATACATTAGGTTGGTGTTTTTCTCACCGTCGAAAATGACGGTAACACACACATAATATGAGGTTGTGCGTGGAGCTGGCATACTTCATCCTGTAAAACAATTTGCCACAGGAACCACCACTGCAAAAGGCATGCGAATGCTTGGCGCAGGATGCCTGCAAGGGAGGGAACCAGCTACAGTAGTTGCTCCATGCTCTGTAAGAAGCGCAAAGGAAAACGATGATGATGATGATGATGATTAAAATGGACGCCAGCAATTCCGTATTTATAATTTGAAGTGGAGAATTACAAATTCTGACTACTGGCTAATTTTCCAGCAAAGAAATACATTTAAGTGTCTTTTGTCTATGATAGTACTGCTGGCTTGATGGCATTTAAAAGTCATATATGGTGCTATTGCCGGCTTGGTAGCATTTAAGTGTCTTTTGTATATGATACTGCAGCCGGCTTCATGGCATTTGCGTGTCTTTTGTATATGATACTGCAGCCGGCTTGGTGGCATTTAAGTATATTTTGTAAATGATACTACTGCCGGCTTCATGGCATTTAAGTGTCTTTTGTGTATGATACTACCGCCGGCTTGATGGCACTTAAGTGTCTTTTGTATACGATACTACTGCCAGCTGGATGGCATTTAAGTGTCTTTTGTATAATGATACTACAGCCGGCTTGATGCATTTAAGCGTCTTATATAAATGATACTACTGCTCGCTTGATGGCCAATTGTTAAATGGAACACTGCTGCAAAACAATATGATTAGAATCAGTAGCAAACATTTCAAACTTTTCTTCATTAACGAAATTACTAAACAGTAATAATATTCCAAAAACACAATTCGATTTAGATATTATTTGTACGAAAAAGGCTCACTACCTCCCCCTTTAAAATTTACCAACCGCCCTGAGTGCCCCCTTGTCGTTTACCACACGACAAACGCTCTCTGGGGCGGCTGCGACACTGTTGGAAACACGGTGGTAGATTCGCAAAGTTTACGCAGTATATATATTTCGTGCTCTCTCTCTCTCTCTCCCTCTCTCTCTCTCTTTCTGTCTCTCTCCCTTTCTGTCTCTCTCCCTCTCTCTCTTTCTGTCTCTCTCCCTTTCTGTCTCTCTCCCTCTCTCTCTTTCTGTCTCTCTCCCTTTCTGTCTGTCTCTCTCCCTTTCTGTCTCTCTCTCTGTTTCTCTCTTTCTCAGTCTCTCGTCTCACTTCCTTCAATGAGCTCATTATAGATTGCTTATCTGGTATTACATCCAACGCACTTGAATAAACTGCCACCCAGGCATAAACTTTGATTACCAGAGAGTTTGTTAACCTTTTCAGACCTTCCCACGAACAGTTTTTGTTTTTAACAGATGATAATTCCTGGGTAGTTAAATTCACCTTAACTGCTGGTTTTCATGTGTTCGATTAAAATGTAAATGAGAGTTTTTTTTATAACAAACGGGCGCTTGTGTTAGAAATTAACTTTCTGCACGTGAATAGTGTAATGTTAACACGTAAATAGGTCGTATGATGTCGGCGCTCTCTGGTTTATTGGCACTTCTGGTTAGTTTAGCTCACTGGCGGATCTAGGAATTGTCCAAGGAAGGGGTGATACACCAAAATGATAAGCCCCCTCCCCCCCCCCCCTTTTCCCGGTTCTTATTTACACGTATTTTTAGAAAACTAAAAAACAAAATAATGTAGTTTTTTAAAATGTGACAACTTGAAAGTTTTATTATTCATTAACTCAAAATATATATATATATATATATATATATATATATATATATATATATATATATATATATATATATATATAAAACATAATTACATAAAAGTAAGGTACAACTACAAAGAGACTTAATTTGATAAAAATGCCTACATATTTTATGTTATATCATAACATTTTTTTATTTGGAATTGGCTTACCAATTCATAAATTATTTGCCTTTTGACACAAAGTCCTCTGTTTTTGCGGCTCGAGTGAAGTCCCTTTGTGTCGCCTGCCTGGCACCGTGTTTTGTCTCATTGTTGTATGGTGGTTCCCTTTATTGTCTTTCATTGTCCCGACACGTAGAATTACTTGCCAACTACGTTCATAACCTTTAGAGTATTTACCATTGTCCAGTACCTCCCTCCGTCGTCAGAACTAACGATTACTTACATTTTAGTCTCAAGTTGGGGGGGGGGGGGGGAGGGGGGGGGCGCGGGAACAATGGAGCGATTGATATGACATACAGGTTTTCAAAGTCCCAAATCGCCCCGCGCCACCCCCTTGGATCCGCCAATGGTTTAGCTATTTATTTAAAAACGGGATTTGTGCTGAGTTGCATGCCAGTTTTTATTTAGAACATTCGGAGATATTTACTCTTATAATGTAACAGGGTTTTTAATCTTGGTATAAGAGTAGGTGAGAGGTGTTAGAGGTCATTTTTGACGGGTTGCTCCTTGACTTCATAGCCATTGCACCCAGATACGTTTGACTACAGAGATCCTTCTTCGTACATTCTCAGACATCTACTTGAATATTTTCACATAATGAAGCTTGATATACCAAAATGAACAGGTCAGTCTCCCACTCAAGCTTGGTATACTGAAATGGACAGGTCAGTTACCCACTCAAGCTTGGTATACCAAAATGGACAGGTCAGTCATCCACTCAAGCTTGGTATACCAAAATGGACAGGTCAGTCACGAACTGAAGCTTGTTATTCCAAAATGGAAAGGTCAGTCACATATTGAGGCTTGGTATACCAAAATGCACAGGTCAGTCACCCACTGAAGCTTGGTATATCAAAATGGACAGGTAAATCACATATTAAGGCTTGGTATACCAAAATGGACAAGTCAGTCACGCACTGAAGCTTGTTATACCAAAATGAATAGGTCAAGCACATATTGAGGCTTGGTATACCAAAATGGACAAGTCAATCACATATTAAGGCTTGGTATACCAAAATAGACAAGTCAATCACATATTGAGGCTTAATATGCCAAATTAATATGAAAAAAAGAATACACAGGTAGAACAGGAGGCGGGGAAAAGGCGCTAGCTTTGGAGGGAATCTACAATGAGAAAGCCAGTGATTAGCATTACAATATTGTTGTTGTTCTGGAATCCTCAAAGTAAATGAAAATAAGGGAGACCCAAAAATCATACAGAAGAGAATTGAACATAGACATGAAGTGAATAAAGAAGATGTGGAAAGAACTTGAAGAGATAGAACAGGACTGTAAGGTTTGATATTGGATCAGTTGAAGGTCTATGTTTTACAGGGAGCTAAGAGGTGGTAGAGAATTAACGAAATGTTTAACTAATGGAGCGTCCAATTGGCAGAGTGATCAGAGCGCTGGCCTCTCGTGGCAACGGTGCCAGGTTCAAAACACGGGGGCTTCACGCTCCTGTCCAGCAGCTTTAAATGGTACCTGGCTCAACTCTTGAGTTATGGAAGGAAAAGGCAGCGAGCACTGGACAACTGGTCACCTCTCGATGCTGGACCTAGTAAAGTGGATTCTCTAATACTTCACTCCCGTACGGCATTGACTGCTGTGGGACTTACTTACTTGGTCGTTCCTCTTCTACCTCGGGGTGTAGAAGTTTGCCAGAGAGAGCACCATACTATTCTATCGGCTGTCTCCCTTTTGGCCTGGTTCCAGTTCAGTCCTCTTCAGGAATTGTCTGATGTTGTCCTCCCCAGTGAACTATGGGTCGTCCTGCAGGTACGGATCCCTGGTTCTTGGTTTCCCATAGTTGTCGTGGTTGCCGATCTTCTCCCATTCTGCAAACATGGCCAATCTCTCGTAACCGGGACCTTTCCACTTGGGTCTGCAGGGGTTGGGTTTTGAGGCCATGACGTACCGTCTGGTTGCGAATCATGTCCCTTCTTGTTGCTTTGACCACTATCCTCAGATACCTCATTTCTAAGGTTTGCAGCTATTGGTCTACCTACCTAAATTATGGCAGCCCTGCTCAGGCCGCTTGGTCATAAGTTGTAGACCCGGTATGTCCACGACGACCGGATGAGAAATACTACAATGAAAATTAGTAGAGTACATAGTCCTGTCTTGTGCCATTGTCGCGGAACGAGTTTTGCAAACACACTACTTTGTTAAATCCCTATGTCGAGAGCCCAGCCAATCAACGCACAGTTGCTGAGCCGGAATAAAATTACAAGAAGTTACGCCAGGGGAGAAAAAAAAACTTAAGCCCGCAGCCATGTTGTTCACGCAAGATGGCGGAAGAAAACTGAATAAAATTAGGCTGTACGAGCAAAAGACGAAACCGGAGGAAACCAATCAGCTTGCTCCGCCAGGAACCAACCAAAAGCTTTGCTTAAGCATTCACCTACCTATTGTAGCCGGGGCAGGTGTTCCTTAGGACTAGAACGGCACCATATTACATCATGTGGCAGTGCCGGTATATGCAGTATTTTCAGTTTACTTTACAGAGAGCAGATGTTTAACTGGCCTAATCACCAGAGATTTAGATTTCTCTCTTAAATTTGTGTTACCAGGTTCGATTTTCTTCTCTTAGGTGTTGATGTAGCGAATTTAATTGAAATGCATGGATTTCTCAGCTAAATCTCAAAACTGTAGTAATTCACCTTTTCAACAGCGTTCGATTTCATGCAAAACTTTTAATATCTTTCAGCATGAAACTTAAAATTTCAACAAAGTCTGGAATTCAGAACATTTTTACAATAATAAGTATAATAAAATTCTATCATCTCATCAGATGCTTTCATCGATGCAAAAATCCCTTTTTGCATCCTTGTCTCGTAGGCCTACTCAGTTGTCAAATATGGCGAACCTTCTCATTCCACCGTGTTCCTTCCTTTAAGTTACAGTCTTATTTTAGGTTCGATGACATTTACCCATCTCCTCAGATTTGTCCTTGATTTCTTTATCGTCATAAGCATACCTTGAGTTAAATGCTTTCCAACACAAGAATATTTTCTACTCTACATGGTTTGAGGTGTAAGCCTATTTTTTGCAAATTGACTCAAATCCTCGAACCTAGTTCTGCTGCGACTAGGGTTGGGAGCTCTCTTCAAAATACATATTTAACGATAGTCCCTACTTACGCCAGTAAGAATATAATATATATAACCACTTAATGTCCTGGAATACACATTTTATAAGAAATGTTGAAGTTTGATTTTCTCAAACTAAGAAATATGTAGAGCTGGACCAGATACGACTTCTTGAGTTGCGCTCTTTCATTCTACTGCCAAAATGGCGTCCTGTTCTACTTTCCCCGGGGTAAATCTGAGCTATCCGATTGGTCAGGGGAAATCACCCAATTATTAGAAATGGCGTGTAGAAGCGACTCTACCCTAAATATGTGACACTATTTATTATTTTCTGTTTCTCATAAAATATAAAATTATAGGGTGGTCTGTGCTTCCTCTGTCTTGTAAGAATATAGTCTGTTTCCAAAGGAACAACTATGTACACGGCCACATATAGATCCCGGGGCTCCGCAAATGTATCCCGTAGGGAGACATTTGAGTACTATCAATAACAAAAATCCATCCCCAAAAATTTCTAAGTTCAAAAAATTTTTCAGAAAAATTTAAAGTTCAAAAATTGTTCTAAGTCCAAAAATATTTCCAAAAAATTTAATTTAATTCCTATACTGGGGTCCTATGTCTATATGAGGTCGTCTGCTATGTAAAAAAAAACCAGTACTGGACATCAACTTCAAAAAGTGTAACTTATTCATCACATCATAATATTTTTCACCAAATTTACAAATTGGCAACACTGCCCAACAAAATCTGCAAAACACTCATAAGGTCATCACTAAAAAAAATGTGACGAGTGGCAACACTGGGGAATGAACAATAAACTATCTTATTTGCAGAACTTGGCTGGATTATCATAATCTATTACATTTCATTCAAAAATATAGTTGATTACATTCTCTTGGATGTGGTGGGGGGTGTTATCTCTTTTCTGTACTGTTATTTGCTCCATATTAAAAGCCTGCAAGTACTAAAAAAAATCTTTCTTTTTTTTTTTCTGGCGTACTTATTTATTCTATTTCCCAAGTACTCTGCAATATTCCAAGAAATGTCCAAAATCTATAATTCCTATGGTAATGGCAATCCACTTTCATAGAATAGCCAATGTTTTCATGGGTACTCATCATCTTCTTCTTCTTTTTTTTTTTTTTTGTGAATGAGCCACTTGCTCATTATTACATGTAGAAAACATCTCTAAACATAATATGCATATTTATCAGACGATAATACGACCAGCATCATTTTTATAAGTAATCATTTTTCACAATAAAAGCATTAAAACCTCATGGCTTATCCTTATTTATCTATCTGAATGTTTCCTTGTTATAGACATTTTCTAAATGGTAAGTGTATAAATTCGTTCTAAGTCCGTCACTGTAGAAAATGTTCTATATTACATTTTTTTTTTTTTCTTCAAAAATATGTGATGTTTGTTTCCAATATCCGTACGTCTGGTGGTGATCCTGTCCATTAGTCGGTTATTTCTAATCATTCCTTCTTTTCTGTCAATACAGTATATTTTTTTTTTTATGTGAACTCTTCCTAGAAATATTATTTTATATATATATTTATTCTTCAAAGATCTTCTTTGACTTCCCATACATCAATTTTCAAACATCACATTATTCAGCAACCAACAGACGAATGTGTTACTATCATATTATGAAATATAAGGGAAAAGAAAATATAGTTTCCAAATCATCATGAATTTTTCTACGTTGGTTTCCGTATTACTTTATTTTCTCTTTTAAGACAACTGCTTATACTCTTGACAATATGTATCCATGTTGTCACTCTCGAGGCATCCTTGTATACAATTTATATTTGTCTCCTTTTTTTTTTTTTTTTCATAACACCAATGTATCATTTATGGTGTTCCAATATCATTGTATCTATTCTAGTCCTCCTGTTATCTTGAGAATTCATCCTTAGTAACTCCCTATGTACCTTATCTAGCAATACCTTTGTGCAAAACACATCAAACAATTATTATGGAACTATCAACTGAGATGTAAGAACTTTTGACAATATGAGATGAAAAAAAAATTTGGGGTCATCACTCAAAAAAAAAATGTGACATAGAAAGGAAGAAAATAATCAATTGATCGTGAGGAATCTACAATATTCTCGTAAGACAAAGTTCCTGGCACTCTGACTACTATTTATCCATATTATTTCTGGTTATCCTTGCATACAGTGTACCATTTCCATTTTCTTTATAAGTCCAATTCCTCGCTCATGGTGCCCAATATTTAAAATGTGGATCCTTCCTATTCCTCTTATTCTGTACTGGAAATATTAATTGTCCATGTACTATATTTGCGAATATTTATCATCAATATATCAACTAATCATTTATAGAACTATTAACATAAATGTCTAGACTTTACTAAACATGAACAAAAACATGTCTTTTTACATATGTGCAAAATTTCGACACCAACTCTGCCTTCGCTGGTCGGGGTTAGTCAGAGTTATGTGGTGCCTGTAACATCCGCTGACTACAGCCAGATGGGTGACTTATGGTACTTATAATTCAAAAATCTCATCCGTCAGTTATCTTAAGTGTGGGGCGGGGGTCTATTTCATGGTGTCCTTGACCAAGTTTGCTGCATTTCCAATCTCCATGATATATCTGTGACATGTCTGTCCTTGGGATAACATTATTTTTTTTTATCCAATATCCTCGGGGTGAGCAAATCTCAGTGTGTCCACTTTCATCAATCATTTATTTATTTTCTCTCCTGTAATTCTGGGTATGTTATGAGTATTTTAAATTGTCAATTTATTCCAACTATCTTACAACATTCTGTAATTCGTGATAAGGAATAGTCATTTGTTATACAACAATGTTCATATTACAAAGGCAATAAGCAAAAATCAAAGAGATATCTTCTCCAAAATGCGGATGCATCTCTATTTCCTTTACCTCTGGGCGTAGCAATTATTCAGTCATTATTTTTTGTCTCCATTATTTAATCTCCATTTTGTGTCCTTAGTACCTGTGGTTCCATGGGATTATCATAATCTATTATATCCTTGTCTTATCTCGTAACCACGAAAGACTAAGATTATTCCTCCTCCAATGTTAATGTGGGGGATTTTGTGCATAAACATTACAACAAAATCTCAGCTGTGACAACATAAAGTTTCACCTTAATATAAAATGTCATCTTCATCATACATAACCAGTTGCTTCTTCATCTCATGTGTCATTAGTGGTTATCATGCGGTAATGGGGTATTTCATTTGCTAGGTCAGCATGTGCAAATGCTATTTCTTTAACATGGGCAAAGGCATCATCAACAAATAGGTGTAATGTGTTCAATCTGGGGTTAGCATATACTAATGCTCTCAAGGGATTCTTCATTTGCAGAAATTCAGCATGCGCAAATGTCATTGGGGTATTTGTGATAGGCAGTAAAATTTTTGACAGTACTAATATACATCTGGGTCTAAAATAATAATGTACATTTGAAAACAAATAATCCTGTGGAGAAAAAT
The DNA here is from genome assembly GCA_024509875.1 of Oreohelix idahoensis. NCBI lineage: Eukaryota > Metazoa > Mollusca > Gastropoda > Stylommatophora > Oreohelicidae > Oreohelix > Oreohelix idahoensis. The sequence continues at coordinate 339,826 of JAMPIV010001165.1, forward strand.
AGCATAACCTACAATACTAGTTTTGGGTATGAATTATGTGCTGTTGAGAGATATTATAGTAGGAACAGTATGATTGATCAAGGTGGCAGATATCAAGGAGTTTAGCATAATATAGATCAAAGAAATATTAGTATGAGGTAAGAAAAAAAACTACTGGTGTAAAGTGTCTGCATGAAAATGCTGGTGAATGGAGCGTGGAATATGGTCAGTTACAAAAGTGGAGATGAATGTTACAACAGAATAGTGTGACACATGTGTTATAGGTAAAGTTGTGTAGCATTCTAAATATTAAGAAAATGTATGTAACTAAATAAGGTGTGTCTGTAAACTCGTAACACCGGTGGTGTTATCAATTGTTTTAAAACATTTTTATTTCACAATTATGCTATCTAAAGAAAATCCTCCGTGTGCTGGTCTTGATTTCTTCTGGGCATCGTATTCTAAGGCTGGAAAAAAATAACTTTCTCAGTGAGGCTTTGACATCTTAGTCTGTAAGCAAGTCATTTGAACTGTCAAAAACTGAAAATAGAGTACATGGGGAGAGTTAGTACATTGTTAAAAAGGTTTGTTCACATATGCGATGACCGTGTTCGGATTTGCGAACATATAAAACACCTGGGCGTGTTTTTCAGAACAGCTTCGCTAGTTCCTTCACCATCTCTAACCTTGCAATGTCCCGACTGCTTAGGCGAGCATCATACTGAGTAGCAGTGGTGACGGGTGTGATAGGCGACGACACTGCATTTGCTGATTGATGGGACACTGAGGACATTGACGAATGCGGTGATGGCTTAACATCATTTGATTGCGGTGATGGTTTTACTGTGGTTAGGGTGTGTATGGCTGGAACATCTGTTGGTTTTGAGGCAGGTATATGTTTCGCCTTGATTTTTCTTCTGACCTGGTTGTGCTGAACGTTAGCACTGGTTACAATGAGCACAGTAATTTGCACACTGTTGTTTTTGACTAGTTGAGATGAGGCTAACACTTCTCGGCTTGGTTTGGGAACATGATAGCGTTTCGCCTTGACTATTCGTCTGATCTCATTTTGTGGCAATTTCATGCATTTAATGACAGGAGATGATGCGTCTGATGAAGAAAAACAGGTACGTTTGCCAGCTGCTTGAATCTCCGGGGATGACGTACTAGCGAATGATGTATCAGTTGTGCATCGAGGACCAGGCGAATCTATCCCAGGGTCTCTTTCATACTTGTTGGTTGCTATCTCACCGTATGTTGGAACAGGGCAGATATTGGATATTTCGTCGGTGTGAAAAAGTGGTTCTGGTATTTCTTGAGTGTCCTGTGTTTGTTAAGGGAGATGTAACTTGTGGGTCTATACGATATTTTGGCTTTCTAATAGGCCTGATGGATACATCTGTGAAATTTTTCTCTTGTAGGGTAATCTTGCTTTCATCCCGATCTAACGTGCTGTTATAGTGTTCAAGAGTGCCATCATCCTGTTGAACCGTGTTTATTACTAAACAACGTATCTCATCTTGTTTGGCAGACAAGTTCACAGCAAATTTATCCTCTAGTAATTCATACACCAATTTGACCGTGAGAACGCTGAAATCACCCTTCCTCAAGATGTCATTTATTTCTTCCTGCAGCCTCTCTGTGCTCAGTGCAGTAACTGGATAGCATTGAAGGATTTCTGTTGGCGAACTGTTTCACTGGTGCTACGGGGTCGCAAACTTGACTTGTGTGTGGTCAGTGTCTGTCGGTGTTTGCTGAAACTGCAGCTCTATTCTCTGTTTTGTGTCGCGACAGAGGTCGTCTTTTGGTTCATTCATAAATTCTTCTTGTTTGTGCACAATTCGGGTTAGTCTATTATGAGGGGGGGGGGGTATGTAGCGTCTTGTTTTACTTTCACCGAACTGACCTGTCTTCGCCATGGATGTAGTGGTTTTAATAACAGCACGAAAACCTTCATCTGTGGTGACAATGCATGCCCTGTCAGATGCATGGAGATTCTTTATTTCGTAGGTCCTATGATTTTTGACATTGGTGAATAGGCTTCGGACTGCAATGCGGCAATCTCTTCTATTTAAACTCGTCCAGTGATTCTTAGCACGTCTGTTAAAATGATACAGCGTACTATCTGTGTCCTCGGTATGATGTGTTGGTAGACATGGGTATCGTAGGTTTCTTAAATTTTCGACAGAGTAACTTTCCGCATCCGCGTGTGTTGTTACTGCATTCCTCCTGATAGAGGTGTGATTACAATACTTCATATCTGCCCCATGAATAATGGGATGTAAGCTCAAGGATTTACGTTTGGGATAACCTCCCGTCAGAAAACGATTTTTTTCCTTGTCAGAGTCAGAGGGGCGGCGTGGGTTGGAGAAACTTGGGGAGGGGAACTGATGGGCAAAGCTCTGACACAGTGATGGCTCATGCTGCATAGGGTAACTTCCCGTCAGCAAATATTTCTTAGCCATGTCAATCGGTGGGCTGTAATGGTTGTGCATGCGTTTGCTGCTGTTGTTGTACTCTTGGTGTGGGTATTTCCTCCTTAGGTCCATCTTCGCTATTTTCTGTTTGACTTATAGTGGTGGGTGTTCCTTAGGACTAGAACGGCACCATATTACATCATGTGGCAGTGCCGGTATATGCAGTATTTTCAGTTTACTTTACAGAGAGCAGATGTTTAACTGGCCTAATCACCAGAGATTTAGATTTCTCTCTTAAATTTGTGTTACCAGGTTCGATTTTCTTCTCTTAGGTGTTGATGTAGCGAATTTAATTGAAATGCATGGATTTCTCAGCTAAATCTCAAAACTGTAGTAATTCACCTTTTCAACAGCGTTCGATTTCATGCAAAACTTTTAATATCTTTCAGCATGAAACTTAAAATTTCAACAAAGTCTGGAATTCAGAACATTTTTACAATAATAAGTATAATAAAATTCTATCATCTCATCAGATGCTTTCATCGATGCAAAAATCCCTTTTTGCATCCTTGTCTCGTAGGCCTACTCAGTTGTCAAATATGGCGAACCTTCTCATTCCACCGTGTTCCTTCCTTTAAGTTACAGTCTTATTTTAGGTTCGATGACATTTACCCATCTCCTCAGATTTGTCCTTGATTTCTTTATCGTCATAAGCATTCCTTGAGTTAAATGCTTTCCAACACAAGAATATTTTCTACTCTACATGGTTTGAGGTGTAAGACATTTTTTTGCAAATTGACTCAAATCCTCGAACCTAGTTCTGTTGCGACTAGGGTTGGGAGCTCTATTCAAAATACATGTTTATCGATTGTCACTACTTACGTCAGTAAGAATTATATATATATAACCACTTAATGTCCTGGAATACACATTTTATAAGAAATGTTGAAGTTTGATTTTCTCAAACTAAGAAATATGTAGAGCTGGACCAGATACGACTTCTTGAGTTGCGCTCTTTCATTCTACTGCCAAAATGGCGTCCTGTTCTACTTTCCCCGGGGTAAATCTGAGCTATCCGATTGGTCAGGGGAAATCACCCAATTATTAGAAATGGCGTGTAGAAGCGACTCTACCCTAAATATGTGACACTATTTATTATTTTCTGTTTCTCATAAAATATAAAATTATAGGGTGGTCTGTGCTTCCTCTGTCTTGTAAGAATATAGTCTGTTTCCAAAGGAACAACTATGTACACGGCCACACTATATAATCGGGCGAGATTTTATGCAAAGGCACGCAACCAGACACGACGCCAGAGATACCGACCGACTGAAGAGGAGAGAAGCTGTCACCCTTGATTTATTGCTTACCTGAGGGCATTGACCTGCAGTCTGCTTCACTAGTCGAGTCAAAATCTGGCCTGTTTAAATCTTGGAGGGTAAATATAAATTTACTATAAACTGGTAGGAAAATAGGCCTACAGCAAATACACCTGTATATATATATATATATATATATATATATATATATATATATATATATATATATATAATATATATATAATATATATATAATATATATATATATTTAACATATATTGTTTTAATATGAACGTACCAGTTTACTGATTGTATCTAGAGGGAATTAGGTATAATGATTTTATTTCCTAATATGATTGAATAGACGAAGACTAATAGGACTCATACTTCAATCTATTGTCTTCTATAACTTCAATCTATTATCTCAGACCAACTGCAATATAACCAAAACAGTCCTTGTTAGGACTCAATCTATTGTCTCCTATAACTCAATCTATTGTCTCCTATAACTTCAGTGTTATCTCAGATAAAACCAACTGCAATATAACCAAAACAGTCCTTGTTAGGACTCAATCTATTGTCTCATCTAACTCCAATCTATTGTCCCATATAACTCCCACCTGATATATCACCAAACAGTCCTCGTCTTATATACTCCTATCATAAGAACATAACAATATTGTTAGGATATATGTTACCAGCTAGTATAGCACTTGTCAGAGAGGGCCTGGTATATTATAGGGGGAAGAAAATGGTTGTATCACACCTAGGTGTACATATTATTGGATGTATTCATGTATTGAATGTATTCATGTATTGAATTTATATTATTGAATGTATTCATGCATTGAATTTATATTATTGAATGTATTCATGTATTAGTTTATCAGAAAGAATGTTTTGCTAGTAGACACCTGTCTTGTCTCGCTATTGCTAACTCATACTGAGCCATGTTGTCATTCATCCTACATGCAGACACCCGAGACACACGCTCATTTCATCCACATTAGAAATAGGTGGGCTTGATGACAGAAATTAGCCCCTATTTTTCCCTGTTACAGGTTTTATTCGTGTCATAAAAACTGAGATCGTGGGTCGTCAGTCCAGCTGCCTGGAACTCCGCAGGAGCATAGAGATTGCAAAGAATCTTCATCTTTGGTCCCCCTCAGTCTTGGGTGGGCTAAAGGAACGATCTTCAGCCGGTTTTGTGTCAACCAAACCAAGAACTTCTAAGAGATGAGTACACATTAGTACCATTTCTGTCAGCATTGTGAGCAAAAATTAGTGTCAGTGACGAGAAAGTGATTTAGCGTAGAAAGAGACAATAATAACAGCATAGCTGATAAATGTTATATACTTAATTAACAGCACAGCTGATACATTTACTATAAGTGATTAACAGCACAGCTGATATAAATTTGTTTCCTATAATTGGAAAACTTGTTTTATATATATATATATATATATATATATATATATATATATATAAATATATATATAATATATATATATATATATATATATATATATATATATATATATATATATATATATATATATATATATATATATATATATATATATATATATATATATATATATATATGTGAATCATTTGTAAACTTACAAATCCATTACATTCCATTTTTCAACATTCACCCTTCAGCACAAGAGTAGATAGTGTATATACTAAATAAATAATAAGGAAATTGTATTTGAACGACTTGTCAATTTTATCTTTGTTAAGTAAAATCTGTTTCCTTGTTTATTAATATCACAGTTAGTTACACAGCGGAGGTGGCACTTTATGTCGGTCTCCTCTCTACTATTGTTTCGAGATCAGAACATTCACAGCCGTAACTAATTTGTGATACCAGTAGTTCTCTCAGACACTGGGACTTCACCATTTTCTGCAGAAATTCTATTTCTGTAATTTTCAGTACTATACTGATCATAAAGCCAAATAAAACCTCACGCCACAGCCATTTTATATTTGGTAATCTAGCTGGAATTGGTTGACCACGTCCTCAGAAGAGACTCTGATTCCATCACAAGAACAGCTAAGCTATGGACCCCTGAAGGAAAGCGAAAGAAAGGCCGACCAAATAAACAATCTGGCGGATAACTGTGGAGGCCGAGATGCAAAGAATGAACCAGAGCTGGGATACTGTACACAAGATGGCCGCCGACTGAACAAAGTGGAAGCAGTTTGTTGCTACCCTAGAAGACGCCACCAGGCGTGATGGCCACCGACTGCTTTGACAGCCGGTGGCTAAGTGATCAAAGAAGAAGAAGAATCTAGCCAGCCAATTCTTCACTCTTGTATTTAGTAGTATGGCAGTGGCCTACTTCTGCGATGTCCCTACATTTTATTTTATCAAATGCCCTAATTAGGTTGACCTCTGCGAGTTTGTCGTACAACAATGTTCTGTGTGCTTTTTCAGTGAATATCAGCATTTTTTACATTTTTAAATTAATTTATTTTTTATTTTTTTGTTGTTGTGAAGAAAGATTATATGACGCATTGACTTCAGTTTGCTGTTTTAGGCCACTTCGTATCTCCTCTTTTTAACCTGATAGAGAAAAATGAACTTTTGTTCAGCAGTATTTTTTTTCTTTTTCACTAACGGTTGAAAATATTTGCAACACAGTTTTTATGTGCATTTTGATCTGTCAGAGTCAAATGTTATTTGACTCCACATATTGTGTCAGCGATTCAAAAGAGTTATGGTAGAGTGGATCCCAACTGGGTGACCAAGAACCTACTCCACCTCCAAGTGGTGGTCCTGGAAACAGGCTGCATCACTGCAGTCTGGCCAAGAGAGTAGGGATCGAAAAGGGAAGGCAAACCCGGTCCCAAAAATGCCATGCTGAAATCGGATGTATCGTGCCGAAATGCGCAAATATCGCAGCTTTGCTGTAAACGGCGACACAACGTAACAAACGTCCTTTTCAGGACAAACGCAGAAGAAGAAGAAGTATCCGAACTCATTGCACCTTGTCCAGCAGAGGTGACACCATGCTCCATAGGGAGCGAAAAGAAAAATGATGATGAATGATAATGTCCAAATATAAAAGACATTTGATAAAGCAGTCGGGGCTAAGGATCCAAGGAGATAAAAGACATTTAGTCTAATTAGATATCGACTTGCCCAGAATAGTTTTTTTTCGGTCATATAAAAAGACATAATAGTCTGGAAAAATTAGTAATGGAAGGCATGGTCCCTGAAAAAAGGGGAAGGGGACGACCTAGACGACGGTGGATCCATGACATCGCAGAGTCTGAACTTGTCTTTGGATGATGCATGTCGACTTGCCCAGAATCGTGATGCGTTCAGAGCAGCTGTAATGGAGACAATGTTCTGGAAAGAATACGTCACATGATGATGATAAGTCTAATTTATTTTCTCAGATCGTTCTTAGCCAGAAGGCAAAGAAGCGATCAAGTAACCGATTATACAAGACGTCAGTAGTAAGAAAATTATGATTGACAAGGGACAACAATTAAGGTAACATACTTTCATTATCTAATTTGCTAATTTTGCACCGACATCTAACAGAAAACCAGTAAGAATTCAACAAACACCAGTTCAAGAGAAGTATAGATATTGTGTTACCGATTTTAGTTTATTATTATTATGTGTGTTATGTACACAGCCCTATGTATGTGCAATAAACAGAACTATTAAACAACATGTACAAATGGCATTGTTCTGGATTGCGTAGAATTGAGGAACGAAGCCAAAATAAAAGCAACTACTTTAAATATTGTTTATGACAACGTTAAAAAGAAGCATTATACTTTCTGTTCAGATGTGGAATCATAAATCTTGGACAACAACAAAAAAATAAAAAAAGAGACGAAGTTGAAAGAACAGATAAGCAATATACAAATAAAAATACAAAAAGTAAAATTATATCTTTCATTGCATTTAGAAATATGTGAAAATGAAAAAAAAAAAAAATCTAGCACTCAAATACAAATCTTCAACTCAAATGTCAAGTCAGTCATCTGAAACACGGGGAACAACAAAAATGTCAAACAGAAGGATACTTTAAAAGAAAACTAAAGCAAACGAAACACAGAGATCGTCAGATCTCTTGATATAAGCCTACAATCGGATATGGCATATGCGCATCAGGTTTCGCGACGTACATCATATGACATAAGCATAAACAATATCAGCCGCCCATTTGCTACCATTACTTTCTGGTATACAAGACAACAGGAGGCTGAGACGCTTGGGAGTCATGACCCAAGTGGGCCCGCCCCCCTTAGAGTGTAAAGGAGTATATCGGGCCGAAACACTTGTCGGACGGGGGGACTTCTTCTGATGATCAGATTGCTTCCTGTTGTATCGCTCTGTGAAGAGTTTCCTATCATATGTATAGCGTATCAAATACTACTTAATTTCAGTGAGTACTAAATATTTTACTGGCAAACGAAGAGCCTGGGAAAATAAACAACAGGCACCAGATTCTGTAAGTACTACAAGTCTACCTTTGCTGTCCAAAATAGCTAATGAAGTGGCTGCTTAGGCGGCGAAAAAAAATATCAGCACAAGTACCAGATGACTGCAGGTACACTATAAATGATCGAGGAAAAAAACAACAACAAAAGTATATAGGCGCATGCATACATACATAAATAAAATTATGAATCCTACGCCGCCTCACCAAATGAAATGCGAAAGTACGAAATTATGTAAAATAAATTGCTATTGTGTAAAAAAAATAAGCAGGAGATTTTTTTTTTTTTTAAAGATCCGAATTGAAATGCACCATATAGACACTCTGTTTTTAGATTCAGATAATCGGGAGGGAAAAGACGATGTAAAAGATATTTTTAATGTTACCTGAAGGCTTAGTAGGAGATATAATCCATAAGGCAACATAATAGGAAATTAGATATCTATTTAACTACTGAAAACTTATATTTGCTGCAATTAGGACCTATGAAAATCTTAAATAGTATGTAGTTCTTCTTAAGCAGGGTACATGCGGGCCCTGGAGGTGCGAGATCCACCTTCTGGGGTGCTAGACAAGCCAGATAATTTAAAACGTGAATCATTATAAACATTATATAATACACAGAGCTCAAACATATTTGTACAAAAAAGTTCAGTGACAACGTGAATTAAATATAAAACCGTAGTCAAATTTTGTTAATAATATACTCTCAAAAATATTTTTTAAATTCCAGTTTCGCACTTCTGGCATATTATGCGAGCTAGATGATAATGGGGTGCAAGGTTTCTTAGATGTTGTAAAGAGGTGCGAGGCTTCCTAAGATGATGTAGAGGGGTGTAGGACGTCTAAAAGGTTAAGAAACACTACCGAGGATGCTTGTAACATGATAACCATTGCCTAGTAAATTAATGAAAGAAAGGGAAGTATCGCATGTTTGCAGGTACGATGCTTGTCTATTCTTGGAAGACAATATGGGTCAACCAATAAAAAAAATAGGAGCTCGCTGGAAAACCGATCGATAATTCTACGACAGTTTACTATAGACGATAAAACCGTACGAAGTGTAGGTTAGACTTAGTGACCGTATAAGTGTATGCAATGTCAAACTGTGACGTATGAAAATCGACCTCTCTTTATTTTCCCCCCCCCCCCCCCCTTTTTCTCTCTTACACGTAAAAACAACTCGAGTGCTTCCCACGCTTATAAACTATCGGGCTAGCAGCCACGATATTCGCTCTTTTGTTGTCTTCTCTCGAGGGCGATTAAAATAAAACTATTTCGGTATCTCTTACTGACATTCCCACAGAGAGGCAGACCACCAGAGATCAGGTTGCGATGTCAAGCCGAGGTTTGAAACCTCTGTTTAACACCTGATAATAGAATGGACGAAGAATTTGCAGGTGCGTTTGCCAGTCATGGGAACATGGGCCGATTCAGTATATTAACACAGTTTTAGAAAACTCTTTATCAGTCTGGCCCCAGGAATTGGTGATATCTTCTAGCGCGAATCTTGGAGTTTTATATAAAGATAATTCCTTTTAGATTTCGTGGAGAGTGTCAATTTTTCCTTGTGTGGCGGTAATCATATATATATATTAGAATTTGGAGTGCCTTAACGTGTTAATGTTTTCACTGGGATTTCTGTGTTTATTAAATAAGCATATTAAATAGTTCCAGCTGTATAAGTAAATTTAATTTCTTGCTATTCCCCCAGTAAGAGACGCTTTAAATTAATTAATATACGCTAGGCGACTGATAATTAGAGATAAATATACTTTTATTCTTCATGCGTAATTTTGTGTATTACTAGAGTTTTGTGGGCTTTAAATATAATTAAATACCGGAGTGATCTAGAGGTATTACCTAACGAGTGTAGAATATAATAATGATGTCATTGTTAAAATGTTTCTTTTTTCTACATCTAGGCGATCAACCCTGCGATCTAGCGGTCTGAATAGCTCCAGAAACATTCTTAAAATATTATTTGGGTCCTAGATTTGGACCTGTGCGGTTCTCTTGTGGTTTTTCTTACAGAGAGAAAGTCCCCACATATAAACATTTTTTAAAGAATATAAAAATCAGAACTGGACAAGAAATTAACCAGATTGTTCACAGCAAATCTGATCCGCCTGTGGTGGCCAAATATCTATATATAAACATTTTTCCAGAATATTGACTATCGTAGTTTTTTTTTTTTTCTTTTCTCAAGTGGATTTATCCAGAAAAATGAACACTTGGGTCCATAACCGGCACCCAACCCCAGAGTGAGAGATAAAAACAGATAGGAGATCCTTTGCTTATCCTTATTGGTTTTCTAACAGTGTACCCACCAGACATTTTCCTTAAAATATCGGACATCTGTGTGCTGCCCATGGTGAACACTTTGATCGCAAATATATATTTACCTGCCCTACCTGACGTGAATTTTTGACACATAAAATTAGCATTATTTAAGCGGACGTTCCCCATTAGGAAAAATTAATCATTCTTGGAGGAACTGGGGTCCCTTGGATAGCACCACCCTGAAATATGTCAAAGATACACAGATGTGTTAAAGAGTAGTAGGTAAGTGTGATTGCTGATTGCTTGTGGCCACAGACCGACAGACTGTAAGAAAGAGAAAATGAATATTTCATATTTTGTATAATCATTATACTCACTTCAGTCTTGTCGGGTTCGCAAATACTGTTATATCATTTTCTTGTCTTCTTTGTTTCAGGATAGATTAACTAGAGACTTGGTTCTTTTACTTTATCGTCTATCCCTATATATATTATTATTAACTGTAATCTTTTGGGTTAATTACCTCTGTCAGGATCTACTTTGGGATTCCTTTATAGTAGAGGAGAGCCTATTGGGTTAATACATTTTTCTTGCATTTTTTATGTCTGTAAACTATACCTTCTGATAGATAATATTGTTGTATGTGATTTCTTTAAGATAATAAACATAATAAACATAAGTTATCGTGTTGGTCAAACCCCTGCCCAGTATATGTTATCCATAGCTTGGTTCACGTCTGTACGTATTATGTCACAGAATTGTGTATATGTAAGTGGAGTGTAACTCGTATATATATGTACCAGGAGAGAAAGGGAGTCTAGTTAAATATTGTCGTGAGATAGGCTGGGATTAGAGCAATTACTCAATCCAGAGACTGTCCTTTCTCTTACACTCTCACCCCCTCGTGAAAAATAAAGCTATTTCTTACCCCTTATTTTCACATAGTTTACCATTATCACCTCTGCTCAGACGGGACCTTAAACATCTTCAACCTATCTCAATAAAATCTACGACATAAATGGTTAGCTCGTCGCGGGATTAAGATCCAAGTTTGAGTCTAGATAAAGGTCTAAAGTCTGATACTGAATCAGAAGTTTCATCTAGATAGAGTGTGTTGTGAGTTTGTCTTGTGATTTAAAGAATAAATAATTACCCCCTAGACAACGCTCTTAGTTACTGGGTGTTTGACCATACACACATATAGGATTTGTTTCTTTCCACAGCAATAGTTACGGGAAACTTGTTTTGATAATAATCTTAGTTGAATTATATGATATTTGGTAATTTTGTAACAGACCGCTATTTCGCGTGATTGTTTATCAATCACTAGGGTTTTTTTTTTGAAGCAGCAGAGTTGAGCTAAGCAAAGGACGGCTTGTTCTGACTTTTTAGTCAAGTTAATAACGTCCCTTCTCTTAACTGACTTCAGTGGGCAAGTTTTGGGGTGGAGTTTAATTTTTTTAAGGAAATTTTTTTTTCTCCTTAAATTGTTTTTAAAATAAAAATAATTTTTTCGCCACCGTTAGTAATAGTAGTTTTTCCAGGTTATCTGATCTACCACTTTTGGATTAAGTCGTCTGTATTAGGAGCCTAAGTGCCAGAGATAACAGCGATAGATTAGTAAACTGATAACAGGAGGAGGTATCTCAGGGTAAAGAATAACATCTTTGCTGGTTTTTCTCGTAGACGGCTAAGGATATAGTTTTTCTCCTTCTTTCCTTCTTTTTTCCTCGGGTGAGTGGCATTCAGTTCTCTAACATGGCTGAGCGTGTAAAACTTAGGACTATGCTGAGAGAGGAAGCAAGGGAGATAGGATTGCAAGGAGAGGAAGTGACCGCGTTCGTCAACACAGAACTTGACCGATATGACGCTGAGCAGAAAGTAGCAGAAGCTAGAGAGAAGGAAGATAAAGCGGAGAGGAAAGAAGCGGAAGAGCGTCAATCTCTATTAGAGCAGAAGAAAATTGAGGCAGAGATGGAAGCTCGCAGGGCAAATGAAAGAGAGAAGGAGAGACAATACGAGGAACGAGAGAAGGAGAGACAGCACAAGTTGGCGCTTAAGGCTCTAGAAGTCCAAAGTCGTGGGGCTGCCTCTACTTCCAGCAATGGAGAGCCGTCATCTCCCCATTCATCGTTAACTGATCACTCCAGCACTCATTCTCCCCAACTCACAGCTATGTCTTTCACCCTGGAACCCTTCCCAAGCCCCAATGAGAAAATTGACTCGTTTCTAGAAAAATTTGAGAGAATGGCAAATCTGTACGGGTTAGAGAGTTCCCGGTGATGCCTAAAGCTTTCACATGCTTTGAAAGGTAGTGCTTATGAAGTCTACATGAAACTGGGAAGCAGTCAAGACAACTACGACATGCTAAAGAAGGCTTTACTGGAGCGTTTCGAAATGAACGCTCGTAAGTTTCTACAAATGTTCAGAAAAAGCAGAAAGGAGAGCACTGAAACATTTCAGCAGTTTTCTTCCCGGCTGAAGGGATATTTGACAAAGTGCATGGAGCTTTCCGAGCTCCCTCTCACCTACGAAGGTCTTGAGGAGTTCGTTCTTATAGAACAAATAAAAACCACTTTGTCAAGTGAAACCCGTAGATTCCTGGCTGAACAAGGCGCAGTCAAGTTAGATGACATTCTCAGTAAGTCTGAACGGTACATAAATGCTATGGCCGAGCTTCCCAGCACCAAACGCAAACCGACAGATGAGCCTGCTCGAAAAAATAATCTAGAGCAGTCTTCCCATTCTTCCCATCACCACAACCAACGAGAAGCCGTACCCCAACATCTTCCACAGGAAAAATCGAAATTCTTCAAAACCAGATATCCCACCCACAACAATCCTGATCAACCCCACCGTCCTACGTGGCAGCGCGGCCAGAAAGGACAGGGTGACAAAGGGAAAACCCCTGCGCACGGGACATCTGATCAGGGCAAGCACACCGGGCCAAATCGCATCGGATGCTTGCAAACAGCCTCGCAAGGAAGAATCAATGTCAGTGATTCTCAACCTGAGGGGGAGAGGCCCTCAACGCGAGGAACTGTTATTTTGAACGGGACTTCAACATCTTGTCTTTTTGACACGGGTTTATCCTTTGACTGTATAGTCGCAAGGCACCTGGTCAAACCCGGTCAAGAGACAGAAGACACCGTCAAACTTAGTGGAGTTTTCAAGAGTAATGCACACAGGACGCTTCCTATCGCACTGGTAGAAATACACTCCGATTTTGTCAGAGGTGTTATTAAAGCGGCCATTATGGATGATCCTATCTACCCAGTTATCCTGGGATGTAGATATGTGTTTATTGGGAGACCAAAGGAGCCGATTGTGGCAGCAGTAACCACAAGAGGGCAAGCCCAGAAGGAACGGGAGCCTGCGCCAAATGTGTTACCTAAGGAACTAAAAGAGGCGCAACAAAAGGACCCTACCTTGGAGCCCTGCTTTAGGAAACTGCCCATGGCTAAGGACCCCAGACACAACGGAGACATCTTCTCTAAGGATGGTGTACTGTATCGCAGAACGGGCAAACCTGATCAAGGGCATAACCAGCTCCTAGTACCGAGACAGTACAGAGACCATATCTTAGAAATGGGGCACTCTCTTCCATTTAGCGGACATATGGGACAAAACGCCACTATTCAGCGAATACAAACCCACTATTGGTGGCCAGGAATGAACTCTGACATTATCAGGTATGTGAAATCCTGCGCCCAGTGCCAACGGGTAGCACCCAAGCACTTGACACCCCCAGTACCCATGGGGCAAATGCCAATTGTGGGGACTCCATTTGAACGGGTTGCTGTCGACATCATTGGACCCCTGGAAAGGACCAAAAGAAGGAACAGGTTTATCCTGACCTTAGTCGACACATGCACTATGTGGGCAGAAGCTATACCGCTAACATGCACGGATTCCAAGCATGTCGCAGAAGCCCTCGTGCAAATCTTTACACGGTTGGGATTCCCTCAACAAGTTGACGGATAACGGATCCCAATTCCGTAGCCTGTTAATGGAGGAGATCTTTAAGATCTTGAAGGCCAAACACATCCACACAAGCCCCTACCATCCGGCCGGAAATGGGCTCGTGGAGCGCTTCAACGGCAGCCTCACCATGATGTTACGTAAGCTGGGACAAGAGAAACCTGAAGACTGGGACCTTTTCATTCCTGCAGCCTTATTCGCCTACAGGGAGGTTCCCCAGGCATCTACAGGATTTCCACCAGCTACACTTTTATTCGGCAGACCTATTAAGGGGCCGCTAGAAGCCTTACTTCGGTCCCTGACAGACCATAAGGCTGACGAGACAGTCGTCTCAGCAAGCAAATATGTATCAGAGCTCAAGGAAAGGTTACAACTAGGATGGGACCTAGCAACAACCAACCTTAAGAAAGCACGCGCAAAGCACGCTCAACGATACAATAAAGCAGCGAAAGAGAGAGAACTCCAACCAGGGGAGAAAGTTTTGTTGCTACTTCCAACCGGAAACAACAAACTTCGCATCGGATGGCAAGGGCCGTTTACCGTCCTTAAAAAGATCTCCCGCACTAACTACAAGATCTCTATTAAAAGAAAAGAGAAGGTCTACCACGTAAATCTGCTAAAGAAATACTTGGAAAGACCGGTGCCGTCCTCCGAACATCTCCTGGCGGTCGCCATAGCGACGGAAGATGAGGAAGATGACGATAGTTGCATGGAGTATCCATTGCAACAAACGGAATCTTTCAAAGATGTCAAATTCGGCGAAAATCTCTCGGAAGCACAACAGACAGAAACCAGGGCGCTACTGAAACAGTACACTGCAGTCTTGACGGATGTACCTGGTCGAACAAATCTCATAGAATTCGATATGAAACTGACCAACGAAACCCCTGTTCGAACCAGAGTTTACCCCATTCCGTACGGTACAGCTGATGCACTACGCGGAGAGATAGACAAGCTGCGTCAAGTAGAAATTATCAGTGAGTCTACCTCTCCTTATAGTTCGAGTGTAGTACTGTTACAGAAGCCCAATAAAGAAGTTCGGCTGTGCATAGATTACCGTTTACTTAACACAGTAACGGAATTCCAGCCCGAACCTCTACAGAGCGCTTCTGAGCTGTTCACTAAGCTTAGCAAGGCAAGAATTTTCTCAAAGATTGACTTGAGTAAAGGTTACTACCAAATACCAGTCAAGGAGGAAGTTAAGCCTTTGTTAGCTTTTAGCACCAGTGAAGGACACTACACTTTCAACGTAATGCCGTTCGGATTGCACAACGCACCAGGAGTCTTCACCAGAATGATGAAGAAGCTTTTAGAACCCTTGCAAAGTCCCCATATCCATAATTTCATGGATGACATATTAATTGCATCGGAAAACTATGATGAACATATTGCTACGGTTGCTATGCTCTTCAGGCGACTACAGGAAACTGGTCTCACAGCCAGACCTAGCAAATGTCTCATCGGATTTCAAAAGCTAGACTTCCTGGGACATACCATTTCTCAAGGCTGCATGTGGCCAGTTACCAAGAACATTGAGAAAATAGTTGCAGCAAAAAGACCCCGAACGAAGAAAGACACCCGTTCTTTTCTATCACTGTGTGCTTACTATCAGAAATTTATCAAGAATTTCAACGGGCTAACGGCACCCCTTACTGACCTTACAAAAAAAGGGCGCCCGGACAAGGTTATTTGGGATTCGAAGTGCGAACAAGCTTACGTCACTTTAAAAGGTCAATTGTCTGAATACCCCATTTTGAGACTATCTGACCTCAAGAAACCTTTTATATTGCGAGTCGACGCTTCGGGTCAGGGCATCGGGTCAACACTGCTCCAAGCAGATGACACCGATCCGAATCTGTTATTTCCAGTTGCGTATGGCAGCCGTAAACTGAATGCTGCAGAACGTAACTATTCCACCGTCGAAAGAGAGTGTCTAGCACTTGTTCATGGCATAAGGAAATACCATGAATATCTTTACGGAGTAACATTCACGGTGCAAACAGACCACGCTCCTTTAGCTTTTCTTGGGGCGAATAAGGAATTCAACGCGAGGATCATGCGCTGGGCCTTGCTACTAAGCGTGTACTCTTTCAAAGTGGAATACATTCCGGGAAAACAGAATGTGGGAGCAGATTTTATGAGCAGAAATTGGAGCACGGAAGAGGAGGTGGAAAGCGAAAACAACAATCACCTGCAAGTTACTGATCAAGAGAGCTCCATTGTCATAAATGAAACATGAAATGGTTTCATGTCTTCAAGAGGGGACGACTGTGACGTATGAAAATCGACCTCTCTTTAATTCCCCCCCCCCCCCTTTTCTCTCTTACACGTAAAAACAACTCGAGTGCTTCCCACGCTTATAAACTATCGGGCTAGCAGCCACGATATTCGCTCTTTTGTTGTCTTCTCTCGAGGGCGATTAAAATAAAACTATTTCGGTATCTCTTACTGACATTCCCACAGAGAGGCAGACCACCAGAGATCAGGTTGCGATGTCAAGCCGAGGTTTGAAACCTCTGTTTAACACCTGATAATAGAATGGACGAAGAATTTGCAGGTGCGTTTGCCAGTCATGGGAACATGGGCCGATTCAGTATATTAACACAGTTTTAGAAAACTCTTTATCAGTCTGGCCCCAGGAATTGGTGATATCTTCTAGCGCGAATCTTGGAGTTTTATATAAAGATAATTCCTTTTAGATTTCGTGGAGAGTGTCAATTTTTCCTTGTGTGGCGGTAATCATATATATATATATTAGAATTTGGAGTGCCTTAACGTGTTAATGTTTTCACTGGGATTTCTGTGTTTATTAAATAAGCATATTAAATAGTTCCAGCTGTATAAGTAAATTTAATTTCTTGCTATTCCCCAAGTAACAGACGCTTTAAATTAATTAATATACGCTAGGCGACTGATAATTAGAGATAAATATACTTTTATTCTTCATGCGTAATTTTGTGTATTACTAGAGTTTTGTGGGCTTTAAATATAATTAAATACCGGAGTGATCTAGAGGTCTTACCTAACGAGTGTAGAATATAATAATGATGTCATTGTTAAAATGTTTCTTTTTTCTACATCTATCTAGGCGATCAACCCTGCGATCTAGCGGTCTGAATAGCTCCAGAAACATTCTTAAAATATTATTTGGGTCCTAGATTTGGACCTGTGCGGTTCTCTTGTGGTTTTTCTTACAGAGAGAAAGTCCCCACATATAAACATTTTTTAAAGAATATAAAAATCAGAACTGGACAAGAAATTACCCAGATTGTTCACAGCAAATCTGATCCGCCTGTGGTGGCCAAATATCTATATATAAACATTTTTCCAGAATATTGACTATCGTAGTTTTTTTTTTCTTTTCTCAAGTGGATTTATCTAGAAAAATGAATACTTGGGTCCATAACCGGCACCCAACCCCAGAGTGAGAGATAAAAACAGATAGGAGATCC
This sequence comes from Oreohelix idahoensis, assembly GCA_024509875.1. Classification (NCBI taxonomy): domain Eukaryota; kingdom Metazoa; phylum Mollusca; class Gastropoda; order Stylommatophora; family Oreohelicidae; genus Oreohelix; species Oreohelix idahoensis. The sequence continues at coordinate 357,727 of JAMPIV010001165.1, forward strand.
TTTGCTTATCCTTATTGGTTTTCTAACAGTGTACCCACCAGACATTTTCCTTAAAATATCGGACATCTGTGTGCTGCCCATGGTGAACACTTTGATCGCAAATATATATTTACCTGCCCTACCTGACGTGAATTTTTGACACATAAAATTAGCATTATTTAAGCGGACGTTCCCCATTAGGAAAAATTAATCATTCTTGGAGGAACTGGGGTCCCTTGGATAGCACCACCCTGAAATATGTCAAAGATACACAGATGTGTTAAAGAGTAGTAGGTAAGTGTGATTGCTGATTGCTTGTGGCCACAGACCGACAGACTGTAAGAAAGAGAAAATGAATATTTCATATTTTGTATAATCATTATACTCACTTCAGTCTTGTCGGGTTCGCAAATACTGTTATATCATTTTCTTGTCTTCTTTGTTTCAGGATAGATTAACTAGAGACTTGGTTCTTTTACTTTATCGTCTATCCCTATATATATTATTATTAACTGTAATCTTTTGGGTTAATTACCTCTGTCAGGATCTACTTTGGGATTCCTTTATAGTAGAGGAGAGCCTATTGGGTTAATACATTTTTCTTGCATTTTTTATGTCTGTAAACTATACCTTCTGATAGATAATATTGTTGTATGTGATTTCTTTAAGATAATAAACATAATAAACATAAGTTATCGTGTTGGTCAAACCCCTGCCCAGTATATGTTATCCATAGCTTGGTTCACGTCTGTACGTATTATGTCACAGAATTGTGTATATGTAAGTGGAGTGTAACTCGTATATATATGTACCAGGAGAGAAAGGGAGTCTAGTTAAATATTGTCGTGAGATAGGCTGGGATTAGAGCAATTACTCAATCCAGAGACTGTCCTTTCTCTTACACTCTCACCCCCTCGTGAAAAATAAAGCTATTTCTTACCCCTTATTCTCACATAGTTTACCATTATCACCTCTGCTCAGACGGGACCTTAAACATCTTCAACCTATCTCAATAAAATCTACGACACAAACATGGATCAAAATGGTCTCATTTTACCGAGGATAACTCCAATTCTACGCTTGCCAAAGGAAAAATAGATGGAATAAGTACTTTTGGAGAAATATGCTAGTAAAGGTGTTAGTATAACGAACGATGCTGTGTTTTTCCTGATTAAAATTTGATATAAAATCAATTTCAGAACCAATTACGGAAAACGACACATGGAAAGAAAACAGAACTTACGGAGAATGGAAGAATATAACTCAAAAAGTCGTGGATAGAAAAGGTGAGCTGCACGAATCAGAGGTTTGGAATACCACTCACACAGTTGCACTCGGAAAGGCTAAAACCAGAGACTGCAACAGAGTTACCAAACCTTGCTCTTCGAGACGTAGGATGCAAGCTTATAAAAAGAGACCACGGAGATTTCAAACTACACATGCACATCATAAAGACAGAAGAACGGAGGCTAGAGAGAAGCTTGTCAAGGCTAAAACCTGTACCATCTGATGCCGGGCAGCGCAATCTCCACCAAACCTAGTCGTTTCTGCACTTTATAATTATCCTAAGAAGGTTCGTATCCGTCATCATACTTGAGAGGTCAAAGACTCCAGAACAATCATTGCATCCTGAAGAAGCCCATGAGCATCATATATTGATTTCTGGAATTCAGCCCTAGTCCACAACAGTGTTTGGGGGACTGGAGCAGGACTTCAGTCAACAGTGCGTGCATTCTTACTAAGGACCGGCACAGATTCAAATGTTAAGTATTTCTGTAGCCAATTCCTGCAACCAAGCGTGATACCAGTTAACAATTGTGCTAGTTGATGATATCAGTAATTTATTAGCATAGCTAAGAGACTAAAGGAAAGGATTTTTTTGCTGAACTTTTCAAACTTCTTGGAAGACCCAAGACAGAACATTTTTCTTTTAAGTTAAATGCTTAGAATATGAATTCACCATCATCCAATTTTGTAATATACTTATTCATTAAGTTCCATCATCCAACATTCACAAGTCAGCACAAAGCCGTGACTATCCTGTGATACCAGTGTTCCTCTCCAACACTGGGACTGTCATTCAAGACGGAATTCTATTTATGTTTCTTCAGTAATACTACTGACACTACACACTTATAAAAACCTTTCGCTACAATGCTGAATGTTGCGATAGACGGAGAGCTCCGCGAAGTGCAAGGTTCCCGACAAAGCAAGTCACGTGCACTGCAGCCCAAAAGCATTAATGAGTGTTGTAATGGAGTGGATTGTATAACGAATACATTCTTTCTGGTCACTTTTATGGAGTTTGAAGGAGAGGCTTTGTGCAAGTAACTTAAGCGCTGTAGAGTATCAAATAAATTATCGGGGGACTACTGTTAAGGTGGCACTATCAGACAGCTTTGAGATATCAATATGAAAAAGAAAGACCAGATGTTATCATCGTAGATGTTTTTGTTGGTCATTCATTGACCTATGCAATAAGTCACTAAAAAGGGACCCAAGGAACTGATGGATACAGCTAGGGGTTCTAAAGTTTGCGAATGATCTGTATTGCAGCTCACAGCCGTAAACAAATGCTGGATAAAATAAATGCGTAAGGCAAATCCAGAAAAGGTACTGAAAATTCCGAACTTAGCGGATCTTAACGCATAAGACATAAATCGCGCGCCATAATTCTTTGCCTTCATGTCTTGATGGGTTATTCGCTAGTTTTTTAAGAAGGTTTTGTTATATGGTGCAGAAATGCATGAATACCAAACTTAAAGCGCAAAACAAAATGCAGACATTAATAAACATATTCTAACAAGGATTTTAAAATGTATAAGATGACAGGACAGAAAAATGAAACCCTTTTGGGTAAAAGCACGAAGTGCTTGCTGAAGAATACATACATAAACGTGAACGAAGCTAGATTTAAGACACAGAGGAAACACCCTGTAGCAGAACTCGTTTGGCAGTGGCGGCAACACTGTTTTTTTTAAATTTTTGCTGGTAGGTATATCTATGAATAATTTTGAATCTACACGTGTACCCACTCGCGCCTGCACAAAACAAAATAAGGATTTAAGATAACTATGTCATACACAGCGAAAAACAATCAATGAATACCCTTTAGCTCCCCTAGGAGCATAGGCCTTCAACAAACACATGTCAAGTCCTCCTGTCCCGTGCCATCAGCTCAAGTTCTTTCCACGTTTTCCTCATAATGTTCACTTCTGTCTCGAGTTCTCTTCTTCGTGTATTTTTTTAGTCTACCTCTGCCTCTCTTTCCCTGGGGATTCCAGAACAAGTGCTGCCTTGAAATGCTATCAGCATGTTTCCTCAATATCCATCGCCTTCTCATCTCTTGTTCCACTGGCACTTGTCTGGTTCTTGTCATTAGTTCCCCATTGGGGGCTTTGTCATACCATTTTAATCCTTCTGTTCTACGCAATCACCCATTTATGAAAGTATGTAACTTTGTTGTTGTTGTTTTTGTTGTTCTCCATGTTTCAGAGCCATACAATAGGTCTGACGCGACAATTGAGTGGAAGATTCGTATTTTTGTGTTGAACTTGATTTCTCTTGATCTCCATATGTTTTCCAATGCAATGAAAGGTCCTCTTGTTTTTTTTTTTTTTGAGTTTTGTTTTTATTCTTATTTTGATACCATTGTCTGTCCCTCCAACTTTGTCTATATTGCTACCAAGATATGTATATGTTTCTACATCTTGTAGTGGTGTTTCCTCAAGTTTGACCTTGTTCTCATTTCTTGAATTTATTCTCATTATCGTTGTCTTTTCCTTTGGTATTTTCAGACCCACTTGTTGTGACCTCTCATCGATTATTTTCATTTTGTCTTGCATCTGATTATGGTTATGAGACAGAAGAGCCAAGTCATCTGCAAAATCTAGATCATCAAGCTATTTAGTCATATTCCACTAGATTCCATTTCTGTTGTGTGATGTCGATGTTTTCATAACCCAAAAGAAATGGAGACAAGAGGCATCCCTGTCGCACTCCCGTTCTAATTCCAAACGGTTCAACAAGTTGTCCTTCTTGACGAACTCAGCGTGTCATGTCTTCATAAGTTTTCTTTATTAAGTAAATGATCTTCATGGAAACTCTATTATGCCTCATAAAATTTCAAAACGATTCACAGAGAATAATCACACAGCAAAAATAGTACATGTTATTCATCGTCCAGATAAAAGTAACAAGATAAAACTATATAATTGGTTTAAGTTGACAAATTGAAAAATTACAGTTTAGAAGAACTGTATAATTTCTCCAAGGTAATTACCTGATTAATCAAAGTTAATTACATAATAAGTCAAAGTTAATTACCGAATAAGTCAAAGTTAATTACCTACTTACTCGAAGTTAATTGGCTGTTATAAAGTTGTTTTCCTTTCCAGCGCCTGATAGCGTCTTGTAACAAACAAACAAGCAAAATTGATCGAATGTTCTTCACTTTTTAAAATATTCAGTGTTGAGATCTGAAATGGATCGTACTAGTTCGTTTTCTATTGATAGCATTTAATGCTATTCTTCGCTTATTGTGTACGTTTCACACGTTTCAATATACGTAGAAGGGCACAATTCCTATTAAAATCTTGTCATGGTTATGGTAATAACTATTTGAAGGAGTTTGTTCGTTTCTCTGAAAGTCATAATAACATCACCTAGTACCAAGAAAAGAAAATTCTAGTTATCTTGCGGATAAGCAAAAGTATCCCTTTTCGTGGTAATCTGCGCTTGCCCGCTTAATCATATTTTTCCAGCTCTGTAATGTTTAGATTTGTGAAATCTAAATTATCTCAAATAATTCTTTTGCATTCTTGGGGATGACTCTCAGTCATCCCTCGAACTTAGAAAGGATCGGAAGACGAAGCGCACGCATTAAGGAAGTGGGGATGGGAGTGTGTAACAGTGAGAGAAGGGGTGGAAGTAGGAGAGTTTGAGGAAGGTTCAAAGTAAAATTATAAGTGTCCAAGTGTCAAGGTACAGTAATAGACAGAGTTGAAGAATACAGCTAAGGTGGAAAAAGTGACAGAAACTCAAAATGAGTAAAAGAAATATGACCTTTTATCTGTGTATTCACGTAAAGCACGGGGATTTGTTGATATATTGGAAGTGATGAGAGATCAATCGAAAATCTGTGATATGGTTTGGTTACTGATATGTTCCATTCTAAGCAGTCTTTACAAGTTTAACATAAAGGCTATTTGAAACCTTAAAATATGCGAACATCTACAAGCGGAATGTTACTCACACTTGCCACCAATACGAGTGGGAACATAATGTTTATTAAAAATCTCACACATTCCTTCACCCATGAAACGATTCAGCTCATTGGCTTCGCGCCTGGCCTCGTTATGAGCACTGGTCTTTTTAATTTTCTGATTGGATAGGAAGTCAAACGCTGTTTTGTAACCAATAAATGGCCCGTTTTCTTCCTGCTCTTGATTGCCATTTTTGGACTGCGATGTTTCAGAGCGTGACAGCTTTGTTGAATCAGATGTTGACTTGGAGAAAGCTGCAGCTAAACTTCCCCGTCTTTCGTCACCTTCCACGTTATCTTCTGAATGTTCTCGGCTTGTTTCCTTTAAATTACTCTGTTGCTTTGAGGCCGGATGAAAATCATGTTGCTTTTGTTTCAGCTTGTCTCTCCACCGCCTAGCAGACGATAGTCCAGACGTGTGGATACCGGAAGGTGGCATTTTTGTAACAGTATTATCTGACTTGCTTGAAATTTTACGAGCCTTCGTTTCGTGATCGTGTTTTGTATTTCCCTTGACGTCCGCTGTGTTTTCTATCGTTTTCGGGGAAAACGTTTCGCGTGCAACAGAAAATGCTTCTGCACTTCTATAACTGCCTTCTGTTTTTCCGCCGCTGTTGTCCCCGATAGCATGTGTGACCGACCAAGAACTAGTAGTTACCTGTCGGCTATCTGGGTTAAAGTTCGTGTGATTCTGCACGTGCTTTGGCGAGTTGCGATTTGGGATATTCTGCCCCGTGTTATCGCGAAAGCCGTTAGTGTTTTCTTCAGAAGTTTTTAAGTTTTCGCCACTCGACAACTTCTTGCCGTTGTCTGAAACAAAAAATGGCACAACGGTAACATCAGGCTTGAGAGGAAAAAACTTCTGGTTATCGTCGCTGTCTTCGTTTTGAGCCATCACGTAGAATTTATTCGATGTTTGATGCGGGTGATCTTTCTTTGTTTCCGGTTTAGCTTTGCTTGCAAGTTTTTCCTGTAGCTTATACGACGGTTGTGTAGCCTTCAAAGAAATGTCAAAATCCCTGTACTGGTTATTGTAATCTATTCTGTCAGTAGATGTCATAAAACGGTAGTTTCCCGTGTTTGCAATGTAGCTGTGTGAGACATCCTCATTGCTTAACGACCCAGTTACGGACTCTTCTCTATTGGAGTGTGCAGATGTGCCAGGTGCCTTCTTTTTATTAAATAACTGGGATGTTCTAATTGTCCTTGCTTCATTCGGCTCAACTTCAATTGTAAGTGAATGCAGGTCTTCTTTCCCTGAAGTAGGTTTCTGATTTGAAACATCTGCTAGGTTCACGTGGACATAACCGGCTGTAGATGTCACGTGGTTAGTAATTGACGATATTGTGGTAGCCACTGTTTCACGCATCTTTTGCTTTCTTCGTTTTCTTTGCCTTCTTAATTTTTTGAAGCGTTTGCGCAGTTGCTGACGCATACGTTTTCTTCTTTTATGATCTCTTGCTTTCACATCGTCAGTTTCTTCGAATGCTATCTTGGCGTCTTGTGTTTGTCCACTGCTCATGTTTGTTGCTGAAACATGTGAGCTGTTAGGGTCGATGGCATCGAGAACCTCAGATGCACTAACGTCTACAGATTCTTGAGCAGTTTCATTGTCATGATCATCCAGGTCAAGGTCTTCACGATTTATCTGAACTTGAATATTGTCATTTGCTCCTTCTTGACTTAGCTGCTGTAAAAACTGGTCGGGCGACCTTGAATGCTGCCGACTATTTTTCAGGTATGACGGGATACCTTGCCTGAGACGAGCATTATTATGTTCAGTATTACTGAAAGAATTTTTCTGGCCCTCTGACGTTTTCTGGTCACGGTCAGGGATTATCATTTTGATTGGCCATCTTGTTGGCAGTGGCATCAAATCATAACTTGTCAAATAATCTAATGCCTGTGTTGACGCGATGAAAGGATAGATTGTTGTACTTTCTGTGAGGAAAATTCCATGTGATTTACGTCGTCTCCTGTTTAAATCGATCACGTTATCTCCTCGGTCAGTATCAAGACTTCTCAAGTTTGGCCTAGCACTGCTATGTCTAGTTAAAGGTTGGTTTTTGGAGTTAATTTGTCTTGACTGCATGTCATTGTTCTCAGATATTCCTATCGTGTTCTCCATCTGTTCAGCAGATGAGAGAGGACGATGTGTGTCCCTAATTCCGAAAGATGCAGAACTTTTCTGAGTGTGATGTTTATCGCCAACCAGACTTTGCAGAATGGGATCACCAGATGTGGACTGGACGACTTGTCTATGGGTAAGAGATGCCCGATCACGACGCCTTTGGTTTATTAGTCGCCACTGTTCAATTCTGTATGTAGCAGCATCTTGTCCTTGTGGCGATATAGACTCTGATCTTGAGTTGAAAATGTCAGGTCCGCGTAACTCTTGCTGTGTTCCTTTATGTAAATCGGGAAAAGTCTGCCCTTGCTGTTTAGATACTTGTAGTAATTGCTGTTGTTCCCACTTCTGCTCTCTGTTGTCGTTAAAAATATCGGCTGACTTTTTGTCTTCTCGTTCATTATTCGCCCCTGACACGGACAACAAAGATCGACTCTCCAGTTTCGCCTTTCCATCGCTGGCTATGTTGTCAAACACCAGATCCCCTACCAGTTCATTGGCATTTTGATCATTGACCGGCGTTGCGTTTTCACACGACTTGACTTGAACAAATCCCCATTTTGATGACTGGGTGCCTGAAAAAATACGACAATGTGTGTTATTTAACCAGCCATTCTGTTAATTTGAATATATTGATTCAGATTTTATTGTAATATTTTCTTTTTTTTAAGTTTTGTGCTAAGAACAATTATTTCTAATAAATATTTTTGACTCCAGCGGTCCCTCATGCATACTGACGTCTTTAAATGGGGAATATTATAACCCGAAATAAAAACGTAGTAGATAATCATTCCACTTCAGATGTGTATGAAATTCGCTGATGCTGAAATCAAACCCAATGAAGCAGGTTAAGGAATTCCGCTTGCATTTTCTGAGAGTGATCTCATAGACGTAAAACATTCAACAAGAACATTTTGGCAATGATAACTTTTGAAATGATACAGCACAAATAAAATAAAAAAATACAGCTTGTAACAAAAGGAAGAATTTAGCGTTATGGATTAGTGCTAGGTCAAGCGAAATATCTTCTATAAGGACAGTAAGAATTATAGTATTTATTGTCATTATTCTCACTTGAAGTTCTATTGAGTTGACCCCCATGCAAGAAGGTCAAATATGAAGGTATTCCCATAGCAAATACTGCCACAGGATATTGAATTGTTAGAGACTTCCCTTTACTAGGTCTCAGCTATCTGAAATGGCTTGACTGGCTCTCGTCCTTGCTGCCTTTGCCTTCTCTAGCTAACTCAAGGGCTGGGTCAGCTACCATTGTACAGCTGGTTAGAAGAGCGTCCCACTACCAGGATTTTAACCCGGTATATTTGCCGCGAGAAGTCAGCGTTCTAAGCACTCTGTTAATCGGAAACCTGAGCCAGCACGCACCATAAACTATGGCAGTGGTGCTTGCTGTGCTGATTTGTTTTATGTGACAAAATGTCCAGCCCTATGCATAACCTTCAATTAGTCGTCATTTACGACATACTTAAGAAAACCACACGGAGCAGCGGAATTGTAGCAAAGTTTGATTTTGCTGGGTAGGTTATGATGGTATCTTAAAAGAATGAAATCCGTGTATGTATTAACCGTGTGAGGTCAAGCACATGTAGGCCCCTGACTCTATAAATGATGATGATGAATTATGTGCAGGGAACCTAACGCTACCTCCCTAGATCTCACACGGTCACTATGTTGGCTCTAGTGTCTGGTGTATGATGTACCTAGTGTCTAGGGGAGAAATGAAATGATGGTACACAACACAAAAACACTTTAATTTACTATGAGGAAGTGAATAAAACCTGTGGTTAAGTTTTTCTTTAAATTAATTTTTTTGTACAATTTATTTTGCCTGTCCAGTCAAATCGTTTGGATAGGTCTTTGAAAATGAGGACAAGATAGTTTACATAAAATATTAACTAAAATTGTGTGGACAATCTGCCCAAATAACTACAATGTTATTATATGTCTTTCCTGTTTGAATGTTCACAGCTTAAATTTATTCTTCTAAGAGAGAGAGAGAGTCACTGTGTATGAGGGGCTGTAATGTCATCATACCCCACAAAAGTCCTGAGTATGACTTGAATTACCAAGGTTTATTTAAACCGAAACTGTCAGATGTACCCAGGTCCTTAACATATCACCTGGGGTTTCTTGTTGAAAGATAAGATATTGTGTAGTTGCAGAAATATCGATATCACGTCACACGCCCAAGCTCCTGCTGTTATCTCCTGACAGCATACGTAACGTGTAGGAGACTTCTTGGCGTAGTCGTCACTCCTCAGGTTTCCTGTCACCAGCTGGCAACAGGAAACGAAACCTCTGCAACAAAAGGACACCCTGGCCTTTTACATCTGATCACTTATTCTTTTATTTAATTTCATACGTGGGTATGGGGTCAGCCTCGCGTGCATTTCAGGTGCACTCATCCCCTAATTTCATGACTCCCACCTTGCTGTGACCACCCCTCAGGTCCCTATGGCAGATACGCCACTGTACGTTTACATAGTTTTCCTCAATAATATAATGTGGGGTTACCACATTTCCTTTTATATATTTTTCCCATCTTTTCTTTTTAAATATGAATGCTTCAGGCATGTTGAACAGTGTTCATGGAACACGGAGGCTTACTAATATACTCTAATACAATAATATTCAAACATAATCATGACCACATACATTAGTTAGATACATTTCAACGTGAGGACTCAACAATGTCTGCTCCCAGCACGTCCTTCACTTTTTCCCAATAGCAGTATCTAACTTTGGTAATGGGATTAAACATATTAAATTCATAAAGCATCCTTACCACAAATCAAGAAATATAAACAAATGACGCTGACTTTGCAAAGAAATGGCCTCAGTTTCTTCTGCTCCGTCCAGACTGTGAAATACTCATATAGTTATTTAATTTACTTTTTAAATTTATCACAGCTGTTCTCGGCGTATCTGAATAAAAAATACTGTTCAACTGGCAATGAATAGTGAAAGCTTTTTGCTAATATTTAGTAGCACTGGCCAATCGAAAGCTTGCGACTACCAGAATTCAAATGCAGTTTTTGAAAAACAAAAATAATTCCAAACATACTCTGCGTCTGGTAGTCGATTGGCCAGTCCGCTTTAGTTATGCCAATGCAAAACGATGTTAGTTTTTGGTAATTTTCCTACCGCTCCCCTCTCCTCCTATACTCTTGTTACACAAGCTAATTTGAATTTCCTCAATGCCTCCCTTCTAAGCCGGTGTCCCCACTAACGTTAAGAAAAAACAAGCAGAAACAACAGTCTGTCTGGTCATGCGTTCGTAGACATTTAGTATTTTCTCAACAATTTGGGTAATACTGGGACTATCATATTATTTAAAACAAATTCTTGCTCAGTGAATTCTAAGCTATACTACCATATATTTTTTATGTTCAGTTTCATTATGGTTTTAGATTTTCAATTTTGTCACCGGTCATCGTCAAATAAATATTTTACACAAGACGGCCATCTTCCTCTCTCGCCATCTCGCTAGCATGTATTTTTCAAATAACTAACTTATTTTTGTGACGTCAGAAACATTACCGCGAGGAGGCAATAAAATTGTCTGCGTGTTTTGCCTCTGTTGGCTTTGCTCCAGCGTATACATGCATGGCGGACTATCAAGCGAAGCTGGGTGTTGGCGTGGCGGGTTAAGAATTGGCGTTAATAATTTGTATTGTATCGTGTAATAATAGCCCCTTCAGTCATAACTGACTATGGGAATGCGCCCCTGAGGTGGCAGCCCTCAGCTGCTTATTTTCCTGGTGCTCCTTTCGACGTTTTCTCCTCACCTCTGCTTCTTTTGTGAGCCTCTCTTCGCCCAATCTGAGGTGGTGCCGTAAATAGCATCGCCACTTAGTGCGATCGGCAGCTTCATCCTCCCATGTTGCTGGATCCATGTCCAGTGCCCTCATATCTCTCTTGCACACATCTTTGAACCTCAGCTGTGGTCGCCCAACTGTTCTCTTGCCATCTGCTAATTGTCAGTAGAAGATATCTTTTGGGATGCGACCATCTTCCATGCGGAGAAAATGGCCAAGCCAGCGAAGTCTGCGCTGTCTAAGCAGCGTATACATACTTTGAAGGCCAGCACGTGACAACACCTCGACATTTGTCACTTTATCTTTCCACGAGATGCCGAGGATGCGGCGTAGACACCGCAAATGGAAGATATTGAGCCTTCTTTCTTGCTCAGCATAGGTCGTCCAGGTCTCGCTGCCATATAGGAGTGTGCTGGTGACGCAGGCATTATATACCGCAGCTTTGGTCTTCATTGTGAGTTTAGAGTTTCCCCAAACACGCGATGTGAGGCGGGCAAAGGTAGCTGCAGCTTTGCCAATGCGGCTGTCGACTTCTGTATCCAGTGAGAGTTTGTCATTGATGGTAGACCCTAGGTATGTGAAGTGGTGCACCACTGCCAATTCATAGTTATCGATAGTGATAACTGGTGCAGCACCCGCATCCTGACTCAGCACATTCGTTTTCTTTGGACTTATTGTGAAGCCAAAGTCCTTGCATGCTTTAGTGAAGCGATTCATCAAGTTCTGAAGCTCCTGTTGGCTTTGAGTGACGACTGCAGCATCATCAGCGAACAGCAAGTCTCTTATAGTGACCCTTCTGATTTTTGTTTTTGCCTTCAGCCTTGAAAGATTAAACAGACGGCCATCTGACCTAGTGTGAAGGCATATTCCTTCAGTTGCATCTCTGAATGCATCTCGTGTAACACTACCAAAAAATGTAAGGATTACTACTTATTACCAGCGTTAAAGGTGACAGAATACTTTAATTCAGATAGTTATTTTGCGGCACACTTCCGCAAAATCGTTAATTATAAGTCTTGGCTGCAAAATGTATGCAGCAGATCTGGTAAAATGTTGGTAGTACGTTTTCGAAACCGAAACTAAAACGCGTGTTAGATTTTTACCGTGGAATCGTTCTATAGGCTTTAGCACTGCACAAAAGGCAGCGTTTCTGTCGTGTGATAGCATCACCGTCAGACACAATAGGGCGGATTTATATATTATCATTTTATGACTAAAATCTTACTGAAATGAGCGATTATTCTCGCAGATTTTACTACAGGAATGACAAGAGTATTTATACGCATGTACATTAGCAAGTTGTATATATTGGTTTTTTTCTAATAGTAAAGAGAGCATATAGATATTTTCTTGCTACAGTCCGATTAGGGACATTCTTGCTAAAGTCAATGTCCCTAATATGACTGTAGCAAAAATATCCCTAATATGACTGTAGCAAAAATGTCCCTTATATGACTGGAGCAAACATGTCCCTTATATGACTGGAGCACAAATGTCCCTAATAGGACTGTAACAAGAAAGGCCCTAATATGACTAACAATAATGTCCCTAAATGACTGATCCAAGAATGCCCTTAATATGACTGTAACAAGAATGTCCCTACTGTGATTGTAACAAAAATGTCACTAATATGACTGTAACACGAATGTTCCCAATTGACTGTAGTAAAAATTTCCCTAATATGAATGTAACAAGAATGTTCCTAATATGACTGTAACAAGAATGTCCCTAATATGACTGTAACAAGAATGTCCCTAATATGACGGTAACAAGAATATCCCTAATATGTCTGTAATAAGAATGTCCCTAATATGACTGTATCAAAAATGTCCATAATAGGACTGTAACGAGAATGACCATAATTTGAATGTAACAAGAATGTCCATTTGTCACGGGATTGCCTCCCCTTGCTTTGCAGTAGTGGTCCACTAACGGTCACAACGCAAGCGTATCTAAAAGTAGGTCGTCCGAGGTATCCATCTTCGCGCAAGAGCACTCTTGGCAAAGATACAGATAGAAGATGAATGGCTTTTCTATCTTAGGGGAGCATTCACAAGATATTCCCAGAAGTCAAGAACAAACGCTGCTTAAGGGCTGATCAAATTTGTTAACTTATTATCTGGTCCGTCGCCTTTTGTGAAGGGGTTATGCAATGATTCTTGCCCGTCAAGCCCCCAGTTGGAGTAATCCAACGAATGCCCTCTTATAAGTAATGGCTCTAAATTTATATATATGTATTTATCAAGAAAAATTGGCTCATACGTTTGCTTTCGTACAAATAAACGGAATCAACTATTATTGTTTAGCTTAAAAAAACATACACAAATTTAATAATCAAGTAGTTCAACAAGTTAAAATAAGGATTAAATGGGGTGAAAGTTATATTAAATTTTTCCTCATTGAGGTTTTGGTAGGGCGTTAATAACAACAATGTCCGTATTTTTGCTGTAGCCTGTTACACACAACTTAACTCCAGATGAGTCTTGCAGCTGTAGTTTCCGTCACTTCTTTTTGGTGATGAGTACACTTCTCCACATAATTCGTCCACTGTAGGCGGTTGGTGGTGATACTCTTCTCTCACACTAGTGGCGTAGGAAATTCAGTACTTAAGTCTGATGTCTTGTAACCACGAACTGTGACAAATTAGAAATAAACAAACGCCTGAGTACATTTGTTCTTCGCAAACTAACAGGCCCATTTTCATGCGCTCTACCCACGAATGTTAACCTCTCAGAAGAATTAAATTCCCGAGCACACAATGTAACTCAGGGAATATGATGAAAATTCACCAATATCCTTCTGGGTATTAACTAGGAAATTGCGTCTGGAGTGCATGGATAATGATTTGCCTGAATTACAATTACAAAAGGTATATAAATCTCACAACCTGATTCTATACACTTTAGGCACATGTGATGTAATCATCACTCAATACTCGTCGCTACTCCCGTCGGGGTCTAGGTCATCTCTGCATTCGGGTTTCCCGTGCGACTAGTCAGAAACAATCACCAGCTCTTGCAGTGGTGGTTCATGCATATACTATTTTCATATGTTGAGGTTGCCAGCTTCATATATATATATATATAACCACTTAGCAAGAAACCTGTAAAATTTACATTAGTAAATACATTGTTTACACTTACCCCAAAATTTTTGGAATACACACTTCTCCTGGCGCAGATTAGAATGGACCCACAGCCTTGTATTTAGATGCTGTTCGAATCACTTAAGTCTGAGAAATTCCTCTTATGACGGGTGAAATACTTGGTCTGGAAATCTATAATTCCTCTTATGATGGGTGAGACACTTGGTCTGGAAATCTATAATTCCTCTTATAACGGGTGAAACACGTGGTCTGGAAATCTATAATTCCTCTTATGACGGGTGAAACACTTGGTTTGGAAATCTATAATTCCTCTTATGACTCCTTGTGATAAAATTCCCAAGTTTCCAGTCTTGTATTAAAATTGCGGGTTTACTTGTACTTCGAAAGTTGCCCAATACTCAATCTGGTACTTATAGTTGTGGAATGATAAGTCCTTTCATCTTTCCTCTGGCTTGTAGGAGGTGTTTAGTTGCCGCTGCGATGCAGTCTGTCTGTGTCTCCGAGTTTGTTAGATTATATCTCACAATCCTTAGTTTCAAATCCCAGCTGTGTTTCCGCCGAAAGTTCCAATCAAATCATTGCAGATTCTGGCGAACCAATCCAATCTATATAGCACTGTTTGGGTGGGGAAGTTTATCGTTACTCTTCCCACGCGTATTTAAAATATTAATTTTAATATACACGCGTGGCCTCTTACCACAGTGATGTCAAATTGTTACATAAGTCTTCCGGCGCACCTCTGTTTACCACCTTTATCTGCGTGTCTCAGCCAGACAGATGTCTGGTAAAACCATATTGTTTTCTTTCATCGTATCACATACCGGCTTGTGTCAACATGATCAACAGCTTTACAGTGGGGTCAAATGTTTGACCGCCCCATTTCCACAGGTGGTCAGACGGATTAGGCGATACAATATTATCGCTGGCCGGGTCACCAAACCTGGTGAAGCGTAACAACAGTCTGGGAGTGAAGTGTGAAACCATAAGATACGCATTACTCCCATAGCAAATACTGCCATAGGGGAGTGGAATGTTAGAGAATTCACCATGCTATGTCCAGCATAGAGCAAAATAGTGAAAATAACGAATGAAAAAAGCATGATTTATGCCAAACAAAAGTGATGAGTGAGAAAAATGAAGGAAAAGAAAGGATTCAGCTGGAAGGCTGAAGGGTTGAAAGATCACACAAAAGGACACGTACAGACGTGTCGTCACACCATAGTATGACTGTAACAAGAATTTTCGTTAATGACTGCAACAAGAATATCACTAATATGACTGTAACAAGAGTGTCCCTATGACTGCAACAATAATGTCCCTAAATTACTGCAACAAGAATGTCCCTAATATGACTGCAACAAGAATGCCCCAAATATGACTGTAACAAGAATTCAATAATGTGACTGTAATGGAATGTCCTTAATATGACTGTAACAAGAATATCCCTAATATGACTGTAACAAGAATTCCCTGATGTGACTGTAACAAGAATGTCCCTAACATGACTGTAACAATAATGTCCCTAATATGACTGTAACAATAATGTCCCGAATATGACTAACAAGAATGTCCCTAATATGACTGTAACAAGAATGTCCATAATATGACTGTAACAAGAATGTCCCTAATATGACTGTAACAAGAATGTCCCTAAATGACTGCAAGAAGAATGTCCCTAATATGACTGCAGTTGAATTTCCCTAAAAGACTATAGCAAGATGTCCCTAACATGACTGTAACATGAATGTCCCTACAACACATAGATGTGTATACACCCTTGCTTACAACGGTCCAAGAAGGGCCACAGAATATACAATATTTATTTTTCTCTGAATTAAGATTTTTTTTTCTTTCTTTAAACCAATTATTTAGATCATTCGATTTTGCCGCTCCCCAAATTTAGCCGCCCTAGGTGACAGTCTAGTTTGCCTGATGGTTTAATCGACCCTGGGCGTTTTATAAACCAAATGGAAGTTTCTAAAGAAGCAAGAATAAATTTCTTCAGGGCCTCAGCATTGCTTTCTACAACCCATTTGAGTGAGAAACTGTGTCGTGACGACAGAAGCCTAAGCACGACTACCAACTTTCTAAGAGGAATTGACGTGATTATTTGAGAGCAGACGAAGAAAAATAAGATCTTATACTTAAGAAAAGTGTATAGGACACATTAAACTCCGCCGTCTGATAAGCAAAATCAGTTATTTTACACATTCGATCTGTGTTTGGAGTTACTCCTGTAAACAGGTGAACTACGAAAAGAGCGCGTCTGTTAGGGAGTAACTCTGCTGTATGGAACTACAACTACGAAGAGAGCTTCTTTCGCTTGAAAGAGTGGCTAGAGCGCTTGCCATTCGCGACAAAGTTACCGGATTCCAGGTTCGAAGCTTGGTAGCGTCAAGCTTTAGTCTACCCAGCTGTAAATTGATACCTGACTATGCTCTTGAGCTAGGGAAGGCAAAGAGAGCTCGGGTTAGCGCACCACATGCAGCTCAGATCTAGTATAGTATAATAAAGTGTGTAAAAACTTTACTCCTCTACGTCAGTATTTGCTAATGAACTACCTTTACCTTTCACGAAGAGATTGAATGTGATAGAGAGCTACTCTGTTGTTAGCACGTCAACTAGGAAGACAGCCGTTCTCTTCTGTCATTGCAATAGAATATCATTCCCAGATAAACAGTTACTCAGCACAATTCATCTATAGGCTTTCAAAAAAACTCCTTCTGTCTTATGCCATCAGTTCAAGATCTTTCGTGTCCTCCTCGTCACTTTCATGTCTGTCTCCAGTTTTCCTCTTCATATGTTTGTCTCCCCTACCTCTGTTACCCTGGAGATTCCAGAATAAATGCCTTGTAAGGCTGTCATGAGTTTTCCTCAATGCTTGACCTTTAATTCGGCAGCGTCTTCTTCTCATCTTCTGTTCCAATAGAGCTTGTCTCGTAAGTTCCACTTTGGTGCTTTGTCGTGCCATTTCAATCCTTCTATTCTACCCAAGCACCCATTTATCAAAGCCTGTAACTTCACTGTCGTTGTTCTTTGTTGTTCCAGAACCATTCAATAGGACTGGATTGATGCTTGACTTGAAGATTCTCCAACTTAGAAATAAGAACAGAAAAAAATGTGGCATCACGGGATTCTATTAATGGTGGCAAAATTTGATTTTTGACACTGAAATTTGTGCATATGATCATAATGATAAGCTTAAGATGAATAATGGAGTCAGTAGCGTTGGTCAACAAATGGGCATCTGACCTTGTGACCTCAGAGTTCCGAGCGAGAAAGACAGCGAAAGTACTGCAAATATGAACATTAGTGCCTTCTTCATGTTGTCTCTGCACGTGCCATTTGATGGGGAAAAGCTGAAAATGATGATACATAAAATGAGATATCATTAATTCTCATTATCTTTGTAATAATTATTTGGTTGCATATGTTCGTTAACACTTCGGTCTAGGCTCTACGTTTTACCAAGGCATCACAATTGGTGCTAATTTTTTCCTACAGAAATTAATTTAAAACATGTAGTAAAAATAAGTGTTTATGAGAAAATATCTTAAAATATACACGCAGTTGTTGTAAATTAACTGAAGAATAAATTGAAGAGCTGTTACAGTTAAATGTGTTTTAAAATTCAAGTAGAATAGGAGATAAGAAGAGGACGTTTGCGATGGGTATGGCACAATAAAGAAACATGCTGGTAGCATTACAAGGCAGTCCTTATTCTATAATCCCGAGGGTAAGAGAGAGATAGAAAAACACATGGAGAAAAGAAGTGGAGACAGAAATGAAGGGGGTGAGGCAGACTTAGTGAGATCAAGTGTTACTATTTGTTTCGTCTTTTATCTTTTCACCGTCGGCCTTTTTTTTTATTTCTCTCCCAATTTTGATGTTTCATCATTTTTAAAAAAGTAATCTTCACTGGTCACGGCTTTTACTGAAGTGTAACTTTAATCCTCTTTGATACTTCCCAACCTTACACGATCTTTCGGAACAATCCTGGCTCATTATACAAGTTAATGTTTGGCGTGGGAGGCAGCCACATTGTCGATAGAAAGAATTCGTTTGAATCTTTAATCATCTGTTTAAACAAAGCGGGTGTCACCACGTGTGGGCACAATAGCACGCTCGCCAGAGCGATTGAAAACAAAAGACTCGCAAGACGCACATGAGGGTTCTTGCCAGATGGTACTCTTTGAGAGCGGCGTAGAAACTGAGATGTTATCTACGTGGCGGGACAATGAAGGAGACAATAAAGGAAGCCACCCGCAAGCAAGGCAACAATGTAACAAAAGACCGCGACGATACGTCGTGACAAAAGATTTGGTGACAAAGGGCTGGTAATATCCGTATCGGGTGGTCTATCTCAAATCACAGTTTGTCTCGTCACCAGAATCCAGCAAGCAGGCTAAAAGTTGGTTACGAGAGCCCACCCACTTTTAGCGATTGACGGGCATTTAAATTGCATGCGAGCATGCAGACGTCGCTGTGACATAATTTGTGCGCTCTCTTCTCCTTTCCGGCAGTACTGAACTACATTTGATGTGCGTACTGAATTATATGCATTATTCATTGTTAGCACATTCTTTTCCCTACTGTCATTGATCACGTTTCACGCTTCGATGCATGACAGGGCCAGACAAGCATATTGCCTATCCCTGAGAGATTAACTGAATCACTAACACGTGATAATATCAAATTGACTCTAGATAGATGCGAGCATGAAGTGTTTGCTTAAGATTGCATAATCATTTCCGACTCTACAGCAGGGTTAGGTGGTTATAGATAAACGCGATCTTGGAAGACATTTTCAAGAGTAAGCAGGAAGTGGGATATAAGTAGACTTTGCAACATTTTACGGATATCACAACTCCATATATGGACGATGACTGTTTGAATTTTTCAAACGCATGAGTCATGGAGAATACTACATGAGGAAAAGTTTTCATAACATGTACTTTGAGTGTGCTGGCTGATATTTGAGGCGCCAATAAACAATTGCGCTGATTGGGAGTTTTGCAGAACACGCCAGGTGGTAGCGTGGGCCGGGAACCTACGATATAACGTAGAAAAAAGTTTGACATACGGCACTGCATTCCAGAAATCGTCAACGTAGACAGCTTGGACCTTGCCACAGAAAAAAATAGAGTTGGATTCTGAATTTATAGGACTGGAAAAAAGTATTAAGCGTATCTGTGTACATCAATAGAAAACTCGCCAATGTTAATACGAAACCCGCAATTCTACAGGACTACTCACACGTCACAGAGGGAATCTGAAATAGAAATAATACCCCAGACGTGTGTTCGAGGCATCAGTGTTAAGTTGCCAAGACTATTCTACTGAGCAAGAAATCTAAGATTTCTCAATAAGTGAGATGAATGTAATATATTTTTGTGCTGTGAATTAGACATGTTCATAATTGATATTAGTGTTAAAGATTTATACTAGGCTCGCAACCTCAGCATGTGAAAAGGATATATTCATGAACCACCACAGCAAGCGCTGGTGATTGCTTCATGCTAGTTCTCACGGAAGAACCAAAAGCAGAGGTAACTCCAGACTAGGAATAGAGCAGGGAGTGAGTGATGATTACATCAACTTGTGAATAGTTGTATATTATCATTTGGTGAATGTATGTAAATTTAATATGTTCCTTCAGGCACAAGCCACTGCCGCTGTCCAGTCACAAATGTTTCCTTAAATTAACTGACATACTTGTGATTTTTCATCACATACCTAGAGTTTTATGATATACGCTCAGGGAGAGTAAAAAATCTGAGAAAACAAACGGCTGACGGATAGCGGGAAAAGTATCAGGCAAACAAATATTTAGCAGCGGAATTATTCTTTTATTCCCTCTAACGTTTGTGGTACCAGTACGAGGCGACCTGACTATTTGCAGTACGACCCGAAGAGACCATTTACTAGACTACTAGATATGGTTCGAAGCTTGAGACCGACACTTGAAGATTCTTGCCATGACCTGGAGAGGTTACTTCCTGAACTGATCTGGAAACGTGACCCTCACCACAGAGACGAATCTACGGAAAAGCAGCATCGGCACTTCAGCATTTTGGCAATTTTAACAGGCAAAACAACCGAACTTTATTTTGCTAAATTCATCAAGCCTAAAAAATTTACGGTGAAGAAACTTAAATATTTTTCATAATCACCAGTCATATTTATTTACATTTGTTCCAAAGTAATTGATCATAGAATTTGTATATGTTGATTTTGACAAGCTCATAGTTGAATTAATCATTACAGAGAGAAAGGCATATGTATAATCCAGAACCTCTTATATATATATATATATATATATATATATATATATATATATATATCTATATATATATATATATATATATATATATATATATATATATATATATATATATACATACATACATAGAGAGAGAGAGAGAGAGAGAGAGAGAGAGAGAGAGAGAGAGAGAAAGAGACAGAGAGACAGAGAACGAGAGACAGAGAAAAAATAAGATTTTTCTTTTCCATTATTAGTGATTTTTTTTTTTTTTTTGCACTTAGCCCCATAGCTAAATGTGCGACAGACCGTTTCTTTCGGTAATTCTATTCGTTAATGGTTAATCAAATCAAAGGTATTTCCTCTATGATAATATGAAATAATTCATAGCTATATTCTTCGCCTTCATCTAGATTGTTATATCATCATCACAGACTTACATAAGCACCCACTGTCATGCACAATATATTTAATACTTTTCATGTACGCCTGGTATAAATCATTACAAGTGAATTAAAAACAGAATCATAAGTTAGGAGGGAGCTATATTGAGGAATAAGATTAAAAGAAGGTCAAATATTGATATTAGATGTGAAACTAATGGTGCCACTTTTGTGTCTTCAGTCTTGCAGTAATGCCTATACATTGCGTGTTTGGCATCTTATCGGAAAGAAGCTAGCAACGAGTACGTCCGGATAGCAGAATTCACATGATAGGACATCATACACTTCCTAAGTTACAAGGAAGATCTCCACGCCCGTGTTTGTAAATCCCGGTAGCACAGCATCTTATTTACCTGTTTACCAAGTGCTCACAAGTTGATTCGCATACATTATATACTGTACAGGGTGGTCATAAAGTCTTTCCCTTATTTCAAATTTTTTTTGCCAAAAAAGTATCGTGCTCAGAAACATTGGGTTTTTTGGAAATTGCACCAAAGATCATTAATTTTTTTTTTTTTTTTTTTTTTTTTGCTACCTTTGTAGGTTGGGCACAAATCATCTTTTTTCAACATGACGTCAATGAAGGGAAAGCACAGTGTGTTTTATGGTATCACGAAAGTAAATCGCCGTCGACAGTGCAACGAAAGTTTAGAAGGGAGTACGGACGCGATCCTCCAGATGTTAAAAGCATCAAAGCTTGGTATATAAAGTTTACGGACACAAGTCAATAGAGTTCCGGACCTAAGGGTCTTTTATATTTGGACATGCGCCCTAATATAACCGACTAGGTTGAACGGGATGCGCCTCGCCAAAACGAGGCACAACTTTACAACAAACAAACAAAAAAGCGTCGGTGACATGCCCAGAGCAGGTAGGCCTCGTGTGAGTGAAGAAACTGTGGACGCAGTGCGCACGGCGTTTCAACGCAGTCCTCAGAAATCAACCTATCGTGCCTCAAGAGAACTTGCAATCCCTCGAAGCACAGTGTTGAAAATCCAACACAAACGGCTTCAACTCTATGCATACTAGGTACAAATCGTTCAAGCTTTGCGGCCAAACGATTTTCCTCGACGTGTTGCATTTGCTAAAGAGAGTTTGCAACGAATTGATGAAAATAATGATTATCTTACACGAATCGCTTTTTCTGATGAAGCTACATTTCACGTTTCTGGAAAAGTCAACAGACACAGTGTCCGTATTTGGATAAAAATAGCATTAAAAAAACTGTTTTAGTTCTGGAATAATTTCCAAACAACCAAGTGTCTGCACAGAATACTTTTTTTTTTTAATTTTTGAAATCATGGAAAGACTTTATGACCACCCTGTATATCAAGTTCAACTCACTCAAAAGCTTATTGCCTGAGTCAAGTTAAAGCATGCATAAGTTGATTCTCCTAGATATAAAGCTCAGCTCACTCAAAAGCGCATTCCCTTAATCAAGATCACATATTCAGAAGTTGATTCACGAAGACATCAAGAACAAGTGCTCACATGTTTACTCGCGGTATATATACAGTTTGAATAACTCGAAAGCTGATATCCTGAACCAAGTTTAGTAGCTCAATGCGTAGTGGATAAAGTGAATTCATCTACTCTAATCGTGGATTGCACGAAGTACATTCATTCAAGCAAGCTTCATTGCATGAAACACACTTGTTACCAGCAGATCATTTTGTGAAGAGCTCCAGTCTCGTCAGTGCCCTTTTCAAGATCATACAACAGACATTTTCATGAGACGGCTAGAAAGATTTCCAAGCGTTGAAGGACAGTATATCTTCCAAGTTTTCGTTACTACATATGCAAAGATTTTCGTCAATAAGTCCTCGTCTTGGAGATAACGCACGCGGCGTAACATACATCTACATTGGTCAGTCAGTGCATACCATCGCATAATCATACACTGGAGGAAATTTGAAAGAGTCATAGACACTGTGCCCAATGGGCTGATCACCCGTTGGCTTGTCACACCGATTACGGAAACAACGGCAGATGGATCTATTTGTTGTTGCCCTAAAGACGCCGCTAGGCGTGATGGGAAACTACAACAGAGAAAATCAATCTGCTGTTGCCCTTAAGACGCCACAAGGCGTGATGGCCTCTGACTGCTTGAACGGTCTTTGGCTAAGGACGGAAGAAGAAGAATAGACACTGTAGAGTAGTCATCAGTTTGGTAATACTTAATATATCACATCATCATGTCAATATTTACATAGGTTCATTCTCATATTTAAGTAACTACATTTTTTACATTTCATCTCTGTGTGTGAACTGTATTTCACTATCATTCTTTTTACTTTCTACTAACCCTATATGTGTATATATTTAACTAATAGCCGCGTTGATCATTACCTAGTTATTTAATGTATCACTCTTACTGCCTGTGTTAAATATTTACATACAGGTAAAATCCTTCATTCAGGAGGTTGGGGGATATTTCTTTATCGAGGCCAGAAGCTAAGGCCGTAGGGAAATAGAAAAATCTCCATAATCTATTAGAAAACACTATCTAATTGAGAGTATTCGCCTTCTCTTCTTCTTGTCCTTAACTCGAATAAGTCTCTTTCTTTTTGAACGAGCCAAGTTCTAGAGACCTTCTTGACAACATTCAATAGGCCACCCCATCATACTGTAGGGTGCGACCATTGGTGCCCCGCCCAGTATAATACACATAAGACATGGAAAATCCTTGCGCTGATGGCACGCGACAGGAGGGCTTCAACAAACGGTTCAGTAATTTGTCATTCATGAGAATCTCTGCGTGTCCTGTTTTCATATGTTTTCTTTATTGAGTTAATGGTCTTCAGGAGACGTTCATAATGATTCATCAATTTCAAAAGGGATTCGCTGTCTACCTGTCTACGCTGTCAAAAGCCTGTTCATATTACACAAATCCAATGCAAAGAGGTGCGTTCCAATCAAACTTTCAATACCCTTTAGCCCTCCAAGGAGCATAGGCCTTCAACAAACACATGCCAAGTCTTCCTGTCATGTGCCATCCGCTCAAGTTCTTTCCATGTTTTCTTCATCATTTTCACCTCTGTTTCCAGTTCTCGTCTCCATGTATTTTTTGGTCTACCTCTGCCTCTCTTTCCCTGTGGATTCCAGAACAAGGACTGCCTTGTAATGCTATCAACAGGTTTCCTCAATGTGTGTCCTATCCATCGCCAGCGTCTTCTTCTCAACTCTTGTTCCACTGGCACTTGTCTGGTTCTTGTCATCAATTCCACATTTGTGACTTTGTCATACCATTTCAGTCCTTCTATTCTACGCAAGTCTGTAGCTTTTTGGTTGTTGTTTTTGTTGTTCTCCATTTCTCAGAGCAATTACAATAGGACTGACTTCACATTTGAGTTGAAGATTCTTATTTTCGTGTTGGACTTGATTTCTCTTGTTCTCCATGTTTCCCAATGCTTTTTGTATTCTTATTTTGATATCACTGTCTGTCCCTCCAACTTTGTCTATATTTCTTCCAAGATATTTGTACGATTCTACATCTTTTAGTGGTGTTTCTTCAAGTTCAACCTTGTTATCATTTCTTGCATTTATTCTCATAATCTTTCTCTTTTGCCTGTGTATTTTCAGGCCCACATGTTGTGACCTCTCATCGAGAATTTTCATTTTCTCTTGCATCTGATTATGGTTATGGGACAGAAGAGCCAAGTCATCTGCAAAATCCAGATCATCAAGCTGTTTAGTCAGATGTCACTGGAATCCATTCCTGTTGTGTGATGTCGATGTTTTCATAACCCAATCTATTGCTAGTAAGAAAAGAAATGGAGACAAGAGGCATCCCTGTCTCACTCCCGATCTAATCCTAAACGGTTCTGTAAGTTGTCCTTCATGAAGAACTCTGCATGTCATGTCTTCATAGGTCTTCTTTATTAAGTTAATGATCTTCATGGGAACTCCATAATGCATCATCAATTTCCAAAGCGATTCTCTGTCTACACTGTCAAATGCCTTTTCATAGTCCACGAATCTGATGTGTAGCGGTGAATTCCATTCCAGACTTTGTTCAACTATTATTCTCCATGTGGCTATCTGGTCTGTACAGGATCTATTTTGTCGAAAACCTGCTTGTTCATCTCTCAGTTGCTTGTCTATGGACTCTTTTAATCTCTCAAGGATGATTCTGTTTAATACTTTTCCTGGCACTGATAGTAACATTCATTCATTCATTCATAACCCTCCACTCCCAAAGGAGCATAGGCCTTCAACAAACACATGCCAAGTCCTCCTGTCCCGTGCCATCATCTCAAGTTCTTTCCATGTTCTCCTCATCATTTTCACCTCTGTTTCCAACTCTCTTCTCCATGTACTTCTTGGTCTTCCTCTGCCTCTCTTGCCCTGGGGGTTCCAGAACAAGGACTGCCTTGTAATGCTATCAACAGGTTTCCTCAGTGTGTGTCCTATCCATCGCCATCGTCTTCTTCTCATCTCTTGTTCCACTGGCACTTGTCTAGTTCTTGTCATCAGTTCCACGTTGGTAACCTTGTCATACCATTTTAATCCCTCTATTCTACGCAAGCACCCAATTATGAAAGTCTGTAGCTTTTTGGTTGTTGTCTTTGTTGTTCTCCATGTCTCCGAGCCATACAATAGGACTGACTTCACATTTGAGTTGAAGATTCTTATTTTCGTGTTGGATCCGATTTCTCTTGATCTCCATATTTCCCAATGCAATGAAAGCTCTTCTTGCCTTTTGTATTCTTATTTTGATATCACTGTCTGTCCCTCCAACTTTGTCTATATTACTGCCAAGATATGTGTATGATTCTTTATCTTGAATTTGTGTTTCTTCAAGTTCAACCCTGTTATCATTACCTGCATTTATTCTCATTATTTTTGTCTTTTCCCTGTGTATTTTCAGACCCAATTGCTGTGACCTCTCATCGAGTGTTTTCAATTTGTCCTGCATCTGATTACGGTTATGGGACAGAAGAGCCAAGTCATCAGCAAAATCCAGATCATCCAACTGCTTAGTCAGAGTCCACTGGATTCCATTTCTGTTGTGTGTTGTCGATGATCTCATAACCCAATCTATTGCCAGCAAGAAAAGAAATGGAGACAAGAGGCATCCCTGTCGCACTCCTGTTCTTATCCCAAGCGGTTCTGTAAGCTGTCCTTCGTGAAGAACTTTGCATGTCATGTCTTCATATATTTTCTTTATTAAATTAATGATCTTCAGGGGAACTCCATAATGCCTCATCAATTTCCAAAGTGATTCTCTGTCTACACTGTCAAATGCCTTTTCGTAGTCCACAAATCCGATGTATAGTGGTGAATTCCATTCCAGACTTTGTTCAACTATTATTCTCAAAGTGGCTATCTGGTCTGTACATGATCTGTTTTGTCGAAAACCTGCTTGTTCATCTCTCAGTTTCTTGTCTATGGACTCTTTTAATCTCTCAAGGATAATCCTGTTTAATACTTTTCCTGGCACTGATAGTAACATTATTCCTCTATAATTTGTGCACTCTTGTAAATTTCCCTTCTTAGGCAACTTAACCAGATATCCTTCCTTCCATTCTCATGTATCTCTTCCTTTTCCCAGACTTTACCAAGTAATTTATATAACATCTCTGTAGCCGTGTCGATATCTGCTTTGATGGCCTCTGCTGGAATGCCATCAGGTCCAGACGCTTTTCCCTCTCTTAGAAGTGTGATGGGTCCGGGAAGACGCCCCTGAGGCCCCACCCCCACTTCAGTTCAAGGCATGTTTGTCCCCCACATATTTTCGTTGTGCGCGGAGCATGCTGGGATGTGAAAATTCTAACGAGATAGAAAATATATTAATTAGGCCACAATAACGCCTAAATATTAATTGTGGTGTATAGTTGTGAGTTATATTTGAGATTCGTGTGTTATATTAAATAGCTGTAGGTTTTATTTGTGTTTTCGCTATTCCTAAGCGATAATCGCGTGTGATATTTAAGTAGTCAAGATTAATACGCCTAGCGCAGTAAAGTGAGTGATTAGCCTAGTGCCTATAAAAAGAGATAGCGAGCTACCAGCGGACCTTTCCTAGTATCAGCCGCCAGAGAGAACAGACGACAGAGCCAAACTGTAAATGCATTGAGCACATTAGCATCGGGCACTGTTGGGTGTTTTGTTTTGTTTGTTTGGTTTGGTGTTATGTTCGCTAGTTTATTTGTTTAATGTTTGCTTTGTCACTGAATGGGCTGTAAAAATAAATATAGCCCCTGCCTCTAGAATCAAGAGTTTTATTGTTGTTCGGGTCGGTGCGAGTGTGACAAGAGAGTGATATCACACATCACAACATGATCATCATCATCATCTCGCCCACCCTACCACAGAAGCTTTATGGCTTTCTTTATTTCTTCCTTCGTTGGTCTTTCACCGTTAATTTGTAGCTCTTCTTCTGCTGGCTGGATGTCCGGCGGGTTTTGTGGAGCTGGTCTATTGAGAAGGTCCCCAAAATATTCTGTCCACCTCTTCATTTTCTCTTGTATATTGCTGAGCAGTTTCCCATTCTTGTCTTTTATGAGGCAACTTGTTTGCTTGTATTTCCCTGTTAGCTTCTTTGTGCTGCTATACAGTTCTCTCATATTTCCTTTGGCTGCAGCATCTTCTGCCTCTCTTGCCAACTCCTCAATATACTTCCTCTTGTCTCTTTTGATACCTCTTTTTACTTCTTTGTTTGCTTCTGTGTACACTTCTTGAGCCTTGGCTTTGGAGCTTCTAGTTTTGCTTGTGTTTAACTCTGCTTTCTTGTTTTTTCTGTCTTTTATCTTATTGATGGTTTCTGTTGTTATCCATGCTTTTTGTTGTCTTTCCCTTTTCCCCAGTATAACATAGTAACATTATTCCTCTATAATTTGTGCACTCTTGTAAATTTCCCTTCTTAGGCAACTTGACCAGATAACCTTCCTTCCATTCTGCTGGTATTTCCTCTCTCTCACAGACTTTGCCAAGTAGTTTGTATAATATCTCTGTAGAGGTATCAATATCTGTTTTGATGGCCTCTGCTGGAATGCAATCTGGACCAGCTGCTTTTCCATCTTTCAGAAGCTTTATGGCTTTCTTTATTTCTTCTCTACTTGGTCGTTCACAGCTGATTTGTAGCTCCTCTTCTGCTGCCTGGATGTCTGGGGAATTAGTTGGAGATGGTCTATTGAGAAGTTCCTCAAAATGTTCTGTCCATCTCTTCATTTGTTCTTGTATATTACTAAGCAATTTTCCATTCTTATCTTATATGAGGCCATTTGCTTGCTTATATTTCCCTGTTAGCTTCTTTGTGTTGTTGTACAGGTCCCTCATATTTCCTTTGGCTGCAGCTTCCTCTGCTTCCCTTGCCAAATCATCAATATATTTCATCTTGTCTCTTTTGATGTTTCTTCTTACTTCTTTGTTTGCTTCTATGTACACTTCATGAGCCTTGGCTTTGGAGCTTCTGGTTTTGCTTCTGTTTAAATCTGCTTTCTTGTTTTTCCTGTCTTCTATCTTACTAATGGTTTCTATTGTTATCCATGCTTTGTGCTGATGTTCTCTTTTTCTCAGTACTTCTTCACATGTCTCGTTCCATGTATTTTTTACTTGTTGCCAGTGGTCTTCCGTATCTGTTTCATCTTCCAGCTGTTGGAGTACTTGGTATTTGTTGGATACTGTGATTCAAAATTTTTCTCTTATTTCCTGATTTCTCAGATATCCCACAGTATACTGTTGTCAATAGCTATATGCTGTTGTAAATTCCTTGAGTTTTAATTTTGTTTTAGCCAACAGAAGATGGTGGTCTGATACAACATCTGCTCCTCTACATACTTTCACATCATGCTATGATGACCTAAACTTCTTCCTTATGCATATGTGATCAATCTGAATCTCAGTTCTGCGGTCTGGTGATATCCATTGTTAAGAGGTTAAATTTTGTGCTTATTTTTGCTTGTAGCTTTTGCACGATTGTTTTATAAATATCCAATATTCATATGAAGTTAATGTCCAGGGTTCTTTCTTTACGTGCCTGGCAAACAAATATTAATTTACTTTTGTGCATGTCGTGGTTGAGTAAAGTGTAGAGTATTTGTCGAGTTGGACAATAGTAGTGAAATCGACAAGGGATAGTGGACTGACAGAGTTATAGATTACACACACAGAAAGGTGTAAATAGGAGATGGACTTGAGACAACCTGGAAAAAGATTTACCAAAATGATCTCTCTCTCCAAGCCTCAACTCACTTTTCACTGTCTAAGCATCTCCTGCTCTCACTCTTTTCTCTTATCAAACATAGAGATTATAGTAAAGAGCTAAACAAGTTAATTATGGATGAAAAGGGTCGGGAACAGCGCATTAATAAATGTGTAAACTTTATTAAAGAAGAAAAGCCTGGAATTAATGCATATCATCATACACAGCATAAATTACATCAATAATCACAATATTCATCAATAGTCGTAAATAATCATCAATAACCACCAATAATGCAAATACACACCCACAAACACACACACCACCAACACTCATAAAACCTGTAGAACGCGGAGAAAATAACTAAGCTGTCCGACAGAGGGTCCGCTTTCGGGGACCAAAGGCGCTAGCTCCAGAAAGTGTCTTACCGATAAATATCCTCCAAGATGACTGAAGTGAAATACCGAACTTTCCTTGTCGGGCTAAACGTTGGTGACCCCTAATTGCGCGAGGGAACACTGGAAGACGTTGTTTATCTCCTGCTGACCAAATAAACGAACTGAGCGACAGCCTGTCTGTTTTTTTCGTGGGACCAAATGTTAGCTCCAGAAAGTGTATTACGTGTAGATCCTTCGTGAGGGACTAGCCTACAAAACTTTCCTTGTTGGTGCTAAACGTTGGTGACCGCTATTTGCGTGAGGGGGCTGGAACTCTGTCCATAGATGGCTGCTCATACGTGCGAGGTTTTAAGTATCCAGAAAATACACCCGAAGAAGTCACTTGAGGACAAAGAGTCCCAGGCGCGCTTATCCGGCGCTAGGCTCTGCTTGGCTGCAAATCCTGTTTAAACTGGTTTGGCTGTGGTTTGCTGAGTGCCCCGTTTAGGCACAAAAAGGCGGGTGATATGGAATTCTGCTATCGGCATGCTGGGCGGTTTTGATATTCTGGAAGCCGCAATGCTCTGGCTGGTAATCCAATAGGCAAGTAGAGAACTACTACTACATTTGGTGATTCCAGATTTAGCGTTGGCTCCGTTGCACTGCGTGAGCTTAACTTGGCGTTGACAAAAAGGGGTTTTGATTCAGGAACGGGGTTGACGATTCGTGACGCTAGCGGTATTCAGAAACCCTCTAGATCGAAGAGAATATTTCGTTCTTCGCCTGACTGGAGTCTGCTCTAGCGATTCGGTCTCCCTGAAACTGAGACCCAAAAAAAAAAACCTTTTACCTCAAGCAAATAATAAATCACACTAACTTTATACAGAAAGTTTCGCTCCACTATGGGATTAAATTTATTGTAGTTATTGCTAGGATAGTTTAGGGCTGTCTTTAACCATGTCTCCTGTTCCTTAAAAATATCAATTATCAACACGCGCCCGCATAGGCTTAATATCTTTTGTACACCCATGTAACTGTCATTAAATGTTCTGACAGCAAAATCTCCTCCTCTTCTCCCAATCTCAACATACAGGAAACCTAACCTTTAATTACAGTTAAATGAATATGCTTATTCATCTTACAACATTAAATGAATTTACATAAACAGATTACAGCATTTGACATTACCAAATAAGTCATATGTCCCTTTGGGAAACAAAATATTAATATCCCACAAATGAGTACATAGAAAATGCAATGTTCTTGCTATAATAATACGGTTGTGGCTAAATCATACGATATAATTATATCTATGCCTGGTGACTGCTTTCGGTGAAAGTTATAGACTAGTGTCTAGCCACACAAGTAAGCATAAAATGATTCTCCCTTGCCACTAGAAATATCTCTCAAAAGGAATAAGTGACTATCTCCTATAATCCAGAGTTATTACCTGCATCTCACTA
This sequence comes from Oreohelix idahoensis, assembly GCA_024509875.1. Lineage (NCBI taxonomy): Eukaryota > Metazoa > Mollusca > Gastropoda > Stylommatophora > Oreohelicidae > Oreohelix > Oreohelix idahoensis. The sequence continues at coordinate 388,730 of JAMPIV010001165.1, forward strand.
TTCAGTTTTAAAGTGAACAATCCACACCTGACATTATTATCTTACAGAAATGACAGTTAATCTTGCTGACTCTTAACCCAATGGTAAGCATTCGTGGACTGATTCTACGCCTAATATCTGTTATTGTAAGTTTAACATTTAACCCATGATAAACCGTAACAGTTTAAGCACCACTTAATAGGCCGTAGACAGCGCTACCTTATCACTGAATAAATTACTAGGAGAAGTCCTCAGAAATAAATTCACTTTCCTAACAGATATATAAAAGCTAACATGAATCTAATATATTATAATTATAAGATATGTCAACTCACCCCGAAAATGACTAGAACATAGGCAAACACATTCTAGTACTGTGTTAAAGTTTGCCTTATCTCATGATGGTCATCTACGGGCCAGGAATATTCACGAATGTCTTTGTCTATTAAACCCATCACTCTTATAGATTACAAAGGACGCTTCCCCCCCCCCCCCCCTTCCGGACACCTGGCCTGCATATTTCTACAGATGTATCGGCGTAATCGTAATACCGGGTAAGACAAAGGTTTCAGAAGCCACAACTTTGCGAAAATTCCCCCAGAGAGACAATCATAATATTATGTGCTCTTTGCTCATCTAAGGGCAAACAACCCACAAACTGACCGCGATTGTTATCTCCCCCTGAAACCGATCAAACTCGTTACCCAGGCCTCAAAGAGTACTAGCCGCTCGTGATCAAATGTTTTAAAGCGACCAGAGAAATTCCCCTGGACGGACCAGGTGCGTGTTGTAATATTGCCGCTACGCTGACCGTTTTGACCAGTGGGGGATTTCTACTGAAAGCCAGAACGTAACCAACCTCGGGTGGGGTTTGAGATGGTGAGAAAGTTTGGCCACGAAGGTAGAAAATGAAAGAAAAAGAAAATACAAAATGTCCAGGAAAACAGAACATTTAAAGGAGTAATCAAATTATGGACAAGATGGTAAAATAAATAGTAATCAAATTATGGACAAGATGGTAAAATAAATTATCGGTTACGTGACAGTGCACACATCTCTTTCTCCAACGAAAGTAATAACAGCTGAGTGACGGTTTATAACTTTAATACACATGATGAACTTCACAATAGACCCATTGATGTGGTCAGGCAATTTGTACACAACCAAGATTAATAATCATAAAAGTCACTCATAGGTATGAAACAATCCTGTCAAACATGAAATATGGAATACAGTTGTATACTTTCATCTACAGGATATTATACACATGAATATATCTTATGGGCTATACATACACACCCATATACACATCTCAACAGCCAAAAGGGCTGGTCACACAATGCTGCCCTTCGCTGCTAAACTCTCTCTTTTTCACACGCCTCGTTAGCAATCAATTCCCTGCCAGTCTCATCACGTGACGTAGAGTGGCTATTGGGCTGGGGTAGCGAAGTGCCAAACTAGGCATTAAAACTACTGCATTTTCCAACTCCCAACATCCATGTTGCTTTATGTATTCTTTTATGTGGAAATATGCTTCCTCCTATAGCTAGTTGATTTGAAGCACAGAAGTTTGCTAATAGTTCCCCATTCTCGTTCATCATATCTAATGCATGCTTTCCCATGATTTCTTCAAAGCCAGCGTTGTCTGTTCCTATTTTCGCATTTAAGTCCCCCATCAAAATTGTGATGTACTTTCTTTTCTTATTGTCCAAGACACTTTGTAGTCTGGTGTAAAAGTCTTCTTTCACAGATTCTTCTTTATCGTTTGTTGGTGCATAACACTGAATGATGTTTATATTTACTTTCTTTTTGGCTGATTTAAACCTTGCTGTTATAATTCGGGGTCCCATTGCTTCCCATTCTATAAGTGCCTTCTGTGCTTCCTTGGACAGCATTAAAGCCACCCCTTCACTGTGGTGGGCTCTTTCCTCCTCATGTCCCGAGGACAACACCATTTCTGCTGTGATCAATCTCCTCTTCTCTATGCCTTTCCACCGTGTCTTGCAGAGACCCAGGATATTAATCCTGTAATTACATTTCTGCTGCTACCTGTGCAGTTTTCCCTTGTTCACACAGAGTGCGAACATTCCAGGTGCCAATCCTGGAGATTTTCCTAGACGAAAAAAGGTTAGTCGGCAACCCAGACTCCTTTCGGCTTTCTCTAGGCTGCTTCATGCGCCTCCTTTCCAGAAGACCTTCTTCTGTCTTGGGCAGCTGAGTTGATTTATATTCTTTATTTGACTTGTCCATGTTTGTTGAAGTTTTTGTGGTAAAAAGTTTTTTAGGGGATGGGGTAACCAGCCCCATGCCCAACCCTCCTTAGTCGTTTTTTACGACATGCCTGGTAGGGTACAGTGTTACTATTCTTTGCTCCCCTTTCGGGCCCCGGTAACACACGGGTGAATCCAAACTTTGTTCTGCTATTATGCTCAATACTAGCAATAACCTGTCAAACTTGACGGGTTTTTAATTATAGTGTGCTGTTTCCGTTCCCGGATGAGCAGATAGAAGTACATTCTTAGAGTGTTTTTGGTTTCTTTCCATTATACAGTGTAATCAAACTGTTCATGAACACCGTCATTTGAACGCTTTTCTTTGTTGATTGTAACTATTTTCGGGAGAGTATATATAATGGAAACAATACAATTTTTCAACATGGTTGCATTCCTCAGCTGTGACCAACGTACACACGGCGAGAATTATGTTATTTTAGATTCACTTTAAAAGTTCTTTGATGACAACATTTCGTGTGAAAGTGCGTGGATTGTTTTCAAAGAGTGTTCCCTGATAATAAGTGGTTTTAACAAAAAAAAAAAAGTCTTTGTCTTGTGTAAGTCTGACCTATACTGTATAATAGGGGAACAACAGAAGTGATTGCGTCATTAATAGGCTGGACTGCCCGTGGTAAATTTCCGGTGTTATGTGTTGCGGGTCGCACTAATGACCCGTTATCGAAGCATCATTTTTTGGTGATGCCTATATGGCAGGGAGGATAGTGTGATTCGCTTCCATAGCTAGCCGGGGTTGTCGCACGGAAGGTCCTGGTTTCGAGTCCTGGGTAAGCCACTCACGTCTGTTGTTTTTCTGTTGTCTAGTTTTCTACTTCTTTATTTCTCACGAGTGCCTGAAAACATACCTTTATGTTTGTCTAATATTTATTTACTGTTTATAGGCCTCGGGTTTCCCTTCCTTATGTGTTATAAATGTCATGATTTGTACACCGGGTGAGGGCTCATTGCACACCAATTTTTACGCACTTTTTCTGTGTCGAGCGCTACTAATTTCGTGAAAGAATAAAAAAAATTAAAAAAAACCAAAGTATTTGTTTTATATAACACCCACGCCGCGCAAGTTTCACACCGTGCGTTGCGCACTTTTTTTTCTGGCGCGAGTTACTATTTTGAGTGAGACCGACCGACGTAACATACATCGGTAATTTTGTTAGTTGGGATGGGATGGCTATCTAGTGTGTACAGGATCTGTTTTGCCTAAAACCCGCTTGTTCATCTCTCATTTATCTATATAATGGCGCAATTAATCTCTCAAAGAGGATCCTGTTTAATTCTTTTTTTCCCTCGCACTGATAGCAACAAGTAACCAAGAGGACATGCACACCATCATAGCTGGCAGACGCTGGAGTTGGGTTGGCCTCGTCCTCAGAAGGCACCCTGATGCCATTACAAAAACAGCTATGCTATGGACCCCCGAAGGAAAGCGAAAGAGAGGCCGACCAAAAACAATTTGGCAGAGAACTGTGGAGAGTGAGATGCAAAGAATGAACCAGAGTTGGGGCACTTCACGAAGGTTGGCCGTCGACCGAACAAAGTGGAAGCAATTTTTGCTGCCCTACAAGATGCACCAGGCGTGATGGTCACTAACTGCTTTGGCAGCCGGCGGCTAAGGATCAAAGAAAAGAAGAAGAAGAAAAATGAAGAAGATAGCAACATTATTTCTCTGCAATTTGTACACTCTTGTAAATTTCCCTTCTTGGGTAACGTGACCAGATATCCGTCCTTACATTCTGCTGGTATTTCTTTTGCTCTTCCAGACTTTACAAAGTAGTTTGTATAATCTCTATATAAATGTATCAATATATGTTTTGATGACCTCTGCTGGAATGCAACTTGGACCAGCCACTTTTCCATTTTTTAAAAGCTTTGTAGCTATCTTTATTTCTTCTTTAGTTGATCTTTCACAGGTGACTAGTAATCCTTCTTCTACTGGCTGGATGTCGAGGGGATTTTGTGGAGCTGGTCTTCTAAGAAGTTCCTCAGAATGGTCAGTCTACGTCTTCTATTGCTCTTGTATATTGCTAAGCAATTTTCCATTCTTGTCTTTCATAAGGCTTTTCTTGCTTCTCTTTCCATGTTAGCTTCTATTTATCAACGCTGCACGAGCTAGCAGTTATTTTTTCAGGGTAGCCATATTCAGGGCTTCGTCGTGCTAGCAGGTAGAAGCTAATAGTTCTTTTCAGAGCATAGTTTTTGTCAACACTATCCTTCAGTTAATATGGTTCACTTATTTTTCAGTGGAAATTGCAATATGATATAACAGACGGACGCCAGTCGAGATTGAAAGAAACCCGCCAGCCGCCTAGAAGGCAAAAACCTCAGTGACAACCGTCGTGACAATATGAGTGGAGTGGAAGACGTAATTTTAAAATAAATTTTACTCCCGTTGATATGTCCCATTTTTTTTATTAATGAAAAAAAGGGGGGGGAGGTGGGGGGGGGGGGGGGGGGCGCCGCGAAATTGCAGAACAAAAATGACTTGAACAGAAATTTAAGTTCTAAAAAAAGACAGTTATAACATACGGCTGATTCACTGTGTGTAATTTTTTTTTTTTTTTTCTGTATGACAGTTTTGGTGTCCGTGAGCCTTGGCACCCCGAGCTAGGGGTCCCATTGGCTCCTCCCTGAAGCGGGCCTTGACAGTAAGTGGGAAGAATATACATCAAGAGATGGCCATCAGGGTCATCATATCGGAGTTTACAACCTTGTCAGAAGTCCCAAAATGTTGGGGACACATTACTGACACTCAGAAGAGACCCCGACGCCATCACAAGAACAGCTATGCTTTGGACCCCTGAAGGAAAACGAAAGAGAGGCCGACCAAAAACAACCTGGCGGAGGACTGTGGAGGCTGAGATGCAAAGAATGAACCAGAGTTGGGGCACTGTACGAAGGATGGCCACCGACCGAGCAAAGTGGAATAAATTTGTTGTTGCCCTACAAGACGCCACTAGGCGTGATGGCCACTGACTGCTTTGACGGTCGGCGGCTAAGGATCAAAGAAGAAGAAGACATTACTGACAATCAAAGCCGGCCTTAGAGCTTTCGACGCCAGGGACGAGTGGGTTTGAAATGTCCCTCTCCCCCACATTTCTAGCTTTAAAAATTAAAGTCTACCGGAAAATTAAGTAAGATTCTTGAATTTTTAAAACGCAAATAGTTTTTTACTACAAAACAAACAAACAAATAAACACGATAACATCTAAAATTTTAACTGGAAAAATACGTCACACTTTGGTTTTAGTGTTTTCTTTTAAAAAGATTTACATTGCGTTCTTTGGCCTGGATGAATTGAATCACAACTGAAGAACAGTCGGGCTTCTTTACAGATAAATACTGTTTTTTTTTCTCGTCCGCACTGGCGCTCTTTTGACCTTATCGCCCAGGGCGGTCGTCCCGCTAGCCCAGCCCTAAGGCCAGCCCTTGCTGCCAGCCGTAAATACAAAGAAGGCACTACACATGATCTGACCATCATATTAAAAAATAATATGGTATGAAATCAGTTTTACAAGTAAACGGTACACATGAAACAAGGGACGTTTCGGGTTTTACCCTTCGTCAGCCACAGTTAAGAACAGGTGACAAGGACAAGAACTACATATAGGTACTACAAAAATCTATGAGGATGAGGAAAACGCCAAATGAGCGATACAAACAGATGAAACAACGGTGATAAGCGAAACGATAACAGTAATAATGCAAGAAAATCGTAAAACCGGAAAGACATGTCGAAACAAGAAAGTAAATAATCAACGAAACGAAGACAGAAATGAACAACACTATTAAAACAAGTAAAAAAATCACTTAGCTGGATCCAAGAAAGAAACATTCAAGATGGCTGAGAAAATGAGGCGTCATGCTGGAAGTGACGTACGAGCTAGTGACGGCTAAGAAAAGATAATTGAGGAGACGAAACGAACCAAAGCAAAAACAAGGATAGTTAGGAAAATAACGACAGAAGAAATAAAGTATGAAACAGAGACAGGAGCCACCAGAATTATGCAAAATTATGCTGGACATTAAGGCCAGCAGGAGATAAAACGCCCATTTGAAAAATGAGACGATTCTCCAACGAGAAGCGAGTTCGGTCGTCGCCGACACATGAAAGGAGGGCAGTGACATGAATGTCAGAGTTACCTGAATGGTCGGGGCTATTGAAGTGAAGGGCCACCGGTAAATGTTTGCCATGATAGATGTCATTCAAGTGCTCACGAAACCTGTCTGTCAAACGTCTACCAGTTTCACCAATATAGTTCATGTCACACCTCTTGCAGATGATAGCATAAATCAGGTTTCTGGATTCGCACGTGAAAGACTCCCCAATGGCAAATTTACCGTTCGGAAAGGAGACTGACTGCGTTTGGAGTACAAAAGGACAGGTCTTACATATGCGGCGTTGGCACGATTTAGTACCAACGTGAAAAGGACTAGATTGTCTCAAGCGACTATGCACAAGAATATCCATAAAATTCTTATCCCTACGATATGCCACCTGTTGAGGCTGCTTCATGGTGCGATTTTTATCAGGGCAACTTATTATTAGTGTCAGGGTTTTGTCACACCATGTTGTACCTCAACTGAACGCAAGAAATATATGAAAGCGGTCGCTGTGAGATGAGTATCTAGGTATGATGCAGAGAGTTGGATGTGACGTCATACCGTCAAGATGTGTGTCTAAAATGGCTTGTGTATCAGTGTTGCGTGATAAATTCTCGCAACATCGTTTTATTTCAATATCTGTTTTATAACGCAAGGGCAACAACTGCTTGAAATCTATAGTCACTTTTCTCGGTAAGCATTTGTCTTCTCGCGTTAGTATCGAATGCAGTTAACTTTTGAGCTGTGGTCATTTTTGCGCTGGACTGCGCATGACTTGTCTTGTTGTTTGGTCGATCGGTTTCCGCCCACCACTAGTGGGAGTGAGCGATTTGGAATGGCGAAAGAGATGCCTCGTTGAAGAGGGGATCTCCGCTTTTTTTTGTTCTGTCAGGGATGTGTAGTCCTCTTATGGATATTTCGTTTAGTCGAGATAATACCTCTAGTGTTTTCCCACATGTCGGGAGGCGTGATATTTCTGTGTATTTCATGAAAGCAAGGTAAATTGACTTTTTCATTAACTCTATCGATTTTGGGTCGTGAGCGATTTCGATTCATAGCCTGTCTCCGAAAGTCGTCGTCACGAGACTACATTTACAGCACTGTGAAATATAACATGCATCTGACTCATCATTGTAATGCTGTCTACCGTTTATTGCTGTATTGAATGTTGCTGTGATAATGACTGTTTGATGTGCCTACACATTTGCGTAACCATTTTGTCACTGTGGCGTCCACAATAAATAATGAAGAAAAACGTCAACGGCTGTTTCAAGACTCATTGACTTTATACGTCGTGAGTTTACTGACGTCCTATGTGGATTGCCCTGTTATTGTTGCATGAACATTGTTTTGACTGAACACATCTACACACTACACAAAACCAGACATGCGGATGCCATCCATCATCATATGGCATCACGCATCATTTGGTGGCCATAAGCTGGTTTGATTCTGGTACTAGCAAACACGGGGTCCCTTACCCACTTCATTTTCAACAAGAATTCATCAGCATCCTTCAAGAAATTAACATTCTTCAATACAGTCAACATCTTCAAAATTTTCAAAGTACTCGGCGTTGCCCGGTAAAAGTCAAAATTTCAACTTTTTGACGGAAACAAGAATTTGACAGTACCCGGCGTTGTTACATGTTGCCGGATAACTCGGACTGCTGTTATCTTTTACGCAAGTCAAGCAAGTTGCTGCTGTCAAGGTTCCAGTGCTGTCGTTTTTTGAGAAGGTCAAGTGCCGGTTGAAACGGGTTGTTTTCTGAAGAAGGCCAAGTACCGATTTCCATCAACTTACTTTTGGATTAGAAGGTCAAGTGCCGAAACAATTCAACACACAGTATTTCAGAAGCTCTTGTACCATCGTGTTAGCAGTGGAAGCAGTTCAGATGTGCCATCATCGTTGGAGCTTCGCTCTTTAGGACGTTGATTGACATCCGTTTTTCTGCTGTTCTACGATTGGAAGCCTTTAAGTTAAGTGGCCTGTTTGTATGTAAACTGTGCCCTTATACTTCTGCTGAGTCTTCTGTGTATCATCTCATTCTATATATTATATGTCTATATGTTATTTGTATATTTATATGTTTATATTTCAGCGGGTTCTCGGTTGGGTGGTGTCTCCGTTAGATTATGCCACGTCATAGAGGTCGTCTATTGTGAGCGTTTTCTGTAGGGTTTGCAAATTTCCGATACTGGAATTTGCTAAGCGACTTCTGTTGCTATTTATGTTAGCTGTGATGACATGTTTTAATATTGTTTTCGTTATTATTTCACATTCTTTAGTTTTGTTGTGATTTGTTTGTATTTGTTAGCCTACTCTTGTCTATAATTTAGTTTCATACAACATTTTTGTTTATACACTGTGGTGTCATGTATTTTGTTTAATTCTATCGCAGATATCGTCACATTTTTTGTGATATTTCATTAATTTCTGCTTTATTTTTAGTTGATTTCTGCGAAAGTTTTTGTATTGTTGCTGATCTTTGTTATTGTTTACATTGTTATTGTTTACATTGTTTGTATTGTTTACATTTTCAATGTTTACATTCTGCATGTGTTTACATAGTCATTGTTTACAGTTATAGTAATTAGTTAATGGGCTATGCTAATGCACTGTTACTGCTATACTGATGATAAATGAATGATGAATAGTGTCGTGCACTATTGAATGAGAAGTGCACTTATGATCAAGATTTGAGTGCTGATATTTCATATACAAGTTCTTTGATTGGAGACTTGTTTCCCACAGAGACTGGGATAATATACAAGTGAATATACAAGTGCTTAATTAAGACTTGTTACACTTAGGTTTGAAATAAATTAGTTAATTATTTCAGGTTTTGGACTCATATGTTAGACAACATGTCTACATTTGAGCACTTTATTGAGCAGGGTAAATTGCTTGGGAAGACTGGTGATAAGTTAGAAGAATTTGCAACTGCTCGATATGATAAAGCAATGGAAGCTGAACAAAAGAAACTGCATATGGAAGCTGAACAAAAGAAACTGCAGATGCAGATGGATGAAAAGAGATTCCAAATGGAAATGGAAAAACAAAAAAGGGAATCAGAAGCTGAGGAAAGAAAGCTACAGCTAGAGGCTGAGAATAAAAGACTTGAAAAAGAAGCTGAGAATAAAAGACTTGAAAAAGAAGCTGAAAATAAAAGACTTGAAAAAGAAGCTGAAAATAAAAGACTTGAAAAAGAAGCTGAAAATGAAAGCCTTCAAATGCAGGCTCAAGCTGAAGAAAGGAAGTTACAAAGAGAGTCTGATGAGAGGAAAGCAAAAATGGAACATGAAGAAAAACTCTTAGCTTTAGAGTTGGAGAAATTGAAATTGACGAGCATGAGTAATGGTAATGATTCAAACAAGGGTTCATCTTCTGGGAAGGCTAATAATGATACTTTTAAGATTAAGTTACCAACATTTAGTCCTTCCAGTGATGACATAATGTTCTATCTGGACAGATTTGAACAAGCATGTACAGCTCATAACATAGACAAAGCAAAATATGTTTATCAGTTATCAGGGATACTGACAGGTAAAGCTCTAAGTATATTAAATATGGTGGATGAACCTGACAAGAGCAATTATGAGGTTGTCAGGGCCGCTTTGTTAAAGAAATATCAGCTTAACGAAGACGGCTATCGTCTACAATTTAAAAAACATGTTACCTGAAAATGGAGTTGAATTCTCCGAGTTTATTGCAAGAATACGCATTACTTTCTCACGATGGGTTGAACTATCTAAGACGGAAAAAACTTATGAAGGACTTATGGACTTAATACTTAGAGACAAAGTCATGTCGTCTGTCAATGAGTCTTTCCTTGCTTTCCTTCATGAACGTAAACCTAAAACAATAAAAGAAATGGAAGATTTCTGTTGCCAATACGTAACTGCGCACCCACACATAACCATGGGTAACTCTAAGGTGAAAGAAGGTTTACCAGTTGCTTCGGCAGCTCCGTATGGTCAAAACTTTGCTCGTAGATCCCAACAAAATTTTGATAGAAAGGGCAGCGGTAATTTCTGTCAAAATCATGGAAACCAATTTCATGGTGATTCTTCTTCGAAGAATTGGAGACAACCTGATAGTGGTCGTTACTATCACCCTAATAATTATAGGCATTTCAAAAGAGGATATGGTAATAGAGGTTATTCCTGCCGAAGACCTCAGAACCAAACAAATAGATGTTCGCATCAATGTGAACATGATAGTAATCGTGGAAACTGGAATTCGAACCAGGATAACAATTACAATAGAGACAATAATAACTGCAGAGATAATAATAACTCTGATAACTTCAGAGGTAATAATAGTCGGGGTAGATCTCAACACAAAAAAAAAGAGATATCAGCAGGCTAATGCTGTACAACAGGAAACTGAGGGAGCCTGTAATCATGTTGTTGATAGTAAAAACTTTGACGCTGTCACTAGTTCTGCTTTTGACTTTGAGAGAGCAAACAAATGCCCCCAATGCAGTACTTTATTCGAACCGGGTACCATAACTACTTTGAGTTGTGGTCACCCACTTCCCGCTCTTCCTGCTGCTGTTGCGCATGACGGGAGGGGTTCTTTAATTCTACATAAGGGTCTTGTTAATGATACTCCGGTCTCACTACTTTTCGATTCCGGATGCACCACTATTGGTGTTAGACAATCGCTTGTAGATCCATCTTGTGCTACAGGAAGGGTTATTAAATGTGTCACATTTGGCGGCACTCTAGAAAAATATCCTACTGCTGTAATTCGCATTGCCACTCCTTTCTTTACTGGAGATGTGCATGCTTGTCTCTTACCTAATCCTATTGCGGACCTTATTATTGGTCGTATTCACGGAGTTAGGGAGTGTACCCCACAGCAGATTGCTGCTTGGGAAGATAATAACATGCAAGCTACAAATGCAGTAGTTACAAGAGCACAAGCTCTACAAACACCCGAAACTTCACTGAATAGTGATAATGAAGTTGATAGCCAAGATAGTCACTTAGTAATTACTCGTGACTCTTTCATAAAATTGCAAGAAGAAGATCCTTCTTTAAAAAAATTCTTCGTTCTTGTGAAGAAAGGTGATCCGAATCAGGATACAAATAGAAAATCTTGGATTGCAATGAGAAACGGCGTACTTGTACGTATGGTACAAGATTCGACTACGTCGGCACATTCGCAAATTCTTGTTCCCAAGAGCATGAGAGTCCAAATATTACAACATGCTCATGACTCGCAATGTGCTGGACATATGGGTTTTGCCCGTACGAAGTCGAGAGTCCTTGCGGCTTTCTTTTGGCCTTTTGTCAATAAGGACATTCGTATTTACTGCCGATCATGCAAGGTATGTCAGGAGGTCAAATCTAGAGGACCACGACATGCTGCGCCTATCCAGGCTGCTGACATTCCTATTCGGCCGTTTCAGAAAATGGCCATAGATATTATTGGCCCTTTTAAGGTCAAGTCGGCCAGAGGACATCAGTTTATCCTTACATGTGTCGATATGTGCACACGTTGGCCAGAGGCTATTCCTCTTAAGAGCATATCTACTACAGATATCGCAGATGCTCTTTGGTTGATATTTTCTCGCTTGGGGTTCCCCAGAGAAATATTGTCAGACCATGGCACTCAACTCATATCTGACACTATGTCACAGGTAATGTCTACCTTACATATTGAACGATCTCTCAGTAGTATCTACCATCCTATGTCTAATGGGTTAGTTGAGCGTCTGAATAGAACGCTCAAGACTTTGCTTGGTAAGATAACTGAAGATCATCCTCAAGATTGGGACAGGGTTTTACCCGCGGCTCTCTTTGCCTTTAGAGAAGTCCCTAATGAACACACAGGATTTTCTCCCTTCGAACTTGTCTTTGGCGCGCGTCCACGCGGCCCTATGTCTTTATTACACGATCTCATCACTGCCGATGATATTAGCGATGAAACTCAATCCTCATATGAGTATGTCATTGCTCTTAGACAAAAGATCATTGAGGCATGTAAGCTAGCAACTGCTTCATCAGAAATTGCTAAAGAGAAGGCAAGGCAGTTTGCTAACAAGAATAGATGTCTACGACAACTTTGTCCAGGTGACAAAGCATTCGTCCTACTCCCCAGTAGGGAAAATAGACTTCTTATTGCATGGAAAGGTCCGTATGCAATAGTCTCTCGGATTTCCGATGTTGACTATGTGGTCGATATTGATGGAAAGCATAAAACTTTCCACATAAACATGCTTTCGGAATTTCACGAACGTCCGGACTATTTGCTGCCTATTTTCCAGGCAACGGATGATGCTCCTGCACCTCACGGTCATTATTCATCCCTGTCTGTCATTCAGGATGAGGAAGCTACCTTCTCTGATGTCAACCTTCCCCTTCCAGTGGTTCCATTACATTCCACGGAATCTTGGAAAAAAACGTTTCTGTTTCTCCTAATCTTTCTGGTGACGAACATCGACAAGTCTCGTCGATGTTACAAACATTTCAGGATGTTCTCACTGACATTCCTGGACACACAGATGTCATAGAACATGACATAATTCTTACCGACAATAATCCAATTAGGGTTAGGCCGTATCCTATTCCTATACACTTTCAGTCGCAAGTGGAAAAGGAATTGGATGAAATGATTCAATTAAATATAATTGAACCATCGACTTCACCATATTCTTCTTCCATGGTTATTGTCCGGAAGAAGGATAAGAACATACGAATTTGCGTTGATTATCGCAAATTGAATCAGGTCACAAAGTTCGACGCTGAACCGATGCCTTTGTTAGAAGATCTACTGATTAGACTTTCTAATTCTAGATTCTTCACTAAACTTGACTTGTCTAAAGGTTATTGGCAAGTGCCTTTAGCAGAGCATGCCAAACCTCTTACTGCTTTTTCTACACCTAGGGGTCTATTTCAATGGAATGTTATGCCTTTTGGTCTCATGAACGCCCCTGCCACTTTCGTTCGCATGATGCGTCGAATTCTGTCACATCGTTCGGATGTCATCGCATACTTAGATGACATCTGTCTCTTCAGTGATACCTGGGAAGATCACTATTTAGGGTTATATGACTTACTGTCCACTCTACGTGAGAATAATTTGACAGCAAAACCTTCTAAAGCTTTTGTTGGTTTTGGTGAAATCTCTTTCCTGGGTCATCGTGTTGGTCATGGTCTCTTGAAGACAGAAGACCACAATACTTCCAAAATACTGAACATCTCTGTTCCTAAAACGAAGAAACAAGTTAGGAGTCTCTTAGGTTTAATTCAATTTTATGGGAGATTTATTCCAAATTTATCTTCGATCATGGCACCTCTCTCAACATTGTTGAAGAAAGGTTCGCCTAATCTGGTCCGTTGGTCTGAAGAATGCCAATCTTCACTAGACCAAATCAAGAATATATTTTATTCTCCTCCCATCTTAAGATTACCTACTCTTGATAGGACTTTTGTTCTTCGGAGTGATGCTTCATCCACTGGGATTGGAGCAGCACTGATGCAAGAATATGCAAATACTCTGCATCCTGTTATGTACATTTCTAGAAAACTAAATGCGGCAGAGAGGAACTACTCGGTTTTAGACCGTGAGTTGTTAGCGATGGTTTGGTCAATTCTAAAACTACAAAGATTCCTCCTGGGCGCACATCCCATTCTAGAGACTGATCAGAAAGCTCTTACAGCTATTCAGACTAAGAATTTGAAGAGTTCGAGATCCACTCGATATGCTATAGCTCTTCAACCTTTTCACTTCACGGTACGAGATATCCGTGGTGCGGATAATGTGATGGCTGACATTTTGTCTAGATGCCCACATGACTCCAACTAATACTTCTGTCCTATATTTCTATATATTACAGAGTCATAACACACCTATATTTCTACAATAGATTAGCACATCTGTACTTACTTTATATGTACACACTATCGTGCTTTGTTGTCATCTTCTTCTGTTCGTTTTTTTAAAATGATAGAGGAGGACTGAGTAGTTAATATAAGGGCCGTTAGTTTACTAAACAGCCACAATTATTAATAATGTATTGTACCTTATGAAGCATATTAGTTATTAATTAGCATTATATTGCTTGTACTTTCTCAGAATGTCATTGTTGAGCTGAGGACTTACCTTACGAGTTCTAGATTGTGTACTTACCCTCGGAATACCAGAGCATATGTCCTGGATCGTCATGTAGTTTAACTTTGCTATGTACTTATGTCATTACATGTCAAAGAATGTACTATTTAAATTTTCCTATCAGATTTGTACATCCATTTTTAAAGACAATATTAGAGTATGCTGTTTAATGATGATTATAGTAACTTGCATACGTATATTGTGTTTACATGCTAACGTGATGTGTGTTGGTGACACCTCCCCGATGTGAATATTTTTTGAGACATATTTATTTTTCTGTTGAGGTATATCCTCACCAGACACTCTATAATTAGCCTATTGTTTGGCAATTTAATTAATTATCAGCGCATAATTCGTGCGTTTTGAGCCGCTTATCGCTTGCTCTTTGATATTGAAAAAAAAATATGTTCCACTTTTTTTTTATCGGGAGGAGGTGGTGATATGTTGCGTGATAAATTCTCGCAACATCGTTTTATTTCAATATCTGTTTTATAACGCAAGGGCAACAACTGCTTGAAATCTATAGTCACTTTTCTCGGTAAGCATTTGTCTTCTCGCGTTAGTATCGAATGCAGTTAACTTTTGAGCTGTGGTCATTTTTGCGCTGGACTGCGCATGACTTGTCTTGTTGTTTGGTCGATCGGTTTCCGCCCACCACTAGTGGGAGTGAGCGATTTGGAATGGCGAAAGAGATGCCTCGTTGAAGAGGGGATCTCCGCTTTTTTTTGTTCTGTCAGGGATGTGTAGTCCTCTTATGGATATTTCGTTTAGTCGAGATAATACCTCTAGTGTTTTCCCACATGTCGGGAGGCGTGATATTTCTGTGTATTTCATGAAAGCAAGGTAAATTGACTTTTTTCATTAACTCTATCGATTTTGGGTCGTGAGCGATTTCGATTCATAGCCTGTCTCCGAAAGTCGTCGTCACGAGATGTTCTTTCCCAGCTCACATGTCGCTGTATTGTGCTGCATCGGTTGATGCAGGTTCCAAGGACCATTACTTGCTACTTTGTTAAATGAACTAGGTTTGAAAAACCTTTATTATCTAGAGGATATTTTTGAGGACGTTATTTATACTTCGGCAGACGTGTCTGTCTTGCTGAAGTCAAACTAAGGAGAGTGAACTGATCTCATACATCTGGTTATCTCCTGGCTGTTATAGAAAAGGATGGAGTTTTCCACCTGACTACATTTACAGCACTATGAAATATAACATGCATCTGACTCATCATTGTAATGCTGTCTACCGTTTATTGCTGTATTGAATGTTGCTGTGATAATGACTGTTTGATGTGCCTACACATTTGCGTAACCATTTTGTCACTGTGGCGTCCACAATAAATAATGAAGAAAAAACGTCAACGGCTGTTTCAAGACTCATTGACTTTATACGTCGTGAGTTTACTGACGTCCTATGTGGATTGCCCTGTTATTGTTGCATGAACATTGTTTTGACTGAACACATCTACACACTACACAAAACCAGACATGCGGATGCCATCCATCATCATATGGCATCACGCATCAATCAGCCATTATGTTGGAGTATGTATTCATGAAATATTTCTGGAAAAATGGTAAGCTATGTGCTTTAAATGAGAGGCATGAGAATATGCCAGGAGTATAGTTGAAGTCAGTACGGGACGGTGATTCCCAATACAAAGAAGTGTGTTGAAAATATAATTGAACAGTGTTATAACGGGAGGACTTATTCCTCGAAGTTTATGGAGTGGAAATTATGATGTATAAATATTAAACATACCGGGACGCTCAAATCCCCCGATGTTGTTGGAAAAAGATATAAAGAATATTTGATATGCCGGGAGGCTAAATACCCCGATGATAAATTGAATCATGGAATGATATTATAAAAGTATCAACTAGGGAAAAGTTGAGTAACATTGTATACAAGCGAACCAAGATAGTGGTAGACTGAAAGTTAGAGGGAGTATTCATGCCATATTCGTGATTGTGACGTTTTGTGAATTCGTACTTACTGTGTATTAAACTGTTTGCCAAATCGTCTAAGTCGAGAGGTTCGTTCAATCATTCAAGGTTCAGTTGACCAGTTGATAGCCTTATTCAGTAATTGAGAATTGACAGAAGGAGGTATCCAAGGAGATTGACTTCAGAATATTTGACAATGCAAACCAAATTAAAAAAATAAAAGAACTTCCACAGCTTTATTAAAACGAATGGATCCTAGACAACAAACGAGAGAATTCGGGCAATTTCTCTATCCCTTAACAGGAGAGAAATAAACTGGGGGCGGTCGTCCGTTTTTCCTTCTTCTTTCAAAAATGAAATCAACTGAGGCTGGACTACTACACTTAACTTCTACGCAGGACTTTTAACATTTGAAGAACTATACGAATATAAAGTGTCGATGAAAACTGTACATTCACGGAATTTCACAATTGAAGATGACATGTAACGGTTGCTCCATGTAGATGCATCGAAGATCGTTGACCTGACCTTGAGGACTGTCAAGATTCAACGCTTCGACATCATAGTGATTCGGTTCGAACTTTACAACTCTACATTCAAGATTTTAAATACTAGCAGCACGCAATTTTCGAAGTTGAAAGATAATGACAATCTGGCAAATTTTACTCAATGACGTCATCAAAGCCGGAAAACTTGCAAACGGACGTTCGCAGAAATGGGAATCAAGAGATAGTTTCGTCAATTTATGGAGTCCTGAAGTTGATGTGTGGCACAAACACACTGATTCCGTATCTGGAGAGGTTCTGAGATACAAGAAAGATAAGTAGAGTTGTAAATTGTCTAATGCGTGACGGTATTTGACCATTTCGAACACGTTTGCCAGTCAACATCCAGTCCTATACATGTTTTAATCATCTGCATGTCTATTTGTATAAAGTAAATGCTCGCTATTTGTAAATTTTCTTCGGAAATTTTGCAAATAACGATATCCTATTAGGTTATTGTTTGTTGGTTGTCCAGTCAAAGAAAATAACAGTGGAATTTTAGTCTTTGACTGCATAACAGACATCAATATTTGTTTAGATTGTTCCGTCAAGTCTACGTTATATATTTTCATTCATTAATTTACGTAAGTGGGTCATTGTCTGCACAGCTGTTTTTCTATCACTCTTGTCTCAGTGTAAAATTTGACGATTTGCTGTTTTTGTTCGTGATTTTCTGTCTTGTTTATTTTACAAGTAATTATTCAAATTTGTAGCTGCTTGTCAACATGTCTTTGTTTATTTTATTTCCTTTATATTTGTCGAGTAATGTGCTGTAATTCGACATGATACTTATTATCATAATCATTGACTTGTACCATTCTTTTTCATTGTGCTCGTCTCTCATTCTTGGTATGTTCATTCCTTCATAAGATATAAATTCAGTCAACAACATAATTTATTGTAATTAATTTATTGATATTAAGGGGAGATTTGACACTTGTTGATTCGAATCAGAACACAAGATGTCGTCATTGTCAGAGTTTGTTGACATAGGTTTGCGTTTAGGCAAATCTGCAGCTGAGCTAAAGGCTTATGCTGAGAAAAACTATCA
The DNA here is from genome assembly GCA_024509875.1 of Oreohelix idahoensis. Lineage (NCBI taxonomy): Eukaryota > Metazoa > Mollusca > Gastropoda > Stylommatophora > Oreohelicidae > Oreohelix > Oreohelix idahoensis. Next base: position 406,765 of record JAMPIV010001165.1, read on the forward strand.
TGACTATTTGGATCGTATGGAACGGAAGGAGCAACGAGATTTAAAGAAGCAGGAGCTTGATAAGGCAAGGGAATTGGAAGAGAAAAGACTTGCTCAAGCAAAAGAATTAAAAGAACTTGAAGAGAAGAAATTAGTTCACGAAAAAGAACTTGAAGAGAAGAAATTAGTTCAACTAGAAGCAGCTAGAAGAGATCAAGAAGCATCTAGAGAGCTAGAACGGCAGAAAATGGAACTCCGGAGGATGGAACTACTTCAGCTGGACCAAGCACACAAAAATGCTATTGAACTTCAGTCATTGAAATTACAGGCTGATAAAGAAAAAGAGATTGAGATTGCAAAGATTAATGCACAGCATACTGGTGCTAATCCACAAGGTTCTCAGGGTAATAATTTTAATTATCCAAAAATTAAATTGCCAAATTTTGATGATAAACGGGACTGCATGGACTCGTTCATTATGAGATTTAAAATGAGGGCTATGGATTTGAAGATCCCAAAAGATAGGTGGCCTATTATCTTTTCAGACTACTTAACAGGGGAAGCAATGCGTTGTTTCATGTCAATTGATGAAACAAGTCGATCTGATTTCGATATTGTTGCCAATACATTGATGGCAAAATTTCAGCTCACTGAGGAGGGTTTTCGATCCAGATTTCACTCTGCAGTTCCGTCCAAGAATGCAGATTTTGGAGAGTTCATCTCTTCTATTAAATTGTACTTGGGTCGATGGATAGATTTATCGGATATCAATAAATCTTTTGATGAATTATTTGACCTAATGCTCAGGGATAAAGTTTTATCTACCTGTGGCGCAGATTTTGTTAGTTTTTTGCAGGAGAGAAAGCCAAAATCTATCAATGAGTGTCAAGAATTGGGGAGAAACTACATGTCTGCACATCCAAACAAGGAAATTCGTAAGGTTTCTTTTGATAATGCATTACCTGTATGTGTTTCGTACCACGACGGAGGAGTAGGTGACCACCGTTCTCGCCCAAGGAGTACAGAGGGCAGATATAGGAGTGATTATCGATCTTCCTTTCGAGGACGGTACAATTTTCCTCGTCGTCAGTCACCATCTCACTTCGGTGGGTATAGATATTCTAATTACTCTAACCGAGGTCGTGGACAACACTACGGTAATAGCAGTGATGATATACATCACAGATGTGGTAGAAGAAATTCAGGTGAACGCTTCAATGGAAATGGTAGGTGTAATTTTGATGGGGTAAACAATAAGCACGGCAAACAATGCAATCACAAACCTGATCACAAAAATGATTGTAAACTGGCAAAAGGGAAAGCAGACCATGCTAACGTCTGTACCCCACTTTGTGATCATGATAGCCATGTTGAACAGGCTAATGCATGCATTGTACGCTCAAGCAAAGATAACAATTGCACTGAGTGTAATACACTTTATGAGCCAGGTGCTAAAACTAGACTTTTGTGTGGCCATATTTTACCAGCGATGTCTGTCTGCGATTTTATTGGTCGCCTTACATTACACAAAGGGTTTATAGATCACAAACCAGCCACCATTCTTCGGGACACAGGATGCACGATTGTCGGGATACGGAAATCGTTGCTGGATAAATCATCATTTACAGGAAAGTCACTGAAATGTGTTACTTTTGGTGGTAACATTGAATGGTTTCCCATGGCAAAGGCGGAGATCGACACACCATTTTATTCAGGGACTGTACTCGTGTGTGGTTTGGAGAACCCTGTAAGTGACGTGATACTTGGTAACATTCCAGGTGTAAAAGACTGTTCACCTGAGGAAATTGCCGAGTGGGTCAACAAGCACCCATTGATGGCGAATGCGGTCATTACAAGAGCTCAGCATGAAGCAAGCAATTTGACCGATGCATCTCCATCTGTCATGGAGGAGACGCCACTGAGAAATGCTCAAAACATTTCTCCGATTATCTTTACACAAAAACAAAATGAGGATGAATCTTTAAAGAAATTATTCACTTTGGCTGAAACAAAACAAATTAAGATTACTAAAAGCTCATCATATTGGTTTGAGTTTCGCAACAAGGTTTTGATCAGATTTTTTTTTTTTTTTTTTTTTTTTTTTTCGTACGCCCGCTAATACTCGAGGCGAAATCTCAGGTTATTATTTATGTCTAACCTGACATTGATTTTACGTGAGTATCCCTTTATTTCTTGTACATAGACAGGTGTCCCTCGCCATTCAGGCAAATACTCGCCGATTTCGGAGGTACCCATTGCAGCTGGGTCTGCTCAGGAGCCGCCAGTCCCTGGTCGACGACACTCCTTCAAATGTCCTCGCCAGGTCTCGAGTTAATCCAGTCCAAATCCCGGTCGACGAAAAATCCTCAAATGCCGTCGCCCGGGTTTGATCCTGTATCACCCGGTCGCCAGAGCGGTATTGTAACCACTACGCTAGCGCGGCTCCCAATCAGATGTTTTAAAAAGGGAGATGATCAGGTAAAGAAACAGATTGTGGTACCAAAAAGTTTTAGACCTTTAGTTTTAAATACAGGTCATGATGTACCTATGGCAGGACACTTAGGTCGTAATCGGACTTTGTTTAGAATTACTACAAATTTTTATTGGCCTGGCATCAACACAGATGTAAAAAGATATTGTAGATCTTGTCATACGTGTCAAAAAGTCGCACGCAGGGGTAAGAACCAGACAGCACCCTTGCAAGTCACAGATGTGCCTGTGCGCGCATTTAAGAAACTAGCGATAGACATCATCGGTCCATTGTCTGTAATGTCGGATCGAGGTTTTCAATATATTTTAACGTGCATTGATTTGTGCACTAGATGGCCTGAGGCCATACCGTTAAAAAACATTAATACCATATCAGTTGCGGAGGCTTTGAACTTGATTTTTACAAGGATAGGTTTTCCTGAGGAAATACTGTCGGATAGAGGGACACAGTTTAAGTCGGAACTTATGAGCGCGATAGAAAGCTTGTATTGCATAAAACATTCATTCACAAGTCCATATAGACCAAGTTCAAATGGGGTTTGTGAAAGATTTAACGGCTCTCTTAAGTTAATGCTTAGGAAGGTTACTGATGCACACCCTCGGGATTGGGATAAGATTCTCCCGTCGGTTCTCTTTGCTTACAGAGAGATCCCTCAGGAGAGTACTGGATTCTCTCCCTTTGAACTCGTGTATGGCGCGAATCCGAGAGGCCCGTTATATCTACTGAAGGATTTAATCCTTGGTACTTCTCAGGATGACGCAACTCGCAGTAGTTACGAGTTCGTTGTTGATTTACGACAAAGGTTAGTGGATGCATGTCAGATCGCATCACAGAGTATACAAACGGCAACTCAAAAATCGAGGTTGCTACATAACCAATCTCGTACCCTAAGATCATTTGTCCCAGGGGAAGAAGTCTTACTGCTCCTACCAATTAAGGAAAATAAGTTGTTAGTTTCATGGCAGGGGCCATACAAAGTAGTGAAAAAGATCACAGATGTTGATTACTCAATTGATATTAAAGGGAAAATTAAAACGTATCATCTAAATATGTTGAAATTATACACGCCAAGACCAGCTGAATTGATGGATGTCTTGGATGAGGTTCATGGACCCTCATGCGCTGTTGTTCAGTCTGAGGATTCTACATCTGATATTCCATTGGAATTTACTTTACCTTCTATGTCTGCTCATGAGACGTGGCAAGATGTTTCTATTTCTTCATCACTTTCGCATTCTGAACAAACTCAGATCCATGATGTTTTACGTTCTTTCTCTGACGTATTTTCAGAACATCCAGGTCATACTGACTTAATATCTCATGAGATTGTGATCACTGATTCTACTCCGATTAAAATCAGACCATATCCTATTCCGCTTCACTACAGAGATAGGGTAGATAAGGAAATCTCAGATATGCTTAAAATGGGTATTATTTCACACTCTTCGTCTTCGTATTCTTCTCCAATGGTATTGGTGAAGAAACCAGATGGATCTCTACGCATCTGTATTGATTTTCGGAAACTAAATCAAGTTACAGTCACAGATGCTGAGCCAATTCCAATTTTGGAAGATCTTCTTCCACAGCTGGCTAACGCTACATTCTTTACTAAACTAGATTTGGCAAAAGGATACTGGCAAATTCCGTTGTCTGAAAATTCTAGACATTTGACAGCATTTGCCACACCAAAAGGTTTATTTGAATGGAATTATATGTGTTTCGGGTTGGTGAATGCACCTGCAACATTTGTTCGCATGATGCGCCGTTTGGTTGGCGATAGACCCGATATCATCACATATATAGATGACATTTGTTTATTCCATAACACATGGGAAGAACATATTGTAGGTTTCATTTCTTTGCTAGAACAGCTTAGAAAGCATCATTTGACAGTTAGACCTTCGAAGGTTCAGATAGGTTTTCAGGAAATATCTTTCCTGGGGCATAAAATCGGTAATCATCGACTTTATCCTTCGGATAGTCTGGTGAATAAAATCCTGAACATTCAGATACCGAAAAATAAGAAAGAGGTCCGTAGTCTGTTAGGGCTCATTAACTATTATCATAAATTTATTCCGGACTTTTCGTCTATCTCTGGTCCTCTTTCAGATTTGACCCGCAAAGGTGCTCCTCTTAAATTATTGTGGTCAAAGACTTGTCAGTTAGCATTGGATAAGATTAAAATACTATTTGCGAATCATCCTATTTTGATTCTGCCAGATATCCATGAACCCTTCAATATTCGCACAGACGCTTCTCAGATGGGAATCGGTGGCAGTTTGATGCAACTTGTCAACGACATACTCCATCCTTGCTTCTTTGTGAGCCGGAAGTTGTCTGCGGCAGAGAAGAAATATTCGGCAGGAGAAAGAGAGCTCCTTGCTCTCGTCTGGACTATATCAAAACTTTCTCGCTACTTGCTTGGACGAAAATTTTACGTTGAGGTAGATCATCATCCTTTGACCTCAATGAAACCAAAAGCATTTAAGAACTCAAGAATCTACAGATGGTTTCTGCTACTGCAACAGTTTTCTTTTGACATCAAGCACATACGCGGTGAGGACAATTGGTTAGCTGACTTGTTGTCGCGATTTGCAACTCACCAAGACTGATATATTTCACATGGAACTTTGCATCCAGGTTTATGGTTCCAGTTTGGTTGGACATCATTTTATGTCTTCTGGACTTGCTATTTCGTCCGGATATATGGACTCAAATTTTATGGCAATTTTGGTTATTTAATAATTGCTCTTCATAGTTTTATGTATATATGTCAAATTCCTGATACTTCTCATTGGATTGCTTGTCTGTAAGGTGTATCCGTACGTAAGATTGCTTAAGGTTATACCCTGCAGGATCTTGCGCGTTTCCTGAAGTAAACGCTCGGGAGCGTGAGGGGTAATGTTGAGGCTGCTTCATGGTGCGATTTTTATCAGGGCAACTTATTATTAGTGCCAGGGTTTTGTCACACCATGTTGTACCTCAACTGAACGCAAGAAATATATGAAAGCGGTCGCTGTGAGATGAGTATCTAGGTATGATGCAGAGAGTTGGATGTGACGTCATACCGTCGAGATGTGTGTCTAAAATGGCTTGTGTATCAGCCATTATGTTGGAGTATGTATTCATGAAATGTTTCTGGAAAAATGGTAAGCTATGTGCTTTAAATGAGAGGCATGAGAATATGCCAGGAGTATAGTTGAAGTCAGTACGGGACGGTGATTCCCAATACAAAGAAGTGTGTTGAAAATATAATTGAACAGTGTTATAACGGGAGGACTCATTCCTCGAAGTTTATGGAGTGGAAATTATGATGTATAAATATTAAACATACCGGGACGCTCAAATCCCCCGATGTTGTTGGAAAAAGATATAAAGAATATTTGATATGCCGGGAGGCTAAATACCCCGATGCTAAATTGAATCATGGAATGATATTATAAAAGTATCAACTAGGGAAAAGTTGAGTAACATTGTATACAAGCGAACCAAGATAGTGGTAGACTGAAAGTTAGAGGGAGTATTCATGCCATATTCGTGATTGTGACGTTTTGTGAATTCGTACTTACTGGGTATTAAAATGTTTGCCAAATCGTCTAAGTCGAGAGGTTCGTTCAATCATTCAAGGTTCAGTTGACCAGTTGATAGCCTTATTCAGTAATTGAGAATTGACAGAAGGAGGTATCCAAGGAGATTGACTTCAGAATATTTGACAATGCAAACCAAATTAAAAAAATAAAAGAACTTCCACAGCTTTATTAAAACGAATGGATCCTAGACAACAAACGAGAGAATTCGGGCAATTTCTCTATCCCTTCACACCACCAAAGGGGTATCACGAAACAACTCTCTGGTATCAGGATCGGAGTGGAGAATAGGCAGATGACGAAACAGACTTGTTTTCACCGCCAAACAGTGAGGGTGGAAAGTTAAGACAAGTTTGATTCTGTCAGATGTAGTAGTAGGTTTAGCAGTAAGTGCAACCTGGCGAGTAACGTGACTAATGCGATTAAGGGCATCAGATAAAACTCTTTCAGGATCGTGACGTCGGCAAAAAAACTCGAGCATTTCTTGAGCTCGTTCACGGAAATCATCTTCATCGTGACATATCCGACGTAAGCGTAGAAGTTGAGAGTAGGGAATGGAATTTTTACAGCTGAGAGGGTGAGAAGAGGTGTAAAGAAGGAAACCATGAGCATCAGTAAGTTTATAAAAGACAGAGGTAGTAAGGCCAGTAGGAGTAATATTGACAGTAGGGTCAAGGAAGTTAACTGAAGTGGTAGAAATCTGAGAAGTGAATTTGATGGCAGGATAGTTATTGCCAACATAGTCAATGAATCTACGGATGTTAACTTCAGACATGTCTGTGACTCCAATACCATCGTCGATATAGCGACGGTAAAACTCAGGTAATGGTCCATCGTAACTTTGAAGCACCAAATATTCAAAGTGACCCATGTAGAGGCAAGCATAACTCGGGCCCATTTTGGTGCCCATAGCAACGCCACTAATTTGATTAAAGAACTGGCCATTGAATTCAAAAGAGTTGAGAGTGAGAACCAATTCCGCAAGGCGAAGAAGAGAACCTGTGCTAAAAGTAAGGTCAGTGCGTCTGTCGAGAAAAAATTGTAGTGCTTTAAGGCCATCAGAGTGTGGAATGGAAGTATAAAGCGAACAAACATCCAGAAGGAAAAGACGGTAAGTCTGGTCAGGTTTGAATTGGATGGAATCAAAAGTAGTGATAGCATGGGTGGTGTCCTTCAAATAAGAAGGTAGATTGGCCACTAAGGGTGGGGGATTGGGGGAGGCCAAGAGTGGTAGCACCTTTGGGCAAGAGCGGTCGCACTGGAGAACTGAACCAGTGGCTCAAACTCACCGGTCCACCTTGACCTTCCAAGCTTGACATATGGCTCCCAGAAGCCACAAAGACAGTGGCGGCCATCCCCCGGTAACAGTCTCGACCGACTGACCAAACTATGTTGAGCGCCCCTGCAAAGCCCTGCTTTTACCTGTGACTGTCCTCCAACTTGGAATAGCACAGCTACAAACCATCCACAGCATCTCATAGTGAAGGCACCAGGGTGCACGACGTGACGATCCTTTTGACCAACTAGAAGCGCTAGTGCTGACTAAATAGCTGACAAATTATGGATGTTTCCAGAAAACAGCGGTCATTTGGTGGCGGGGACTGCACAACGGTGAACCCCACTGAGGTGGTGCAACATGGTATTGGGGCTGTCTACCCCCAGGGGGTAGGACAGACATCAGGCGAACAGGACAGCAGGGGAAAATAATACTTCCCCACCGATGATGGTACAGTGCCCACCATGCCTTGCACACCCCGCATGGAAAAAGAGGATAACTACCGGGATGAAAGAAAGTCATCACAACCCCCCACTACTCATGATGCCATGACACTAATACAACCTAAGATATACGAGCTCGGACGTCGCCTCGCAAAAGTTCCGCGCCAAGCAGGTCGTCCCTCGGCTGCTCCTGGCGAAAAGTGTGCTACCGAGGAGTATATTAACATTCTACAGTTAAATGTAGATGGAATAAGAACTAAATCGTTAGAATTAAAGAAACTACTGAAGGACCAGAAAGTTCACATTGCACTGATTCAAGAAACCGTTCTTAAGGACAAATCCATCAACTTCCCAGGCTACACAATGTACAAATGTAATTGCCATAATAATTGTCGAGGAATCCTAACCTTGGTAAGGAATGATGTACAGGCAGAGGTCGAAAGTCTTCGAACCGATGATGAAACTGACATACAACGAGTGACAGTCTGGGAAAGTGACGGACATTTCCAAATCTTTAATGTCTACAGACCACCCAGAGAAACTAATGGAATCTACTTTGATGATATCGAATACAAAAGAACAATCATAGCAGGGGATTTCAACGCTCACTCCCCACTCTGGGGATACCAGGACACCAACACCTCAGGCCAGGCAGTAGAAGAGCTATGTAACACTTCCAACCTTATAGTCCTCCAAAACGAAAGATCCCCACCAACCCTCTACCATAAAGCTAGCGGAACCAGTAGCCGACCAGACCTAACACTTGTGTCTGCAGACCTCACCAACCGGTATAAATGGAGGGTATTGGAGGACATAGGAAGCGACCATCTACCCATCCTCACCACCATCTCGCAGGGTAAAACAAAAACGGAAACCAAAAGACAGCCGAAATGGAACTATGCTCGAGCAAACTGGGAACACTACAAACTCATATCAGACCAGCTCCTCACTGAAATAGACATGAACCAAGACATTAATACCTTGAACGATCAGATCTCTACAGCCATACTGCAGGCAGCCAAACAGGCAATCCCCAAAGGCAGTCGTGTCAAATACAGCATCTTCTGGAATGAGGAATTACAACACCTAGTACAACTAAGACGCAAGGCACGGAAAACCTCTCAGAAAAATCCTAGCCGTGAAAAAAAAAACAACATACAACAGACTCACTGCACAGGTTAAGCTAGCGAGCAGAAAAGCCAAAATGGAAACCTGGAAAGAAAAATGCGAAAACCTAGACCTAAATAAAGAAGGGAAGAAAGCATGGAAACTCATTGACAGCATGGCAGGGACATCCCAGAAGAGAAACCCAATCCCTATAAAACTTCCAAACAGTAACACAGCTACCTCCAACAGAGGGAAAGCACGGTCCTAAATCGATTCTTTGCTGAAGTCAATAAAACATACAAAAGAGCCAATCTAGATAAAGCCATCAAGACACTTACAAAACGCATGCTAAAAGCACACAAGGCTGTGGACAGCATCTTTGATCAGGAATTTACGCTAGCTGAATTGCAATCCAGTCTCCTAAAGACCAAACCCAAAAAAGCACCAGGGCCAGACCAGGTTACCAACGACATGATAGTCAAACTTGGGGGAAAAGGCTTGCTGACGATCCTGGAATTCATAAACAAGACGTGGAGAAGCAGTACTGTACCTACAGGATGGAAAACGGCTAACATTATCCCAATACTCAAAAAAGATAAACCACCAAGCGAAGTCAGTAGCTACCGGCCCATTTCCCTGACTTCGTGCGTTGGGAAAATGGCAGAACGTATGATAAATGCACGCCTCTACTGGTGGTTAGAGAAAGGAAAAGCCCTCCATCCTAACCAAGCAGGATTTAGAAGAGGAAGACAGACTGTTGACCAGGTAATCCGATTGGTACAACATATTGCCGATGCTTTCCAGGATAAAAATCATGTGGCCGCAGTTTTCGTAGACCTCAAGCAGGCATATGACAGAGTATGGAGAGACGGTCTATTTTTCAAGATGCAGAAGATGGGCATAGAAGGAAGAATGTTTCGTTGGATAAAAGATTTCCTCACAAATAGAACCATCTCCACAACGGTCAACGGAGCAACATCAGGGAAAAGAACCATCCAAGAAGGCCTCCCACAAGGCTCAGCCCTAAGCTGCACCCTCTTCCTCATATACATAAACGATCTGGCAGACTACCTTGAATTACCCAGCGCCTTGTTTGCTGATGACCTGGTCTTTTGGGCAGAAGGGAAGTCCCACTTGCAACTGCAAAAGAAACTAAACCGTGCACTGGCTGCTCTAACAACCTACTGCAGCTTCTGGAAAATGGTGATCAACACGAGTAAGACAGTCTACACTATATTCACACTCAGCAACAAAACAGTAAAGAAAGAACTGGATTTAAAACTTGATGATGCAAAGCTAGCTAAAGAGAACAATCCGACTTATCTAGGGATACAGCTAGATACCAGACTCACATACAAAACACATGTTGAGTCCCTAACTGCTAAGGCCTCTAGAAGGCTAAACCTCATAAAGCGTTTGGCAAGCACTGATTGGGGATCCAATCAGAGCACCCTACGACAACTGTACTTGGGATACGTGCGCTCAGTTATGGATTACTCTCTACCCCTGCAAGCCACTGCTAGCCCAACACTCAGACTGAAACTAGATCGCATACAAAACCAGGCACTCAGATTCATCTGTGGAGGCTTGCGAACTACTCCGACCAGCGCATGTGAGATTTCCGCCAATGTGGAACCCCTAGAACTAAGGAGAGAGAAATCAGTCATTATCACGGCAGAAAGATTCTTGCGAGCTGACAAAGATGACCCCTGCAAAAACGTTATCGGTGACCTCAACTCCAGGTACCGAATTAAAAAGACATCTTTCACTAGAAGGTACCAAGAGCTTTCAGGGAAGCACTACATACCAGAGACTAGACTACCTACTCAAGTTGTGCCTGACCTACCACCTCACGTAGAACTAAAAAGACCAATAATACGTACAAACCTTCTACAACCCGCAAATAAAAGCCTCATACCTACGCTGCTGAAAACACTTGCTATGGAAACCATCTGTCAGTACGATGAAGACATTATCCATGCCTATACAGACGGGTCAGCTTTCAAAGCAGTAATAAATGCTGGATACGGGGCCATAATCATCCCACCCAGTACTGAAGAACCCGTCAAAATTGCAGGTCCCTGTGGTATCTGGTGCACAAACTACGAAGCCGAAGTAGTCGCCATCCAGAAAACCCTAACTAGAATTTTTGAACTCTTTGAATCAGACGAAATGGAACCAAATGATGTTGTAGTGTTCTCAGACTCGCAGGCTGCCCTCTTGGCAATAGGAAACTGGAAAACCAACTCGATCAGTACTATCCAGAAGGTTCAAGAAACATGCCACAAAATTATGAACTTGTACGGAACAGAAATATACATGCAATGGATACCTGGCCACATAAACATCACATTAAATGAAGTTGCTGATAGACTGGCAAAGAAGGGAGCAAAAATGCCACAGATTGATCACCCACTGAGTATGTTAACAGTTAAACAAATAGTCAAAAACAACTGTAAAGAAGTTTGGCTGAACACGTGGGCACAGGCTAAAACAGGAAGAAGACTCTTCATTCACCAAACAGCCCCAAATAAGAAAGATGCTATGAACGATATCGAACGAAGGTACCAAACCAAAATCTTCAGATTGAGAACAGGCCACTCTACACTAAATGGCCACAGAAACAGACTAAGTTCACAAAATATAGCAAAATGTAGACACTGCCCTAACCCGTTGGAGACAGTAGAACACCACCTACTACAGTGCCCTGCACTTCAGGGACTGAGACAACAACTGCTACCACACAACCCATCCATAGACAATACACTGTATGGCAGCTCAGAACAGCTTATACGAACTGCGCAGTACCATATAATGGCATCAAGGTCACCAAGAGCTGACGCTCAGTGACAGTGGATCAAAGAAGAAGAAGAAGAAGAAGAAGGCCACTAAGGGTTGCAAAATACTATCCAGGAAATCAGAGATACGTTCAGTGGGACAAGAGCAGGCTGAAACAATAGGTCGGCCCGGTTTGTCAATTTTATGAACCTTAGGAAGCATGTAGAAGGAAGATTTACCTAGACTACTATCAAGAATATGGAGAGTCAAGGTACTAGAAGGAAGGGGGTTATCTTGGATGAGATCACGAATAGTAGCATGAACAGTAAGATTATTGCGGACTGTGGCATCACCAGAATTAGGTGAGTAAAAGGTGGAGTTGCCGAGCTGTGAGACTTCTTCTTCAATGTACAAGTCCTTTCGCCAAACTACCACTGCACCAACTTTATCGGCAGGTTTGATGATAATGTCATCCCGCTTTTTAAGGGATGACAATGACCGCCACTCAGAAGTAGTCAGGTTAGATCGACGTAGACGGGGTAGAGAAAGTTGATTAATGTCATGCAAAGTGTTAGCAATATATAAATCGAGAGCCGCAGAGGCACCTGGAGCAGGAGTCCAGTCTGACTTAGGTTTATCAAAATGACGAAAGATATCCCTGTCTGGCTTAGAATCATTACCCTTCCTATGGTAATATTGAAGACGCATGCGACGGTGAAAGCGGTAGACATCTTGGAGCATAGAATATTTATCAAATGTCGAGCAAAGAGGAACAAACTTAAGACCTTTACTAAGAACAGATAATTCATCAGGAGATAGTTGTAGATCAGGAGGAATGCAAATAACTTTAGTAGAAGTGGGAACAGGGGACGCTGAAGATTCAGAAGGAACATGAGGGTGGAGGCGAAGCAATTTTTCTTTATATACCATTATTTGATCGTCCATTTTTGCCATAGTTCTTGCTGTGAGTCGTCATCGCCATGACTTCCGTTAGTTAATTCGTCACGAAAAATATTAAAAAACGATAAACGTCTTGTTGATAATTATTGCTTAACGTTTTATTATTAGTTTGACTCGCGTACATTACCGGAGCTCAAAGGTGTTTATTATTTCTACAACCCCTGGCGGCGTTAGCGGGGGTTGTCTTGAACCAATAGAATGCGCTGCGGCGGCTTACGTCACTGCATGGCCGGGAAGAAAACGTGAGTTTTATGGTGGAATAAACAGTAACGGAATAAACATTTAAAATGTGGGTTATCGGCACCCCACACACATCCACAACGTCTGTTACAGCTATGTAAAAGAAAGCATATGCTAATTCGCGAATTTTACACACACTTACATACATGTACCGTGTAGTTCCCGGGGGGTGCTCAGAAGAGGCACAAAAAGAATAAGCCTACTGCACCGCACAAGATGAATAATATGAGGTTGTTCATGAAGCGGGCAACCCCTTCATGTAAAACAAATTGCCATAGAAACCACTGCTGCAGAAGCACGTGAATGTTTAGTGCAGGCTTCCAGCAAGGAGACCAGCTACAATGGGGGCTCTATACGAGTATACCTCGCTTTATTGCGCTTCGCTTTATTGCGCTTTGCAAATATTGCGCTTTTTTTCAAATTATGTATGTTTATTTATTAGAACGTGCCTTCTTCTTCCGATAGATTTTGGCTCAGATGATGAAGATTAGCATTATTTTCTTTCAATCAATACCCTTTAGCTCCCCAAGGAGCATAGGCCTTCAACAAACACTTGCCAAGTCTTCCTGTCCTGTGCCATCCGCTCAAGTTCTTTCCATGTTTTCCTCATCATTTTCACCTCTGTTTCCAGTTCTCTTCTCCATGTGTTTTTTTAATCTACCTCTGCCTCTCGTTCCCTGTGGATTCCAGAACAAGGACTGCCTTGTAATGCTATCAACAGGTTTCCTCAATGTGTGTCCTATCCATCTCCAGCGTCTTCTTCTCAACTCTTGTTCCACTGGCACTTGTCAGGTTATTGTCATCAATTCCACATTTGTGACTTTGTCATACCATTTCAGTCCTTCTATTCTACGCAAGCACCCGTTTATAAAAGTCTGTAGCTTTTTGGTTGTTGTTTTTGTTGTTCTCCATGTCTCAGAGCCATACAATAGGACTGACTTCACATTTGAGTTGAAGATTCTTATTTTCGTGTTGGACTTGATTTCTCTTGTTCTCCATATGTTTCCCAATGCAATGAAAGCTCCTCTTGCTTTTTGTATTCTTATTTTGATATCACTGTCTGTCCCTCCAACTTTGTCTATATTACTTCCAAGATATGGGTAAGATTCTACATCTTTTAGTGGTGTTTCTTCAAGTTCAACCTTGTTATTATTTCTTGCATTTATTCTCATAATCTTTGTCTTTTCCCTGTGTATTTTCAGGCCCACTTGTTGTGACCTCTCATCGAGAATTTTCATTTTCTCTTGCATCTGATTATGGTTATGGGACAGAAGAGCAAAGTCATCTGCAAAATCCAGATCATCAAGCTGTTTAGTCAGATTCCACTGGATTCCATTTCTGTTGTGCGATGTTGATGTTTTCATAACCCAATCTATTGCTAGTAAGAAAAGAAATGGAGACATTATTTTCTTTAGCAATAAAGTATTTTTAATTTAAGAGTACATTTTATTTAGAGCTAGCGCTATTGCGCACTTAATAGACATAGTGTAAACATGATTTTAGGCTTTTATATGCACAGGGAAGCCAAAAAAAAAATGGGCATGACCCGCTTTATTGCGATATTCGCTTTATTGCGGTGATCTGGAACCGAACCCGCAATATCTCCAAGGTGTACCTGTTCTTCAAATCTGCAGCGATTTTTTTTTTCATGATGAGGTTGCCAGTTGCATGCACAACCTCATAGTTATTGGTTTGTATGACATGCCTGAGGGAACAACAGTCATATTCTTTGTTCATCTCAGCAGAGACCCCTAGGAACTTCACGAGGTTTTTAAATACTGATTCTTGTTTTGACAAGATACAATGTTACAATGCGGTGTAGAGCCCTGGATAGTCAGTGTTTAGCGCAGTTACTAGCGGTGTTCGTTGTGGTAGAGAATGTTGTGCTTTTAAAATATTATGTTAGTAGTTTTCTTTCTTGTTCACATTTCGTCCATGTTAGTAGGTAATGCGCTGTGGTATTTTTTTTTTTTTTGTGTATACGTGTTACGCATTAGGGTTAGTCTGTTTCACTGATTGCCTCCCCTGCTTTGCAGTAGTGGTCCAACAGTGACCAAAACTCAAGAGTATCTAATATTGGCTTCCAAGGTATCTACCTGCGCGCAAGATTACTCTTGGCAGAGATGTAGATAGAAGGTTAATGTCACTTCTACCTTAAGGGTGATTCACAAGATATTCCCAGAAGTCAAGAACACAAGCTGCTTAGGGCTGAGCAATTTGTTAACTTCTTATCTGGTCCGTCGCCTTTTGTGAAGGATTTAAGCAATGGTTTAGCCCGTTCAAGCCCCCAGTTGGTGTAATCCAACGAAATCCCTCATATAAGGTATAGCTCTGTTTAGTGTAAATATATGTCCAAGTATTTATATATATATAGATATATTAATTATTCTGGCTCATACGTTTGCTTTCATACATATAACTGAATCAAATATTATTGTTTAGTTTTAAAACAACAGGTAACAAATTTAATAGTGAAATAGTCTTTAACAGGTTAAAATAAATATGGAAAGATTAGTGGAATTTTGATAGTTATAAATTCCTCGTCATCTCGTAGATGGAAATTTAACTTTATACTTAAAGTTTAACTGAAATGTCCTTTTTGCTGGTGCCTTTTAGTTAGCACTTAGCTTGTATGAGTGAGTCCTACAGCTGTGGTTCATCAATTCTGGGATGACGAAAGCCATCTCCCCACTCTTTTCCACTGTAGGTGGTTATTGTGGGTGCTTTTCTCTCACACTAGCGGCGTTAGTACCATAAATCGTCTGATGGCTTGTAACCACGAACTTTAGACAAATAGAAAGAAACAAATGCGCGCTGAGTACATTTGTTCGCCGCAAACTAACAGGCCCATTGTCATGCGCTCCACCCACCAATGTTAACCTCTCAGACGAATTAAATTCCCGAGCACACAGTGTAACTCAGGGGATATGATGAAAATTCACCCTTATCCTTCTGGGCGTTAACTAGGAAATTGCGTCTGGAGCGCTTGAATAATGATTTGCCTGAATTACAATTAAAAAAAGGTGCATAAATCTTCACAAGATAATATGTTACACTGGAGGCACATATGATATAGTCATCACTCATCCTCCAGTCGGAGTCTGGGGTCGCTATGCTGTCGGGTTTCCCGCACGACTAGTCAGAAACAATCACCGGCTCTTGCTCTAGTGGTTCATGAATATACTTTTTTCATATGTTGAGGTTGCCAGCCTCATATATATACCCACTAGCAAGAAAACATGTTAAATTCACGTTTGTAATAGAAATGTTCACAACTTACCACAAATTTTTGGGAATACACAATCTCCATGCGCAGATTTTCAGAGGGACTCAAGCATTTTCGGTGCATATGCTCTCGAATCAATTTCGTCTGAGAAATTTAAATACTGTTGATATGTCACTTTTGATATAGGAATTCTAGGTCCGATCCTTCTCTTTCTGGCTGTTGGGAGTTGCTCGGTTGAAGTTGCGAAGCTGTCTGTTCTGTGTTTCTGAGTTTACTTGATTATATCTCTCATTCTCAGTTCAAATCACGGATGGTGTTTTCGCTAAATGTTCCAATAGAACGAATTGTTTATTCCGGCGTCTCAAATCAAACCAATCAAATCTATCTATCCCTGTTTGGGTGGGGAAGTTTTTTAATTCAAAATACCCCCTCATGGGTTTTAAAATATTTAATTTTAAATCCACGCGTGACCTCTTTATAAGAAGACGTAATATTGTTCCGGCTGCACCCATCTGCCTCTCACAATATTGTGACCATGTTTTCCTGACGTAATGTCTTCCGCCAAGATGTCTACTCCGACAGGTTATCCAATTATCGCCTTTATCTGCGTGCCTCCGTCAGACAGATGTCTGGTCAGACAATATTGTCTTCTTTCATCGTACGCACAATACAAGCTTGTGTGAACACGATCAGCAGCTTTTCACTGGGGTCAGATGTTGGACCGATACGTTTCCAAAGGTGGTCAGACGGATTCAAAGAGATAAGCGGGTGACCGGTCTGATGACTGTGTATAATACCACAGTTCACCTGGCGGAACGTAAATACGTCTAAGGAGTGGTAAACAAGATAAAGACAGTCCTATAGCAAATACTTCCATAGGGGAGTAGAGTGTTAGAGACTTTCCCCTACTAGATTCAGCATAGAGAGAGAAAAAAATGGTGCATATAATATGCCACATAATAATGAATGAAAGGGCAAAAATTATGCCAAATAAAAACGATGAGTGAGAGGAAGAGAGAAATGAAGATAAAAGTGATACTGATGGATTCGACTTGAGATCGCACAACCGTTTCGTCACAGTCTGCCATAATACATGATGTTTCTAGTCGCGACCTAAGCAGTGTCTTATTGCAGGGGACTTTTGGCTCTTTTGATATCTGACATGTCCGCGTTGGAGCTTTTTAACATTTGATCTGCGTGCCTATATACCAGGCTATGGTTTCAATCCTCTGCCCATTCCTTTGTTATAGTATATTATATTCAGTTTTGTATATCCATTTTGTTTAACCATATTATTAGCTGGTTTGACCAGTTTCTACCGTTTATCTTCCTTGTCTGCATATACATTTCCTTCTATTCTTACACGCTACGGCATTCTTGCAATCAATACCATGAAACTTCTATTGATTAGTTAAAATATTTTCTTTGCTATGTCTAGTAAGCTACGTTGATGTATATTTCTGGGGCTTGGAGGATTACCAAGAGTGAGTCAGTTAAAACTGTTCTTTTTCTGGGAGGGGGGCAATTATCTGAAATTATGTCTAGTACTTTTTCTATTACCACGATCTCTGCCATAAAGATAGAGATGTTCCCAGTCAAACTATTTTCTTTTAAATTTAACTTCCATGCAGGAATATCTATGCATGTACCAAGCTATTCAAAATCTATATTAGATCCGTCATAGTATAGTGTTAATATATCCTTTTTATTTGTTAATATATACTTTAGTTATTGTTTTAATATAGTCTTTTTTGTCTACCTTGTGTTGCCTCTGCAAGAAGATAGTTCCCATGGCAGTATTTCTTGTGTGATTTTGTTACTACAGCTTATTGCTTTAATTACAGTCTGTTATTTTTCTAATTCCTAATATATTTTTATACTTCATTATAACGCATAGGTTGTCTCATAAGTTTACATGACGGAAGTAATAAAAGAAACATTTTACTCTTGCTTCATTACATTTTCAAGCTGATTGCCATAAGCTTACATGCACAAATCAATTAGCTGGGAAAATCCAAAGAAGGCAACAAAACTTACAACAAATTGGAAAGCTGTCGGTCCAGAAGGCTTTCCAGCAGAGGCCATTAAAGCATGCATAGACGCCCATATACAAATTTGTTTACAAAACTGGTAGAATCTAGTAGAGAGAGGAGTTACCTACAGGTAGGATATCTCTGTGGACATATCGGCTACCCAATGCCAAAGAAAGGAGACGTAAACGAGTTCATAAATGTCATGGAAAGTATGTTACAATCGGTACCAAGTAAAATATTGCACAGAAGCATCCTTGAGAGATAAAAAGAGGCCAAAGACATACAACTAAGAGAGAAATAGGTAAGTCCTCAACAAGCCAGATACTGTACTGATCAGATAACCAAACTGCGTCTAGCAGTAGATCGCGAAAACTAAAGTGAACTTTATTTCGATAAGTGAGACAGAGATTCGCTGTGTAAACTGGCACGGCACAATAGTCTCCCGTTAATCCTATAAAGGAAACATCTGAAGACAGAAAATGTAGAAGACGTATTGGTGTACACTTTGGGATAACAGCCGGAGTGCGGCAGGGATGTCTTCTCTCATTATTTCTCTTAAACAGAGACAAGTCTGAAAAACAGATAAACAATCTGGACTTTGCGGATGATTTTATACCAGCTGTATGACAAATCGCCTGTGTGTTACCGGGGCCTGAAAAAGGAGTTAGGAATAGTAACATTGCAACCTACCACGCAAATCGTAAGAGGCGACTAAGGAAGGTTGATCATGGGGCTTGTGACGTAGAATGTTGTCGCGTGGTGCGTATTGGGGCAACTACGACAGTAGTTTTTGCCAGGAATAGCCTATGATATAGTAGGTAGAAGGTCTCTAGAAATTGGCTCGTTAAGAAAGAATAAAGACCTATTCGAGATAGGGACAAGAAGACGGGAATGCGAATGCTTTCCATTGGACAGTGTTTTCTAATTAGTTATGGAAAGAGTTCTGTTTCCCCACGACCTTAGCTTCTGCCCTTAGATCCCGTAAAAGAAAAAAACCCCAACCTCATCTGAGTAGAGAAATGTTCCTATAGGTGAATATGTAACACCGACAGCACGAGTGATACATTAACAAACTAGATAATGATCAAACGATCGTTGGGTTTATTAATGAAATATCCACACATATAGGGTTAGTAATGGTTAGAACGTGATGATGGTGAAAGACGATTCACACAAAACACACAGATGAGATAATAAAATTGCAGTTAATTAAGTAGTAGTTAATTAAGAATGAACTGGTGCAAAGCGAAATGATGATGATGTGATATGATACGTGTTACCAAAATGTTGAGCAATCTGCACAGTCCATGTGTCTCTAAATGCTTCTCATTGATATGAAGATTCACTTGTATGCGTAAAATGTACCAAGTTGTTATACGTTATGTCGAGTGGGGTATCTCTAAGTCAAGGACGTTCTGATGAAAACTGTTGTCGGACTGAGAACGTTGACGAGAGATATAGATATTCCTTCCCTGGTTGAGTATATCTCTGGAGTGTTGATTAACAGTTAATAGCTGTCATATGAACAAAAGGTCTGTTGTCTAATCCCCCGAGGGTACTGGCCAGACTGGATATCTTCACGAAATGTTAGTGATATGTAGACTCATAATCTTGCGTATGTAGTCGTGATTCATAAAATATACTTTAGAGTCTGCTTCATAGAATGCGCTTAAGAGTGTGTTGCACTTGGTATAAATATGAAATTCCACTTTTGAGCTCTTGTGCTTGACTTCAGATAATAATGATCTTTCGAGTGATTTGAACTTGTGATAACGATGTATTGAACTTGTGAGCCAGCAGTATATGGGTGACGCAAAATGCTGCGTCCACCTTCTGACTTGTGGGTGAGACAATATTCCTTTTTAATTGAGGAATGAAAGATGTCCTATGGCGAATTCTGCTAGCCAAAAGTCCGTTTTTGATAACTTATTTCTGGTTAGACGTCAGACACGTTGCGTGTAGACTCAGACTTCTGATGAACTGAAGACACACAAAAGTCTTCATAAGTTTTTCACATTTAACATCACTGGTTGACTTTCATTTATACTACTGCTCATTATTGATCTCTCTCTGAGTTCAATTCTAATGATGTTAAATATCTTGTGCATGAGAGTGTGTGCGCATGGGAGACTGTGATGATGATGAAGGTGAAATATGAACTATTAATTACCTCCTATCATCCTATCATCTTCTAGGAAAATCTTCTGATTTTATTAATCAGTTATGCAAAGAATCATTTGAAACTCTATCTTTCGCACATTTTAGCTGTGAGGTTAAAATAAACAAAATTAAGAAAATGTATTAATAATCTGTATAAGATCTACTAACCTTCTTTTCCCTTCGCAAAATCCTTTAAGAACACAATTCATCACAGAACTGAATTATATCCACTCTGAATAAACACGTGTATTTAGGCTAGGCGTTTTTGGGTTTAATCTCTTCCTCACAATGTAAAAACTGGACTCCTTCCTCTAGCAAGCTACGCGGTAGATTATATTTCTGGAAGTCCAATGTGGGTTTCTTGGATCCGACATCCAGCTCCGCCCATACCAACCAATCCTTAATAGCCCCTCTGGTCACTCATTCACAGGATCGCTCTTGTCCCCTGTCAGTCCAAACGTGGGTGTGGTTTGATAAACAGGTATGGAGATAATTGGCGGGCTAATGCAAATGTGCATTCAAATTGCTGTCACCTTACTCTCTGATTGTTTATTGTTCACCTGGCCAAGCTGGGCGTCCAATGTGGTAACCCAACGCTTGTCTGAACAGCGGCCGACCAAAGATAACACCATTACAGCATGAGACGTTTTCACCTCGCCAATCTGGGCGTTCAATGTGGTGACCCGTCGCTAGCCGCAAAAATAACACGCACGTTAATGCGGAAGTAACACCATTAGGGATCTGAGAGCAAATGAATGGATATAAGCAGTGGTCTTTTAAACTCACTGATCAGTGTCACTCAGAATGTCGGAAAATCTAAACGCGTTATTCTAGAACCATTAGGGAAGTGTGTTAATAGCATTTCGTGGGGATTGTTTCATTTCTGATCTGTGATAATAGAAATTAGCAATTACGTGATTTAATGTGTTAAGTTTACCATTATAATTCACTGTGATTTCTAGCGTTAAAACTAGTGAAATAAATAACTACTTTTCTTTGCCAGGTTAGAAGGATAATTTTATCACCCGCTTCTCACACCAGAAGATACGGTTTAGTGACTGATTAAGTGTAAGCGCGACTATAGTTACCGAATAGGATTCACGTTTATTTCATTTTTGTGTTTTATAGTAAGTGACTATTGTTTGACCTTATGACTAAACTAACAGGCGCCGACAATAAAATAACTATTAACGACAGACGATATTTGTAAGTGCGCGTAGGGATAATTAAACAATAGTTGACAGTGTAAGCTGATTGCTAACGCGCGCGCAGAGAAGCGGGAAGGTGCATACCTTGGGCCGAATCTCAAGCGCAGCGCGGGCGAAAAAAACTGACCGTATAGTTGTAAATAAAGTCACTGTCAGGAACCACTTACCGTGGAGAACACTCCACTGGTTACACCACTGCAGTGTGGATTTATAATAACAAATAAAGGCTCGTTCTTCCAAGAGTATCACAACACAACAATAGCTGACATAAGAAATAAACGCCTTTAACAGGTACTTCGTTTTAATACTTTCAGATGCAATAGTGTGAAAACCACTGTAAACATGCCTTAGCAGCTTAAACTATCGCCTTCATACATGAAGGTACGAATTATACAAAATGACTAATCTGAGTCTCGCTCACCTGAGCGGCAAAACTATTAAAATGACACACTCGAAAATCATCGACCTCTTATCAAACTATGGCCTGAAGATAATTCGATCTAGACCCTACACTGTTCTAGAAGTACAACGTAATTATTTCCAAGGTCCGAAAATATGGCAGGCACTCAGCTTACAGTGGACAATATCAACCACACAGCGATCTCGCTGGCAAAAGGGAAAACTATACGTCCTCCCTGGACAAAGGCTAGTCTCTGCTTCCCAATTTTGCGCCTTTTTTCCCCGACTTCCGGTAGCCACATGACACACCAGTTCGGCTAACTTCGGCCTTTCCGAGTGCCCTATCGCCGACCACAATACTTAAGATGCGCTGCGAAATAACGCTGTGACAGTCACCGTGTGCTTTTTAACTTTAAGCAGGACTGCCGGAGTGGGAGAGAGACCGTCTCGACCCCGTCCTTATATTTATAGAATAGTTGCATTTCTTTTCATAATGTCTTGTTTATTTCTCGCAGACCTGACAGGGCGGTCAGCTGTTTTTTTTCTTGATTATAGTCTCCAGTACTGATGAGATTTATGCTGTTTTCTTCGTGACTTTCGAGTCCATAAGTTCATGTGGTGAACAGGACTGACTAAAAGACCCATAAACATTTTAATTATTAAGTTAACTGGACTATCAATTCCCAGATATTTTTTTCCAATTTATCAGCCCACGGGAGTGGTATATATATATATATATATATATATATATATATATATATATATATATATATATATATATATATATATATATATATATATATATATATATATATATATAAATAATATCAACATCTAACTTTTGACAGACGCAACACTGGATTCATTCAGAAAGTTGTGCTGTTTCAAAATCGGCACTCACCCTAGATCCAGCCGATAGGATTTACCATCATCATCAGGTTTTTACATACTGTAACATTTGTCTTAGCAACCAGATGCTTAGCAAATACTGGAATTACTTTTCTCCTTTTTTTTCAACTCTGAACGTCAAGAACGCTGTCATGCTTCAGTAACTATTTGTGGCGACAATCGTTTCATCCAGGGAAAATTATACCACCAAATTTGGCGTCCACCTTGTAATTATTATTCGATATATAGGTTGGACTGAGGCCATATTTGGGCAACCCACCTGACAGTAAAGGTTCAGGAGCTATTGTATTTTTTTCAAGGGATACCAATACCACGAGTGGGTAAGCGAGATTGTTTGTGGCCACATATGAGAGTCAGAGAGAAAGAGAGAGGGAATATTTTCCTTTTGTTGCAATCATTGTACTCAACAAAGGGAGGGCACTTATTCGGTTAACTTTTTTTTATTTTATTTTACAAAACGCTAGAGGAGCTTTCATTGCATTGTGAAATGTATAGAGATCAAAATAAATAGTCGAACACAATAATCAAGGGAACCGCGGTAGCGCAGTGGTTAGTGCACTGGCTTCCAAGCTCGGTGGTCCATGGTTCGATCCCCAGTTGAGGTTGGATTTTTTTAGATCGCAAACGGCTCCGGGGTCGACCCAGCCTCATGAATTGGGTACCAGAGCAACTCTGGGAAGGTTAAGGCGGCCGGCGTGATGCTGACCACATCACCCCTAGTGTGCCAATGGTCAAGAATATATGGGCCTAACACCATATTCCCAATATGCCTCAATGGGCGTGTAACCTTTAGCCTTTTTTTTTTTTACCAATAATCAAGATCTTCAATTAAAATGTCCTACTGTATGGCTCTGACACATGGAGAACAACAACAACAGCAAACCCCTCAAGGCCTAAGAGCTTCTGTAATTGAACGCTAAATTTTATATACGCATTTTAACACGCATTTTAAAATGTGAAGTCAGTACTATTGTATGGCTCTGAGACATGGAGAACAACAAAGACAACAACCAAAAAGCTACAGACTTTCATAAATGGGTGCTTGTGTAGAATAGAGGGATTAAAATGGTATGACAACGTTACCAACGTGGAACTGAGGACAAGAACTAGACAAGTGCCAGTGGAACAAGAGATGAGAAGAAGACGATGGCGATGGATAGGACACACACCGAGGAAACCTGTTGATAGCATTACAAGGCAGTCCTTGTTCTGGAACCCTCTGGGCAAGAGAGGCAGAGGTAGACCAAGAAGCACATGGAGAATAGAGCTGGAAACAGAGGTGAAAATGATGAGGAGAACGTGGAAAGAACTTGAGATGATGGCACGTGACAGGGGGACTTGGCATGTGTTTGCTGAAGGCCTATGCTCCTTTGGGAGTGGAGGGTTATGAATGAATAGAATTCTGTATGCTGGGTCATAAATGGGCCGCTGGGCCTTAAGGGGTTAAAGCTACACGCTTTCATCATTGAGTGTCTGAAGGATTGAAGTGGTATGACAAGATCGCTCATGTGGAACTGATGACAAGAACCTGACGAGTGCCAGTGAAACAAGAGATGAGAACAAGACGGTGACGATGGATAGGACACGCATTGAGAAAGCCGGTTAATAGCATTACAAGGCAGTCCTTGTTCTAGAATCCTCAATGTGAGAGAGGTAGAGGGAGAACAAGGAACACATAGAGAAGAGAACTGGTGTTAGACATGAAGAGGATGAAGAAGATATGGAAAGAAGTTGGGCTCGTGGCACATCAATCAATCAATACCCGTTAGCTCCCCGAGGAGCATAGGCCACCAACAAACACATGCAAAGTCTTCCTGTCCTGTGCCATCCGCTCAAGTTCTTTCCATGTTTTCCTCATCATTTTCACTTCTGTATCAATTTTGTTTATCTACCTCTTCCTCTTTTTTCCCTGTGGATTACAGAACAAGGACTGCCTTGTAATGCTATCAACAGGTCTCCTCTATGTGTGTCCTATCCATCGGCAGCGTCTTCTTCTCAACTCTTGTTCCACTGGCACTTGTCTGGTTCTTGTCATCAGTTCCACATTTGTGACTTTGTCATACCATTTCAGTCCTTCTATTCTACACAAGCACCCGTTTATAAAAGTCTGTAGCTTGTTGGTTGTTGTTTTTGTTGTTCTCCATGTCTCAGAGCCATACAATAGGACTGACTTGACATTTGAGATGAAGATTCTTATTTTCGTATTGGACTTGATTTCTCTTGTTCTCCATGTTTCCCAATGCATTGAAAGCTCCTCTTGCTTTTTGTATTCTTATTTTGATATCATTGTCTGTCCCTCCAACTTTGTCTATATTACTGCCAAGATATCTGTACGATTCTACATCCTTTAGCGGTATTTCTTCAACCTTGTTATCATTTCTTGCATTTATTCTCATAATCTTTGTCTTTTCCCTGTGTATTTTCAGACCCACTTGTTGTGACCTCTCATCGAGAATTTTTTTTTTTTTTGTAGACAGAGAATCAGACCCACTTTGGAACCACATATCTAGAACACCAGAACTTGGTGAAGCATCACTATAACATTTGGATTGATAACTTGGCAGTAGCACAGTAAATTAATATGAAACAAATATAAAGGTATGTTATCAGGCACTCACAGGAAATAAAGAAGTAGAACACCAGACAACAGAAAAACAACAGACATGAGTGGCTTACCCAGGATTTGAACACTGGACCTTCCGTGCGACAACCCCGCCTAGCCATGCAAGCGAATCGCACTATCCGCTCTGCCATCTACGCATCATCAAAAAATGATGTTTCAATGGCAGTATTAAGGTCCTAAGGGTCTTGTTGGATTCGGCCTATACTGCTTGATAGAAATACAACAGAAGTGATTGCGTCATTAATAGGCTGAACTGCCCATGGAGGACTTCTGGTGTCTGGTGTATTGTGGTTCGCACTATTGACCTGCCATTGAAACATCATTTTTTGATGATGCGTAGATGGCAGAGCGGATAGTGCGATTCGCTTGCATGGCTAGGCGGGGTTGTCGCACGGAAGGTCCAGTGTTCAAATCCTGGGTAAGCCACTCATGTCTGTTGTTTTTCTGTTGTCTGGTGTTCTACTTCTTTATTTCCTGTGAGTGCCTGATAACATACCTTTATATTTGTTTCATATTAATTTACTGTTTACAGGCCTCAGGTTTCCCTCCCTTATTTGTAATAAATGTTTGTACAATACCAAACCTACCCACTATCCTGTTCTCACTGTTCTAGTCTACTATCATTTACTGGACACAGTATTAAGGTCCTAAGGGTCTTGTTGGATTCGGCCTATACTGCTTGATAGAAATACAACAGAAGTGATTGCGTCATTAATAGGCTGAACTGCCCATGGAGGACTTCTGGTGTCGTGTATTGTGGTTCGCACTATTGACCTGCCATTGAAACATCATTTTTTGATGATGCGTAGATGGCAGAGCGGATAGTGCGATTCGCTTGCATGGCTAGGCGGGGTTGTCGCACGGAAGGTCCAGTGTTCAAATCCTGGGTAAGCCACTCATGTCTGTTGTTTTTCTGTTGTCTGGTGTTCTACTTCTTTATTTCCTGTGAGTGCCTGATAACATACCTTTATATTTGTTTCATATTAATTTACTGTTTACAGGCCTCAGGTTTCCCTCCCTTATTTGTAATAAAATGTTTGTACAATACCAAACCTACCCACTATCCTGTTCTCACTGTTCTAGTCTACTATCATTTACTGGACACAGTATTAAGGTCCTAAGGGTCTTGTTGGATTCGGCCTATACTGCTTGATAGAAATACAACAGAAGTGATTGCGTCATTAATAGGCTGAACTGCCCATGGAGGACTTCTGGTGTCGTGTATTGTGGTTCGCACTATTGACCTGCCATTGAAACATCATTTTTTGATGATGCGTAGATGGCAGAGCGGATAGTGCGATTCGCTTGCATGGCTAGGCGGGGTTGTCGCACGGAAGGTCCAGTGTTCAAATCCTGGGTAAGCCACTCATGTCTGTTGTTTTTCTGTTGTCTGGTGTTCTACTTCTTTATTTCCTGTGAGTGCCTGATAACATACCTTTATATTTGTTTCATATTAATTTACTGTTTACAGGCCTCAGGTTTCCCTCCCTTATTTGTAATAAATGGCAGTAGCACAGACAAAGTTAGAAGATCGGAAAGTGATATCAAAACAAGAAGAACAGAAAACAAGAGGGTTTTCTACGTTAGAAATATATAGTAAACTAAGAAAATCACGCCCAACCAAAAATTAAATACGGTACATAAATAACAATAACAATAATAATAATAAATTTCAGCTCCTACTTTAAGGCGTTTCTATCGTTTGATTCTGAAACTTGGAGAACAATACAAATGAAAACCAAGAATCTACATACTTCTTTCTAGATATGGGTGCTAACGCATAATAGAGTGATAAAA
The DNA here is from genome assembly GCA_024509875.1 of Oreohelix idahoensis. Lineage (NCBI taxonomy): Eukaryota > Metazoa > Mollusca > Gastropoda > Stylommatophora > Oreohelicidae > Oreohelix > Oreohelix idahoensis. The sequence continues at coordinate 433,981 of JAMPIV010001165.1, forward strand.
AGGGCAAGACAAGAATTATTAGAAAGCAAAAATTGGGAGGAAAGACTGTTGGCTCTGGACAGCAGATACACAGAGGAAACCAGCCAGCAACATGGCAAGACAGACAGCGTTCCAGAATGATTCAGAAAAAGGATATAATGGGAGCCAGAAAAACATGCAGAGAAGAGAACGATTGAGTATTTGTTTATATGGGCTCAGACTTCACAGACACGCGATTTGTTTGCTTTTTTTTTAAATGTTTATTTATTTTACATGTCCCTTTAGATCCTATATCAACCAATCAATCAATCAATATCCTTTAGCTCTCTAAAGGAGCATATACCTTCACATCTTCCTCGTCTTCTCCATGTGTTTATGTTTTCTACTTCCGCCTTTTTCCGTTTTGGATTCCAGAGCACGGACTGCCTTTTAATGTTATCATTACATTTATGTACTGCTTTTTAATAATTACAATATATTTATTGTAATGTATTTTTTATTTATTACATAGCATTTTAAACAAAATAACAACTTAAAAAAAATATTATAACACACAATACATTACTTTTTAAAAATTGAGATCTACAAGACAACACTCTGACGTCACAGCTCCAGTAAATAGCTTCGTATTGCGAAATGTCTTGTACTTTCAGTCACGTGTAAAAAAAAGTTAAGAAGATTCCATCAAACACCGGCGAAAAAGATTTCAAATAGATTGTAAATTACATTGCTAATAATGGTTCGCCAATTTTGAAGAGCTGGGATGTCTGCAGTGCCTGTTATTACCTGTGTAACCCCGTCACGAGAAGTCTCTCGTAAACGCTACCGGTAATTGTTTAGTCCCTCAATACTGTTTCCAATCTTGTTCATTTTTTTCCTTATTCAATCTAAATCCCTCTCCATTTGCGATTAATGAAAAAAAAGGACGACCAGATTATCAGTTCAATAAACAAATAAATACATTAAATCAGTATTTTTTTATGCGAAAACATTCTCGTTGAGTGACAAGAGCTTGTTCAAGACCAAAATCGTGCTCTTCAATTTGCCCTTAGCTTCCAACTTTTGCTCTCTGCCCTGTGAAGTAATTCTAAAACTGTACCGTCAGCCATTGTCAAGTGTCGTTAGATTACTCCGCGGGTACCGGCGAAAGAAGTACGGCACGTACTTATTTGTATTAGAGTCGGATTGTAGATCTTTTTTTTCTTGATTAAGTATAAATGTAGAAGCGTCGAGTGGTTAGAGTGCTTGCTTCTCGAGGCAAAGTTACTGTGTTTGAAACCTGGCAGCGTCACGCTCCGGTCTACCCGGGTATAAATGAATTCCTGACTATGTTCTTGAGTGAGGGAAGACACAGGCAGCGAGGAGGGGAAGCGGTCACACCACGTCATAAAGATGGGACCTAGTACAGTGACGTCTAACACTTCACTCCACTACGGAAGTCACTGCTCTGCAACTGCCTTTACCTGGTGTAAATGTAATTGTTTTATTTCATCTCGTGGGATTTACATTAGAATTGAGAACCCAACGGCATTTTAATCTCTACTTACTTACTCAGTCGTTCCTCTATTACCCTGGGGTGTAGAGGTTTGCCCCAGAGAACGTCTTACTGCCCTATTGGCGGTCTTCCTCCTGACCTGGTTCCAGTCTAGTCCTCGGTCCTTCAGGATTGTCTAATATCCTCACAGCAAACTCTGGGTCGTCCTGGAGTTCTAGATCTTTGGCTCTTGATCTCCCATATTTGTCGTGGTATCGTATATTCTTCCATTCTGCAGGCATGGCCAAACCATCGTAGTTGGGACTGTTCTGTTTGGGTTTGTAGGGCCTGGGTTTTCAGTCCTTGCCGTATCGTCTGGTTGCGGACCATGACTCTTCTTGTTACTTCAACCACCTTCCTCAGATACCTCATTTCTGAAGTTTGGAGCTGGTTTTGTGGGTCGTAGTCATTGTCCATGGCTCGCATCCATATGTCAAGACTGGGACAAAGGTGAAGCGGTATACACCCATCTTCGTCCTCTTGCCAATCTCTCTTTTGCTGAGGAATACTCAATTTATGGCCTGAAAAACTCTCCCAGCTGCCGCTCTTCGGGTAGCCATCTCTTCATTGATGTCTCCCTGCCATTCTGTGATAGCTCCAAGGTATTTAAAGTGGCACTTTAATCTCAATGAATATAAAGAAACTACTACTATCAAAGCTGGAAAATATGTATAACGCGGCAGGACAATAGTTGTAACGAAACGGGAAAGTGCGAGTAACAGAGCAGACAAAACGAGTAGCGAAGCAGGGACATTCGTGTAATGAAGTAGGTAAATACGTATCACAAAGCTGGAAAATATACGTTACGAAGCAGGTAAATACGTATAACGAAGCAGAAAAATTCACGTAACGAGGTAGGAAAATACATATAACGAAGCTGGAAAATACACGCAACGAAGCAGGTAAATAAACAGATTGTCTTCACAAAGACATTCCCCTGTCAGAGTATCAGTTACATGCAATTTGTTCTGCTGCTTTTCTAGACGCAGCACAGGAACTGGACAAAGCAACCAAGACCTAGAACGCAACGTTGAAACATCATGAATGTAATTATTTGTTAAGTTCCAAACGCAAGAAATATATAACCAAGGAAATTTTATAATGAATGTTAAATGAAATAAACTTCTCCATTTGATCAGACGATGTTTAAGTTCGCTAAGTTGCCACGCTTGATTGATTTGGTTTAATTTTAAAGACTATCTTCATTGCACACGGACAACCCCATCAGTGCGCCGATCTCCTCCCTTGGATCACACAAGGAGGATCTCAGCACAGTGCACGAACTCCGTAGCACCGGCGAGAATCCCAATGTGTGTATTTAGGAATCACACATTCTAAAAATATTTTTGTGGTGGGTAGGTTTCTAATTTTTTTTAATTTTGCAGCCCTACAGCCTACTCTTTACGATGTCCAATTACCGTTGGATTTTTAACGTGCGCAACTTGCACACGGGACCTTCTATTTTTTCGCCTTTATCCAAGAAGGCTAGGCAGCCGATCTCACTACCCAGGAGACCAGGGGGGAGTATGACATCATTTTGACCACTGGTTCTGAAAACAAATTTCCACAAATTATATTCCCTCAATCGGGAATCGAACCTGGTACCTCTAGAATTCGAGGCGGACGCCATACTTCTTAGCCACTCCGACCCCCAAGCTGCTACATTGAAAAAATAATACATTTTAATTCATGAATAAATAAAGAAATATAATATAAATAATATATTATTTAAAAAAAAAGCTATTTACTACCAAATGTTTCGTAAAACAAGAATAACATAGCAACAAAAACTCTCAGTAGCTCACCACAATGCCTCAACTTTCAAGCACGATTCTTTATTCTTTCTTTTTCTGTCTTTTTATAAACGAAGTAAACTTTTAGATAGCTAGTGTGCATAAGATCAAATTGTTGTTGTGCGTATGTTTTGTACAAATATGCGTCAAAGTAATCGAACTCGCAGAGTTGTGTGAGTAAATTAAATTATAGTAGTTATAATCACAAGTTCCCAAGGGTTTCCGAGGAAACATAAAATGAAAAGGACCACTATTCACTCACACGTATAGTAAAAGTTGATTAATATGAGGTTGTGCATGAGGGTGGCAACCTCATCTTGTAGAACCTATTACTACAGAAACTACCGAGGCAAGATTATGTGCCTTGACGTAGTCTTCCTCAAGCAAGCCATCAGCAGTGTTAGCCCCACGATCAATAAGGAGTGAAAAGGGAGACTTTGATTATTGTTCAGTTTAATTGCAATCACTGGTTTTGAGACATGCATTTCTTATAACGAAAGAAACGTTTATCAATCACTTACCTACAGTTTTACCTATTCCTTTAATAACAAACTACTTGTGCATCCTTCAACTTTTTGTCTACACATATTTTTTCATCTTGGCATTCCCGTGCTCAATTTCAAACTGTTCCAGTTGAGGTTTGCTTCCAGCACTTACTGCCAGTTCGACCTTTCATCCTGACCTTTGTCTCTACTCACTCTGTTACTGCAGGTAACAGTGAAGTTGTGTGAGATATTTTTAGAAGTGTGTGCTCATTCAATCTCCTGCCAAAGATGATGTTAAACGCTTAACTTTGGCTAAAGTTTTAGAGATCATAACGTATGTAAACGAGGGGAATATGTTTATAACTGTCTTGTGGAACTACGTTGAGTGAGAATAAAGTGCGCATTGGTTGAGGGTTATTTTATTATTTTCTTATCTGTTTTCAAACACATTATTTTGGAAACAGTTTTTACGAAATTTACAAATTCTGACTAGTTCAGAAATTGCTTTTAATTATTAATTTCTTCTGTTCCTCCATTCAGTAACGGTCATAGATTGCTCGAGGCCCTAGGCAAGCGTGACTTGCCGAGGCTCCTTTTAGATAAATTCATGTTGTATCGACGCGTATATATCTGTGCGCGGGGCCCCTAAAATCGCGAGGCCCCAGGCAAAAGCCTAGGTTGCCTATGTCTGGAACAGCCATTGCCTCCGTTGTTCTGTTTCATATAACCACATGTGTTTCTCTCTTAAAGCTGGCGATCTGCTGCAAGCTTCTTTCATTGCTTAAAGTGACTGTAGACTATACATCATTCTGCAAGCATTGCAACAGGCAAGAGAAAGAAGCAACAGGCCATCACCTTCTAGACGGATAGGCCCTAACAGATCTGCGGAAGGAATTGTAACCGTCAGTCCCCTACATCACTAACACTTTATACCAGTTTATTAAACTTTTAGAGATCCCACACCGCGAGACAGCATCATAGGCAGCCTCGCACCCCTTTATCTTCTAGCTCGCAAAACATCCTAGAAGTGCTAACAAGAGATAAAAGGTTATGTACAGAATATGAGTAAGGTTCGGTATGTAATTCACGTTGTCAGTATTTTATTTTGAACAAATACATTTGAGCTATGTGTATTATATATTGCTTATGATGATTCCCGTTATAAAATATCAGGGGCTAAGGATCCAAGAATATACATAGAGAGAGAAGGAAAGAAAGAGAGAAAGAAAGAGTGAGACAGTGGAAGAGATAGAGATGTTAAGTATGCTGAAGGAAGGGGACGGTTTAAGTTTTATCAAGCCAAAAATGTACGGGTAATTTTTCAATTTTTTGCATTGTGTGAAAATAAACTATTTACAAGTGCTTAACAGTTCCGCATTGTTGACTAACCTGCCAGCGACGTCGCATTTATCATTACACCAACACGTGACGGGCTTATGTTATGCTGTTTATTTACATCCTGCAGAGATATAACATTGACTGTGGAACTTAACCAATATATATATAGATATAAACTACAATGTTCTGACAGAAATCATTGAGCAAAGGAAATACACACATTGTAGCATATTGTGAGATGAAGAATGCTGGAATACTGCGAAATTACACACATTAGAAAAACGTAGCCTAGAACCTGACATGTTTGCCTTCTTCCCATTTATTTTCTATTCTCTAGGATATCCAAGCATTGGCTAAACTACGCTTTTATGGTCCCGTCTGAGTAGAGTGGATGGTGATAAGTACGTGAGAAATAAAGGTGTGAGAATAGGTTTCACGAGTGAATAGTTTAAGGAGAATATCTGTCTCTGGAATGAGTAGTTTCTCTAGTCCAGCCTATCTATACGACTATCTTTTAGTACAAGACAATCTAGCACCTCCCTATATATGTAAATATAAGTTCAACTACACACACAGCTATGTGACAACCAGACACACAATCGTGAAAAACTATGGTTAATTGGGTATGGGTCTGACCAACACACAAAGTTAAGTTCTTTTGTTGTTTATTATCATTAAACTTTACAACATCGAATATCTAAAGAAAGATCAAATACAATCAGAATTTCATACATAGAAAAGTAACAGAATATATGTGCCCTCCCCCTTATTGAGAGAAAAATAACCTAACAAGTTAATAACCCCAAAGGTCAAAGGTTAGCACTATGTTACAGAATAGACAGTAAAGAAAAGAACAAAGTTCTTACTAAATGCTATCCAGTAAAGTAAACAATATTTAAACAGAATCCAGATGATACAATTTTCCTGTAACAAAGAAAATATTCACTCTCTCTCTCTCTCTCTCTCTGTCATACGTGGCCACTCACTCGCTTCTTACCTACTCTTGGTGAAAAAAATCTCTTGGACATATAATCCCTGAATATATATATATAATTTCCAGTGTTTTTATCTTCAAAATTGGCCCCAGTCCCTCCTCTAATAATTAAATTTTATAAGGGGACGCCTAATTTGGTGGTTGATTCCTGGATAGACAAATGTCATATCGAATAGTTAATGTAGAAAAACCCAGATCTTGTGTTCACAGTAAACGGTAGAAAATACTTCCAGTATAGGGAAACATCTGGTTGCTAAAACTGTTAATTATGATGATGATGGTAAATCCTATCGGCTGGCTCTGTGGTGAGTGCTGATTTTGAAACAGCGTAACTTGCTGGATAAATCCGCTGATACGACTGTCAAAAGTCAGATAGTAACGTTATTTGTGTTACGCCACAGTGGGCTGATAAAATTGAACACATATCTGGGTATTGATAAGTCCAGTTAAATTTACTATTTAAAATGTTAATTTGTCTCTTTGGCCAATCATGTTCACAACTGAACTTGGGGACGCGTAAGCCAAGAAGAAGACAACATTAATCAATCAGTAAATGAAGAACGAACGAACGAACGAAAATTATTTTCAAAGGGTTGAGAATTGGGCACACAGACCCGTCTAACATTCTGCCCTTCCTTTCGCTCACCTTTCATACTGAATTCATTTATTCGCATATGCATGTTACATATCAAGTTCAAGAAATTCAACGTAAAGTAAAATAATAATATAGCACACTCATATTAACATTAATTACATATGTTGGAAAGTACAAACATCGTCATTAGAACCTACAGTTGATGTTATAAGAAAAGATAATCCGATTAGGGGGGCATTGTTACGTATGGTTTTTTACAACATTTTTGTTGTTGCGCATCAAAGAGCGCTGAGTTGAGTTTGGTGAAAATATTTGAAGATATGTGAATAGTACACTTAGGTGCATTATTCATGCACGCAGTAAAAAAGGATGACGTATGAGTTTTGTGGGTTAAAAAAAACAATGACGTAGAGAACAAAAATGGACCCCAAGAAATAAACAAGACGGGAACAGCCTTGTTTTGCTGGTGGGCTGGAAAACCCGTGAAAAAGGGTATATTGATTCGTGTCATGAATAGGAATACACAACACGATGAGTAATGTTTTAAAGGTATAATTTGATGCTTACACAGTTTATAGACGGGCAGGTCTTATACACCGTAAAAATCGGAGTTCCTAACAGACCTTGCTTTGTCGATAGTGTGTACTGACTTTGAGGAATTCATGCTATTGAAGTTAAATGAATTTGAAAAGAAGTTACGTGAGAATGGCAGGGATATATTCAAAACATACATGTGTATAGATGGATTGGGAGTGAGAAGCAACAATGTACTACCGTCAAGGGGTATAAAACTATGTTACTAATAGACGGAACGACATTACCTAATGACTGCTCATCATTTCTCATTGATCATCAGTTTTCAATAAACTCTGTTGTTTATTTTACCGGACCAGCATTGGCTTCATACCTAGTTATCTGTGAGCTGTTGGGCCTATCTGTGATATTACTAATTCCTTATCTCTTGTGAGGGAACACTGCAGAAATTATACATGGGACGATACAGTGCTATTTTTGCATACTCACGAATAAAACATTCGCGTGACCCTGTTCTTGTATGCCAGTGATCGAACACTTATATGGTCAAATCGTGGAAGAGTGATTGTATACATATATCAATTGCAGACAAACTCTTTTAATACACTGAAATAAACGAACGGGCGGACATACCTTAACAGGCATGTAATCAGAATTCAGAAAAAATTTAAAAAGTCTATGATTGTATGAATACGGACTGAGGTTGTTTCTTAGGTTATGTGGAAGACAATTCCAAAGATGAGCAGCAGAGTACGCTAAGCTTTTCTTGAATAAGTCAAGCCTAGGCTTGGGCACTTGCAATCTGTTAAAGCGTAGACTGCGTCTTTCATTGTAATTGAACATTGGCCACAGATATGCTGGAGCATTGTGTGACAGGATTTTGTGAACAAATTTAGCTTTGTTAAACAGAAGGCGCTTTCTTAAGGGCAGTATTCGGAGATTTTTATAGAAATCTACACACTGAGTTAAGCAGTTGTCAGAGACTAGACGCACTGCACACTTTTGTAGCGAACGGAGTCTCTTTGTGTTGGACATTGAGCAACCATCCCAGATTGTGAAGCAATAGTCAAGGTTTGCTTGTATGTGAGAAATATAGAACAATTTTCGTACATCTTCATCTAGGAAATGTTTGATTTTAGCTAACTGGTAAACTTTCTGTGCCGTTTGCTTGGTCAGTGCATGTACATATGAGTTCCAATTTACATGCTGGTCAACGATTATACCTAGAGTTTTATGTTCATTAACGTTTTCAATTAGTGAGGTACCAATGTAGATCTGAAGTGTTGTTTTCTCTGAATTTTGTAATTTTTGTCTAGTTGATATTAACATGCATTTCGTTTTAATGATATTTATTAGCATGCGATTACCATTGCTCCACTTAATCAGATTATCTGTATCCTTTTGTAACGATAGTTCGAGTGTTTTACAACTTTTATCACTCTTGTAAACAGTACAGTCGTCCGCAAACAGATCACAGGATGAATGCTTGATGTGAAGAGGAAGGTCATTAATGTATATGGTAAAAAGTAGAGGACCAAGTATAGAACCCTGAGGAACGCCAGTATTTATTACTGCTGGGCTAGAATAGGAGTTATTGTAAGAAACTACATGTTTTCTGTCTGACAGGAATGATGTAATTATTGTCATCAGTTGAAAGTTTACTTTTGATGTTTCTAGTTTTCTAATTAAAATAGCGTGATCTATCATTTCAAATGCTTTTTTAAAGTCTACAAAAACTGCTCCACACATGTTATCGTTGTTAATATTTAGGTGCCAGTTGTCTATCATCTTAGTTAGAGCAGTGTGACATGAATGTTTAGGCCTAAACCCCGATTGACTATCAATTAGCAAGTCGTTGTTAACTAGGTGTTGTAGTGTTATTTTATGAATGTGTTTTTCCAGTGGTTTGGATAGCGATGATATTAGAGAGATTGGCCTATAGTTACCAAGGTTACGAGTATCGGAGGAACCAGGTTTGAAAAGAGGGAGGATATACCTTAGCGACTTTAAAGTGCAACCGGAAGTAACTGTTTGCGATACATAGATTGTATATGGATGTTAGTGAATCACTAATAACTGGCGCAGCATAGCACAGTATTCGATTACTGATTCCATCAAGTCCTGATGAGTTATTCTATTTAAGGCCTAGAAGATAGTTATACACTTCATTAACTGTCATATACGGAATGTCGGATGGGACTGTGTTCGTGCATTTGTTCTCACAGAATGCTGACAGTTGGCCTAGGTCACAAGGGGAATCTGGTATCGTAGATTTAAGACTGGTTATTTCTGCCTGAAAGTAATTGCTAAAGTCCGTACACGTAAATGAGGTATTGCGGCTTAATGAGTCTGGCGAACTTCGTTTGTTTGCTAGAGTGTTGATTGCTTTCCACATATCTTTACTGTTTGTTTTGTTCTGAATTAAGTTTTTAAAGTATGTTTTCTTTTCTCTATGTATTAAATATTGTATCTTGTTTCTTTGTGCTCTGTATGTGTTAAAGTCCTTATTTCTGTGAGCTCGATCTCGCTGCCTCATGGCTTCTAGCACTGATTGTGTGATCCAAGGAGATTTGATCTGTCGTTTCACACGAACTTCCTTAGCTGGTGCAAGGTTATCAAACACACAATGAAAGATGCGTGTCCAATGAGCTATGGCGTCATCGGGATCAGAAAGCTGGTAAACATTGGCCAGAGGTGCAGCTCGCAAATCATGTAAAAGTAGTCCATGGTTGAAATTTTTGAAACTTCTAAATTTAATACTTAAATGTTTATTTCTGAGAGCTTTATATTTATTCTTTGACCACGTGCAACATATTGGATGGTGGTCACTCATTGCTACAATAGGAACAGAGCATTCTAGAATGTTTTCTGTACAGGTGACGTAGATGGGGTCAATTGTTGTGGATAATGTTGTTGTTGTTACCCTGGTAGGCTGGTTGACTATTTGTTTTAAGTTGTAAGATAGTATGATGTTTTCCCACTTTTGGTTTGTGTTATGCATGTCAATGTTGAAGTCGCCCAAAAGAATAATTTCTTTGGCAGTGGTAAATACTGTGTCCATCATAGTGGTGAAATTTTCATACCAGATGGTTCCTGCACTGGGATTTCTATAAAGATACCCGATCAGAAATTGTCCCTGACTGGGTATTTTTATTTCTAACCAAATGCACTCGGTCTCTGCTGTCTCTAAATCGCTTAAGCGGCGAAAACTAATGGAATTGGAAATATACTGTTCAAAAAAAGAAACGCATAGCTACTGAAGGCACACACATAGCCATAATTTTGACGTTCAATAACTTTTTTAATTTAATGAGTTAATTGTTCAAATTGCACACAAGAATACCTTAGGGTTCAACCAATCAATTGACAATTTTTTTGCATCTGGGTCACGAGAGTTTTTTGGCGTACGGGCTTTCCCGTTAGTATGGTGTGTGGCCTCCTCTTGCATCGATCAGCGACTGGCATCTCCTGGGCATGGATGCGATCAGACGTCTGATGTGGGCCTGTGGGATGGCTGCCCACTCTTCCCGGAGTGCCTGGAACAGATCACGACGATTGGCTGGAGCAACGTCTCGGCGACAAACACGTCTATGCAGCTCATCCCACAGGTGCTCAATCGGACTCATGTCTGGAGACAGGGATGGCCAGGGAAGGGTGAGAATGTTGTTGGCAGTCAGGAACTGCGTGGTCAACCGTGCACAATGGGGTCTGGCGTTGTCCTGTTGAAACACAGACCTTTGGGCAGCCAACAGTGGAAGGACATGGGGTCGAAGAATTTCATTGACGTGATCGTTTGCGCATTCAAGCCTCCTTCAATGTGCACCAATTGACTCCTTCCGTTGTAACTGATCATTCCCCACACCATTGCCTTAACCTTTTATAGGGTTTCAGTTGCGTAATCACCGAATAGTGTTCACCCCAAATTTTGTTGGTTTCACGTGCGCGCAACATGAGCTGTGGTCAAAAATTGCGTCATAAACACTATTGACCACTGCGTTGTAACGATTACAAAAACGAACGCAATTCAGGTCAACACGTGCATTTGACACTGTAAAGAACATTTGAGGCTGGTTTTTATATACCCTAGCACCAAATTTTACTTACAAACTCATAAAAACGCGCCATCGGATGGCTATGCGTTTCTTTTTTTGAACAGTATATATACTACTATAACTGTTTCTAGCTTACTACTTGAGTCTCGTCGAACAGTTGTAAAGCCTTGTAGTGTAATATCAGCATCTGATATTTTGTCATTTAAACGACTTTCCGAAAGTCCAAAAACATGATTCAGAATTCGTGTAAGTTCAGGAAGTTTGCCTAATAGACGGTATATGTTTAGATGACCCAGTCGTAGACCATCCTTAATTAGCCATTGTGTCTGATTTGTATGCATTTAACTTTGGAGAGGGGGTTTAAAAATATCAATAACAAAAGCAGCGTTAACACAAAAATCACGAATATTTAGACTAATTAATAATAATAATAGCCCCTTCAGTCATAACTGACTATGGGAATTAGACTAATTAAATTTACCAAGTAAGTGAAAGTAAAAATGTTAGCTTTAATATTGATAAAAGGGCTGTTGAAAGTACAAATTTGGTAGATTAAGACGTGAAGGATGATGCATGGGGTAGAATGTGGTTGCGGGATATTCGTGTGTTCTTGTTGTGGGATGGGAGTATGCTGACCAGTATGATCTCTCGGCAGAAGGTAAATAGTCCAAGAGTCTTTGTTATAGCGAGAAATTAGAAAAGGTTGGGCACAGATGTTGATACATAGGAAGATAGTACAAATGCGGTGACGGGGGGTAGGTTTCTTGTGTCTGTAACATTGATGGTTGGAGTGAGGATGTATCAGGACATGAAGACTGAGTTTGTTGAGTTGCTTCATTTGTACAATTTTAAGGATAGAGTCTATCACATCGTTCCTGTTGAGTAAGTGCAGAAAACATAGGTGGTTGTTGCTGTAGGGAGACATCACAAGCTGTTCCCTGCACTTCGCGATTTATAAGAACAGGTGTGATTTGATGTTCCTGATTATGAGATGATGTTGAGTGGGTGTTGTTAGAAGTAGTAAGTAATGGTGGAAAGTCAAGGTCATAATTACTATCTGAGAAGCAGGTATTCACTGTTGATAGATGACTGGTTGGATTTTGAGATCCTGGTGTGTGGCTGACTCCTTTGAAGGTGCGTTCTGGGTACCTGATGTTTGTTGCCAGCTTGCTGATTCCTTCAGTAGATAAGGCAATATCACCACTGTAAAGATGTTTTTAGGGGCTCCTGATTTCGCAAGGAAGTACGAGGAGTGATCAATGAATTTATAGTTGTGTCTGACACAGTGCCTCTTAAGTTTAGAATTGTTGATATCAATGGATTTGCGGTAATGGGCTCTGACTGGAGGAATAATGCGCGAAAAGTAGATTTTCACATTAGGGAATAACGAATGGAAGAAAAAGGACCAAAATAGACCGCTGGTCGCCCTTTGATCAGGTCTGCGAGGAATAAAGAACATTTATGAAAAAAATGCTACTAATATATATAGCTGTAGTGGGTTTGATGGTATTGTATGATGGTGATATTACTAAATGTAATGTATGAGGCCAGCTGTGAAGGCTCCTGAGATAAAATGTAGTTGTGAATTGACAGAAGGCCTTTCTTGCTACCACTACGACCTCACACTTATTTTTTTTCTTTCTAATGAATGTATCTATGTAAAATGTCTAGGGTAATGATATGTAATGTGGTGTGATAATTATAGATACACCCACAGATATTTAAGCAGACTAATAATATTAACAAATGTTAAAATACACTGAACTAACTCACGTGTGTAAAATTTTTGATAGAATTATATTACATTTATTTGTTCTGGATCAAGTTTTATGTTGACCAGAACTTTTTTTTTAAAAAAAAAAGATTTAAAATTTATGAAAGATATGCATGGAATGTTACATAATAAATGCAAGAGTGTACATATTTAAGTACTAGACTAGTTAGTTTTATTAAAATATTCTAGTAGTCATCTACTTGGGAGGATAGTTAATGCTTGTGCTGTTGGGGTGGCCTCATCACACCTGTCTATATTGACTACACAGTGTCCAGTAAATTTCAGGAATTTTATGGGGTATTAGTAACTAAAAGGCGTTGGTGAACTTCCAGCAGACCAGAGGCTCACTCATCTTGAAGAAGTAGCTCTGGTGCTGAAATCTGGTGGTCCCACCTCTCCGTGCTGGCGGGCAATAATAGTGGTCTCTGTCACAACGTACTGCTCAGATACACTCGAGTAAAATCACCAACTGGATAGACACCGCCTTGTTGACAGCTGAAACTCACAGCTCAGATTATGAATAAAGAACACAGAAATGCTAGCAAAACTCAGCTGAGCTGCTGGCTATAGTATGGCGTCCCTGAACTTATTTCACTTTCTTTCATTTGGAAATCACCACACTTTAAAATACTGTGTCTATCATCGAACAACTATTGAGGAATGGCCCCACTTGCGCGTCTGAGCGCCGATAAAATGATTGTCTGTGGCCAATCACTGCCTAGGTTTATTTGAAATTCAAATTTCCTACCCTAAAGTCATTTCAGTCATGCTTCAGTCAAGTATGGATGTTTATCTGTTAGTCTGTCCGTCTCTACTTGTTTTTTTTTTTTTTCAAAATGTACTTGATTTTTGAACCAACCTTTCTCTCCCCTCCAAAATTTTGTCGTTAAAAGTTATATTTAGACACAGCTCCCACCAATGTCCCTTCGCTTCCCTACTAAGTTGATTTGAACACCTGCTTCTCAAGGTCGTGTTTTTTTGTGCAAATAGCGACACTTTTTATTCCATACAGTCTGTCGTTGATGTGAACAACACTGTCTTTTGTCATTATCTTCAATATTATCTATCCGTCTGTAAAATTAAGAACATATTAGTTCACTGCTCAGAATGGGCCATCCGGCCAGCTAATTTTTATATTCCTAACATTAATATTATGAAAAAGTTACTTTTTAAATTTTGTAATATTTCAACATCTGCGTTTAGCCGCTGAATTCAAATCAAGGGCTTGGTATCGCAAAAGCGTCCATTTCCGGCGCCTAGTGTAATAATTAGTCAGCTAACCGTCTCTTCTTATGTGAGAAAGCGGGTGATGGAATTACATTAAACTGCACAACTGGTAAGAAATATCTACGCGTTATTATTATTTCACTGCTCTTAACAGCTAGAACTCTAAGTGAATTATAATGGTAAGCTTTTAACACTTTAACACGTTTAAGCACAAATTTATATTACCAGAAAATCAGAATGAAATCCCCACGAAACTATTAACACATCTTTCCCAATGGTTCTAAACTACGTGATTACTATCCGAAAAATTCTGAGCGACAACTGATAACTGGTTTAGGAAGACACAGTTTATATACATTATTGTCTCTCTGATCTATAGATGATGTTGCTTTTCACACTTTAGTGCATAGCAGAAAATCAGGAAACTACGTTTCCCAGATAAAAGGTTTTACGGTCGCTCTGTCTCAGCGTTCCTAATCGACATCAGAGACTTGAAACCGTGTAACGGGTTTCTTCGTAGATTTAGCCTGTTTCTGGAGATCAAAGATTTAACTCCCCCTGTATGTACGAACATCAAAGGGTCCTCGGGAAAATATTTCTGCCGAAGCGTCTCACTTCGAAAGGTCCGGTGCGTCTGTCTGATAACCGATGATTTACAGATCAGCTCGCGTGAGAAACTCTGTTAAACAAACCAGATCCGCTCCCTGTTATGACTGGCAGGTCGCGGAAGTTGGTAAACTTTTCGTTTGTTTACGTCTCAAGAAAAGAGGCGTGGATTAAAATGAGTAAACGCACGCAGAAAAATGCTTGACTTTTACTAGCAAATCATAGAACGCTAACGGGATTTCAGGGCTGTCAGATACTGTAGGCTATATTTCCATTATACGTCACAGACAGAAACTCATAAATCTCGCATTAGATACCGGAATTGGTTATACAATCTCTAAACTCTAGGATGTTGCCGTACAGATAGGTTGTGAGTTATTTTTGGCCCGTCTGAGTAGAGTGGATGGTGATAGGTACGTGAGAAAAGGTGTGAGAAATAGATTTCACGGGTGATAGCTTAAGGAAAAAGATTTGTCTATGGAATGAGTACGTTTCTCTTTTCCAGCCCATCTATACGACTATAATTTAGTACAAGACAACCTTGCCCTCCTCATACATATAAATATAAGTTTAACAACACACACACACACACACACAGCTATGTGACTACAAGACACACAAACGTGAAAATCTACGGTTACTTGGGTGTGGGTCTGACCAACACACGAAGTTAAGTTTCTATGTTATTTATTATCATTAAACTTGACAACACCAATTATCTAAAGAAAGATCAAATAAAAATCAGATTTACATACATACGAAATAGCAGAATAAATGTGCCCTCCCCTTATGGAGAAAAAGAACCCAAAAGTTAATAACCCAAAGGTCGAAGGTTTGCACTATGTTACAGAGTAGACAGTAAAATAAACAAGTTCCTTCTATATGCTACCCAGTAAAGTAAACATGTTTAAGCAAATCCAATGTGTCCAAATTCCCTGTAACAAAGAAAAATATTCACTCTCTCTTTCATACAGTGACCACTCAATCACTCTTACCTACTCTTGGTGATATCCCTTGGAAATACAATTTCCCTGAATATATGTTTTATCTGGTTCACTCCCCAAATTGGCCCCAGTTCATCCTCCAACAAAACAAAGACTAGTGAGATGAACGCCGAATCTGGTGTGGGTTTTTCCTGGATGAACAAAATGTCACCGCCAATAGTTGATGCAGGAAATTGCTCTTGGGGTTCACAGTTAAAAGAGGAAAATACTTCCAGTAGTGGGAAACATCTGGTTGCAAAAACAATTTTACAATTGATAAATGATGATAATCCTATCAGCTGACTCTATGTTAGAGTGCCGATTCTGAAACAGCGTAAATTTCTAGATGCTTCGCTTGAATATGACTGTCAGAAGTCGGAAATAAATGTTATCGTTGGTACACCCCAGTGGGCTGATAAAATTGAAACAATATTGCTGTGTTTTGGTAAGTCCAGTGAAATTACTTTTAGTATCAGAACTGTTCTCATGTATCTTTGGCGCGTACGCTTATAATGAAGATCGGTACTGCTCAAACCAATTTGATGCATAGGTAACTAACAGTAAAATTTCCCAGACAAAACAAACAAAAGAAAAAGACCGCTGGGCGCTCTTAATCAGGTCTGCTGAAATATAAGAAACAACATTTATGGAAAAATGCTACTATTCTATATAGCTATATATATGCACACAGACGGGGACAAGACGATCTCTTATCCACTCCGTCAGTCCTGATTAAATTTAAAAGGCACACGGTGTTTTCTTTTATGCCTACACTATCGCCGGTCGTTAAGTAGCTATTAATTTGGTCGGCGTCTGATAGTTTAGTCGTATGATATTAAATAATACGCACTTATAATAAATACGCGCAATGAAATAAGCGTGACTTCTTTTCTGTCACTATCAGTCGCGCCTAGCATTTAAATCAGTCAGCTAAAACCGTCTCTTCTTGTGTGAGAAAGCGGGTGGTGAAAATTAACATTATAACTGAACATCTGGTATGAAATAGCTACGCGTTATTTTATTTCACTAGTTTTACCAGCTAGAAAATCTAAGTGAATTATAATGGTAAAAGCTAACATTTTTAAACACGTAAGCACTAATTTCTATTACCAAAAAACCAGAATGAAAAATCCCCACGAATGCTAATAACACATTTAGCGAAATGGTTCTACAACTGCTTGCTTAGACTATCCAAAAATTCTAAGTGACAACTGATATCAGGTCTAAGAAACCACCGTTTATATATCATTATATTTCTCTGATCTATAGATTATGTTACTTTTCGCGTTACTATGTGTAACGAGGCATCAGAAACAGAGATTCAAGATAAATCCTACGGCCGGTCTTCCGTCGAGCGCTTTTGACCGGCATCAAAAGACTTATTACGTGTAACGGGTTTTCTCTGTACGAATGCCAGCTTCTGAAGATCAAAGAGCCCAGGGGTTTCTGACTTCCCCTGAGTACGAACTTCAAAAGATTCTATGTTTTTCACGTGCAGTCTATCAGGTATCGTATGATTGACAGATGAGCTCGCGTGATAAGAGGAGGTAAACAAACCTGATTCGCTACCTGTTATGACGGGCAGGTCACGAAAGTTTGTAAACACTTCGTTTGTTTTTGTTCAAAGAAAAGAGGCTGGACGAAAATAAGCTTGTGTGAGTAAACACAGGCAGTAAATGCATGGTTTTAGCAAGCAAATCATAGAGCGCTAATGGGATTACAAAGACTGTCAGATTACTTTAGGCTCTATTTCCATTATACGTCACAGATGTCAGAAACTCATTTTCTCATTAGACACCGGAATCAGTTATATAATATCTAAACTATAAGAATTCAGCATCGCTTAGCTTTCCTATTAGACACCTGAAGAAAGTTCTTCAAGAAATATTAAATTTGGAGTTTATGGCGCTCCACAAAATAAAATAAAATGTGCTCGCTCTGCAGTATTTTTTTTTTTTTTTGCACTTTCATCGAGCGCTATTGAAAAGCACTGGAACCTGTCACACTGGTCACGTGGCACTTGATTCACATCAGCAGACATTTTTTTTCAGACTGTCATTTAACTGTTTTTTCAGAGAGACTAATATTACACAATCAATTCTTTTTATCTGGGCAACCAATGTCAGCTATGGCCATCAAACACCATATAATAGTAGCCTCAGTGAAAAGCTTCACAATTTTAGCTATTACTAAACTTATTGCATATCTGACGCGTGAAATTCTCTCCGATTCGTAATTTTGTTTCGTGAGTACCAGACTTTGTGTTTCCGGACGTATACCCAGTTTACAAAATGTTCTTTCTTATTTGTTCAGAGTCAAGTCACGATATCAAACCAGTATTCTGGACCTGAAGCTGTTAATAAGGAATTTAATGTTGCACTTCACTAGAGCCAGTGGCCGATCTACATTTAAGGGTCCCTGAAGCTTGAACTCTTAGAGGAGCCCCTGGTAGTTGAAAAAAAAGTGTTGGGGATGGGAAAGAAACGTATTATAGAGAAAACTTGAAACTTGGATTTTGGGAACCCTGAAGCTCAAGCTGCATTAGTTTCATAGTAGATCCGCCTCTGACTATAACATAAAACAAAAAAACTTGATTGAACAAATAAGAAAGAACAAAAGTGTAACGTGACATTAAATTCCTTATTAACGTCGGCTTCACGCAGGCGTGTCAGTGGGGTGCTGCGGAACGACCGTAATAATTTGTCTTCACTTTGTTACTTTCACAATTGCCTCCTTTTGGCGGAATTGTGGATTTTAAAGCTACATCTAAGGTGGAATGGGTTCATTTTCTACACAAGACAACAGGAGGCTGAGACACTTGGGAGTCATGATCCTGGTGGGCCCACCCCCTTTAGAGTGTAAAGGAGAATAATGGGCCGAAACACTTGTTCGACGGGGAGACTACTTCTGATGATCAGATTGCCTCCTGTTGTATCGTTCTGTATAGTTTCCTATCATAATTGTAGGTCCATGGCAGATTAAGCTTACTTATTTGACACCCTATTCCCGGAATAAATACTTCTCTGTCCAAATTTCCAAGAATATTCGACATTCAGCATACATTTTCTACGTATTGTTGTTATCTTAGGGTTTCCTAACATTAACAAGCGAAAAATGGATCAACAAGGTCTCATGAAGCACCAATATGAACAACAAAGTGTCTGAATTGTTGTAAATACTTCATCTATGAACAGAAATTCAACTGTAACCAAATTAAAGGAAAACAAAACAGAAACCACAGAAATTTACAACTCTACGATTATTGATGAGTGGTTGTTTCCCATTTCAATAACAATTTTGCATTAACTTTTCAACCCAGCGAAGAAGTGGTGCACTGTCTATTTAATGATTGTCGCCAACCATACCTTATAATACGCCTTGCAGAGTATGATACTCGAGGAAAGCCAAAATACCAATATATCCCATCCTAATGCAATTTAAATACCAAAAACATGTTTGGAAACATATCACTCATAGA
This sequence comes from Oreohelix idahoensis, assembly GCA_024509875.1. Classification (NCBI taxonomy): domain Eukaryota; kingdom Metazoa; phylum Mollusca; class Gastropoda; order Stylommatophora; family Oreohelicidae; genus Oreohelix; species Oreohelix idahoensis. The sequence goes on from JAMPIV010001165.1 coordinate 453,353, forward strand.
AATACATGTCCTTTTTGCATGATAATTTGGTACCAGAGAAACTCTGGGAAGGTTAAGGCGGCCGGCGTGATGCTGACCACATCACCCCTAGTGTGTAAATGGTCGAGAAAATATGGGCCTAACACCATATTCCCAATATGCCTCAATGGGCGTGTAACGGGATCCTTTTGCATGATACCATTTGTCGCGAGCATGGAAAAATAGAGAATATCTGAGTGTAGACCAACTATGAATGTGTAATGTGAAAATAGAGTCATTAATGAAATTATGGGGAGAGATATGACTTCTGGAGAATACTGAGGTTACTGCTCCACCATACTGCGACTATGTTTTATATTGGACAATCTCTCACCCGTCCTCTGAGCCAAATTAGACTAATCTAAAGGCAGTAAGGACATACAGCACAACATCAAGTGACAGTTAGAAGAGAAGAGATTCTGACAACATATATATATCTATATATTTATTAATGAAAATAAAACGACATGAATCAAAGAAAAATAATTACTGCCTTCACGATTTCTGAAGGCTAGCGTATCACAATATAGAATTAACAACACTGCTTCACTAATCACACCAGCGCACGTCTCACTCCAGACTACCAACGCTCGCTTTCTCACACCAGGATTTTTAACTATCAGGGGTTAGGCCCCAGCTTCCTTAAGAGAAACAGCCTGTCCTGTGGGTATAAATCCGGGTAGGTAAGGTAATCCAAGCTGAAAAAAAAACTAACACCGTACTGTTCCTCCTAATTTGATACACAAAGGATGTGGAGATAAACTCCCCGATGAACAGCTGGTTGCTAAATCCAAGCGCATACGTCATTTTCCAGTGCGCGGGTGAAGGAAACAACACTAACGCGACTGCACCCACTGCTAAATCTGATTCCGAGCAATAGTGATCACTGCTGGTGAACACGATTATATGTGAGGGTCCCAGGGGATGCGCCTTTATGTGTTGGTTAAAGATGACTTGAACTTCATGTGTATCAGACGATACAAGGATACAATTGCCAGATAAGAGTTCTGGTCTTAAATGAAATATACCAGTCTTAGAAATAAGCACTAGTGTATAGTTGTCCAGGCCATAAATCGAGGATTCCTCAGCAAGAGAGAGGTTGGTAAGAAAACGAAGATGGCTGTATACCGCTCCACCTATGTCCCAGTCTTGACATATGGATGCGAGTCATGAGCAATGACTACAACCCACAAAAGCCAGATCCAAACCTCAGAAATGAGGTATCTGAGGAAGGTGGTTGAATTAACAAGAAGAGACATGGTCTGCAACTAGAAGATACGTCAAGGCCTAAAATCCCATCCCCTACAGACCCAAGTAGAACAGTCCCAACTAAGACGGATTGGCCATGTCTGCAGAATGGGAGAGGATCGGCTACCACGACAAGCATGGGAAACAAAGAGCCAGGGATTCAGACCCCCAGGACGACCCAGAGTCCGCTGGGATGACAAAATTAGACAATCTTTGAAGGACCGAGGACTAGAATGGAACCAGGCCAGGAGGAAGACAGCCGATAGGATAGTCTGGCGCTCTCTCCCCCAAACATCTACACCTCTCGGTAGAAGAGGAACGACTAAGTAAGTAAGTATAGTTGTAATAGGTATAGTCAGACTATAAAGTTATCTGGCCCAGATGGTAATGATAAGTACCAGACACTTAAATCAATTACAATTAAATCGATTTATTATGTATATTAATTCTTCTTTTCTCTTTTTGGAAAATGAATGAAAGACAAATGAGTATGGTATTTATATTTACATAAGAAAATGTGTAACACACAATATTAAATTATACATTATATTCATACAATGTCTCTTTCCTGTTAGGAATGTCACTTTAGATTCTAGTGTCACTTAAATTGACTTTCGCTGTTGAATAGACTTGCACTATTAGTTTTTGAAGTACTGTTCTCAAACTTAACTATAGTCACTTTGACTTGTGATACTGTCTTTACACATGTAATGACTTTAGAAACAAATTTTTTCTCATCATTTGAGTTTAGAATTTTTGGTAGTCCATATATTATGAGTCAGTCTTTCTTAAGATGACATATCTTGAATGGCATCACCGTGATGTCAATTAGATTTCGACAGTTGCTGGCGGTCCCATGCAGTAAGGTTTCCAGACCTGATCTGTTGTATACTCTTGGTGATTTAATTGCTTCTCTGTCTATCACTGGTATAACAAACAGACTGCTGCCGTGTTGACAGTAATGTATGATTTAACCTGCAACAACATAATGTCCATAGGCTAGTATTTGGCTAGAAGCTTTCTCTAGCATAGATGTGAGGCCAGTAGGTCATCAGATGTCATTTGTTATAGTCCGACCAGACAGATTAATTCAGTAACATAGTATAGGCATGTGTTATCATAAATATAAACACATCATTCATTTGAGTTGATTCATCTTATTCTTTCACATTTCACTGTATCTATTGTTCCAACCAGTAATCAAGAGAGGCTTTGTAAGTCTTCTGAAAACTAATCTGCATTCCAATTCATCCTCTGGTTCATTTTAAAAAATGTATAGCATCAATGGCTTCTTCCCTCTAACTGTTTGCATAATATAATTCTACACAATATAATTAAATCTGCAATAAAATAATATATACTTATATACTAAGGTGAGTCAACTTACCCTCAATTCAGAAATACACAGGGCATCAATCGCCTGCCTGGCTGCATACGCATTCTTCTTCTTTGATCCATAACCGCCAACCGTCAAAGCAGTCAGCGGCCATCACGCCTGGTGGCGTCCTGTAGGGCAGCAACAAATTGATTCCACCTTGCTCAGTCTGCGGCCATCCTTCGTACAGTGCCCCAACTCTGGTTCATTCTTTGCATCTCGGCTTCCACAGTTCTCCGCCAAGTTGTTTTTGGTCGGCCTCTCTTTCGCTTTCCCTCGGGGGTCCATAGCATAGCTGTTCTTGTGATGGTATCATGGTCCTTTCTGAGGACGTGGCCAACCCGACTCCAACGTCTGCCAGCTATGATGGTGTGCATGTCCTCCTGGTTACTCCGAATAAGTAGTTCTTTGTTGCTGTCGTGAAGTGACGTCTGTCTCACAACACGAATTCTGCTTAACTCTGACCACCTCGCGCGCCATACATTGTAAGAACTGCAAGATACACAGACCAATCAGAACGCTCCGTTATGCCGTGTTTACTACAGCCTTGGATAAATAAAATGGAAGTCCAAATATGTGCAAACAAGTATCGAAGGACAATTAACTACGGCATTATGAAAGAAGTACCACCTGGAAGAGGCTACCAAAACGATATTAGGGATGTTGCTCTACCCGTAAGTACTAATACTTTTACAAATACTGATATAGGACGGGAGAGATCTCTAGTTGAATGCATCGAAGCCTCAGGTTAGTACATTATTTAGCTGTGTAACGTACGCATAGAATAAAATGCATTTAGGAATGAAAAAGGTTGTTTACTAGAAATATGTAGAATAATATAGGGCGTATTTTAAACTTTAGATGAATAAAATCGCTCCAGGAATAACTTAGATAAATAAAATCTTAGTTTTCCTGATTTGCACAATAGGCAAAATTTACCAATATTTTTTTTTAACACAAAACACATTCGTTGGGGAACCACCTCGGACGATCGAGGTCACCCTATATATAGTGCGTGTCTAACAGAATCAGGTCAGTCACAATATTTGAAAGCGACATCGAGCGGCAAAAGAAAGCAAGTGTTAGTGGAAGAGATTTGCCTTCTGTACTGGAAAGCAGACCTTAAACGACCATTAACAGCTCGTCTGTGTGTGTGCCTGAGGGTAGGAACGAATCTACGTATATAAGTATGTATTTCTAGTGATTAATCTACCTGTACGATAGGAAGTGTGTAGATGTGTTAGAAAATTACAGTGTGTTGATGGTGAACTTACAGGCTTGTGTGTAATTCTGGAGGCAAAGCCAGCCTTGGGAAATATTCAAAATAATTGAGAATGATGACCCAAGTCTGTCTGTAAGTTTGGAAATGTATTTAAAGAAGTATTTCTTAATGGAATGACACACATACCAGGAACATAAGGAAGGATGAAAGTAATTGGATTACTGTATAGTTTGATATATTACTTAGTAGTTTTATTCACGACCAAATTATTGTAGGGAGACGGATCATGGGAAAAGGATTATAAATAAGGATGTAGAAGAAATTTATGATCACAGTGAACTGAATTGATTATTGCTACTATATTATATCTTGTGAATCTGCTAGCATTCTGTTTGAAACTGTCTATCATCCCCATCTGTGTCATAGAGGGATATTGATAGAGAAATACAGGGATTGCATTTAACTTCGTTTCAGGTTTTATCATTTAAACCTAACAAATATACTAGAGGTATCTCTTACTGAGGTTACGACGGATGCAGTGCCGGTCTATGTCAGAGGGCCAGACATCTCGTGTATACCAATTGGAAGAATTTCAGCAAATATATCTATCCAATATCAGAGGGAGCCATCTTCAGTGACTCAGATAAGTTGCCCACAAAGGCAACTGTACAGCATATCCCAGTTCACCAAACATAAAATAAAACATTTTGTGATGACTATAGCAGTGTCTTCAATCAGAACTGTGAAATTAACAAATATTACTTAATCAGAGAGAGAGATCAACCAAGCAAGACTTTATCCATAGTAATAGACACCTTAATTCAGTGAAAGACTTTGTTGAACATGTTATTATTTATGTAATGTTGTAATATGATCTCTTTTAAAACTTTTCAAACAGAAAAGAGTAAATGTACAAATAAATTGTAAATATTTACCAGCAGACTTACTTAAATTCTTTAAGTTAAGTTACAGTCCTTGTTGGTAAATTTAATTAAATAATTACCCCTAGCAGAGTTAATAACAATAACAATTACCATATTAACAGAGGAGGATCTGGAGAGGTAGCAAATAAGGACTCAGAATACTACATTACCATCTTCTCTGGGAACTTATACAGCTTGACCCTACCTTTGTTGTCTATACACCCTTACTCTTTTCAGAGAAGGGGTATTACTGATAAGACCAGACTATTATCTGGCACTATCCTGGTATCATCTGATACACCTTTATGTCCAGGATATCTTATCAAATTCAATAACAATCTACCCTCTCGCGACAGTTGCTGATGGCGTTTGGCCAAAAGATTCGGAGAATTTACTTTAGGCAGATTGTACTGAAGGAGGTGTGGTGAAGTGGGATGTTATAAATATTTATAGGGGACTTAGTGTACTGACTGAGATCAGCTGTGAAGGTATCTATATCTATTAAGAGTAGTGTATTATAGATAACCTTACTTGCTACCACATATCTATATATCTCAGTCAGAATTATTCTGGAATAGTGTGATGACTACGTTATGTGTCTAGGGTATGTGTATGATGAAGTGTAAGTCACAACAACAGACAGATAAACAATTTAATTTAATCCACTACTCTTGACAACACTGTGACACTCACATACATATAACACTCTATGAGAATATCTTAAGGAGTCACTGATAACTTTTCAAATAACAATATGTATTCATTGTTGTCATAAAGGTATATGTGTCCTGATTCAAATACAAAGGAACCAGGAATCACAATCAATTTTAATTACAAGTATATGTACAGACTTTATCAATATGAATATTGTAGTGACATATATTATTAAAAATATCCTATGTGTGTCAGTTGTGTAGTAGTAATATGAGGTAATACTGGTTTTGTTTTGTTCAAGCTCTGTTGGTATTTGTCATCATGACTTCAATAGTTTGTCTTTTGGGACTAGTATTGGAGATGTTCTCAGTTCCTGATATTAAGACAATTAAATTCCCCTCTGAATGTTATTTTTACAAAGTCATTTCAAGATGAGGGGACATAATGTTGAGCTCAGCTGGCCAAATCAGCTTATCTTGCGTGATGGCGGCAGGAAAGGACTCCTCTGCTCGAATTCTCCCCTGGGCTCTGGAGACACCTCACTGATAGCTAAAAAGACCAAGGAGTATGCTGTCCGACTCTGGATTCAGCAAAGCTCTGACCAGGTGCTGCTCAGTACCATCAAGACCACGGTCCCTGAAATCAAGAAGGATGTACCTTCTACTTCATAACTAACTTATACTCTCTTTTTACACTGATCACAACACATCACAAACATTGAGTTCAGAGCGTTAGGCCAACTATCAGCTTCATGTGAAATACTTTATTCCAGTATTAACCTCCTTAATGGTTACCACGCCTCTGCACTTCCAGCATTATTTCTGTCTAATCAATAATCTAGGTGTCAGTGTACTGTTTGGCCATTCCATGCAGTTTTACTTTCCTCCGACACCTTCTGTTCAGGCGGGAGCATTATAGGCTTTACATCATGTTTGCTACTGAACTACACATATATACAGGCATAAATTAACAATTCACATTCAATTTTCATTAAAAGATACTGAATGTTTCAAGCTTACCACAATTCATGGAAACAAACACAGATACGTTGATTAGCAATGAATTCTGGCACAAATTCCCATCTGCTTATGTTCCAGGCTTTTATTTAGCAAAATATGAGCTGGCTTCAACGCACTGTTGCTTTATCAAGCTTATTTGCACTAGTGGTCTCGAACTAACGCTCCTAAGTGAGTATATCAGCGAGTCTAGCCAATGGAGCCACGTTTCGACAAGTGTTTGAAAAAATGTTACCTTTCCACGTCTCCCCTAACAACGATAGATAGTATTTATAGCCCGACCAATCGTGGTTAGTCTTTCATTTGTTGCGCTCCAATCAATTTGGAGTTTACATGGTAGGCTATTTCTGTAACGTAAGGTTTTTTCAAACACGTTATAAAAAAATTTTATGAGCAGAAATGATTCCATGTTGTCAGGCATCCCCACTATTTTATTTTGGTTATAATTTATTAATTCCTGGACTATTTGCGTAACGTTTTACATATTCTTTGTCAGCAAGCCCTAAGGAACCCAAATATCCAAATTTAAAAGAGCTACGTGGCTGCGTTCAAAATATGCAATTTCTTCTACCTCCTGTTTCGAAGATGTGCTGTCTGGGTACTGTAATGTTTTCAAACGTAAACCCATCTATTGTTATCTTTCCTAATAAGCGTTTTTTTTATGATTTTAAAACCTAACTCTGGGAAGGGTAGTGTATTTTATCACTGTTCGTCCGAAAAAGTTAGTGCATGTAGCCTAACACGCGTGATAGTAGTAATTGTGTATCGCGTTACGCTTGTTGGGGGTGGCATTAATAGCGAGACGCGTGTTTAATAATTTTGCATGCGTTCCTGATTTTATTCGCCCCTCTCTCTTTCTATTTGAGTCCATCTGTTCGTTCGTTTTGGTAACGCAGTATAATTAATGTTAGGATTAATTTAGGTCATTACGCAGTCTGCCTCTCAATGTTTTTCCAAGAAATACAGCACACGTTTCATTGAAGAAAGCGGGTATAATACAGTAAGCTTTTACTATCAACGTGAAAGCGTTACAATTTGCAGACGAAGCAGAAAACAAGGGGGATTTCGAGTACCTTCTTTGTGACAGCACTGTTATTTTACCATTGCTCTTTTCTTTATTAATTTTATTTGTTAGGCTTCATATTTACCTAATAATTTATATATGTGGATTAGAATATTCCACGACACCTCCCCTCTTAAAACAGACATTATATGTCAGTCCTTTATTCTATATACACATAGAGAAATTTATTATTATTTCTGGGGTTTACGGTGATTCTCATCACACGGATGGCGGCTTAAAAAATCCGCTCCCAAATTGGTTTTTCCAGATATATACTCAATGCTAAAATTATATGGAGCCAAAAGTAAAGACCATCGGAGTAACCTGGAGTTCTCATGCCTAGCCTGTGCTAGAAACGATAAAGGTTTGTGGTCTGTTTGCAACTTAAATGCCTTCCCATATAGATAAATATTGAATTTCTTTATCGCCCATATTACTGCAAGACATTCTTTTTCGCTAGTTGAGTAGTTGATTTCAGCTTTATTCAACTTTCTGCTAGCATATGCCACTGGGCTTAATTCCCCATCCAATGCATCTGATTTCTGTAGTAGAGTTGCACCTAACCCAATATTACTTGCATCCGTCCTTACTATGAATTCTTGACTTAAGTCAGGTAATTTCAAAATGGGTTTACTTGTGAGCTTTTCCTTCAATTCTTGGTAAGTCATTTCACATTGTGGTGTCCATGTAATGCGATCTGGATGTCCTTTACGTGTCAATTCAGTTAACGGTGCACATATGGAATTAAAGTTTTTGATATACTTCTGGTAGAAACCACATAATGAGACAAAGGATCTCACGTCCTTCTTGGTTTGTGGTCTCGGGGCTTTCTGTAGTTTCTCTAAATTCTTTGGGTCAGGGGTCATGTTTCCCTGATAAACTGTGTGTCCCAAAAATTCCAATTCTTTACATCCAACGCCACATTTGGTTGGTCGGGCTGTTAAATTTGCCTCCCTAAGTCGATCAAACAGCATGTTCAGAGAGTCAATGTGTTCCTCAAATGTTTCTGTTGCTATAAGGATATCATCCATAAAAATTTGTTATACAGGGATTATTCAGAGGATCCAATAATTTTCTCATCATTCTAGAGAAGACACTAGGCGCATTCTTCAATCCAAATGGCAATCTATTAAACTCATAGTGTCCTTCTGAGGTACTAAAAGCTAGGTATGGTCTAACCTCAGGCTTTACTGGAATCTGATAGTATCCTTTACTCAGATCCACTTTTGAGAAATATTTAGCTTTATTTAGCCTGGCAAACAGCTGATTTGTATCCGGCAATGGATCCACCTGTCCTTCTGTAATAGCATTCAGTCTCCTGTAATCTATACAGAGTCTATGTTCTCCAGAGGGCTTCCTTAAGAGTACAACACCGGAACTATACGAAGACTCACTGTGCGAAATAATTCCTTCCTTCAATAGATAGTCTATCTCTTCCTTCAAAGCTTTCTCCTTAGCAAACGGAATCGAATATGGTTTCATACAGACAGGTGTGGAGTCTATTAGTTTCATATCATATTCCAATAGGTTTGTATGCCCTGGTCGGTCTGTTAACACCTCTGCATGATTATTTAGAACCTGTTGCACTCTCTCTTTCTGAGTTTTCGTTAAATGTGTACTGATTTTCACCTGTGCTGCTGTCTCACAGGGGTGTAATGGATATTCAAATGATGAAAGTGGTTCCTTTTTCATCTCCATGGCGATGGACAAGGTCAACAAGTGTGTCTCTTCCTGATGTTCTCTTTCCAAATATTTCTTCAGGAGATTCACATGATAGATTTTTTTTCTTTCCCCTTCTTATCTATCTTATAATTTGTTCTAGACACCTTCTCTAAAACTGTATATGGACCCTGCCATCCAATTTGTAACTTATTCTGACTCCCAGGCAAAAGAAGCAGTACTTTCTCTCCCACAGCCAAATTTCTGTCTTTCGCCTTCCTGTTATAATAGGCAGCATGTTTCTTCCTGGCTTGTTTCAAATTTTCATTGGCAAGTTTCCAGCCAGTTTTTAACCGAGTGGTCAGCTCATTCACATATTGGTATGAAGATGTAATGTTTTCCTCTGCCTTTTCATCAGTCCACGTTCTTAACATAGCTTCGAGTGGACCTTTTATTGGCCTTCCAAACAATAATGTTGCCGGGGCCATACCGGTTGAACTATGGGGTACCTCCCGATAAGCAAAGAGGGCGGCGTGCAGGTACTGGTCCCATGTATCTGGTTTTTCGTGTGCCAACTTTCTCAGGATCGACATCAATGTGCCGTTAAATCTTTCCACTTGGCCGTTCCCTTGGGGATGATACACACTACAATGGAAGTGTTTGGCCTGAAAGATCCTGAAAAACTTCTTCAGTTAGTTTCCCCTTGAACTGAGAGCCATTATCAGTCAAGATTTGATTGGGAAAGCCTAACCTTGTGAAAATTGTGAGCAATGCCTCTGCCACATGTTTTGAATCAATCGATGACAGGGCTACTGCCTCTCCCCACATAGAACAAGTGTCCACCAGAGTCAGAATGTAGCTGTTCCTTCTCTTGGTTCGGGTGAGAGGTCCCACAAGATCCACGGCAACTCTCTCAAAGGGTGTTCCCACTATGGGCATTTCCCCCAGAGTTGCTGGTGCAGTCCAATGTTTAGGTGCTACTCGTTGGCACTCTGGACAGGATTTTACATATCGTTTGATATCTTCAGTTATTCCTGGCCAGAAATAGTGACAAGCTATTCGCTGTCCTGTTGCGCTGATTCCCATATGACCACTGAAGGGAATCGCATGCCCTAGTTCCAACACTTTAGTCCTATATGAAGTGGGAAGGACCAGCTGTCCGTGACCATTGGATTCAGATCCAGCCTTCCTATATATCAGTTTGTTCTTCATATAAAACTCTCCCTTGCCTGGAGGTGTATGAGATTTGGGCAACTTCTTGAAACATGGCTTGAGTGTTTTGTCCTCAGCCTGTGCCTTCCTCATCTCATCTGGGTGAGTATTTATGGGATTATCCTCCTCCTTCTTTGTCTGTGATCTGGTCTGCACTGTTGCCAATATCACAGGTCTCTTGGGATTCCCCAAGAAGACATATCTACACCCCAATATTAGAGGGTAGATTGGCTCATTTATCACTGCTGCTTTTATGATTCCTTCCACATATCGCGTTTTCACTTTTATTCGGGCGACGGGAAGTGTCATGGTAGCTACATCCTTGGTTGCAGTTTGAATCTCCACTGTTTCTGTGGTGTATTGATCGGCCTGCACCAGGTGAGAACTCACAACGGAATCGTAATCTAAACCGGTATCATATAAACACCTTATAGTGACACCATTACAGATGACATCTTCACACACTGGGGGGTGGTATGGTTCCTGTAATTCTTCAGGTTTGACCTTCTTTTCCTTTTTCCCCGATGTCATAGCAGCACAATGAGGAGGTTTCCTTCTACAATGGTCAGTGTCATGATTGTTCATCTTACAATTTTTACACCACCTTTTTCCTTGGTTGAAAGATTTTCTTTCATCATATTTCCTTTCATCGAATTGTGGGAATTTATTTTTATTTTCATACCGTGGCCTATCAGACTGGTGCTTACCTTTGTGTTGATCCCTAGGATCAAATTTATTAAAGTTCTGTGGTGCCCTAAAGTTATCCACTTGTTTCTTTTTATTACCTGTTACCTCTGCTTGAGCTGCTTGATACCTTTCAGCAACATTTAGCAACTCACCCAGCCTCTCTGCACCTTGTTCCATGAGAAACTTTCTCAGGTCTGGAGCCATGGACTCTCTTAATTGCTCTATAAGGACCATTTCCTTAAGATCTTGGGTTTTCCCCAGAGAAGTCCATTTCTCCAAGTATGTCTCTATTCGTGCAGAGAACTGGTGATAGGTTTCACCTGACAGTAGTTTAGCATTCCTAAATTTTTTCCTATAAAATTCTGCATTCTTTTCATACCTTAACAAAAGAGCCTGCTTTAGCATGTCATAATTTTCCTGATCACCTCTGCTCATTTTTGCAAAAACTTCATAAGCTGCCCCACGAAGTCCCTGAGATAACTTTAAGCTCCACCTTTCTCTCTCTAACCCATACGTGGTAGCTAATAGTTCATACCTATTTAGGTAGCTCTCTATATCATCGTCTTTCTCAACAAAATGATCTAAATGAAAATTCATAGCTGAGGTTGAGGCTCCTTGGCTAGCAGTGGCATCAGAGGCAAAGGGACTGGCACCATTTTCAGGAGCATGGCCCTGAAACTCAAACTCCCTTAGTCGTAATTCATGTTCCCTTTGTAATCTTTTCTCCTCCTTTTCTGCTTCCCTCTCTGCAGCTAATCTCTTCTCTTCCCTTTCTGCAGCTAATCTTTTGTCTTCTCTTTCTGCTTCCAATTTCTTAGCCTCTTTGTCAGCCTCAATCTGCAACCTCTTAGTCTCAGCCTCAGCTTGCAACCTCTTAGTCTCAGCCTCAGCTTGCAACCTCTTAGTCTCAGCCTCTAACTTTCTTTCGGCCTCTTTTTTCTAATCTTCTTTCTTCGCGTTCAATAAATTTGTCACATTCCGTAGTGACATAGGCAACCATAACTTGCCCATCTAATCCTAACTCTTTTGCAGTCTGTACAGCAGCAGATCGAAACTTGGCCAGGTCCGCCATTGTCTATCAGGTAAATTTCTACAATGTCTAACCAACAATTTAATCTCTAAATATATCTAATGGACAACACAGGCACCGTGAGCTCAACCTTATTTAATTCCACCCAAGGATACCTTTTAATTCTTATATTCCCTGAAGTGAATTACCCCCAATATTTTTAATAGGGAAAGATTCAAAATCCCAAGAGCGAGACCCCAATATATGTGGTGAAGTGGGATGTTATAAATATTTATAGGGGACTTAGTGTACTGACTGAGATCAGCTGTGAAGGTATCTATATCTATTAAGAGTAGTGTATTATAGATAACCTTACTTGCTACCACATATCTATATATCTCAGTCAGAATTATTCTGGAATAGTGTGATGACTACGTTATGTGTCTAGGGTATGTGTATGATGAAGTGTAAGTCACAACAACAGACAGATAAACAATTTAATTTAATCCACTACTCTTGACAACACTGTGACACTCACATACATATAACACTCTATGAGAATATCTTAAGGAGTCACTGATAACTTTTCAAATAACAATATGTATTCATTGTTGTCATAAAGGTATATGTGTCCTGATTCAAATACAAAGGAACCAGGAATCACAATCAATTTTAATTACAAGTATATGTACAGACTTTATCAATATGAATATTGTAGTGACATATATTATTAAAAATATCCTATGTGTGTCAGTTGTGTAGTAGTAATATGAGGTAATACTGGTTTTGTTTTGTTCAAGCTCTGTTGGTATTTGTCATCATGACTTCAATAGTTTGTCTTTTGGGACTAGTATTGGAGATGTTCTCAGTTCCTGATATTAAGACAATTAAATTCCCCTCTGAATGTTATTTTTACAAAGTCATTTCAAGATGAGGGGACATAATGTTGAGCTCAGCTGGCCAAATCAGCTTATCTTGCGTGATGGCGGCAGGAAAGGACTCCTCTGCTCGAATTCTCCCCTGGGCTCTGGAGACACCTCACTGATAGCTAAAAAGACCAAGGAGTATGCTGTCCGACTCTGGATTCAGCAAAGCTCTGACCAGGTGCTGCTCAGTACCATCAAGACCACGGTCCCTGAAATCAAGAAGGATGTACCTTCTACTTCATAACTAACTTATACTCTCTTTTTACACTGATCACAACACATCACAAACATTGAGTTCAGAGCGTTAGGCCAACTATCAGCTTCATGTGAAATACTTTATTCCAGTATTAACCTCCTTAATGGTTACCACGCCTCTGCACTTCCAGCATTATTTCTGTCTAATCAATAATCTAGGTGTCAGTGTACTGTTTGGCCATTCCATGCAGTTTTACTTTCCTCCGACACCTTCTGTTCAGGCGGGAGCATTATAGGCTTTACATCATGTTTGCTACTGAACTACACATATATACAGGCATAAATTAACAATTCACATTCAATTTTCATTAAAAGATACTGAATGTTTCAAGCTTACCACAATTCATGGAAACAAACACAGATACGTTGATTAGCAATGAATTCTGGCACAAATTCCCATCTGCTTATGTTCCAGGCTTTTATTTAGCAAAAATATGAGCTGGCTTCAACGCACTGTTGCTTTATCAAGCTTATTTGCACTAGTGGTCTCGAACTAACGCTCCTAAGTGAGTATATCAGCGAGTCTAGCCAATGGAGCCACGTTTCGACAAGTGTTTGAAAAAATGTTACCTTTCCACGTCTCCCCTAACAACGATAGATAGTATTTATAGCCCGACCAATCGTGGTTAGTCTTTCATTTGTTGCGCTCCAATCAATTTGGAGTTTACATGGTAGGCTATTTCTGTAACGTAAGGTTTTTTCAAACACGTTATAAAAAAAATTTTATGAGCAGAAATGATTCCATGTTGTCAGGCATCCCCACTATTTTATTTTGGTTATAATTTATTAATTCCTGGACTATTTGCGTAACGTTTTACATATTCTTTGTCAGCAAGCCCTAAGGAACCCAAATATCCAAATTTAAAAGAGCTACGTGGCTGCGTTCAAAATATGCAATTTCTTCTACCTCCTGTTTCGAAGATGTGCTGTCTGGGTACTGTAATGTTTTCAAACGTAAACCCATCTATTGTTATCTTTCCTAATAAGCGTTTTTTATGATTTTAAAACCTAACTCTGGGAAGGGTAGTGTATTTTATCACTGTTCGTCCGAAAAAGTTAGTGCATGTAGCCTAACACGCGTGATAGTAGTAATTGTGTATCGCGTTACGCTTGTTGGGGGTGGCATTAATAGCGAGACGCGTGTTTAATTTTGCATGCGTTCCTGATTTTATTCGCCCCTCTCTCTTTCTATTTGAGTCCATCTGTTCGTTCGTTTTGGTAACGCAGTATAATTAATGTTAGGATTAATTTAGGTCATTACGCAGTCTGCCTCTCAATGTTTTTCCAAGAAATACAGCACACGTTTCATTGAAGAAAGCGGGTATAATACAGTAAGCTTTTACTATCAACGTGAAAGCGTTACAATTTGCAGACGAAGCAGAAAACAAGGGGGATTTCGAGTACCTTCTTTGTGACAGCACTGTTATTTTACCATTGCTCTTTTCTTTATTAATTTTATTTGTTAGGCTTCATATTTACCTAATAATTTTATATATGTGGATTAGAATATTCCACGACACCTCCCCTCTTAAAACAGACATTATATGTCAGTCCTTTATTCTATATACACATAGAGAAATTTATTATTATTTCTGGGGTTTACGGTGATTCTCATCACACGGATGGCGGCTTAAAAAATCCGCTCCCAAATTGGTTTTTCCAGATATATACTCAATGCTAAAATTATATGGAGCCAAAAGTAAAGACCATCGGAGTAACCTGGAGTTCTCATGCCTAGCCTGTGCTAGAAACGATAAAGGTTTGTGGTCTGTTTGCAACTTAAATGCCTTCCCATATAGATAAATATTGAATTTCTTTATCGCCCATATTACTGCAAGACATTCTTTTTCGCTAGTTGAGTAGTTGATTTCAGCTTTATTCAACTTTCTGCTAGCATATGCCACTGGGCTTAATTCCCCATCCAATGCATCTGATTTCTGTAGTAGAGTTGCACCTAACCCAATATTACTTGCATCCGTCCTTACTATGAATTCTTGACTTTAGTCAGGTAATTTCAAAATGGGTTTACTTGTGAGCTTTTCCTTCAATTCTTGGTAAGTCATTTCACATTGTGGTGTCCATGTAATGCGATCTGGATGTCCTTTACGTGTCAATTCAGTTAACGGTGCACATATGGAATTAAAGTTTTTGATATACTTCTGGTAGAAACCACATAATGAGACAGAGGATCTCACGTCCTTCTTGGTTTGTGGTCTCGGGGCTTTCTGTAGTTTCTCTAAATTCTTTGGGTCAGGGGTCATGTTTCCCTGATAAACTGTGTGTCCCAAAAATTCCAATTCTTTACATCCAACGCAACATTTGGTTGGTCGGGCTGTTAAATTTGCCTCCCTAAGTCGATCAAACAGCATGTTCAGAGAGTCAATGTGTTCCTCAAATGTTTCTGTTGCTATAAGGATATCATCCATAAAATTTGTTATACAGGGATTATTCAGAGGATCCAATAATTTTCTCATCATTCTAGAGAAGACACTAGGCGCATTCTTCAATCCAAATGGCAATCTATTAAACTCATAGTGTCCTTCTGAGGTACTAAAAGCTAGGTATGGTCTAACCTCAGGCTTTACTGGAATCTGATAGTATCCTTTACTCAGATCCACTTTTGAGAAATATTTAGCTTTATTTAGCCTGGCAAACAGCTGATTTGTATCCGGCAATGGATCCACCTGTCCTTCTGTAATAGCATTCAGTCTCCTGTAATCTATACAGAGTCTATGTTCTCCAGAGGGCTTCCTTAAGAGTACAACACCGGAACTATACGAAGACTCACTGTGCGAAATAATTCCTTCCTTCAATAGATAGTCTATCTCTTCCTTCAAAGCTTTCTCCTTAGCAAACGGAATCGAATATGGTTTCATACAGACAGGTGTGGAGTCTATTAGTTTCATATCATATTCCAATAGGTTTGTATGCCCTGGTCGGTCTGTTAACACCTCTGCATGATTATTTAGAACCTGTTGCACTCTCTCTTTCTGAGTTTTCGTTAAATGTGTACTGATTTTCACCTGTGCTGCTGTCTCACAGGGGTGTAATGGATATTCAAATGATGAAAGTGGTTCCTTTTTCATCTCCATGGCGATGGACAAGGTCAACAAGTGTGTCTCTTCCTGATGTTCTCTTTCCAAATATTTCTTCAGGAGATTCACATGATAGATTTTTTCTTTCCCCTTCTTATCTATCTTATAATTTGTTCTAGACACCTTCTCTAAAACTGTATATGGACCCTGCCATCCAATTTGTAACTTATTCTGACTCCCAGGCAAAAGAAGCAGTACTTTCTCTCCCACAGCCAAATTTCTGTCTTTCGCCTTCCTGTTATAATAGGCAGCATGTTTCTTCCTGGCTTGTTTCAAATTTTCATTGGCAAGTTTCCAGCCAGTTTTTAACCGAGTGGTCAGCTCATTCACATATTGGTATGAAGATGTAATGTTTTCCTCTGCCTTTTCATCAGTCCACGTTCTTAACATAGCTTCGAGTGGACCTTTTATTGGCCTTCCAAACAATAATGTTGCCGGGGCCATACCGGTTGAACTATGGGGTACCTCCCGATAAGCAAAGAGGGCGGCGTGCAGGTACTGGTCCCATGTATCTGGTTTTTCGTGTGCCAACTTTCTCAGGATCGACATCAATGTGCCGTTAAATCTTTCCACTTGGCCGTTCCCTTGGGGATGATACACACTACAATGGAAGTGTTTGGCCTGAAAGATCCTGAAAACTTCTTCAGTTAGTTTCCCCTTGAACTGAGAGCCATTATCAGTCAAGATTTGATTGGGAAAGCCTAACCTTGTGAAAATTGTGAGCAATGCCTCTGCCACATGTTTTTGAATCAATCGATGACAGGGCTACTGCCTCTCCCCACATAGAACAAGTGTCCACCAGAGTCAGAATGTAGCTGTTCCTTCTCTTGGTTCGGGTGAGAGGTCCCACAAGATCCACGGCAACTCTCTCAAAGGGTGTTCCCACTATGGGCATTTCCCCCAGAGTTGCTGGTGCAGTCCAATGTTTAGGTGCTACTCGTTGGCACTCTGGACAGGATTTTACATATCGTTTGATATCTTCAGTTATTCCTGGCCAGAAATAGTGACAAGCTATTCGCTGTCCTGTTGCGCTGATTCCCATATGACCACTGAAGGGAATCGCATGCCCTAGTTCCAACACTTTAGTCCTATATGAAGTGGGAAGGACCAGCTGTCCGTGACCATTGGATTCAGATCCAGCCTTCCTATATATCAGTTTGTTCTTCATATAAAACTCTCCCTTGCCTGGAGGTGTATGAGATTTGGGCAACTTCTTGAAACATGGCTTGAGTGTTTTGTCCTCAGCCTGTGCCTTCCTCATCTCATCTGGGTGAGTATTTATGGGATTATCCTCCTCCTTCTTTGTCTGTGATCTGGTCTGCACTGTTGCCAATATCACAGGTCTCTTGGGATTCCCCAAGAAGACATATCTACACCCCAATATTAGAGGGTAGATTGGCTCATTTATCACTGCTGCTTTTATGATTCCTTCCACATATCGCGTTTTCACTTTTATTCGGGCGACGGGAAGTGTCATGGTAGCTACATCCTTGGTTGCAGTTTGAATCTCCACTGTTTCTGTGGTGTATTGATCGGCCTGCACCAGGTGAGAACTCACAACGGAATCGTAATCTAAACCGGTATCATATAAACACCTTATAGTGACACCATTACAGATGACATCTTCACACACTGGGGGTGGTATGGTTCCTGTAATTCTTCAGGTTTGACCTTCTTTTCCTTTTTCCCCGATGTCATAGCAGCACAATGAGGAGGTTTCCTTCTACAATGGTCAGTGTCATGATTGTTCATCTTACAATTTTTACACCACCTTTTTCCTTGGTTGAAAGATTTTCTTTCATCATATTTCCTTTCATCGAATTGTGGGAATTTATTTTTATTTTCATACCGTGGCCTATCAGACTGGTGCTTACCTTTGTGTTGATCCCTAGGATCAAATTTATTAAAGTTCTGTGGTGCCCTAAAGTTATCCACTTGTTTCTTTTTATTTCCTGTTACCTCTGCTTGAGCTGCTTGATACCTTTCAGCAACATTTAGCAACTCACCCAGCCTCTCTGCACCTTGTTCCATGAGAAACTTTCTCAGGTCTGGAGCCATGGACTCTCTTAATTGCTCTATAAGGACCATTTCCTTAAGATCTTGGGTTTTCCCCAGAGAAGTCCATTTCTCCAAGTATGTCTCTATTCGTGCAGAGAACTGGTGATAGGTTTCACCTGACAGTAGTTTAGCATTCCTAAATTTTTTCCTATAAAATTCTGCATTCTTTTCATACCTTAACAAAAGAGCCTGCTTTAGCATGTCATAATTTTCCTGATCACCTCTGCTCATTTTTTGCAAAAACTTCATAAGCTGCCCCACGAAGTCCCTGAGATAACTTTAAGCTCCACCTTTCTCTCTCTAACCCATACGTGGTAGCTAATAGTTCATACCTATTTAGGTAGCTCTCTATATCATCGTCTTTCTCAACAAAATGATCTAAGTGAAAATTCATAGCTGAGGTTGAGGCTCCTTGGCTAGCAGTGGCATCAGAGGCAAAGGGACTGGCACCATTTTCAGGAGCATGGCCCTGAAACTCAAACTCCCTTAGTCGTAATTCATGTTCCCTTTGTAATCTTTTCTCCTCCTTTTCTGCTTCCCTCTCTGCAGCTAATCTCTTCTCTTCCCTTTCTGCAGCTAATCTTTTGTCTTCTCTTTCTGCTTCCAATTTCTTAGCCTCTTTGTCAGCCTCAATCTGCAACCTCTTAGTCTCAGCCTCAGCTTGCAACCTCTTAGTCTCAGCCTCAGCTTGCAACCTCTTAGTCTCAGCCTCTAACTTTCTTTCGGCCTCTTTTTTCTAATCTTCTTTCTTCGCGTTCAATAAATTTGTCACATTCCGTAGTGACATAGGCAACCATAACTTGCCCATCTAATCCTAACTCTTTTGCAGTCTGTACAGCAGCAGATCGAAACTTGGCCAGGTCCGCCATTGTCTATCAGGTAAATTTCTACAATGTCTAACCAACAATTTAATCTCTAAATATATCTAATGGACAACACAGGCACCGTGAGCTCAACCTTATTTAATTCCACCCAAGGATACCTTTTAATTCTTATATTCCCTGAAGTGAATTACCCCCAATATTTTTAATAGGGAAAGATTCAAAATCCCAAGAGCGAGACCCCAATATATGTGGTGAAGTGGGATGTTATAAATATTTATAGGGGACTTAGTGTACTGACTGAGATCAGCTGTGAAGGTATCTATATCTATTAAGAGTAGTGTATTATAGATAACCTTACTTGCTACCACATATCTATATATCTCAGTCAGAATTATTCTGGAATAGTGTGATGACTACGTTATGTGTCTAGGGTATGTGTATGATGAAGTGTAAGTCACAACAACAGACAGATAAACAATTTAATTTAATCCACTACTCTTGACAACACTGTGACACTCACATACATATAACACTCTATGAGAATATCTTAAGGAGTCACTGATAACTTTTCAAATAACAATATGTATTCATTGTTGTCATAAAGGTATATGTGTCCTGATTCAAATACAAAGGAACCAGGAATCACAATCAATTTTAATTACAAGTATATGTACAGACTTTATCAATATGAATATTGTAGTGACATATATTATTAAAAATATCCTATGTGTGTCAGTTGTGTAGTAGTAATATGAGGTAATACTGGTTTTGTTTTGTTCAAGCTCTGTTGGTATTTGTCATCATGACTTCAATAGTTTGTCTTTTGGGACTAGTATTGGAGATGTTCTCAGTTCCTGATATTAAGACAATTAAATTCCCCTCTGAATGTTATTTTTACAAAGTCATTTCAAGATGAGGGGACATAATGTTGAGCTCAGCTGGCCAAATCAGCTTATCTTGCGTGATGGCGGCAGGAAAGGACTCCTCTGCTCGAATTCTCCTCTGGGCTCTGGAGACACCTCACTGATAGCTAAAAAGACCAAGGAGTATGCTGTCCGACTCTGGATTCAGCAAAGCTCTGACCAGGTGCTGCTCAGTACCATCAAGACCACGGTCCCTGAAATCAAGAAGGATGTACCTTCTACTTCATAACTAACTTATACTCTCTTTTTACACTGATCACAACACATCACAAACATTGAGTTCAGAGCGTTAGGCCAACTATCAGCTTCATGTGAAATACTTTATTCCAGTATTAACCTCCTTAATGGTTACCACGCCTCTGCACTTCCAGCATTATTTCTGTCTAATCAATAATCTAGGTGTCAGTGTACTGTTTGGCCATTCCATGCAGTTTTACTTTCCTCCGACACCTTCTGTTCAGGCGGGAGCATTATAGGCTTTACATCATGTTTGCTACTGAACTACACATATATACAGGCATAAATTAACAATTCACATTCAATTTTCATTAAAAGATACTGAATGTTTCAAGCTTACCACAATTCATGGAAACAAACACAGATACGTTGATTAGCAATGAATTCTGGCACAAATTCCCATCTGCTTATGTTCCAGGCTTTTATTTAGCAAAATATGAGCTGGCTTCAACGCACTGTTGCTTTATCAAGCTTATTTGCACTAGTGGTCTCGAACTAACGCTCCTAAGTGAGTATATCAGCGAGTCTAGCCAATGGAGCCACGTTTCGACAAGTGTTTGAAAAAATGTTACCTTTCCACGTCTCCCCTAACAACGATAGATAGTATTTATAGCCCGACCAATCGTGGTTAGTCTTTCATTTGTTGCGCTCCAATCAATTTGGAGTTTACATGGTAGGCTATTTCTGTAACGTAAGGTTTTTTCAAACACGTTATAAAAAAAATTTTATGAGCAGAAATGATTCCATGTTGTCAGGCATCCCCACTATTTTATTTTGGTTATAATTTATTAATTCCTGGACTATTTGCGTAACGTTTTACATATTCTTTGTCAGCAAGCCCTAAGGAACCCAAATATCCAAATTTAAAAGAGCTACGTGGCTGCGTTCAAAATATGCAATTTCTTCTACCTCCTGTTTCGAAGATGTGCTGTCTGGGTACTGTAATGTTTTCAAACGTAAACCCATCTATTGTTATCTTTCCTAATAAGCGTTTTTTATGATTTTAAAACCTAACTCTGGGAAGGGTAGTGTATTTTATCACTGTTCGTCCGAAAAAGTTAGTGCATGTAGCCTAACACGCGTGATAGTAGTAATTGTGTATCGCGTTACGCTTGTTGGGGGTGGCATTAATAGCGAGACGCGTGTTTAATTTTGCATGCGTTCCTGATTTTATTCGCCCCTCTCTCTTTCTATTTGAGTCCATCTGTTCGTTCGTTTTGGTAACGCAGTATAATTAATGTTAGGATTAATTTAGGTCATTACGCAGTCTGCCTCTCAATGTTTTTCCAAGAAATACAGCACACGTTTCATTGAAGAAAGCGGGTATAATACAGTAAGCTTTTACTATCAACGTGAAAGCGTTACAATTTGCAGACGAAGCAGAAAACAAGGGGGATTTCGAGTACCTTCTTTGTGACAGCACTGTTATTTTACCATTGCTCTTTTCTTTATTAATTTTATTTGTTAGGCTTCATATTTACCTAATAATTTATATATGTGGATTAGAATATTCCACGACAGGAGGACAGTTTCGACTCCAGACCTGGCATTCTGCACACCTGATTTGGCTGGGATAGTGGAAAGGGAAATAGGAGAACAACTCGGTGGAAGTGATCATCGTCCTGTATTCATCAAAATTAATAGAACAATTAATACAAGTCCAAGTCAGCCAAGATGGAATTATAAAAAAGCAAATTGGTCCATTTATCAACACAGAGCAAATCTGCTTACAAAAGATATTAAGGTACTAGACAGAGACATTAACAGAGTCATCTGGGATTTTAATAATGGAGTACTCAAGGCAGCAAAGGAGACAATACCGAGAGGAGCGAGGAAGAACTATGTACCATATGGGTCCAACACACTACAAAACCTACATGAAGATATGAATGAAGCAAGGCACACTGCAGAGGTACAACCATCCCAACAGAACCATATCATGCTACAAAAGGCAAAAGCAAAATTCATTAAAGGAAAGCTAGAAGCCCAGAGGAGAAGCTGGAGGGAAAAAACATATAAACTAAACCTTGAAAAGGAAGGGAGAAAGTTGTGGAAACTCACTAAACAATTGAATGACGATAACAATTCTCAACGACAAACCATTACACTAGACGATGCAGGGAAACTATATACCGGCAAACAAGCAGCAGACATATTTGCGGAATCCTACAGAAATGAAAGTAACATCTCCGTCAATTTACGCAGACAACGAGACATTCGTCAAGAAATAATCCACACTAGAACTAATGGAAACAGTCCGGACGTTATGTCCAAACCTTTCAATATGGACGAGTTAAAAACAGCCGTGTGGAAACTTAAAAACAGGAAATCACCAGGCCCGGATGGTATAACCAACGAAATGCTAAAAAACCTAGGATATACAGCAATGAGCAAACTGTTGCAAATATACAACTACAGTTGGATGACAGGCAGTGTGCCACAGATATGGAGAGAGGCGCTCATGTGTCCCATCAT
Organism: Oreohelix idahoensis; assembly: GCA_024509875.1. Classification (NCBI taxonomy): domain Eukaryota; kingdom Metazoa; phylum Mollusca; class Gastropoda; order Stylommatophora; family Oreohelicidae; genus Oreohelix; species Oreohelix idahoensis. The sequence continues at coordinate 476,232 of JAMPIV010001165.1, forward strand.
AAAGAAAGGAAAAGACAACAGGAAGGCCACCAGCTACAGACCAATAAGCCTAACAAGCTGTGTATGTAAGACAATGGAGAGGATGATCAACAGAAGATTGAAATGGTACTTGGAATCCGAGAAAATTTTAGTGCCAGAACAAGCAGGGTTTAGAGAGTGCAGCAGCACAGAAGACCAAATCACATACCTGTCACAGATCGTTGAAGATGCCTTCCAAGAAAAGAGAAAAGTCTTTACCCTATGGATAGATCTCCAAAAAGCTTTTGACAAAGTATGGAAAGACGGGTTAATAGTAAAACTGCAAAGGAACGGAATCAAGGGTAATATGAGAAAATGGATCCAGTCGTTCCTACACAATCGGAAAGCAAGAGTCACTATGGAAGGTCACAACAGCAAGAAAATCCTCCTAAAACATGGAGTTCCTCAAGGCTCAGTATTGTCTCCCACCCTGTTCCTTGTATTCATCAATGACCTCATCCACGATCTGCCACAGGGTGTGAGAGCTGCCCTATACGCTGACGACTTGGTGGTGTGGTGTGTAGAAGAACATCTAACTATCGCTAATAAGCGAATACAAAGGGCAGCAGACAACATAGCAGCATGGGCAGAGAAATGGATGGTGCAGATCAACGCTGAAAAATCATCAACAACACTTTTCACGCTCTCCAACAAAGACAAAGCAGGAGAGATACGACTTGGAAATATACATGTCCAAACAGATGAGGAACCGGTGTACTTGGGCATTACATTAGATAAGAGAATGACATGGAGGCACCACATCGAGAGAACAGAGGCTAAAGCGAGAAGAAAACTTTCCATACTGAGGAAAATAGCTGGATCAAGTTGGGGAGCTAACGAAACAACACTAAAGAAAGTGTATACAGGTGCAATAAGACCTATATTAGAGTACGGATCAGCAGCATGGTCTACAGCAGCCAAATCACACCTACAAGCCTTAGATAAAGTACAAAATCAAGCGCTTAGGTTGATCACGGGTGCCATGAAGACCACACCAATAAATGAAATGGAAAAAATCACAGGCATTCCACCTTTATTATACAGACGAGACACTAAGACCCTGATCCAAGCAGAAAAGTACAAGAACATGCCCGCACATCCAATGAAAACTAGATTTGGAGATTTAGCCAGTGGGAGGTTGAAGAGAAGCAGTTTTTGTGCATCGGTCCAAAAAACTAATTAGAACATACAAGGATGAACTACCAGACATCACTAAGGAAATAACTCCCACACTCCTCCCAACCCCATGGGAACAACATCAAAATTTCAGTATTAAGACCTCCATAACTACCACCTGCCCCATGGGAGAGCTAAATACTCTCCAAAGGAAAATAGCAGCATGTGACATGATTGAAGAACTATACCCCAGAGAAGCATGGATCCAAGTATATACTGATGGATCTGCAACCAGAGCAGTGAAGAACGGAGGCGCAGGAGTTTATGTGGTCTATCCAGACAAAGAAAATGAATCCACCTGTTCACCTACTGGAATATTCTGTTCAAACTATGCTGCTGAAGTACAGGCCATAAGCATTGCTGCAGGAATAATAAATAACACAATAAGCCAATGTCAGCAGGTTGTATTCCTTACTGATGCAATGTCAGTTCTGCAAGCCCTCAACAGTGATAAACTGCCAGAATTAAACAAAGTCCTATGCGAAGTAAATATCAAAAGAAGGGTAGTGCTACAGTGGATACCATCACACTGTGGCATACCAGGAAATGAGAGAGCAGATATGTTAGCAAAAGAGGGAGCAACACAGGAACAAAAAGAACAAACAATCACATTCCAGGAAAAGAAGACCCTTATCAAGGCCATCAGGAAAATTGATCAACAAAGAGACAACTATCAATATCTTGATCGAGCAAAACAGGTGATCCTGTTCCGTATGAGAACAGGACACAACAGACTGAACAGTCACTTATACAGACTGAGATTGGTCCCATCACCCCTATGTACGTGTGGACAGGCAGCACAGACAGCCGAACACATCCTGCAAGACTGCCACATGCTTAGTCAATTGCGAACTGAACATTGGCCCACAGAGACGCACATCCACACAAAGCTGTTTGGGAGTCTTGAAGAACTTTCAACCACAGCAACATACATCCAGAAAACCGGACTTCTTGTGTAGACATTTCTAAACAACAGCGAACGAGAAGAAGAAGAAGAAGACTGGTATAACAAACAGACTGCTGCCGTGTTGACAGTAATGTATGATTTAACCTGCAACAACATAATGTCCATAGGCTAGTATTTGGCTAGAAGCTTTCTCTAGCATAGATGTGAGGCCAGTAGGTCATCAGATGTCATTTGTTATAGTCCGACCAGACAGATTAATTCAGTAACATAGTATAGGCATGTGTTATCATAAATATAAACACATCATTCATTTGAGTTGATTCATCTTATTCTTTCACATTTCACTGTATCTATTGTTCCAACCAGTAATCAAGAGAGGCTTTGTAAGTCTTCTGAAAACTAATCTGCATTCCAGTTCATCCTCTGGTTCATTTTAAAAACATTTCTAAAACCTTGAACATTCCTGAGCAGACTGTCTACAGAGTTGTGAGTAAATTAAAAGCAGGTAATGGAATCGAGCGAAAAGAAGGTAGTGGGAGGCCAAGAATTTTGGACACAAAGGACCAACGGCATCTCGTCCATATCGTTTGGGCTGGGCCAATGAAGAGTGTAGAAAATATACGGCAGCGCATGATCGAGTTGGGAAGCCCAGAGGTATCTAATGCTACTGTCAACCGGGAGCTACACAGGATGAATTACACAAAAAAGCGGCTAATTTCGTCACCAAAGCTCACAGAGACTCACAAACAGATGCGCTTGAACTGGTACCACGAACACCAAAATTTGTCATGGGACAAAGTGATTTTTTTTCAGATGAATGTTCTGTTTGGTCTTATCCTGCCCAAATAAATATTTGGACAAAAGACTCTGTAACGCCTGTGTACCAGCGACCGAAACATATCCAGAAATTCCATCTTTGGGGAGGGATGTCAGCAAGAGGTGCCACCCCACTGTGTGTTTTCACAGGAATTCTCACGAAAGAAAGGTACATCGACAAACTAGAGGGACACCTTCTGCCATTTATGCAGGTCATGTACCCACATGGGTACACATTTCAACATGACAATGACCCAAAGCATACAGCTCATACCACCAAAGCATGGCTGCAAGAGAAGAATGTGATAGTGCTGAAGTGGCCCAGCAACAGTCCTGACCTAAACCCAATTGAAAACGTTTGGGCACTACTCAAGAATCATTTAAAAAAGAGTGGACTCAGAGACGTTGAACAATTGAAGAAGGTAGCTAAAAAATACTGGGACAGTCTGACTCACAATTACTTACAAACACTTGTGGGAAGTATGCCTCGCCGCATCCAGGCTTGCCTTGCTGGAGAAGGCAACATTATATTGTACTGAAACCACTGTTAATAGATAAGGGAGATACCAATCTTCCTCTGGAAATACAGTTTTTATTATTATTTGCTTCTATGAGTGTGCTGCGTTGCGAAAATATGACTGCCATTTTTTTTGCAAAGTACTCAACCGTCAAAGCAGTCAGCGGCCATCACGCCTGGTGGCGTCCTGTAGGGCAGCAACAAATTGATTCCACCTTGCTCAGTCTGCGGCCATCCTTCGTACAGTGCCCCAACTCTGGTTCATTCTTTGCATCTCGGCTTCCACAGTTCTCCGCCAAGTTGTTTTTGGTCGGCCTCTCTTTCGCTTTCCCTCGGGGGTCCATAGCATAGCTGTTCTTGTGATGGTATCATGGTCCTTTCTGAGGACGTGGCCAACCCGACTCCAGCGTCTGCCAGCTATGATGGTGTGCATGTCCTCCTGGTTACTCCGAATAAGTAGTTCTTTGTTGCTGTCGTGAAGTGACGTCTGTCTCACAACACGAATTCTGCTTAACTCTGACCACCTCGCGCGCCATACATTGTAAGAACTGCAAGATACACAGACCAATCAGAACGCTCCGTTATGCCGTGTTTACTACAGCCTTGGATAAATAAAATGGAAGTCCAAATATGTGCAAACAAGTATCGAAGGACAATTAACTACGGCATTATGAAAGAAGTACCACCTGGAAGAGGCTACCAAAACGATATTAGGGATGTTGCTCTACCCGTAAGTACTAATACTTTTACAAATACTGATATAGGACGGGAGAGATCTCTAGTTGAATGCATCGAAGCCTCAGGTTAGTACATTATTTAGCTGTGTAACGTACGCATAGAATAAAATGCATTTAGGAATGAAAAAGGTTGTTTACTAGAAATATGTAGAATAATATAGGGCGTATTTTAAACTTTAGATGAATAAAATCGCTCCAGGAATAACTTAGATAAATAAAATCTTAGTTTTCCTGATTTGCACAATAGGCAAAATTTACCAATATTTTTTTTTAACACAAAACACATTCGTTGGGGAACCACCTCGGACGATCGAGGTCACCCTATATATAGTGCGTGTCTAACAGAATCAGGTCAGTCACAATATTTGAAAGCGACATCGAGCGGCAAAAGAAAGCAAGTGTTAGTGGAAGAGATTTGCCTTCTGTACTGGAAAGCAGACCTTAAACGACCATTAACAGCTCGTCTGTGTGTGTGCCTGAGGGTAGGAACGAATCTACGTATATAAGTATGTATTTCTAGTGATTAATCTACCTGTACGATAGGAAGTGTGTAGATGTGTTAGAAAATTACAGTGTGTTGATGGTGAACTTACAGGCTTGTGTGTAATTCTGGAGGCAAAGCCAGCCTTGGGAAATATTCAAAATAATTGAGAATGATGACCCAAGTCTGTCTGTAAGTTTGGAAATGTATTTAAAGAAGTATTTCTTAATGGAATGACACACATACCAGGAACATAAGGAAGGATGAAAGTAATTGGATTACTGTATAGTTTGATATATTACTTAGTAGTTTTATTCACGACCAAATTATTGTAGGGAGACGGATCATGGGAAAAGGATTATAAATAAGGATGTAGAAGAAATTTATGATCACAGTGAACTGAATTGATTATTGCTACTATATTATATCTTGTGAATCTGCTAGCATTCTGTTTGAAACTGTCTATCATCCCCATCTGTGTCATAGAGGGATATTGATAGAGAAATATAGGGATTGCATTTAACTTCGTTTCAGGTTTTATCATTTAAACCTAACAAATATACTAGAGGTATCTCTTACTGAGGTTACGACGGATGCAGTGCCGGTCTATGTCAGAGGGCCAGACATCTCGTGTATACCAATTGGAAGAATTTCAGCAAATATATATATCCAATATCAGAGGGAGCCATCTTCAGTGACTCAGATAAGTTGCCCACAAAGGCAACTGTACAGCATATCCCAGTTCACCAAACATAAAATAAAACATTTTGTGATGACTATAGCAGTGTCTTCAATCAGAACTGTGAAATTAACAAATATTACTTAATCAGAGAGAGAGATCAACCAAGCAAGACTTTATCCATAGTAATAGACACCTTAATTCAGTGAAAGACTTTGTTGAACATGTTATTATTTATGTAATGTTGTAATATGATCTCTTTTAAAACTTTTCAAACAGAAAAGAGTAAATGTACAAATAAATTGTAAATATTTACCAGCAGACTTACTTAAATTCTTTAAGTTAAGTTACAGTCCTTGTTGGTAAATTTAATTAAATAATTACCCCTAGCAGAGTTAATAACAATAACAATTACCATATTAACAGAGGAGGATCTGGAGAGGTAGCAAATAAGGACTCAGAATACTACATTACCATCTTCTCTGGGAACTTATACAGCTTGACCCTACCTTTGTTGTCTATACACCCTTACTCTTTTCAGAGAAGGGGTATTACTGATAAGACCAGACTATTATCTGGCACTATCCTGGTATCATCTGATACACCTTTATGTCCAGGATATCTTATCAAATTCAATAACAATCTACCCTCTCGCGACAGTTGCTGATGGCGTTTGGCCAAAAGATTCGGAGAATTTACTTTAGGCAGATTGTACTGAAGGAGGTGTGGTGAAGTGGGATGTTATAAATATTTATAGGGGACTTAGTGTACTGACTGAGATCAGCTGTGAAGGTATCTATATCTATTAAGAGTAGTGTATTATAGATAACCTTACTTGCTACCACATATCTATATATCTCAGTCAGAATTATTCTGGAATAGTGTGATGACTACGTTATGTGTCTAGGGTATGTGTATGATGAAGTGTAAGTCACAACAACAGACAGATAAACAATTTAATTTAATCCACTACTCTTGACAACACTGTGACACTCACATACATATAACACTCTATGAGAATATCTTAAGGAGTCACTGATAACTTTTCAAATAACAATATGTATTCATTGTTGTCATAAAGGTATATGTGTCCTGATTCAAATACAAAGGAACCAGGAATCACAATCAATTTTAATTACAAGTATATGTACAGACTTTATCAATATGAATATTGTAGTGACATATATTATTAAAAATATCCTATGTGTGTCAGTTGTGTAGTAGTAATATGAGGTAATACTGGTTTTGTTTTGTTCAAGCTCTGTTGGTATTTGTCATCATGACTTCAATAGTTTGTCTTTTGGGACTAGTATTGGAGATGTTCTCAGTTCCTGATATTAAGACAATTAAATTCCCCTCTGAATGTTATTTTTACAAAGTCATTTCAAGATGAGGGGACATAATGTTGAGCTCAGCTGGCCAAATCAGCTTATCTTGCGTGATGGCGGCAGGAAAGGACTCCTCTGCTCGAATTCTCCCCTGGGCTCTGGAGACACCTCACTGATAGCTAAAAAGACCAAGGAGTATGCTGTCCGACTCTGGATTCAGCAAAGCTCTGACCAGGTGCTGCTCAGTACCATCAAGACCACGGTCCCTGAAATCAAGAAGGATGTACCTTCTACTTCATAACTAACTTATACTCTCTTTTTACACTGATCACAACACATCACAAACATTGAGTTCAGAGCGTTAGGCCAACTATCAGCTTCATGTGAAATACTTTATTCCAGTATTAACCTCCTTAATGGTTACCACGCCTCTGCACTTCCAGCATTATTTCTGTCTAATCAATAATCTAGGTGTCAGTGTACTGTTTGGCCATTCCATGCAGTTTTACTTTCCTCCGACACCTTCTGTTCAGGCGGGAGCATTATAGGCTTTACATCATGTTTGCTACTGAACTACACATATATACAGGCATAAATTAACAATTCACATTCAATTTTCATTAAAAGATACTGAATGTTTCAAGCTTACCACAATTCATGGAAACAAACACAGATACGTTGATTAGCAATGAATTCTGGCACAAATTCCCATCTGCTTATGTTCCAGGCTTTTATTTAGCAAAATATCAGCTGGCTTCAACGCACTGTTGCTTTATCAAGCTTATTTGCACTAGTGGTCTCGAACTAACGCTCCTAAGTGAGTATATCAGCGAGTCTAGCCAATGGAGCCACGTTTCGACAAGTGTTTGAAAAAATGTTACCTTTCCACGTCTCCCCTAACAACGATAGATAGTATTTATAGCCCGACCAATCGTGGTTAGTCTTTCATTTGTTGCGCTCCAATCAATTTGGAGTTTACATGGTAGGCTATTTCTGTAACGTAAGGTTTTTTCAAACACGTTATAAAAAAAAATTTTATGAGCAGAAATGATTCCATGTTGTCAGGCATCCCCACTATTTTATTTTGGTTATAATTTATTAATTCCTGGACTATTTGCGTAACGTTTTACATATTCTTTGTCAGCAAGCCCTAAGGAACCCAAATATCCAAATTTAAAAGAGCTACGTGGCTGCGTTCAAAATATGCAATTTCTTCTACCTCCTGTTTCGAAGATGTGCTGTCTGGGTACTGTAATGTTTTCAAACGTAAACCCATCTATTGTTATCTTTCCTAATAAGCGTTTTTTTATGATTTTAAAACCTAACTCTGGGAAGGGTAGTGTATTTTATCACTGTTCGTCCGAAAAAGTTAGTGCATGTAGCCTAACACGCGTGATAGTAGTAATTGTGTATCGCGTTACGCTTGTTGGGGGTGGCATTAATAGCGAGACGCGTGTTTAATTTTGCATGCGTTCCTGATTTTATTCGCCCCTCTCTCTTTCTATTTGAGTCCATCTGTTCGTTCGTTTTGGTAACGCAGTATAATTAATGTTAGGATTAATTTAGGTCATTACGCAGTCTGCCTCTCAATGTTTTTCCAAGAAATACAGCACACGTTTCATTGAAGAAAGCGGGTATAATACAGTAAGCTTTTACTATCAACGTGAAAGCGTTACAATTTGCAGACGAAGCAGAAAACAAGGGGGATTTCGAGTACCTTCTTTGTGACAGCACTGTTATTTTACCATTGCTCTTTTCTTTATTAATTTTATTTGTTAGGCTTCATATTTACCTAATAATTTATATATGTGGATTAGAATATTCCACGACACCTCCCCTCTTAAAACAGACATTATATGTCAGTCCTTTATTCTATATACACATAGAGAAATTTATTATTATTTCTGGGGTTTACGGTGATTCTCATCACACGGATGGCGGCTTAAAAAATCCGCTCCCAAATTGGTTTTTCCAGATATATACTCAATGCTAAAATTATATGGAGCCAAAAGTAAAGACCATCGGAGTAACCTGGAGTTCTCATGCCTAGCCTGTGCTAGAAACGATAAAGGTTTGTGGTCTGTTTGCAACTTAAATGCCTTCCCATATAGATAAATATTGAATTTCTTTATCGCCCATATTACTGCAAGACATTCTTTTTCGCTAGTTGAGTAGTTGATTTCAGCTTTATTCAACTTTCTGCTAGCATATGCCACTGGGCTTAATTCCCCATCCAATGCATCTGATTTCTGTAGTAGAGTTGCACCTAACCCAATATTACTTGCATCCGTCCTTACTATGAATTCTTGACTTAAGTCAGGTAATTTCAAAATGGGTTTACTTGTGAGCTTTTCCTTCAATTCTTGGTAAGTCATTTCACATTGTGGTGTCCATGTAATGCGATCTGGATGTCCTTTACGTGTCAATTCAGTTAACGGTGCACATATGGAATTAAAGTTTTTGATATACTTCTGGTAGAAACCACATAATGAGACAAAGGATCTCACGTCCTTCTTGGTTTGTGGTCTCGGGGCTTTCTGTAGTTTCTCTAAATTCTTTGGGTCAGGGGTCATGTTTCCCTGATAAACTGTGTGTCCCAAAAATTCCAATTCTTTACATCCAACGCAACATTTGGTTGGTCGGGCTGTTAAATTTGCCTCCCTAAGTCGATCAAACAGCATGTTCAGAGAGTCAATGTGTTCCTCAAATGTTTCTGTTGCTATAAGGATATCATCCATAAAATTTGTTATACAGGGATTATTCAGAGGATCCAATAATTTTTTCTCATCATTCTAGAGAAGACACTAGGCGCATTCTTCAATCCAAATGGCAATCTATTAAACTCATAGTGTCCTTCTGAGGTACTAAAAGCTAGGTATGGTCTAACCTCAGGCTTTACTGGAATCTGATAGTATCCTTTACTCAGATCCACTTTTGAGAAATATTTAGCTTTATTTAGCCTGGCAAACAGCTGATTTGTATCCGGCAATGGATCCACCTGTCCTTCTGTAATAGCATTCAGTCTCCTGTAATCTATACAGAGTCTATGTTCTCCAGAGGGCTTCCTTAAGAGTACAACACCGGAACTATACGAAGACTCACTGTGCGAAATAATTCCTTCCTTCAATAGATAGTCTATCTCTTCCTTCAAAGCTTTCTCCTTAGCAAACGGAATCGAATATGGTTTCATACAGACAGGTGTGGAGTCTATTAGTTTCATATCATATTCCAATAGGTTTGTATGCCCTGGTCGGTCTGTTAACACCTCTGCATGATTATTTAGAACCTGTTGCACTCTCTCTTTCTGAGTTTTCGTTAAATGTGTACTGATTTTCACCTGTGCTGCTGTCTCACAGGGGTGTAATGGATATTCAAATGATGAAAGTGGTTCCTTTTTCATCTCCATGGCGATGGACAAGGTCAACAAGTGTGTCTCTTCCTGATGTTCTCTTTCCAAATATTTCTTCATGATAGATTTTTTCTTTCCCCTTCTTATCTATCTTATAATTTGTTCTAGACACCTTCTCTAAAACTGTATATGGACCCTGCCATCCAATTTGTAACTTATTCTGACTCCCAGGCAAAAGAAGCAGTACTTTCTCTCCCACAGCCAAATTTCTGTCTTTCGCCTTCCTGTTATAATAGGCAGCATGTTTCTTCCTGGCTTGTTTCAAATTTTCATTGGCAAGTTTCCAGCCAGTTTTTAACCGAGTGGTCAGCTCATTCACATATTGGTATGAAGGTGTAATGTTTTCCTCTGCCTTTTCATCAGTCCACGTTCTTAACATAGCTTCGAGTGGACCTTTTATTGGCCTTCCAAACAATAATGTTGCCGGGGCCATACCGGTTGAACTATGGGGTACCTCCCGATAAGCAAAGAGGGCGGCGTGCAGGTACTGGTCCCATGTATCTGGTTTTTCGTGTGCCAACTTTCTCAGGATCGACATCAATGTGCCGTTAAATCTTTCCACTTGGCCGTTCCCTTGGGGATGATACACACTACAATGGAAGTGTTTGACCTGAAAGATCCTGAAAACTTCTTCAGTTAGTTTCCCCTTGAACTGAGAGCCATTATCAGTCAAGATTTGATTGGGAAAGCCTAACCTTGTGAAAATTGTGAGCAATGCCTCTGCCACATGTTTTGAATCAATCGATGACAGGGCTACTGCCTCTCCCCACATAGAACAAGTGTCCACCAGAGTCAGAATGTAGCTGTTCCTTCTCTTGGTTCGGGTGAGAGGTCCCACAAGATCCACGGCAACTCTCTCAAAGGGTGTTCCCACTATGGGCATTTCCCCCAGAGTTGCTGGTGCAGTCCAATGTTTAGGTGCTACTCGTTGGCACTCTGGACAGGATTTTACATATCGTTTGATATCTTCAGTTATTCCTGGCCAGAAATAGTGACAAGCTATTCGCTGTCCTGTTGCGCTGATTCCCATATGACCACTGAAGGGAATCGCATGCCCTAGTTCCAACACTTTAGTCCTATATGAAGTGGGAAGGACCAGCTGTCCGTGACCATTGGATTCAGATCCAGCCTTCCTATATATCAGTTTGTTCTTCATATAAAACTCTCCCTTGCCTGGAGGTGTATGAGATTTGGGCAACTTCTTGAAACATGGCTTGAGTGTTTTGTCCTCAGCCTGTGCCTTCCTCATCTCATCTGGGTGAGTATTTATGGGATTATCCTCCTCCTTCTTTGTCTGTGATCTGGTCTGCACTGTTGCCAATATCACAGGTCTCTTGGGATTCCCCAAGAAGACATATCTACACCCCAATATTAGAGGGTAGATTGGCTCATTTATCACTGCTGCTTTTATGATTCCTTCCACATATCGCGTTTTCACTTTTATTCGGGCGACGGGAAGTGTCATGGTAGCTACATCCTTGGTTGCAGTTTGAATCTCCACTGTTTCTGTGGTGTATTGATCGGCCTGCACCAGGTGAGAACTCACAACGGAATCGTAATCTAAACCGGTATCATATAAACACCTTATAGTGACACCATTACAGATGACATCTTCACACACTGGGGGGTGGTATGGTTCCTGTAATTCTTCAGGTTTGACCTTCTTTTCCTTTTTCCCCGATGTCATAGCAGCACAATGAGGAGGTTTCCTTCTACAATGGTCAGTGTCATGATTGTTCATCTTACAATTTTTACACCACCTTTTTCCTTGGTTGAAAGATTTTCTTTCATCATATTTCCTTTCATCGAATTGTGGGAATTTATTTTTATTTTCATACCGTGGCCTATCAGACTGGTGCTTACCTTTGTGTTGATCCCTAGGATCAAATTTATTAAAGTTCTGTGGTGCCCTAAAGTTATCCACTTGTTTCTTTTTATTACCTGTTACCTCTGCTTGAGCTGCTTGATACCTTTCAGCAACATTTAGCAACTCACCCAGCCTCTCTGCACCTTGTTCCATGAGAAACTTTCTCAGGTCTGGAGCCATGGACTCTCTTAATTGCTCTATAAGGACCATTTCCTTAAGATCTTGGGTTTTCCCCAGAGAAGTCCATTTCTCCAAGTATGTCTCTATTCGTGCAGAGAACTGGTGATAGGTTTCACCTGACAGTAGTTTAGCATTCCTAAATTTTTTTTCCTATAAAATTCTGCATTCTTTTCATACCTTAACAAAAGAGCCTGCTTTAGCATGTCATAATTTTCCTGATCACCTCTGCTCATTTTTGCAAAAACTTCATAAGCTGCCCCACGAAGTCCCTGAGATAACTTTAAGCTCCACCTTTCTCTCTCTAACCCATACGTGGTAGCTAATAGTTCATACCTATTTAGGTAGCTCTCTATATCATCGTCTTTCTCAACAAAATGATCTAAATGAAAATTCATAGCTGAGGTTGAGGCTCCTTGGCTAGCAGTGGCATCAGAGGCAAAGGGACTGGCACCATTTTCAGGAGCATGGCCCTGAAACTCAAACTCCCTTAGTCGTAATTCATGTTCCCTTTGTAATCTTTTCTCCTCCTTTTCTGCTTCCCTCTCTGCAGCTAATCTCTTCTCTTCCCTTTCTGCAGCTAATCTTTTGTCTTCTCTTTCTGCTTCCAATTTCTTAGCCTCTTTGTCAGCCTCAATCTGCAACCTCTTAGTCTCAGCCTCAGCTTGCAACCTCTTAGTCTCAGCCTCAGCTTGCAACCTCTTAGTCTCAGCCTCTAACTTTCTTTCGGCCTCTTTTTTCTAATCTTCTTTCTTCGCGTTCAATAAATTTGTCACATTCCGTAGTGACATAGGCAACCATAACTTGCCCATCTAATCCTAACTCTTTTGCAGTCTGTACAGCAGCAGATCGAAACTTGGCCAGGTCCGCCATTGTCTATCAGGTAAATTTCTACAATGTCTAACCAACAATTTAATCTCTAAATATATCTAATGGACAACACAGGCACCGTGTGCTCAACCTTATTTAATTCCACCCAAGGATACCTTTTAATTCTTATATTCCCTGAAGTGAATTACCCCCAATATTTTTAATAGGGAAAGATTCAAAATCCCAAGAGCGAGACCCCAATATATGTGGTGAAGTGGGATGTTATAAATATTTATAGGGGACTTAGTGTACTGACTGAGATCAGCTGTGAAGGTATCTATATCTATTAAGAGTAGTGTATTATAGATAACCTTACTTGCTACCACATATCTATATATCTCAGTCAGAATTATTCTGGAATAGTGTGATGACTACGTTATGTGTCTAGGGTATGTGTATGATGAAGTGTAAGTCACAACAACAGACAGATAAACAATTTAATTTAATCCACTACTCTTGACAACACTGTGACACTCACATACATATAACACTCTATGAGAATATCTTAAGGAGTCACTGATAACTTTTCAAATAACAATATGTATTCATTGTTGTCATAAAGGTATATGTGTCCTGATTCAAATACAAAGGAACCAGGAATCACAATCAATTTTAATTACAAGTATATGTACAGACTTTATCAATATGAATATTGTAGTGACATATATTATTAAAAATATCCTATGTGTGTCAGTTGTGTAGTAGTAATATGAGGTAATACTGGTTTTGTTTTGTTCAAGCTCTGTTGGTATTTGTCATCATGACTTCAATAGTTTGTCTTTTGGGACTAGTATTGGAGATGTTCTCAGTTCCTGATATTAAGACAATTAAATTCCCCTCTGAATGTTATTTTTACAAAGTCATTTCAAGATGAGGGGACATAATGTTGAGCTCAGCTGGCCAAATCAGCTTATCTTGCGTGATGGCGGCAGGAAAGGACTCCTCTGCTCGAATTCTCCCCTGGGCTCTGGAGACACCTCACTGATAGCTAAAAAGACCAAGGAGTATGCTGTCCGACTCTGGATTCAGCAAAGCTCTGACCAGGTGCTGCTCAGTACCATCAAGACCACGGTCCCTGAAATCAAGAAGGATGTACCTTCTACTTCATAACTAACTTATACTCTCTTTTTACACTGATCACAACACATCACAAACATTGAGTTCAGAGCGTTAGGCCAACTATCAGCTTCATGTGAAATACTTTATTCCAGTATTAACCTCCTTAATGGTTACCACGCCTCTGCACTTCCAGCATTATTTCTGTCTAATCAATAATCTAGGTGTCAGTGTACTGTTTGGCCATTCCATGCAGTTTTACTTTCCTCCGACACCTTCTGTTCAGGCGGGAGCATTATAGGCTTTACATCATGTTTGCTACTGAACTACACATATATACAGGCATAAATTAACAATTCACATTCAATTTTCATTAAAAGATACTGAATGTTTCAAGCTTACCACAATTCATGGAAACAAACACAGATACGTTGATTAGCAATGAATTCTGGCACAAATTCCCATCTGCTTATGTTCCAGGCTTTTATTTAGCAAAAATATGAGCTGGCTTCAACGCACTGTTGCTTTATCAAGCTTATTTGCACTAGTGGTCTCGAACTAACGCTCCTAAGTGAGTATATCAGCGAGTCTAGCCAATGGAGCCACGTTTCGACAAGTGTTTGAAAAAATGTTACCTTTCCACGTCTCCCCTAACAACGATAGATAGTATTTATAGCCCGACCAATCGTGGTTAGTCTTTCATTTGTTGCGCTCCAATCAATTTGGAGTTTACATGGTAGGCTATTTCTGTAACGTAAGGTTTTTTCAAACACGTTATAAAAAAAATTTTATGAGCAGAAATGATTCCATGTTGTCAGGCATCCCCACTATTTTATTTTGGTTATAATTTATTAATTCCTGGACTATTTGCGTAACGTTTTACATATTCTTTGTCAGCAAGCCCTAAGGAACCCAAATATCCAAATTTAAAAGAGCTACGTGGCTGCGTTCAAAATATGCAATTTCTTCTACCTCCTGTTTCGAAGATGTGCTGTCTGGGTACTGTAATGTTTTCAAACGTAAACCCATCTATTGTTATCTTTCCTAATAAGCGTTTTTTTATGATTTTAAAACCTAACTCTGGGAAGGGTAGTGTATTTTATCACTGTTCGTCCGAAAAAGTTAGTGCATGTAGCCTAACACGCGTGATAGTAGTAATTGTGTATCGCGTTACGCTTGTTGGGGGTGGCATTAATAGCGAGACGCGTGTTTAATTTTGCATGCGTTCCTGATTTTATTCGCCCCTCTCTCTTTCTATTTGAGTCCATCTGTTCGTTCGTTTTGGTAACGCAGTATAATTAATGTTAGGATTAATTTAGGTCATTACGCAGTCTGCCTCTCAATGTTTTTCCAAGAAATACAGCACACGTTTCATTGAAGAAAGCGGGTATAATACAGTAAGCTTTTACTATCAACGTGAAAGCGTTACAATTTGCAGACGAAGCAGAAAACAAGGGGGATTTCGAGTACCTTCTTTGTGACAGCACTGTTATTTTACCATTGCTCTTTTCTTTATTAATTTTATTTGTTAGGCTTCATATTTACCTAATAATTTATATATGTGGATTAGAATATTCCACGACAGGAGGACAGTTTCGACATTTCCTTCTCTGTTACTCTCCAACATTCCGCACCATAGAGAAGCACAGAAAGTACACAGCTCTCATACAGTCTTAATTTGGTGTTTGTGCTGTACTGGGAAGACTTCAAAATGTTGTTGAGACTAGCAAAGGCTGTTCTCGCTTTATTCATTCTGTTGTTAATGTCCTTGCTTGTTCCGCTGTCTGGTGTTACTATGCATCCTAGGTAAGTAAATGTGTCTGTCTGTTCTAACTTCTGGCTCCTTACTGTTATTGGCTCAGGATTGCCCACATTTAGTGTCATGACCTCTGTCTTCTTCAGATTGATGTTCAGGCCAACCTGCTGGCCATACTTATTCAGTCTATCGGTTTTGTCTTGAATGTGTTGATGTGAATGCGCGAGTAGTGCAATGTCATCTGCATATTCTAGGTCTTCCAGTGTAGAAAATGTTGTCCATCTAATTCCTCTTGGACTGCCCTCTATTGTCTGGCGCATCACCCAATCTATGGCTGTCAAAAATTATGTTGTTCATAAGGGGAATCCCTGTCGTACTCCTGTTTTCACTTCGAAAGTTACATTACTCAATCCAATACTGCACGTAAAGTTAGAATATAGGCTTTTTATGATGGAAACAATGCGGCTGGGAATTCCATAAGCCCTCAGTATTTTCCATAGGCTGTCCCTGTGTATGCTATCGAAAGCCTTTTCAAAATCAACAAAGTTAATGTACAGCTGTCTCTCCCTTCTGAGCACTGCTCTATAATGTTCCTGAGGGTGAATATATGATCTACACATCTTCTGTTCTTTCTAAAGCCCGCTTATTCTTTCCTCAGTTTATGATCAACTGCTTTTGGAAATCTCTGGATGATTATCCTGCCTAGTATTTTGCTGGGAACTGAGAGGAGAGTAATTCCTCTCCAGTTGTTGCAGTCTGCAAGGTCGCCCTTCTTGGGCAATTTGACAATTATTCCTTTACTCCACTCTGTTGGTGTTGTCTCAGTGTCCCAGACTTGTGCAAATAGTGGTTCTAATAGTTCTGCTGCTAGCTCAGGGTCTGTCTTAAATAGCTCTGCATTTAAGTTATCATGGCCAGGAGCTTTTCCATTCTTAATCCCTTTGATTGCTGTGATGATTTCTTCTTTTCTTGGAATGTATGTATTAACATCTAGATCGTTTTCAGCCGCAGGAACATTCAATTGTGTCTCTGGTTGTTCCTTGTTCAGAGTTTCTCTGAAATGCTCTGCCCATCTTGTTTCCTGTCCCTCTGCTGTCGTGATGAGATTTCCTTGCTTATCTCTTACTAATGTAATATTGTTTGCACCTCGTTTTCCACTGATTTTAGTTATTTTGTATACTTTGCTTTGTTCATTTCTCAATGCTGCATCTTCTGCCTGTCTTGCAAGATCGTCTAGGAAATTCTTTTTGTTGGCTCGGGTTTGGCGTTTAACTTCCTTGTCCAGCTGACTGTACTGTTCGCTATATAGTTGCTTTAACCTGAGGGACTTTGCTTTTGTTTTCTTTCTTTTCATTTCCTTTCTCATCGTTATGGTGTTTAATATTTCTGGTGTTATCCAGTCTTGGCTCTTTCTTTCCTGGAATCCCAAGCATGACTTGCTGCTTTCCTTGTATATTGTTGAGATGGTGTTGAATTTATGGTCGACATCATCGGTCTCTGTTCTTCCCTGGCTTTTGGTAATCTGATATCGTCTCTTTACGTCGACCACAAAAGCTTTTCTTGTGAGGGGGTCCTTAAGTTGCGTGATGTTATATCTTTTCTGTTTGACTGCAACTGATCGAGCAGCTCTGAGTTTCAACTTCAGTTTTGCTACTACTAGGTGATGATCACTTCCCACATCTTCGCCTTTTCTTACTTTCACGTCTTGTAATGCATGTCTCCATCTGCCATTGATCATTATGTGATCTATCTCGTTTCTGTCTCGTCCGTTTGGTGATTCCCATGTTAACATGTGCACTTCTTTGTGTGGAAAAAGTGTTCCTCCGATGACCAGGTTGTTAATACTGCAGAAGCTTATTAATTTGTCCCCATTCTCATGTACTGTTCCATTGCCGCATTTCCCCATTACTCTTTCGTTATAATTATTGTGTGTTCCAACTTTCACTATTAGGTCTCCCATTACTATAATAAGATCGTAGCTGGGTGCAGTTTATATTTCCTTTTGTACCTGTTGATAGAACTCGTCCTTGATCTCTTCATCGCTGTCGTTTGTTGGTGCATGGCATTGTATAATTGTGGTGTTGGTGAATGTCCCTCTCAGTCTTGCTCTTATCAGTCTGTTGTTGATGGGTTTCCATTCCAGTAAAGACCTTTCCATTCCTTTCTTTAGGATAATGGCTACACCTTCGTTGTGCTGACCGTCCTCTCTACCAGAATAAAGTACTGTTTCCCCTGTAGCTGTTTTTTTTCTCCCCATCTCTGTCCATCTGCTGTCGCTTATTCCCAGGATATGTAATTTGTAGTTCCTCATCTCTGCTGTGATTTGTCTCAGCTTTCCTGCCTCATTCATAGTTCTGACGTTCCAGAAACCAATTCTGGTTTCGTGTTTTGCGGTCAGGGCATTCGTTTTCATGCCAATGGCTTCCTTTTGGCTTTCACCACTGTCAGTCATACGAGCCTGAGACTCCGGATGTCCGTCCCGCATCAAAGTTTTTTCATCTGTTGCCGTTTCCGTAACATGTGCGATTTTTTTCACATAGACAGGGGTGTCGGCCCTGTGCTAAAACCCCCATCCTGGAGGACCAGGGTACCAGCTTTTGTCTGACCCCTACCCACGCAGACCAGTCCAGCTTGGTTGAACCTACCAGGAGTAAATCTCCCACTGGCATAGCTCTGGGGATTGTCAGGGTACACAAGCTGCCATACCGCTACAAGGTATAGGTACCATTGATGGCAGTTGCACACGCATACAGATGGCAAAATGCATGGTGGCAAGCTCTGTCCATTCCTCTGTCTGAAGAATTTTGGCGGTGTGTGCTATTCAAATCTTTTCTCTAAATTGTATACCCCTTTGTCTTCTGGACGAGAAAGCAGTGACCGCATAGCTTATCTGTCCATCTCAATTTTTGGTAAATCGAGCTGATTTTAGCCAATTGTGTTTTTATTCCAACTTCCATTCTATCCTACTCCTTTAATATTCCTCCGATTCTCTCCATCTTGGTCTTGTTTAAAACCGGACGATTGAGAACTGTCGTTCTATGTAACTTTCTTCCCCTTCAGTCCAATGTATAATTCGCTATGGCTAACGAAAATGTGCAAATGTCTGTACGACTCACGTGTTTCTGCCTTCTACTGTGACCGCTTGACCTTTCACGCTAGCTTTGTCCCTCCTACTTCACGATAAGCATTTATATGTGCTAGAAAATGCTATATGTAAGAATGACAGACCTTAAAAGCAAATAAGACGTTTTTACACAAAACGCAGTATTTCATTCAAAGTTCAGTTGCCGTTACTGCTCTGACAGGGTAAACGTAGGTCAGTCCCAGATAATAATGAATGGGTTTTATAAGCGCGAAAGTGGGAAATGAATGTTTGTGTGATCTGGTTTTTTTTTTGTCCTATTGTTAAGTTGGAAAAGATCACACATGTAAAAATAAAGTCGAAATAACAGAATGTCGTGTGCAAAAAGGTCTAAAAGCTGAGGAACGGAGTGCAAATGTTAATTATTGTGTCGTGTGAAAAAAAGGACGGGTCGTGTGAAAAAAGGCGGGAAAAAAGGAGAAATAGTATAAATAGAAGAGTTGTGGGCGATAGGTAGCGATTTTAGGATTTATGATTCCAAGGATACCATGATCTTAGACTAGAGGATTTTTACAGATAGCGTTAGGAGAACTTCGTCTTTGAGGATACCAAGACACGTTTTTGAGTAAACAAATCAGTAAATAATTTCTTGTGGATATACGTTGTTGTGCTGAAACTGTTTTGCTTATCACCAAACTTAAAGGGAAGAACATTCCTGGGTTGAAAAACTAAGTAAAGGTCAAGTATTACCACCTCTGGCGGAAGGCCAGTTAGAACTTGAACCACCACAACATAAGAAGGATTAACTCTGACTACATAAAATCAATATAACTACTAGTGCCGCATTCAACTGACGCGGGCACATATCTTCAAATTGGCGCCGTGACCTGCCCTTTTTTTTGGTGAAGACAGACAGGCATAATCAATAAAATAGATCCAAGCCTAGAACAACAGCAGCAACAACAAGCGTTGTATACGCTACAGCAACAACAGCAACAACAACAACAGGCGTTATATGTTTGCACAACCCATGAAAATCGTATGCGATTATTTTTTTTGTTTTAATTTTTTATTTTATTTTATTTTTTTTAATTTTTTATTTAAATGTTATCATTAAGTATGTTATCATTATGGTGATGACTAACGCACATCGTTGTTCATATTGATATTGTTAAGAAGTAGTGTACATCAATACTGTTCAATAGCGAAGTGTATCAACAAATTTTATGCATCCCCCGTTTTACGCATTATAAATATACTGGGATCCCTCGTTTTACGAACAAAATATTTATCATTATTTTTTAATTTTTATTTATTTATTTTTTTTTAAATTTTTTTTTCTCTCTGAGAGACTCTACCAATAGGTTAGACCTAGTCGTTTATAACAGTCACTAGCATGAGGTACTTAGTTGATAGTACGCAAATGTCTCCCTCTGGGATACATTTGTGTGGCCAGGGACGTATGTGACCGCTTGACCTTTCACGCTAGCTTTGTCCCTCCTACTTCACGATAAGCATTTATATGTGCTAGAAAATGCTACATGTAAGAATGACAGACCTTAAAAGCAAATAAGATGTTTTTACACAAAACGCAGTATTTCATTCAAAGTTCAGTTGCCGTTACTGCTCTGACAGGGTAAACGTAGGTCAGTCCCAGATAATAATGAATGGGTTTTATAAGCGCGAAAGTGGGAAATGAATGTTTGTGTGATCTGGGTTTTTTTTTTTATCCTATTGTTAAGTTGGAAAAGATCACACATGTGAAAATAAAGTCGAAATAACAGAATGTCATGTGCAAAAAGGTCTAAAAGCTGAGGAACGGAGTGCAAATGTTAATTATTTTGTCGTGTGAAAAAAAGGACGGGTCGTGTGAAAAAAGGCGGGAAAAAAGGAGAAATAGTATAAATAGAAGAGTTGTGGGCGATAGGTAGCGATTTTAGGATTTATGATTCCAAGGATACCATGATCTTAGACTAGAGGATTTTTACTGATAGCGTTAGGAGAACTTCGTCTTTGAGGATACCAAGACACGTTTTTGAGTAAACAAATCAGTAAATAATTTCTTTGGATATACGTTGTTGTGCTGAAACTGTTTTGCTTATCACCAAACTTAAAGGGAAGAACATTCCTGGGTTGAAAAACTAAGTAAAGGTCAAGTATTACCACCTCTGGCGGAAGGCCAGTTAGAACTTGAACCGCCACAACATAAGAAGGATTAACTCTGACTACATAAAATCAATATAACTACTAGTGCCGCATTCAACTGACGCGGGCACACTACTTCAATTATCTCGAGTGTACTGTACATTTCCTAAAGATAATTATATCTGGACGAAGATTAGGCTTTATATTATCTAAACGTGATGGTCTTATTATTTGTAATCCATTCGAATTTTCATAACTCCAGTGTAAAGACAAAAACATTTGCACACTTGAACAATCCATATTTCGCAGTGTATGGTTCGCGCTGATCTCATTGGCTGAAACCTTCGCGTTGTGCAGTGTCGATTCCACTAAGATATTTGGGCCCACGCGTAATGCGACACCTGTCTTTTAAAAAAAATATAAGTAAAAGCAAGCAGACGAGCGTAACTATCATGTCGAAGGTACACATTCTCTATAATATAATATGAAAATTAATGAAACGCCTTTGAAACAAACTCACAGCCGTGAAAACCTTGGCACATTAAAACATCGGATGGAAGATGCACATTGGAAGCAAAGAATAGAATAACCCAGGCACAAGCGACATTTAGGAAACTGAAAAACATCTTGTGCAACAAATATTTTCAGTGAAAGTTGTGAAGACAGTTCTTCAGTGCTTCCTAGAACCGATCATGTCGTGTGGAAATAAACTACTGCAAACCAGTAAACAACACAATTAGTTTTTTTTTTAAGCTGATGGCAATAGACATGCTACAAGAGATGTCAAGAAGACGATGGAGATGGATAGGACATACACTGAGAAAACCTGTCTATAGAATGGCCAGGCGGTCTTTGTTCTTGAGATCGAAAGAACTTACATTGAGAAAACATGTTGATAGCATGACCAGGCGGTCCTTGTTCTGCAATCCCCAATGGTAAGAGAAGCGGCGGTAGACCGACAAACACATGGAGAAAAGAACTGAAGAAAAACGACAGTGATGAGGAAGACATGGACAGACATTGAGCTAATGGCACGTGCCAAGAGAACTTTGCATGAATCTTTTGAAGACTTGTGCTCCCTTGGGATCTAAATGGTAATTAATGGATGAACAGACATGTGATTTTTAGAAGAATGTTAAAAATACAGTGATGAATTCGTTTGGATTTGGTATTACAGACTATCTCCATTGCACACAAACAACTCCATCAGTGATCCGATCTCCTCCCTTGGATCATACAAGGAGGATCTCAGCACAGTGCACGAACTCAGCTGCACTGGCGAGAATCCCAGTATGTGTATATAGGAATCACATATTCTATAAATAGTTTTGTGATGAGTAGATTTCTAATTTTTTTTTAATTTTGCCAGGGAAGCGGCCTTATGGCCTACTCTTTATGATTTCCAACTGCCGTGGGACTTTTTCACGTGCCTTACACACGGGACCCCCTATTTTTTTCACCCTTATCCGAGAAGGCTAGGCCTCCGATCTCACTACCCAGGAGATCAGTGGAGAGTATAACATTATTAGGACCACTGGTTCTGAAAAAAATGTCCATAAATTATATTCCTTATTCTGGGAATCGAACCAGGTGCCTCTTAACCACTCCGACCACAACTGAATTGAAAAAAGCCACAATGTCCTGGCGTATAGGAAACTGATTAAGGCAGGTTAGAAAGACACAGTCCATCTTTTCCCAACCATGTTACGAGAAGAGGAATGGTCGACTAAATTGTGAAATCGAGCTAATCCGATCGGAAAAGAGACTGAGGACGACATAGAGAGATTACTGGACCGTTTAACGCCATGTCGTGGAAAAAAAAGCCAACAACAGAACTGATAAAAAGTACCAAGGGACAGAAGATTCCTGAGATGCATAATTGCTACGCCAGACGGCGTGGCACTAGTAGAATAAACAATATTTGTTTAACTTGTCTTATCATAAACTACAAAGTGCACACTTATCACTCATGCTGCTAAGGACAGGCAAGACTAGTTTAAGTGGATGTGAATTTCCCATATCTGAACATTTGTTTGTCCAAAATTAGTTTTTCTAACAAATGTAAACGAGTTGTTTTTTTTCCTTGCTGAAAACTATTGTTTGTTGTATTTGCTGCCATTCTGGTAAATTGGTCTACAAGGCAGTGGTAGAAGTGGCGTATGGTTTCTGTAAGAAAAGTGAAATGGGCATTGTGGTAACAGTGAACAGAATCCTGTTTATTCGGAAAGATGGAACGAAAATGTGTAACCCTTCCGTTACTATAGTAATGCTAATACTCTAGGAGATCATCATTTCTTTTTTCCTCCATATGGACCATGGAGACACCACTCAAGGAAGCCTGCACTATAGTTTTCGTGTGCTCTAGTAGCAGTTATTCGTTAAGAATTTCAGCACATTGAAAATAATGCAATGTGTAAAAGGAGAGAATTGCAGCGGAAAGGGGGGGGGGGGGGGGAACTTCTGAGGCAATTTGTTTTACACGATGAAGTTGACAGCCCCCTTGCACAATCTCAAATTAGTGGCCTTGTGCGACATGCTTGAGGGTCCATTAGCCCTATTCTTCCTTTGTATTTTCAGATACTTCCGGAAATTACACAACGCGAAACAAATTATAGCAGAAGGAAAATTCCATTCAAAAAAGTTAAAACAAGAAGATAAAGAAATAACTGGACAAGCTAAGCATACCACGAGGAAAAATAAATAATAAAGCTTGGCGCCAACATTAATGACCGTAGAATACGGAGAAACATTGTTGCCCACGCCAGTCAACACGACAGTTTTAGGGATGCCGATAAAATATATCAATAAAATCACTAATCCCCGCTCACCTTTTAACACCATCCCGTTCCCTACCTGATACCTCAATACTTTCTATTTATAGTCGCACTATCCCTCAAGGCGATCCTTATCCAAGTGAGATCAACTCATTATTACTTCCACCTCAACCATCACGATTGTGTGACAACTTTCTCCGACTCTATAACGTCTTGTATGCGCTGAGTTTAATTCAATCAATATAAAAAATGAGCCTTTTGACATTTTCTTGCTTTGTGGCTCTTCCATCGTCTTAGCCGAGTTTAAAACTTCAACGGATGCGCTTATCATAAATGTTTTATTTCTTTTGCTTATCTTTCGGAGCTCGGCGATTTGGCACTGTCACGTGATTGGAGCCTGCAATGCGATTAGCTGTTGCGGTGACTTTTATTTCTGTTGGAGACACTTACAGCTATAGTCGCACGACCTGTTTCTGGTCTGGACCAAACATATGGTCCACATTAGAACTTGATGGAAATGAGGATCCAGTAGTCGCAATCAAATTTCTTTCGAGATAGCTCATTTATATACGACACAAATCTTACGCCTAACTTTTGGACTAACACCGTTTAACTTTTAAGTGGTATAAACTACGTTTTTAGTCGCTTGATAGTTCGCTACGCTTAACATTACGAGACAAAACGGTCTGTTCGATACAGATTCTTCCTTGTTCCAGATATCTTCAAGAGAAGCCTGCAAGAACAATTTCTTCACTTTTTCATAAATTTCAGAAGTATAATATAATAATAAACTTTGCGCGGTTCTAACAACAGCTGATGGAATACACTGATCAATTTCGCATACTATAGAGGCAAATAAATAAATATGTTTTCCAGCCTCTAGTTTTCGAGAACAAACGTTGAGCTAGCTTTATAATTTGGAAGACACACTTTATGAGAAAAGAATTCTAACTCCGAAAGCTGTTCTCAACATTGTGGTCAGCGCGTGCATGACACCATGGATTCCCAGTGGTACTCCTACCCTCGCGTCTATGACTACAGCAATGCCTCATCTTATTCTCGCCTGCCCTCGCCCAGGGGGAGGGGTAGAGTTCTTCTGCCACCCGAGAAGTGAGTTTGTGTTATATATGTGTGTGCATTTATTTTGTGTATATTGTATCATCATCAGCATCATTGTCATCATCATCATCATCATCATCATCTAATTCTTTTTTTCCTTTTACTGTAATTTTCATTTTGATTCTTATGGTGCAGATGTTCTACCAGTGGCACTTTGTCTTCTTGTAGTTATGCTTTCTGTTGGTATTTTCATACTGTGGTTGTTAATCTTTTGCACAACCCTTCTTAGTCGCCTTTTGCGGCATACTTGGTAGGGCGCCAGAGCCCTGTTTCTCACAAACCATCACTGTCAGTTAGAACGTTAGATTGGCAGTGTGGTTGGAGCATTTGCGTGTCGCGGTAAATTTACCGTATTCGAAACCACTTAGCGTCACGCTCCAGTCTACACGGTTGTAAATGGGTGCTTGAAAAAGAGAACTGGTCACTAAGATAGTGAATTCTCTAAACGTTCACTCCCCTACGGCAGTATCTGATATAGAATTACCTTTAGCATCTACCACTGCCTGTTAATATTCAGGATAACTGGGAAATAGCTGAATCACAGCGGTTAAATGCTTAAACATTCTGTAATATGACAAGAAGGAAGCACCAACGTTTTTGACATAGGGCCTTCGTCAGAGACCATCTTGTTTAGTTCAAGTTGCGCAATGTCTCCTAATGAATGCACATATGGCAGAAAACTTCAATTTTTTATTTTCGTGATATAAATTTGGTTTTAATATGTGTGTCTCTTCTTCTTCTTCTTATCTGATCCTTTGCCGCTGACTGTCAAAGCAGTCAGTGGCCATCACGCCTGGTGGCGTCTTGTAGGGCAGCAATAAACTGCTTCCACTTTGTTCGGTCGGCGGCCATCCTTCATACAGTGGCCCCAGCACTGGTTAATTCTTTTCATCTCGGCCTCATGTGTGTGTGTAACTCTGCCGATTTAGCTGCTCAAATGATACTCCCTTAAATAATAATCGGAAGCAGAGTAATAGAAAGTATTATTTTGAATTTTTTGTTTCGTTTATTCCGTACCAAGGCAAGATTTTTAAAAAATACAGCATATCCGTACATTTACAA
This sequence comes from Oreohelix idahoensis, assembly GCA_024509875.1. Classification (NCBI taxonomy): domain Eukaryota; kingdom Metazoa; phylum Mollusca; class Gastropoda; order Stylommatophora; family Oreohelicidae; genus Oreohelix; species Oreohelix idahoensis. Next base: position 502,208 of record JAMPIV010001165.1, read on the forward strand.
AAACATGTTGTGATAAAGAAGCTGTTAATTAATTAGTTACATTTCCGTCTTTTGGCTTTGTTTCACTTTTCCTATGCCATTTTTGACGCGTTGATTGGTAACTTTATAACCAACGCATCCAAATAAAGGACGATAGGAGAACTAGTGCCGTCATGAGAACATGCAGCCATGAAAGCACAATATAATTATTTCCCGCCATGTTTTGGCATGTGACCTACTCGTATGAAAATATGACCTTTGTGTTACTAATGAAAGCAGGGTATAAACATTTAGGTTTACATTTTTAGGTAAAAGCACGTTTGAACTAAATCAAAGTGAGATATTCTTGTTTTGGGTACATAAAAACTGATATAATTGTTCATGGATGCACAATTTCAGTTGCAGCATATTGTGGATGCCAAACTATCGTTAAATAAAAAAGGTAGGTAATCCCATAGCAAATACTGCCGAAGGGCAGTGAAGTGTTAGAGACTTCGCTATACTAGATCCAGCATCGCAAGGTGAGGTAACTAGTTCCAGTCCTCGCTGCGTTTTCCTCCCTTAACTCAAGTAAACTATCCAAAATTATAATAATATTGTCTTATTTGCATCAGATTGTTTGAGGTTGTATGAGACACTATATTTTCTTGACGATATTCCTTCGTGATGCTCTGTTGTCATACTCGAAGCGTACGAGTGTGATCGGCTGTTGAAAATATATTGTGTTCATTGTGGCAGATTGTCTAGCAACTTACTGCTTTCATATCTTGGCGGGAGTTGTCGTGTTCTGTTCTCTAAAGTGATAGCACTTTGTCTCGTTAAAACCTGCTCTCTGCTTTGCTATCTACGTTTCTTATGCACTTTTTAAAGTGTTGATGGACTATTTGGTACAGCGTTTGTTATTGCATTTGGTGTCAGTTGTGTCATATGCAAGCTACCATTTTAATAGCTTTAGGGAACCGCGCTGGTGTAGTGGTTACCAGACTACGCTGGCGACCGGGTGACCCAGGATCAAACCCCAGCGTACTTCTGGGTTGTCCTGAAAGTCTGGATCCACGGGAACAACCCCACCCCCCATTCATTTTTTTAAGGCGATCTAATACTAAAGACTATTATTGTACTATTTCTTCTAGTTTCAAAATATCAGTTTCTGACATGAGAGCAATATATACATATATATGAAGACTCCATTGAAAAATCCAGACATTGCCTCATTTTTGTAACAAGAGTTACTGACCTCAGCACATTAAGCATAATCCAAAGAAGGTGTAGAAACTAAAATTATATTTGAAAACACATTCTTCTCCAAGACAATGAAGAATAAAAACAGATCATCCTTCTTTGTATCATGGCGTTTCACATTTTCAAATCAATTTTCTCGTACCTCATTTTTGTGTGACAAGTCTGGTTGTTCCAATTGAGTCTTCATATATTTATATATACACACGCTCACACACAAGGTGACGCACGAAAAAGTAACCCGGTCATAATGTCAATGTCAACACGAGTTTTGTTAGTAATAAAAGATTAATCAAATAATAACACATGTTATATTGTGTTTCAAGAGGTTTGTCCTTTTATTTTAATGAAAGAATGTTATTAAAGAATGATCGCGCGATTACGCTTGCTGCTAAAAATAGATTGAAAACGTAACAAGGGAAAGCGTTAATCAGGCGGCACTTATGCTTTGTTTGCAGCGAATATTTCTGGTAGTAGGGACGGGGTGTTCTGGTTGTACATATATTACTGATTTACGCAGGTAGGGCTATGATGGTACACCAATCACTAATATTCTAATACAGTTTTATAAGAACTGTGCTCGTGTATCTTTTGTTCTCCAGTAACTGCTGCATATCAGCATGTATTGCTAAATACAAACTGGACATTGCACGTACCGTGATGAATCGGAAACATAACTTCCATCTTCGGTTATTCTTTTTAAGATAAATGCAGTTTAACTTGTGCTTACGTTTGATTTCAAAACTAGCTAATACTGTCAAAAGCAAGGAATGGGGAATCCCTTTCACCTTTGACAGATGTCAATGTTTTCAAACACGTGTTTCTTATGTTGTTTTCATAAAATAATAAATATTTAAAGAAATAAAGAGGGGAAACCCAAAGCCTGTAAATAAATAAATAAATAAATAAATAATACACAAAGATATGTTTCACGCACTTATGAGAAATCAAGAAGTAAAACAGAAAAACAACAGAAGTGTTAGGCTAACTGGAGACTCGAACCCGGACCTTTAACCTTTACTAGAACACTCTCTGCATACATCAGTAATATGGGCACCACCAGAACACTCTCTGCATCTTCTTCTTCTTCTTCTTTGATCCTTAGCCGCCGACCGTCAAAGCAGTCAGTGGCCATCATGCCTGGTGGCGTCTTGTAGGGCAACAACAAATTGATTCCACTTTGCTCGGTCGGTGGCCATCCTTCGTACAGTGCCCCAACTCTGGTTCATTCTTTGCATCTCAGCCTCCACAGTCCTCCGCCAAGTTGTTCTTGGTCGGCCTCTGTTTCGTTTTCCTTCAGGGGTCCATAGCATAGCTGTTCTTGTGATGGCATCGGGGTCTCTTCTGAGGACATGGCCAACCCAGCTCCAGCGTCTGCCAGCTATGATGGTGTGCATGTCCTCTTGATGGCTCCAAGTAAGCAGATCTTGGTTGGTGATGGTATTCGACCAAAAGATTCGGAGAATTTTTCTTAGGCATGTTGTGTGAAAAGAGGACAATTTCGACATTTCCTTCTCTCTAACTCTCCAGCATACATCAGTAATATGTGTACCACCAGAACACTCTCTGCATACATCAGTAATATGTATACCACCAGAACACTCTCTTCATACATCAGTAATATGTGCACCACCAGAACACTCTCTGCATACATCATTAATATGTGTACCACCAGAACACACACTATATATTCCAAGGGTTGGATCTTCGGTGGTGTGAGCGGTGTGGCGGCGCCGGGTGCCGTCGTGGGTGGGGGAGGGGGATACCAAAAAGTATTACATTTTTTTTTCTTTTAAATTTTAAAATAACAACTTAAACATTATTTCGTATTTTAAAGTACAAACTATTTTTATGCAATGGGAGAAGATCGGCTACCACGACCAATATGGGAAACCAAGAGCAAGGGATCCAGACCTCCAGAACGCTGGGAGGAGAACATTAGACAATCTTTGAAGGACCTAGGACTAGAATGGAACCAGGCCAGGAGGAAGACAGCCAATAGGATAGATAGCATGGCTCTCTATCTGGCAAACCTCTGCACTCCAGATTAGAACTATAGTCCGTTTACCAATTGATGTTCAACTTTAAAAATTTTTTTCTAAAAAACTACCTGATGTAATGAATTCATATTTTGCATGTAGTCTTATATTATCCATGACGTTACAAATATGTTGTTGTCAAGTCAATATCAATTCTGCATTCTTCAAAACCGTAAATTCCTTTGATCTTTTCCGAATCTTACAAGAAGCACGGCTTAAAAATTAAATTTTACAGTATACTACGTCATAAATGTCAAAAGTATGATCAGAGGCGTATCCATATCTGCTCATCGCATAGCTATAAGTAGTGATACATAGTGGGGGTACAAAACTTTATTCAAAACTATATTGTATACGACACGTAATATTATTCTATATGTTCAGAAAAAAGATATGTTTCAGTATAATACAATGCAGCTGTGGACTGACAGAGTTATAGCTTACACTTTAGATAAGGTGTAAATAGGAGATGGACTTGAGACAACCTGGAAGAAGATTTATCAAAATGATCTCTCTCTCCAAGCCTCAACTCACTTATGTCTGTCTAAGCACCTCCTGCTCTCTCTCTCTTTTCTCTTATCATACATAGAGATTATGGTAAAGAGCTAAAAATACAAAGATGGATGGAAAGGTCGTGAACAGCGCATTAATAAATGTGTAAAATTTATTAAAGAAGAAAAGCATGAAAATAATGCATATCATCACAACAACATAAAATTACATCAATAATCAAATATTCATCAATAATCATATACACCAACAACCACACACACAGATCACCATTCATAAAACCTGTAGAACACAAAGAGATAAATAATCGAGTGACAGTCCTTCGGTTTTCGGGGACCAGCTGAAGTAACTCCAGTAAGTGGTGTTTTCGTATATATCCTCCATCGGTGATGGAATTAACCTGAATAACATCACTGTATAGGCGCTATCGTTGGTGACCCCCCCTACGGCGCGAGTTGGGCTGGGGGACGCTGTTTATCTCCTGCTGACCAACTGATTGAACTGGGCGACAGCCTGTCCGCTTTTCGGGGACCAAATGTACTAGCTCCAGGAAGTGAATTACTTGTAGATCCTTCGTGAGGGACTAGCCTACAAAACTTTCTTTGTTGGTGCTAAACGTTGGTGACTCCCCTTATAGCGTGAGTGGGGCTGGAACTCTGTCCATAAATGGCTGCTCATACGTGCGAGGTTTTAAGTATCCAGGAAATACACCAGAAGAAGTCACTTGAGGACAAAGAGACCCAGGCGCGCTTATCCGGCGCAAGGCTCCGCTTGGCTGTAAATCCTGTTTAAACTGGTTTGGCTGTGGTTTGCTGAGTGCCCCGTTTATTCACAAAATAGGCGGGTGATATGGAATTCTGCTATAGGCATGCTGAGCGGGTTTGATATTCTGGAAGCCGCAATGCTCTGGCTGGTAATCCAATAGGCGAGTAGAGAACTACTACTGCGTTTGGCGATTCCAGATTTAGCGTTGGCTCCGTTGCACTGCGTGAGCTTAACTTGGCGTTGACAAAAAGGGGTTTTGATTCAGGAACGGGGTTGACGATTCGTTGCTAGATGTATACAGAAACCCTCTAGATCGAAGAGTATATGACTTTCTTCGCCTGACTGAAGTCTGCTCTAGCGATTCGGTCTTCCTGAAACTGAGACCCAAAAGAGACACCTTTTAACTTCAAGCAACGCTAAAATCACACTAACTTTATACAGAAAGTTTCGCTCCACTATGGGATTAGATTTATTGTAGTTATTGCTATGATAGTTTAGGGCTGTCTTTAACCATGTCTCCTGTTCCTTAAAAATATCAATTATCAACACGCGCCCGCATAGGCTTAATATATTTTGCACACCCAGGTACCTGTCAGTAACTGTTCTGACAGCAACAATCTACTCCTCTTCTCCCAATCTCAACATACAGGAAACCTAACCTGTAGTTACAGTTAAATGAATATGCTTATTCATCTTACAACATTAAATGAATTTACATAAACAGATTACAGCATTTGACATTACACAAATAAATCGTATGTCCCCTTTGGGAAATATATTAGCATTTCCACAAAATGAGTACAAAGAAAATGCAATGTTCTTGCTATAATAATACAGTTGTGGCTAGATCATACGATATAATTATATCTATGCCTGGTGACTGCTTTCAGTGAAAGTTATAAACTAGTGTCTAACTACACAAGTACGCATAAAATGATCCTCCCTTGCCACTAGAAATATCTATCAAAAGGAATAAGTGACTATCTCCTATAATCCAGAGTTATTACCTGCATCTCACTATTCAGTTTTAAAGTGAACAATCCACACCTGACATTATCTTACAGAAATGACAGTTAATTTTTGCTGACTCTTAACCCAATGGTAAGCATTCGTGGACTGATTCTACGCCTAATATCTGTTATTGTAAGTTTAACATTTAACCCATGATAAACCGTAACAGTTTAAGCACCACTTAATAGGCCGTAGACAGCGCTACCTTATCACTGAATAAATTACTAGGAGAAGTCCTCAGAAATAAATTCACTTTCCTAACAGATATATAAAAGCTAACATGAATCTAATATAATAATTATAAGATATGTCAACTCACCCCGAAAAATGACTAGAACATAGGCAAACACATTCTAGTACTGTGTTAAAGTTTGCCTTATCTCATGATGGTCATCTACGGGCCAGGAAAATTTACGAATGTCTTTGTCTATTAAAACCAGTCTACTCTTATAGATCACAAGGGACGCTCCCCCCGGACCTGGCCTGCATATTTCTACAGAAGTTCGGCGAAAGACGTAATCTAGAGTAAGACAAAAGAAATCGTGCGAAAGTTCCCCAGGTAGAGAAATGCATAACATTATGCTCTATCTTGTCTAAGGGGTGAAAACCCAAAGACTGACCGCGATTGTTATCTTCCCCTGAAACAGATCACACTCGTTACCCAGGCCTCAAAGGGTACCAGCCGCTCGTCATCAAACGTTTTAAAGCGACCAGAGAAATTCCCCTGTTGGGACCACAGAGGGTACCCGCCGCTAACGAACCGTTTCTTTCACAGAAACCGTCTTTGGCTCGTTCTAACAGCGGACCCGAGAAATGTTTCTCTGGTCGAACAGGTACGTTTAGATAACATTACGTCTAGCGTTAGCTGACCGCAGCTGGCCAGCGTAAACAACCTCGGGTGGGGTTGAGAAGGTGAAAAACTGTAGGTAGAATATGAAAGAAACGAAAATACAAAATGTCTCGGAAAACAGAACATTTAAGGGAGTAATCAAATTATGGACGAGATGGTAAAATAAATTATCTTTCACGTGACACCCGTTACGCGCCCATTGAGGCATATTTGGGAATATGGTGTTAGGCCCATATTTCTTGACCATCGACACACGGGGGGGGGGGGGGGTTGATGTAGTCAGCATCACGCCGGCCGCCTTAACCTGCCCAGATTTACTCTGGTACCCAATTCATGAGGGTGGGTCAACCACGGAGCCTTTTGCAGTCTAACAAAATCCCACCTCAACTGCGGATTGAACCATGGATCACTGAACTAGGAAGCCAGTGCACTAACCACTGCGCAACCGCGGCTCCCCAGCGTACTGAGTGCTCATCTAAAACTCTACATAAATAAAGAAAGAAATTATTTACCATGAGATTTCAAAACAAACATACGTGTATTATATTTGTGTAAAATTTGCAGTCAACAACACTTGCGGAGTTTGAAGTGTGTGACGGTATTGCCTCCCCTGCTTTGCAGTAGTGGTCTAACAGTGGCCAAAACTCAATAGTAAATATTATAGGCTTCAATGGAGTCTATCTTTACACAAGATTACTCTTGGCAGAAATGTAGATAGAAGAGTAGTAAAGCTTCTATCACATGGGAGTCTTCACAAGATATTCAGATAAGCGAAAAAAATGCTGGCTGTTGCTGAGCACGTTAATTCTGTAATCTGCCGACGCCTTTTATGAAGAATTTAAGCAATGGTTTATTCTAGCTCGTTAAGCCCCCACCGCTGAGTTAATCAGTGGAATTATTATTATAATGTAGCTCTGTTTAGCGTGGGTATTTAGTAACTTTGACTGAGACAAACATGTAGTACAAAATTTAATAATCACTTTAAGTTTAACAGTTTAAAAGAAAGGAATAATAGTTAGTTACAAAATGAAGTTTTCATCACTCGGGTAATGGTTTTTGGATAAGTGGCAGCATATAGGTTAACTTAGCTGCCAATGATGATTCTAATCCTCCTCCTGATGGGTAGGTTTTCTGTACACTGTTGTCACTCGTCTCTGGTTAAAGTTCAGGCGCCGCACGTTCCCAGAACGTCAAGGAGTAACGGCCAAGCTGGTTCTGCGTCATATCCCTCTTATGATGGCGTCTCGCAGAACGTCAGTTCACTTCTACCTTCACTTGGTTCCAGAGATAGTACTTTCAGCTGGTACCACCAATAACTGGTAATAGAAATAGAAACGAAACGCTCTTCTGAGTATGGCGTTTCCCGACACATAGTTATGTGCCCCCCTCTTCTATTCTACCATCCCATGTCAGAATTTACCCTCGATGAGAATTAAATTTAATCCCTCGGGATAAAACTTTCTTTACATTTAAACTGAATAGCTTTAGCTTTACATTACATTTAAATGAAACGGTTAAACGTACAGATATAATATGTTTTACATTTACATCTCCACTGTTTGAAAAGTGTTCACAATATAAATTCATTTATGTTTCATTTACATTTACACATGTGGAAAAGTTTGAAACATCTATTAATTGTAACATGAATATGTTTTTTCGTTTGCATTTACACTGAGTGAAAAGCTTTGAAACTGTAAGTATTATTCTTAGAATGTATATCATTTCTTTCATCTTTCCCTCCCTGCTCCACAGGGAACCTGGAACTACTTTATATTTTGTTGTTCTCTTTACGAAACTATCAATAAAGCAATCACCAGCCCGTGCAGTGGTAGTTCATGAATCATCATTCTAGATACTGAGGTTGCCAGCCTCAAATGACTTTGACATCCAATAGCGACTTTCACACATTAAACTTCATAGTAATATATACATATATATGTTAGTTCACATGTTAGGAATAAAATATGAAATGTAAATCACAACTTACGCCAATCTTGGCTACAGACTTGTGGCTCAGATGAATAAAAGAGACGAATCGTTCTCTTACACGCGTCTGGGATGTCTTTAATTTTACAATAGATCCCCTCTCTGACTTCGTGTGTTTCTTCAGTTTCCTCGTCCCGGTGTTCCTTATTAAAATGTAGAGATTTCCTGTGCTTTGTAAGTTTTATTTGGTTCTCCAATTAAAGGTCCGGTTAACAAAAGGAATTATGAATCTAGTCTTCACTCTGGCGAGGTCTGATGGTGTCTTGGTTAGCGTGAAATTCACAGTGAAATAAAACTGCGAAATGGTCAGACTATATTCCCTCTCTTCCCACGCCTTCGTTTGTTATGGAGTTAAATAAACGCTCCAATCATCTTCAAACATGTCGGGTGGGGTACTTTCAAAATATTTCCGGCATGGAAAAATTTTGCAAAGGTCACGTCTCCCATATATGGTAATGTGCTTATGCTGTCCGATGCCCTCGTGTACAAACTTACAGACAGATCTCTGTCCATCATAATATTGTGACCGTGTTTTTCTGGCGTAATGACTCAGGGATGGTCGCTAGTCACCTGTGTTTCGCCAGACAAACAAATCTGGTTCTATTCAGCACTCCTGCCCAACCAAGCTTGGATAAACAAGCACCGTCGCTAGGAAAGATTGTCAGACAGATTATGCGATAAAATACTGTCGCTGACTGTCTAATAACCTGGCGTAACTTAACACTTCTTCGTGAAGCGTGAATGCGACACAATACGATAAGAATTACTCCCGTAGCAAATACTGTCATATGGGAGTGGCGTGTTAGAGACTTTCCCAATGCTATGTCCAGCATAAAGAGTTAAATGTATGGAAGGGAAAAATGAAATGCCAAATAAAAGCGATCGGAGAGAAAAATGAGAAAAGAAGAAATGATACTACCGTGGGCTGGAGGTGTGAGAGATCACACAAAAGGACAGGGACAGACATTTCGTCACAAAGTGTCATCAATTTAATAGCTTGAAACTGACTCTCGTAAGAGTACATTACAAACAATACAGCAAGGGAATGGGGGATGGGCCATCACGAAACCTCCCACCACCTTGTAAATCCTTAGGGCTGACTCTTACACATCAATAATATTAGTACTACACTCTATATACATTCGTGATTTATATGTTCCATTGAAGCAATCTCTAGGGATCGAAGTGGCTAAGAGGTATGGCGTCCGCCTCTAATTCAAAATGTACTAGGTTCGCTCCCTGGTCTCCTAGGTAGTGAGATCAGATGACCAGCCTTCTTGGATAAGGGCGAAAATATAGGAGGTCCCGAAGGGAATACAATTGATGAATTTTTTTTTATTTTTAGAACCAGTCGTTCCTAATGATGTCATACTCCTCTCTAATCTCCTTGGTAGTGAGATCGGATGCCCATCCTTCTCGGATAAGGGCGAAAAAAAATTAGAGGGCCTATGTGCAAGTTGCGCAGGTTAAAAATCTAGTTGTAAATCGTAAAAAGTAGACTATACGCTGCCCAGGCAAAATTAGAAAATTAGAAAATCTACTCACCACAAAAATATTTATAGAATGTGTGATGCGTGTATACTCACATTTGAGATCCTCGCTGGTGCTACGGAGGTTTTGCACTGTGCTGAGATCCTCCTTGTGTGATGAAAGGGAGGAGATCGGAGCACTGATGGAGTTCTCCGTGTGAAGTGAAGATGGGCCCTAAAAACCAAACCAAACTAAACCAGAGCACTCTCTGCGTATATCAGTACTAATATGTGTGCAACCAGAAGACCCCCTGCATACATCAATAATATGTATACCACTTGACCACTCCATGTACATCAATGGTTCACGTATTGCCAGTTGTCGACTATTGTGTAAAAAAAACCATAAACAACTGAACACATGTACACAGATGTATACTTCCCGAACAGACAATCTAACGAACTGGCTTACACGTAATAGAAATATAATGGCTGTAAATAAAATATATCCAACATTCAACCTTTAAAACTCAAAGGAATGTTCGCGCACTTAAAAACCAACTGATAAGCCACTTACTCAGCTACATTTATAACGTGATACAGAGGATTTTTACTTTGAAGATGCCTGAAGAGATTGTACCTCATCATAATGGATGATAACAATTCTGGAGTATACTGTAACAAGCAAACCTTGTGTATATGTAAACATACAGATTTTCCCAGACGTGTAGCAGTTTATTCTTTATAGAGCTGTGGTTCTGAAATTGGGTGCACGGCTCCTTCTTCCAGGGGCGTAACAGAATATGAAATGTTTGAGGTCATGAGAAAGAAAATTATCGGTTTAAAAAAAAAAAACAGCAAATTTAAAATTTCATGTCATGCGTTTGAGATATGAACTAGAGTGCGACAGGGACGCTTCTTTTTAATGTTTCTCTTCTGACTGGCTATAGATTGGATTATTAAAACATCAACCATCATCACCTTTGAGCTCCCTAAGGAGCTTAAGCCTTCAACAAAGGTGTGTCGAGACTTCCTGTCACGTGCCATCAGCTCAAGGTCTTTCCAAGTCTTCTTCATCCCCTTCATGTCTGTCTTCAGTTCACTTTTCCGTGTTTTTTTGTTGGTTTAATTTTGGTCTCTTTCTACCTTTCTTACCATAGGGATTTCAGAACAAGGACTGCCTTGTAATGCTATCAAAAGGTTTCCACACGGTGTGTCCTATCCTTCGTCTACGTCTTCTCGCCTCTTGTTCCACTGGCATTTGTCTGGTTCTTGTCATCAGTCTTACCAACTGGGGAGCAAATGAACGAAATCTAAAGAAGATTTATAATGGAGTAATAAGACCACACTTAGAGTTTAGCTCAGCAGCATGGTCATCAGCTGCTAACTCACATCTGCAGTCTTTGGACAAGGTGCAAAATCAAGCTCTCAGGCTCATTACAGGAGCCATGAAAACTACACCAATAACAGAGATGCAGAAGGTTGCTGGATTACAGACATTGTCCCATAGAAGAGACACAAATACCATGATCCAGATGGAAAAGTACAACAGTATGCCAATGCACCCAATGAAGGCAAGACTAGATGATCTGGCATTGGGACGTCTAAAGCGTAGCAGCTTTGTGCATCGGGGGAAAAGACTTATAAGACAGCATCAAGAAGACCTATCCATGAAGACAACACCACTGAAGCCCACCCTATACCCTGTACCATGGGAGCAGGCCAGCAGTGCCCTCCAAATTAATACATCAGTCAGTGGTCTCACAAGTGGATGTGAGTATAATGATCTGCAAAAACGAACTGCTACATTGAGTATGATCCAAGAAAGCTATCCCGATCAATCATGGATACATGCCTATACAGATGGATCAGCAACTAATGCTGTTAGGAATGGAGGTGCCGGTATCTTTATCTCATATCCTGACAACCACTATGAGACTAGGCACATTCCCACTGGTAAATTCTGTTCCAACTATACAGCTGAGGTTCAAGCTCTAGAGCAAGCTGCAAATATGATTTATAACACCAACTCTGACTGCCACCAGGTAGTCATCCTCACAGATGCACTGTCTGTCCTGCAAGCTCTCAAGGGTGGTAAACTCCCGCATCTGAGAAATGAACTAAACAAGGTAGCTGCCAAAAAGAGAACCATACTTCAGTGGGTACCATCTCATTGTGGTGTACCCGGAAATGAAAAGGCAGATAAACTTGCAAAAAGGGAGGAGAATGTGAACAAGAAGATAATGAAGTCACATACTTTGAGAAAAAGAGAGCTATCCAGACTATCAGAAGAGAACAGAACTAACCCAAAGACGACTATCACACTCTCGACCGGCAGGGACAGATAACTATTTTTCGACTCAGGACAGGGCATAACAAACTGAATGAACACATGCACAAGCTACGATTGTCTGCTTCACCACTGTGCACATGTGGATTAAACGAACAAACTGCTGAGCATGTTCTACAGGACTGTCCTCTGTATGACCAGTTAAGAAAGATATACTGGCCGAATGACTCAACACTAAACTCAGAGCTATATGGAGTTAAAGAGGAACTTCAAACAACAGTCGAATTCATCATGAGAACTCGTCTGACGGTGTAATCATCAAAGATGCGATCGCAAGAAGAAGAAGAAGTCATCAGTCTAATCAACCAACAGAAATGGAATTCAATTGACTCTGATTAAAAACAGCTAAATGATCTAGATTTAGCCAGTAAACCAACTCACCCTTCTGTACCGTTACTTTACCACATGCAAGACATAAAGAGAATACACGACGAGAGGACACGGTAATTGGGTTTGAAAATATACATAAAAGCAACAAAGATTATAAGTATAAATGCTACACAAGATAATCAGTTAGCGCTTGGAGAAGCATCCCTGGAAGATGCGGACTCATACGTATGTCTCGATATAACTTGGCAGCAATGTATACAGCGTTGAAGGAACAATCAGTGGCCCACCTTTATGACGTGGGGTGACCAGTTCCCTGTTATCGCTGTCGTTGCCTTCCATTACCCCATAACAGTGTCAGGTACCCATTTACAGCTGGGTAGACTGGAACGTGACGCCACCAGGTTACGATCTCGGAACCCGGTAAATTTGCCGCGACAGGCAATCGCTGTAAATGGTTACTCAATCGGGCACTCACAAAATGATTTAGAAGGAGAGATAGATGCACTAAGAAACTAATAGGTACCATGGGGAGATGTTCTGTAACTTCTTGCTTGTTGTTTCTTGTTGTGCTCCATGTTTCATAGCCATACAGTTGGACTGACTTGACATTTGATTTGAAGATTCTAATATTTGTGTTGGACTGTATCTATTCTGATTTTCATATAATTCCCAGTGCAATAGAAGCTTCTCTTGTCTTTTGTATATTTTTTTTTTTGGTCGATACCACAATTAGTTCCTCCAACTAGTTTTTTTGTTGCTGCCAAGATATCTTGTATATGCATGATTCTACCTCTTGTGCTGCTGGTTTTTCTTTAAGCGCATTCTCTTTTTTTTTTAATTAAAGGTAAAAAGGTAAAGGATCCTGTTACACGCCCAATGAGGCATATTGGGAATATGGTGTTAGGCCCATATTTTCTTGACCATCAACACACTGGTGATGATGTAGTCAGCATCAAGCCGGCCGCCTTAACCTTCCCAGAGTTGCTCTGGTACCCAATTCGTGAGGCAGGGTCGACCCCGGAGCCGTTTGCGGTCTAAAAAATCCCACCTCAACTGGGGATCGAACCATAGACCACCGAGCTAGGAAGCAAGTGCACTAACCACTGAGCTACCGTGGCTCCTTTTTTAAATTAATGGACAGAAAAAAACGGATGACAAGAACCGGATAGACGTTAAAACTGTTCTGAATTGTTCGCTTTCGTCTTTCAGACTTAGGAGCATAAGTAAGAATTGAATTTATTGATGTGTTTACTATACATTTAATGTATTTTTTTATTGTTTGAAAATAAATTAAACCAAAATTAGCGATATTTTAAATAAATTTAGCAACATTCAACCTGGAAAGCACTCTTTGTAAAAGCCAGACTAACTAAACACTAATTTACTTAAAAGGTTGTTATTTTTATCTGTGGTTATTTATAAATATTTGATCACCAGATATCTTTTCAGTACACACACACAAAACTGGGGGGGGGGGGGGGGGAAGGGGGGGGGGGGGGGGGGGGGGGGAAAGGGGGGGGGTAAGAGATTTATGACGTCACATGAGAGAGGGTGTCTGAGGTTTTAAGACGAACTGTGAGAGAGGGGAGGGGGTTAGAAGTAGCTAAAAGTGCATGACGTCATATGTGGACGACCCCTAATACTACTACTACTGCTTCTGCTGCTGTTGCTACTGCTACTACTATTATTATTACTACTATTCCTTCTACCCTTATTACTGTCACTATTAATACTACAAGATGTAGAATCGTACACATATCTTGGCAGCAATATAGACAAAGTTGGAGAGACAGACAGCGATATCAAACTACGAATACAAAAATCAAGAGGAGCTTTCATTGCATTGGGAAATATATGGAGATCAAGAGAAATCGGATCCAACACGAAAATAAGAATCTTCAACTCAAATGTGAAGTCAGTACTATTATATGGCTCTGAGACATGGAGAACAACAAAGACAACAACCAAAAAGCTACAGACTTTCATAAATGGGTGCTTGCGTAGAATAGAGGGATTAAAATGGTATGACAAGGTTACCAACGTGGAACTGATGACAAGAACTAGACAAGTGCCAGTAGAACAAGAGATGAAAAGACGACAATGGCGACGGATAGGACACACACTGAGGAAACCTGTTGATAGCATTACAAGGCAGTCCTTGTTCTGGAACCCCCAGGGCAAGAGAAGCAGAGGTAGACCAAGAAGCACATGGAGAAGGGAGCTGGAAACAGAGGTGAAAATAATGAGGAGAACGTGGAAAGAACTTGAGATGATGGCACGTGACAGGGAGACTTGGCATGTGTTTGTTGAAGGCCTATGCTCCTTTGGGAGTGGAGGGTTATGAATTACTACTACTACTGCTCCTACTGCTCCTACTACTACTACTACTACTATTATTACTGCGACTTCTGCCATTATACTATCACTGTTACTACTAACACTGCTACTACTATTACTATTATTACTGTTACTACTTCTGCCATTACTACTATCACTATTACTACTACTATTATTACTACGACTTCTGCCATTACTACTATCACTATTACCACTACCACTGCTACTACTACTATTATTATTACTACTACTATTTCTACCATTACTACTATCACTATTACTACTACTACCGCTGCTACTACTACTATTATTACTACGACTTCTGCCATTACTGCTACTACTACTATTATTATTACTACTACTACTTCTACCATTACTACTATCACTATTACTACTACTACTGCTGCTACTATTACTACTATTATTACTACGACTTCTGCCATTACTGCACTCACTATTACTACTACCACAAGTACCACTACTGTTAATTCCAATGCTATTTCTACGGGTTGTTGCTACTAAAATTACTGTTATTAGTACTACTACTATTACTAGTAATACTACTACTCATGATACCAATGGTGTTGCTACGTATGGCAGTCAGGCCCCTTTGCCTCCCCCCCCCTCCCGAGCTAGGCCCAGACCATTTCGCATTGATGCCTCCTCACTGTTTTGGGAAGAATGGTAAAACTCATTTTAATGTAGAGCGAGCCATATACATTTTTTAAATAAATTACACTGTCAAACAACATTTTTCTTTCTTATATAAGAATAAGTGTTCTTAGGTCAGTTTCTTGCGCTGATTTCAAATCTGAAATCCGTTTATCTCTATCACATCGGGTTCTTAAGATATTTGTGAATAAATATATTTTTGGGAAACCGTTATTTGCTCCGTTTCATTTTTACAACATAACTTATTAAAAATTAATAAAATGCAAAATAATTCTACTTTTTATACTGCTAAAAGATGCATGACATATGTTACGCTATTTTTCAAATAGTTACTGTATTTTGAAATAATTCTGAGCGAAATATGGCTTCTAGAAGTTGTAGAAATTCGGCTGATCTGTTCTGTTACGTGTGCGGATATTTTACCGATCGTGTTCACCAGAAAAACTTTACACCATTACTAAAGAAAGCATATGAACTTTATTTCGATTCGAAAGTTGATGATGCAAATAAATCTTGGAAGCCAAATGCAGTTTGTTCGACTTGTGCAAATACATTGGCAGGTTGGTTATGAAAATCGCCGAAGCATAAGTCGATGCCTTTTGGAGTGCCAGTAATATGGCGTGAACCGACAAATCACGCTACTGATTGTTACTTCTGCTTGACAAATATCCATGGTTTCACTTTTAAAACTAGAAAGTCTGTGGTTTATCCAAATATTGAATCGGTTTCGAAACCAGTGCCTCATGATCCAATCACGTGTCCGATCCCAGTTCCAACAGAACAATATCCGTTGGACGTGAATGAACGAACCATCAGAAAGTGATAGTTTACCTGCTTTAGAAACTAATTCTGACTCGGATTATATACCGGTGAATGATGGTGTTCACTTAATAAACCATTCAGAACTTTCAGATCTAATACGTGATCTCGCTCTTACCAAAGGACAAGCGGAATTACTCGGTTCGCGACTCAAAGAATGGAATCTTTTAGCGCCCAATACTCCGATACCTAAATTTCATCATAGAAACAGAGAACTTGTTCAATACTTTGAGATGGATGATGACATTTGCTATTGCAAAGATGTAACCGGTCTAATGGTGCACCTCGGTCATGAGCACATAGTCAACGAATGGCGACTTTTCATCGACTCTTCCAAGACTAGTCTATAAGCTGTGTTATTGCATAATGGAAATTTATTTTCATCAATTCCAGTCGCCTACTCTGTTCATGTGAAAGAAACTTATGACAATATGGCTATACTTTTGGCAAAAATAAAGTACAATGACTACCAATGGCGGATTTGTGGAGACCTAAAGGTCACTGCAATTCTCACGGGCATGCAGACTGGGTATACTAAATTTTGTTGCTTCCTATGTGAATGGGACAGCCGCAACAGACAGGAACATTATGCAAGAAAGGCGTGGCCTATCAGGGATCGTATGCAGTTCGGGCTTAAAAATGTAATACACGAGTCATTAGTTAACAAAGACAGCATCATGTTTACCACCGTTACATATAAAGTTGGGGCTCATGAAGAATTTTGTAAAAGCGTTAGATAAAACGAGCAAAGCTTTCACTTTTCTTCAAGAAAAGTTTCCGCAAGTTAGCGATGCAAAGATAAAGGAAGGTATCTTTGTAGGACCTCAGATTAGGAAAAATATTGCAGACAAACAATTCGAGAACTTGTTACATGGTAGTGAACTTCACGCATGGATGGCATTCAAATCGATTGTCGGTAACTTTCTGGGAAATCACAAATCTGTCGACTATGTGCATATTGTTAAGCAGTGCATAAATGCATACAGAATTATGGGCTGTAACATGTCCCTCAAAATCCATTTGCTCGATTCGCATCTTGACTTTTTCCCTGACAACCTTGGCGAAGTCAGCGATGAACATGGAGAACGATTCCATCAAGATATCGCCGTAATGGAGTCACGTTATCAAGGACGGTGGAGTGTGACCATGCTTGCCGATTATTGCTGGATGCTTCATCGCGATGTACCACATGCCATTCACAGACGAAAGTCGACTGCAAAGAAGTTCAAGCCTACATAACTGTTATACTTCTTGTACGAATGATGTTGTAATACTATATGCGTTGTTAAAAAAACTTCAATTGCTTATTTCTAGAGATCCCGAACTGATAGAGAAAAACGGTTTCCAGATTTAAAAACAGCGCATTAAAATTGACCAGAAAAACATAGAAATGTTAGAGAAAGAAAAAAAAATTTTTTTTTTGTTAGTCAGTGTTATCAGTCATAGGGGATGGCCACATCATCACGTAAAATAAATTACTACAGAAACCACTGCTGCAGGGGCATGTACTCTGATGCAGCCTTTTTATGCAAACAGTAAGAAGAGCAGCTCCAGTGGTGGATTCATGCGCAATCAATCAATCAATACCCTTTAGCTCCCCGAGGAGTATAGGCCTTCAACAAACACATGCCAAGTCTTCCTGTCCTGTGCCATCCGCTCAAGTTCTTTCCATGTTTTCCTCATCATTTTCACCTCTGTATTCAGTTCTCTTCTCCGTGTGTTTTTTTGGTTTACCTCTGTCTCTCTTTCCCTGTGGATGCCAGAACAAGGACTGCCTTGTAATGCTATCAACAGGTCTCCTCAATGTGTGTCCTATCCATCGCCAGCGTCTTCTTCTCAACTCTTGTTACACTGGCACTTGTCTGGTTCTTGTCATCAATTCCACATTTGTGACTTTGTCATACCATTTCAGTCCTTCTATCCTACGCGAGCACCCGTTTATAAAAGTCTGTAGCTTTTTGGTTGTTGTCTTTCTTTCTCTCCATGTCTCAGAGCCATACAATAGGACTGACTTGACATTTGAGTTGAAGATTCTTATTGTCGTGTTGGACTTGATTTCTCTTGTTCTCCATATGTTTCCCAATACAATGAAAGCTCCTCTTGCTTTTTGTATTCTTATTTTGATATCACTGTCTGTCCCTCCAACTTTGTCTATATTACTGCCAAGATATGTGTATGATTCTACATCCTTTAGTGGTGTTTCTTCAAGTTCAACCTTGTTATCATTTCTTGCGGCTTCATGCGCGTAAGGAGCGATGTAGGAGATGAATGAATAATTGTTATAAAAATTAATAATAATAATAAAATAAAAACGACCAACGTTTCTCCAGCAAGCGTTTTACACCATTGAAGATAATCAAATTATATCAAATTAAAGTAAGTATCTTCATCCCTTTCCTTTTCGCTCCCTATGGAGCAATGGGCAACTATTGCAGCTGGTCCCTTTGCATGAAGTCTACACAAAAGCATTCATTTACTCCTGCAGATGTGGTTTCTGAAGCAATTTTTTGCGTGATGAGGCTGCCAGCCACATTCACAAATTATAATAAGCGGAGACTTATTTTGCAGAATAAATCAACATGAAGGCACTATTAAAGTATAAATAATGAAACTGGAAATGGACATGAACAATCTTCGGAAGAACAAAGAGAATTTAGTGGCAGTGCTGAAGGCAAATGACTGAGGGGTTACTTATTTTTAGAGTCGCTAATTCAAGATGATAATTTTGATTTTCGGTATCAGAATATAGCATCATTTCACCCTCCAATCAGTCCAAAAAAAGTACACCAAAAAGTGTCAATGTGTATGAACGTGCGTGTATGTATCTTCCCCTGTCCCAAAACGGCAGTCTCTCAGATCTGTCCTTTTGTTGACAGTGGAGAGGAGGGAAAGCATGGGTGTATAGGATGACACCCAGTTATATATTTACTTCTGTAAAAGGTTCGTAAAATAATGCTAAACTTGAGAGCAAATACATAACAAATTCAAGGGTTTTAACACTGAAGTCGTTATCTATGAATTGCTTCTTTTCATTACCAATGACAATTTTTGTTTGTTTTAAACTCCCATGGTCATTCTTGCAAAATTGGGCCTCAAGCCATATTTAAGCTAATAAAATATAAACTTATTATTATTTGACATTCATTAAAAAAAAATTGCGTTTGTTATCTGTTTACTTGAGAGTGTGCTTACAAAGTTTTGTCAGTGTGAGTTTGTAAATTTTAAATTTATGACCACTCAAAGTTAGCATTTTGACAAGTTACGCAACATGCACAATTTTTCAAATATTCAAAATTGCATAAGGTTTGAACAAATTCACATAGGGAACTAACTTTGGTAGCAAAATGCTTATAATAACAAGACATACCCATCTACATATTTTATTAACATAAATATGTAATATAAAAATTCAGTTTGGAGTACCTATTACCATTATTTCAAGTAAAAGGCTCCTCCACTTAACGACTAGAAATAATTTTGCTTCCAGATAACATAGTTTATTGGAAGTTGTATATTAATTACATTATATTTTTTTTTAAAAAGAGAAATATATAATAAAAGAACAATTTAAATCAGTAAAAGGTTATAACAATTATCCGATATTCCCTCTGGGATTATACTATTAATACAGTATAAGTCGTCCACGAGGGTGTTGTTTACTATTGCGGAGAAAAGAAGACGATGAGGGTGGAAGTTACAAATCCTAATTTGTTCCGACATCATTTTTGAAAGAAACGATCTTTACTTTTGTGATGTGACGTCACATTTCTTTTACACCACCCCCCGCTATCGTCACTGATCGTCATAAAATGTTTGACCCCTATCCCCCCTCACTGAGTGAGGTTATACATGGACGATCTATTAGTAGTACTAGTAGGAAAAGTTGTTGTTCTTGTAGCAGCGGTAGTAGTAGTAATAGTAGTAGTAGTACAGCAGAAGTGGTAGTAGTAGTAGCAGTAATGGTGGTGGTAGTAGTGGTAGTAACAGTAGCAGTAATAGTAGTAGCAGTAGTAATAATAATAATAATAATAATAATAATAGTAGTAGTAGTAGTAGTAGTAGTAGTAGTAGTAGTAGTAGTAGTAGTAGTAGTAGTAGTAGTAGTAGTAGTAGTAGTAGTAGTAGTAGTAGTAGTAGTAGTAGTAGTAGTAGTAGTAGTAGTAGTAGTAGTAGTAGTAGTAGTAGTAGTAGTAGTAGTAGTAGTAGTAGTAGTAGTAGTAGTAGTAGTAGTAGTAGTAGTAGTAGTAGTAGTAGTAGTAGTAGTAGTAGTAGTAGTAGTAGTAGTAGTAGTAGTAGTAGTAGTAGTAGTAGTAGTAGTAGTAGTAGTAGTAGTAGTAGTAGTAGTAGTAGTAGTAGTAGTAGTAGTAGTAGTAGTAGTAGTAGTAGTAGTAGTAGTAGTAGTAGTAGTAGTAGTAGTAGTAGTAGTAGTAGTAGTAGTAGTAGTAGTAGTAGTAGTAGTAGTAGTAGTAGTAGTAGTAGTAGTAGTAGTAGTAGTAGTAGTAGTAGTAGTAGTAGTAGTAGTAGTAGTAGTAGTAGTAGTAGTAGTAGTAGTAGTAGTAGTAGTAGTAGTAGTAGTAGTAGTAGTAGTAGTAGTAGTAGTAGTAGTAGTAGTAGTAGTAGTAGTAGTAGTAGTAGTAGTAGTAGTAGTAGTAGTAGTAGTAGTAGTAGTAGTAGTAGTAGTAGTAGTAGTAGTAGTAGTAGTAGTAGTAGTAGTAGTAGTAATAGTAGTAGTAGTAGTAGTAGTAGTAAACCAGGAAATAATAACAGTACAATTAATAATAGCAGTTGTAGCATCAGAAGCACTTGGAAAAAAAGATGTTTTCACCAGATACACAATGGAGCAATCGACTAGACATCCTCATAATTCAACATCATCACTGTCCTTCAACTGCCCAAGTAGTATAGGCATTCAGCTAATGCCAAATCCTCATAATTCAACATCATCACTGTCCTTCAACTGCCCAAGTAGTATAGGCATTCAGCTAATGCCAAATCCTCATAATTCATCATCACTGTCCTTCAACTGCCCAAGTAGTATAGGCATTCAGCTAATGCCAAATCCTCATAATTCAACATCATCACTGTCCTTCAACTGCCCAAGTAGTATAGGCATTCAGTTAATGCCAAATCCTCATAATTCATCATAACTGTCCTTCAACTGCCCAAGTAGTATAGGCATTCAGCTAATGCCAAATCCTCATAATTCATCATAACTGTCTGTTGCTGTCATTTTTGACGGTGAGAAAAACACCAACCTAATTTATGTTTGGTTTAATGTGATCAAAGAGAGATAAATGTTTATTATCTTTCTGTGACAGGTTTGACTGGTGATTATCTGCCCCTGTCTTATGTTGTCCTGTTTCAGGCAATGTCTTATAGTTGACATGTCTTAAGTCTATTTATAGGTCCATATACGGAGTATCTTTACCCCCCGTTTGGGCGGAAACGCCTGTTCTGGTTTAGCCTCGATCTTGTCTATGCTCTTTGGGCATGCGCAGGTCTTGGCGCAAAGACCGAGAGACGGATGATTCAACCAGAGTGTACCTAAGGCTTAGAACGGATGTACGATCCGTAGATTTCTCTCTGCCAAGTTTCGATAGGGATTTGGAAATTCTGGGAATGACTGTTTTGTCATTCTTCCTTCCCTGAGTGATTCTTTATGTTGTGTTACCTTAGAGTGTAAGGATTCTATGAGAAGGTAACTGAAACATTATTCGATCTTTTTCGTCTCGATTAGATCTTAAAGGTACATTTATCGCTGATGGCGACTGTTGCGTGCATATTTTGACGCACATATTACAAAAATCGATATGGCTATTTAATATGGAAAAAATATAGACATTCATTCATTTGTGTATGAAAATGCTGTCTATGGTAAAAGCGAGAGAATCCATGTTTGATTCACACTTTTGATTATAGGAGTAATCGTTCTTGATATTGATCCGGCGCATGGATTGCTCTTACGTTTGTACTTATTTTTTAGGGCCAGAAAATATATTAATTTGCTTATTATGTTTATGGCCTGAATTCATATGTATTACATATTATTAGTACAAGTAGAATCAGTCCTATATTGTATATTTTGGATGGGTAGGCGGGACTAGATTCTTATTATTCCGGTCTAGCGGAAGTATGAGTTGTCTTGACAAGTCGTGATGAGTTCCGATGTACCGTGATAATGGCGGGTACGCATTTTTCAAAGGGCTGGTAGATTCTTAAGGAAATACAATTCATGAAGTGGTTTTCTTCTAAAGGAGATGGTATCTCTACTATAGTTTATGTTAGAGACTCTCCTAAGGTACGGTACAATGTATAATTCGGACTCCATGTATTGCCAGACCCTATTTTGATGATCTCATGTCGATTCGACCTAGATGGAACATTGTGCTTCGTATCGCTAGGGTCGTGTTTTGTATCGACAAAGATGACAGACTTTCCTGCAGCGGTTATGGCTACGTGAATTAACCTGATCACCGTAGAGCTGTATGGAAACATTTATGAAATCATTTATATACCCATTATAAATTAACTCTGGCTTATATTCTCCTTCCTATGAATGAGTGAACGACAACTCAGGGAGGCGGCCATGTTAGATTTCGGTCATCATATGTTTTGATCACTGCCAAGAGAACAGATTATTTATCCTATTATCGGACAGTGACAGGGAGATCTCAATCTTGCTAGAAACCTCCTCTTTCGTGGTTTCATAATATATGCTACAAACTATGGACGTCAAGTAACCTTAGTTATTTACCGATCTGCCTTCACTGACGCGTTTAGTCAGATAGGGGAATGCGGCCATAATATATCATGACATTGAACTTTTGATGTACTGCCCATTATTTCTGAATGTGTCATGACTTCAGATCTGCTATGTATACCTACAAATTGATATGTCAACATACCATGATGTACTCGTATGTCCCAGTGTGTACGTCTGAATAAATTGAGTAAACAAAGATTCCAGCAGTCTGCATTGGTGCCTTGTAGACACATGTGTATGAGTGGTTATATTGGTCAGCACACGAACAGTACACCATTCGCGGTAATCACACTCTACACTTCTACTTCATACATACACCATCCTGCGTCGGTTGGAGTGACCAAGTTTAGGGCCTGCTTCCCCTGGAGCCTTTGCCTTCCCTAACTCAGGACTAGGGTGAGTTACCCATTTACAGCTGGGTAGACTGGGGGGCATGCCTGATCTCAACAACACACCACTCTTCCTTACAGAGCATACAGACTGACACTTTACAGAGTGGAAAGAAGAAAAGAAACTTTACCGTGGCGAGCCAGATTCCTGGGTCCAGCTTACGCAGTTTTGTGTTGAGAATCACAGTTTACAGCTGAAAGAACATTTGTTTGACCACATCAACACCAGTAGGACAGCTATACAGTCGATGTCAGCTTGACCTGTATTACCGATAGGATGCTGTATCTAGGTCAGCGCTTGTTGACAGTTTTTCGCTGTACAGACAGTATTACACAGGACAGTGGTATCAAGTGTAGAAAATATCTGGAGCAGTATTGTTGACATTTCTCAACGTACAGAAGAATCACAGTGTTGTTGAACATAAAGTGCATAGTTCATCGTTGGATCTTCATATGCTCAAAAGAGAAAAAATTGACAGTGTAATAGTTTAGAATTAAATCTATTACTCAATAAAGTGGCAAGTTATTAGAATTAAAATAAACTGTGCCTGCTTTACAACACTATACCTGCAACACATTCCATTCATGACATAAATTATATTGTATGCTATATGCTATTTATGCTTACATGTTATTTGTTTATATGTGTAGGTGTTTATATGTTGCGGGCCTGGATGGGAGGTGACTAGAACAGGAAATACCGAATGATATTGGTCTTGTTCTGGCGTTCGATAGGGAGCAATTTCTTAATTGAAATTTGCATGCAACATAGTTTGCAAATATTTGGTTAGTTGTGACGACTGTTTCATATTTGTATTTGTAACATTTTTTTCTGTTCTTTATTTTTGTTTGATTTGTTTGTATAATTGTAGGTCTCATCTTTCCTTTCATTTCAGTTTTTTACACCCTTATGTTTACACACTGTGGCGTTATTTGTCTTGTCATTTTATTATTGCAGTTATCATCACGGTTTCTGTGATCATTTTTTTCATTTCTCCTATTTAATTTAATTTGATCTCTGCAAATGTGTTCATATTGTCTTTTCTTGTTTGTCCTTTGTAATGTCTTTAGTTGACATATGACGTATAGTGGTATACACTGATAGTATAGTACAGATCAGTACTTTATGATTGTTATTGTTATAAAACAAAATGTACAAGACCTTTGTAAGGCTTGTCTCCCAAAGTGATTGGTAAAGGGAAATATTTTTTCCACAGGTACTCAAGTGATCTTTGATTACATTGAGGTATACAAGACCTTTGTAAGGCTTGTCTCCCACAGTATTTGAGATACAGTTATTGTGTCCATAGGTACTCAAGTTATCATTGGTTATTATAAACCATACAAGTTTGGACTAAGACTAAGTCTATGGTATAGACTTGTCTCTCATTAACGTGAAAGAGGGTAATTTATTTACTTTTTCAGGTTTCTGATTTAAGAAGACAATATGTCTACATTAGATTATTTCATTGCACAAGGAAAATCTCTTGATAAGACTGGAAAAGACTTAGAACAATGGGCTGTTGCTCAATATGACAAAGCATTAGCTGCAGAAGAGAAAAAAAATTGCTGCTGCTGTTGAAGAAAGAAAAGCTGCTGCTGAGGAAAAAAAAGCTGCGGCTGAGGAGAGAAAACTTCAAATAGAAGAAAAAAAAGCTGCTGCAGAAGAAAGGAAAGCTCTAGCTGAGGAAAAAAGATTAGAAAAAGAAGCTGATACTGCTGCTGAACTTAAGAAATTGCAGATGCAAGTGGAGGAAAGGAGATTTGAGGCAGAACAGAAGAAATTAGAAGCTGATGCAGAGCAGAAAAAATTAGAAGTTGCTGCTGCTGCAGAACAGAAAAAATTAGAAGTTGCTGCAGAACAGAAAAAATTAGAAGTTGCTGCTGCTGCAGAACAGAAAAAAATTAGAAGTTGCTGCTGCTGCAGAACAGAAAAAATTAGAAGCTGCTGCTGCTGCAGAACAGAAAAGATTAGATAGAGAAGCTGAAGAGAGAAAAGCAATAAGAGAACATGAGTTTGAATTAGAGAAATTAAAATTGACATGTATGAGTAATGTTAATCAGGCATCTGGTAGTAATGGTAAACCCTTTGTGTACAAGGTCAAGGTACCAGCGTTTAACCCTACCAGTGATGACATAACATTTTGGCTTTCTAGATTTGAACGGGCTTGTCGATCTCATAATGTTGACAAATCACAGTATGTGAATCAGTTGTCTGAAAATCTAAAAGGGGAGTCCCTAAGTAAGTTATATTTTGTTGAAGAGGCCGACAAAGATAATTATGATGCTGTTAGGGCAGCTTTGATAAAGAGATATCAGCTGTCTGAGGAAGGTTACCGTCTTTTGTTTAAAACAATGAGACCTGAGGTAGGTGTAGAATTCTCAGATTTCATCTCAAAAGCACGAATTACACTTTCACGATGGATTGAATTATCCAAAACAGAGAAAACATTTGATGGTCTTACGGATTTATTGCTAAGAGACAAGGTCATGTCTTCTGTAAATAAATCATTCCTAGAGTTCTTACATGAGCGTAAACCTGGTACAATAAAGCAAATGGAAGAATATTGTGACCAGTATGCCACGGCACACCCTGACATGATTCTTAGTAACTCTAACATTAAAGAGAGTATGCCAGTTGCTTCGGCAACAGAATATAATCAGAATTACTCACACAAATTCCAAGGAGCTAAAAATAAATTTGATAAAAAGGTTAATTGGAATAAGTATCAAAACCAAGATAACCACTCAAATCAGGGTTCTTCTTCGAAGAACTGGAATCGGGCTGATAGTCCTCGACACGCGAGGGGTACCCATAATGTTAGAAATTCTCGGAAAGGGAGTAGCTATAGGAACTACCCAAGTGCTTCATGGAGACAACAGAAACAATATTACAGGGATACTCAATATAATGAGCGTGATGATTATGATCATGAATATTATGATTCAAACCCAAATAGGGGTTATAACAGAGGCAATAATAATTATAGAGACAATTATAACCGAGGTAGATCACAACACAAAAGACATGGTAAATCGTATTACCAGGCTAACTCTGCACAACAGGAGTTCCACGACACCGATAATCAGAATAATGATAAAAAAGACTCCAACAGTGTAGCAAATTCCGCTTTCGATTTTGCTAGAGCATCTGAGTGTTCGCAATGCAAAACATTATTCGATCCAACCACAGTGTCTACTTTAAGCTGCGGTCACCCGCTTCCCGCTCTCCATGCGTCAATTGCGCATAATGGAAGGGGTGCTCTTGTCTTTAATAGGGGCCTAATAGATGGTACTCCGGTATCAATTCTTTTCGATTCGGGGTGCACTACCATTGGAGTGAGTGTGGTGAAGTGAGATGTATAAATATTTATAGGGGACTTAGTGTACTGACTGAGATCAGCTTTGAAGGTATATATATCTAATAAGAGTAGTGTATTATATATAACCTTGCTTGCTGCCACATATGTATACCTCAGTCAGAATTATTCTGGAATAGTGTGATGACTACGTTGTATGTCTAGGGTATGTGTATGATGAAGTGTAAGTCATAACAACAACAGACAGATAAACAATTTAATTTATCCCACCACACTTGACAACACTGTGACACTCACATACATATAACACTCTAAAGGATATCTTAAAGGAGTCACTGATAACTTTTCAAATAACAATATGTATTCATTGCTGTTATGAATGAATATGTGTCCTGATTCAAATACAAAGGGAACCAGGAATCACAATCAATTTTACTTACAAGTTATATGTACAGAATTTATCAATATGAATATGGTAATGACATATATTATTAAAAGTATCCTATGTGTGTCAGTTGTGTAGTAGTAATATGAGGTAATACTGGTTTTGTTTTGTTCAAGCTCTGTTGGTATTTGTCATCATGACTTCAATAGTTTGTCTTTAGGGGAACTATTATTGGAGATGTTCTCAGTTCCTGATATTAACACAATTTAATTCCCCTCTTAATGTTATTTTTACAAGGTCATTTTAAGCTGGGGGTACATAATTTTGAGCTCAGCTGGCCACATCAGCTTATCTGGCGTGATGGCGGCAGGAACAGACTCCTCTGCTCGACTCTCCCCTCGGCTCTGGAGACACCTCACTGATAGCTAAATGGACCAAGGAGTATGCTGTCCGACGCTGGATTCAGCAAAGCTCTGACCAGGTGCTGCTCAATACCATCATGACCACGGTCCCACAATTCATGGAAACAAACACAGATACGTTGATTAGCAATGAATTCTGGCACAACTACTGGCACAAATTCCCATTTGCTTATGTTCCAGGCTTTTATTTAGCAAAAATATGAGCTGGCTTCAACGCACTATTGCTTTATCAAGCTTATTTGACTAGTGGTCTCGAACTAACGCTCCTAAGTGAGTATATCAGCGAGTCTAGCCAATGGAGCCACGTTTCGACAAGTATTTGAAAAAATTTTAACTTCCTACGTCTCCCCTAACAACCAAAGATAGTATTTATAGCCCGACTAATCGTGTTTAGCCTTACATATCATTCCAGCCAATCAGTTCAAATGTAACTTGTGGCCCATTTCCCGTACAATGGTGGTGTAAAAAAATCTACCACTGAGCGATTCTGATTTTGGGTGTTGTCTGACAGCACCATCATTTTATTTTGGCTATAACTTGTTAATTCCTAGACTATTTGCATAACGCCGTACATATTCTTTGTCAGCAAACCCTAAGGAACCCAAATATATATATTTAATAGAGCTAAGTGGCTGCGTTCAAAAGATGCAATTTCTTCTACCTCCTGTTTCGAAGATGTGCTGTCTGGGTACTGTAATGTTTTCAAACGTAAACCCATCTATTGTTATCTTTCCTAATAAGCGTTTTTTGTGATTTTAAAACCTAACTCTGGGAAGGGTAGTGAATTTATCACTGTCCGTCCGAAAAAGTTAGTGCATGTAGCCTTACACGCGTGATAGTAGTAATTGTGTATCGCGTTACGCTTGTTGGGGGTGGCATTAATAGCGAGACGCGTGTTTAATTTTGCATGCGTTCCTGATTTTATTCGCCCCTCTCTCTTTCTATTTGAGTCCATCTGTTCGTTCGTTTTGGTAACGTAATATAATTAATGTTAGGATTAATTTAGGTCATTACGCAGTCTGCCTCTCAATGTTTTTCTTAGAATACAGCACACGTTTCATTGAAGAACGCGGGTAATAATACAGTAGGCTTTTACTATCAACGTGAAAGCGTTACAATTTGCAGACGAAGCAGAAAACAAGGGGGATTTCGAGTACTGTCATTGTGACAGCACTGTTATTTTATCATTGCTCTTTTCTTTATTAGATTTATTTGTTAGGCTTTATATTTACCTTTTAATTTATATATGTGGATTAGAATATTCCACGACAGTGAGGCAATCACTCGTAAATCCTTCTCGAGCTACAGGCAATATAGTCAAATGTGTAACATTTGGTGGCACATTGGAGAAGTACTCCACTGCCATTATCAATATTGCTACGCCTTTCTTTACAGGAGAGGTGCAAGCATGTCTCTTGCCGAATCCGATCGCTGATCTTATCATCGGTCGCATTCATGGAGTGAAAGAATGCACTCCACAGCAAATTTCTAATTGGGAAAATGTTAATATGCAATCTGCTAATGCAGTAATCACTAGGGCTCAAGCTCTTAATGATGCGCAGATCCAAGATGATCCCTTGGAGATTTCCCATGATTCCTTTATCAAACAGCAGGAAGATGATCCTACTCTAAAGAAATTCTTTACTCTGGCAACAAAAGGTGATCCGAATAAGGATACAAATCGTAAATCTTGGATTACGATGAAGAATGGCGTACTTGTACGTATGGTACAAGACTCCGCTAAGTCCATTCATTCTCAAATCCTTGTGCCTAAAAGTATGAGAGTTAAAATCTTACAGCACGCTCATGATTCGCAGTGTGCTGGACATATGGGTTTTTCCCGTACTAAAGCTAGAGTTCTTCAATCTTTCTTTTGGCCTGCTGTGAATAAGGACATACGAATCTATTGTCGATCTTGTAAAGTATGTCAAGAGATTAAATCCAGAGGTCCACACCATGATGCACCTATTCAGGCTGCAGACATTCCCATTCGGCCATTTCAAAAAATGGCGATAGACATCATTGGTCCATTTAAGATAAAGTCTGCTAGAGGACACCAATTTATTTTGACGTGTGTTGATATGTGCACACGTTGGCCGGAGGCTGTTCCTCTAAAGAGCATAACTACTGCTGATGTCGCAGATGCTCTTTGGTTAATATTTTCTCGTCTGGGGTTTCCAGCAGAAATATTATCCGACCATGGTACCCAACTCATATCGGATACCATGTCTCAAGTAATGTCGACTCTGAAGATAGAGAGATCGCTGAGTAGTATTTATCATCCTATGTCCAATGGGATGGTGGAACGTTTGAATAGAACTCTGAAAAACCTACTAGGTAAGATAACAGAAGATCATCCTCAGGATTGGGATAGGGTTTTACCCGCGGCTCTCTTTGCATATAGAAAGGTCGCCAGCGAACATACAGGATTTTCTCCCTTTGAACTTGTCTTTGGCGCGAAACCGCGAGGTCCCATGTCCTTACTTCATGATCTTATAACTGCTGATAATATTGTCGATGACACAAAATCCTCTTATGAATATGTCATCGCACTTAGACACAAGATTATTGAAGCATGCAAATTGGCAACTGCTTCTTCTGAATTTGCGAAACAGAAGGCAAGGGAATTTGCCAATAAAAAGAGATGTTTGCGACAACTTTGTCCAGTGACAAAGCATTTGTCTTGCTACCTTGTAGGGAAAATAGACTTCTCATTTCTTGGAAAGGTCCGTACGATATAATATCAAAAGTTTCCGATGTTGACTATATCGTCGATATTGACGGGAAGCGTAAAACCTTCCACATCAACATGCTCACGGAATTCCATGAACGTCCTGATTATTTACAACCTGTTTTCCAGGCAATGGACGATTTTCCAGTCCAACATGGACAGTACTCATCTCTGTCAGTAATACAGGATGAGGAAACGAGTTTCTCGGATGTAAATTTACCTTTTCCAATGATTCCTCTTCACTCTAATGAATCATGGAAAGATGTTGCAATTTCTCCAGAATTATCTCCAGGAGAGCAGAAAAAGTTTCTACTATGTTAGAACAATTTCAGGATGTCCTTACTGACATTCCTGGTCAAACTGATGTCATTCAACATGACATTATTCTTACTGACCATAGTCCTATAAGAGTCAGACCGTATCCTATCCCGATACATTTTCAAGCACAGGTAGAGAAAGAGTTAGATGAGATGATAGAGTTAAAAATTATTGAACCATCCACATCAGCATATTCTTCGCCGATGGTTATAGTACGAAAAAAAGACAATAACATACGTCTTTTCGTGGATTATCGCAAATTGAATCAAGTAACTAAATTCGATGCTAACCTATGCCTTTACTAGAAGAGCTACTTACGAGACTATCGAATTCTCACTTCTTTACTAAACTCGATTTGTCTAAGGGATATTGGCAAGTTCCACTATCCGAACACGCCAAACCGTTTACTGCTTTTTCGACGCCTAGGGGTCTATTCCAATGGAATTTCATGCCTTTCGGTCTTATGAACGCCCCTGCAACATTTGTACGCATGATGCGTCGAATCCTATCTCATCGCTCAGATGTCATTGCGTATCTTGATGACATCTGTCTTTTCAGTGATACTTGGAACGATCACTATAATGGTATAAATGAACTATTGTCTATCTTACGCGAGCATAACCTGACAGCGAAACCATCGAAAGCATGTATTGGTTTTAGCGAAATATCTTTCTTAGGACACCGTGTTGGTCATGGGTTCCTAAAAACAGAAGACCATAATACAAGTAAGATACTTAACATTTCTATTCCTAAGACTAAAAAGCAAGTACGAAGTCTCTTAGGTCTAATACAATTTTATGGACGATTCATCCCGAATCTGTCCTCCATTATGTCACCTCTTTCTTCCTTGCTAAAGAAAGGGTCTCCTAATGTAGTCCATTGGACTCAAGAATGTCAATCCTCTTTGGATAAGGTTAAAACTATGTTTTCTACTTCACCTATCCTAGTATTGCCTTCTAAGGATAAGACATTTATTCTTCGTAGTGACGCTTCATCCACCGGGATTGGAGCTGCACTAATGCAAGAGTACTCTGGAACTCTGCATCCTGTGATGTATATTTCTCGGAAATTAAATGCCGCAGAGAAGAATTACTCGGTCCTAGACCGTGAATTATTGGCTATGGTTTGGTCAATCCTTAAACTGCAAAGATTTCTTCTGGGCGCGCATTTCATTGTGGAAACTGACCAGAAAGCTCTTACGGCTATTCAGAGTAAAAATCTGAAGAGCGCGAGATCAACGCGATACGCGATTGCTCTACAGCCATTTCATTTTTCGGTGCGAGCTATCCGTGGGTCAGAAAATGTGATGGCAGATATTTTGTCTAGATGCCCACATGATTCATAACTGTTATACAACTTTGATACAGTTGTTTCTATGTTGAAATGTGTACACATATGTAATATATCATATATTGATTGTAACACTACTTAGCGGTTCATTGATATTTATTCACCGCTGATCTTTCAATGTTTTTCGTCTTTGATGATCATGATGTTAAGATATCTTAGATGAAATTTATGTATAAACTAATGTGGAAATTGGGTCATTGCTAATATTGTAGTATACGTTGGTGACACCTCTCTGGAAATATTAATACTTAGAGAAGTACCTTCTCTAAGGTCATAAAACTTATGCTTATCATCTGCGCATTGTTATTGGTGCGTTGTGAGCCTATTGTATGTTGCTCCTAGATGTGTTTCAAAAAAAAATGTACCATTTTTTTTTTCCCGAGGGGTGTGGTAATCTGTTGCGTGCATATTTTGACGCACATATTACAAAAATCGATATGGCTATTTAATATGGAAAAAATATAGACATTCATTCATTTGTGTATGAAAATGCTGTCTATGGTAAAAGCGAGAGAATCCATGTTTGATTCACACTTTTGATTATAGGAGTAATCGTTCTTGATATTGATCCGGCGCATGGATTGCTCTTACGTTTGTACTTATTTTTTAGGGCCAGAAAATATATTAATTTGCTTATTATGTTTATGGCCTGAATTCATATGTATTACATATTATTAGTACAAGTAGAATCAGTCCTATATTGTATATTTTGGATGGGTAGGCGGGACTAGATTCTTATTATTCCGGTCTAGCGGAAGTATGAGTTGTCTTGACAAGTCGTGATGAGTTCCGATGTACCGTGATAATGGCGGGTACGCATTTTTCAAAGGGCTGGTAGATTCTTAAGGAAATACAATTCATGAAGTGGTTTTCTTCTAAAGGAGATGGTATCTCTACTATAGTTTATGTTAGAGACTCTCCTAAGGTACGGTACAATGTATAATTCGGACTCCATGTATTGCCAGACCCTATTTTGATGATCTCATGTCGATTCGACCTAGATGGAACATTGTGCTTCGTATCGCTAGGGTCGTGTTTTGTATCGACAAAGATGACAGACTTTCCTGCAGCGGTTATGGCTACGTGAATTAACCTGATCACCGTAGAGCTGTATGGAAACATTTATGAAATCATTTATATACCCATTATAAATTAACTCTGGCTTATATTCTCCTTCCTATGAATGAGTGAACGACAACTCAGGGAGGCGGCCATGTTAGATTTCGGTCATCATATGTTTTGATCACTGCCAAGAGAACAGATTATTTATCCTATTATCGGACAGTGACAGGGAGATCTCAATCTTGCTAGAAACCCCCTCTTTCGTGGTTTCATAATATATGCTACAAACTATGGACGTCAAGTAACCTTAGTTATTTACCGATCTGCCTTCACTGACGCGTTTAGTCAGATAGGGGAATGCGGCCATAATATATCATGACATTGAACTTTTGATGTACTGCCCATTATTTCTGAATGTGTCATGACTTCAGATCTGCTATGTATACCTACAAATTGATATGTCAACATACCATGATGTACTCGTATGTCCCAGTGTGTACGTCTGAATAAATTGAGTAAACAAAGATTCCAGCAGTCTGCATTGGTGCCTTGTAGACACATGTGTATGAGTGGTTATATTGGTCAGCACACAAACAGTACACCATTCGCGGTAATCACACTCTACACTTCTACTTCATACATACACCATCCTGCGTCGGTTGGAGTGACCAAGTTTAGGGCCTGCTTCCCCTGGAGCCTTTGCCTTCCCTAACTCAGGACTAGGGTGAGTTACCCATTTACAGCTGGGTAGACTGGGGGGCATGCCTGATCTCAACAACACACCACTCTTCCTTACAGAGCATACAGACTGACACTTTACAGAGTGGAAAGAAGAAGAGAAACTTTACAGCGACATAGTGAGCGAAGCTCACGAGGAGTTAATATACTGTACCCCAGTATGGCTACATATTTGAAAGACTAGGTCTAAGTTGACCTGTTATACATATAAGCCTAAGAATCAACTTAATGGATCCGCAATGCAGGCGGAATATTGTTTGGCAGAAATATATTTATTCTCAGAAGTTTATGTAAACTGAGAGTCACCTGATTATCGAGGCCCGCGATCTGCGGCCTGATTTCGTCGTCATTATATTGGTCCGTGTTTACGGCCAATCTTCTTCACCAGAATGAAGTACCTGGCATGTGAGGCCAGAATGAAGTCTTTTGCTAGTTGTAGGACAATAGCATTGACTTTGTTAAATAACTGATATCGCCCGTACTAGGCAATATATTTGCTAGGGCTTACCTGACGGGGCTCAGTCAGGGATTAGAGCTATTGCATGAACAGTAATTATTGGTCAAGACATTGTTACATGTCTAAGCTGTTCGGGATCTGTGATGCCTGATGTTAACCTTCATAACTACACATATAATGTCCATGATCTTGTACTATTGACTGTTTCGTCTATCATCATATTATCGTACGTCATGAATAAATATTGTAAACGTCAGCAGCATTCCCTACTTCACTGACTTCTACTTGTGGTTGTGTGAGTCTGTGTGAAGTCGTCCAAGAGCCTATACGGCCTTCGTGTTGTCAGCACTACTATTCACTCACCTACACGATCAACCACAGTCTTATACAAGTACTACACGTCTGTATCTACACGTATGCTGACACTATGAGTGTCTCTACTATACCCTGGCGGCACCTCATGCCGGTGACCTAGATTACACCGCATCATTGTGACACGCCCACTCTGCCATCTTTACAACACACGAACACAAACGGGCAGTTATACATCTGGAGTGAATAGAACGTTACATCTCTACATCTCCAGCCTTAAACAGACAGTAAACAGACTTTTACATCTGGTGGACCAGATTCGTGGAGTTTTTTTTTTTTTTTGTCAACGGCACGTATTTTCCTGCCCACATCTGGATTTATACATCCGGAAGACAAGATTGACAGTTAGTTGTCAGCTACACAGGACAGTAGGAAATAGGTCAACGTCTGCTGACCGACGTAAACATTTATGTATGATACAGAATCGCTACATGGACCACAGCTGCTGCAGAATTGCTACATGGACCACAGCTGCTGCAAGAGTGCTACATAGACCACAGTTGCTGACGAATTTGTTTAATACTGTGACAGTCGTCGTTGGACATATGTGTCAAAGTTCACGTCACAAGTTTACGTGCAAGCTCGGATTGTAAACATAGAACAGTTCAACCTGTTGTTTACTACGACATTCTACAAACATTCTCAACTGAAGTCGAGTATGGTTTGATAGCTTCACTTTGGAGACTACTACATCTGTTGTCAAGTTAGGGTGACCTTCAACGGTGGAACGTCTACCAGTGTGTTTACAAGTGTACTGCATTGAACTGCATCTTTGCGGTTGTAGAGGATTGCGTTTAAGATAAGTGGCCTGTTTTACGTGTTAAACTGAGCCTTTATTTTGTGTGCAACTGAGCCTTCCTCTTTACACATTCATTATATGCATTCTATTATTTATTTGTTCTTTGTTTACTTGTTTAGTTAGTGTGTATTTTTTTCTGCGGGTTCAAAGGTTGGAGGGTCTTACAGTAAATATCCCACTCAACCGAGGGTTACTGTAAGCGTTCTATAGGGATTGTGCATATTTCCCACAGTGGAAATTGCATGCGACTTTTGTTGCTATTTATTTATTTTTTTAGCTGTGACGAGATGTGTTAGTGTTGTTTTCGTTATTTTTTTCTCCGTACTTTAGTTTTTGATTCGTTTTGTTTGTATTTGTTTGC
The DNA here is from genome assembly GCA_024509875.1 of Oreohelix idahoensis. Lineage (NCBI taxonomy): Eukaryota > Metazoa > Mollusca > Gastropoda > Stylommatophora > Oreohelicidae > Oreohelix > Oreohelix idahoensis. Next base: position 538,034 of record JAMPIV010001165.1, read on the forward strand.
CTTCTCTTTTCTATTGTTAATTTCTATACACCCTTTTGTTTATACACTGTGTTGTCATTGTATTATTGTGAATTTTTCGCAGTTATCATTGTAATTATTTGCAACATTTGATTTAGTGAAGCTTTATTTTCTTTTGACCTCTGCGAATGTTTTCGTTTGTTTAGATGCTTGTCTCTGTTTAGTTATCGTGATGTTGTTGATATATACAGTCTTCATGTATACCTGATCATGTACTGTTATTATATGATGCAAATTATATACTGAGCTGATTACTGGTGACTTTATAAACAAGGTAATTGTACTTAGTCTTTGTAAAAGACTTATCTCCCAATGAGGTTGGGATAACTTGTGTTGCTATTTCAGAGATATTGACAACACATTTGTAGACAGGATGTCTACATTAGATTACTTTATCGCGCAAGGGATAGCCCTTGGCAAAACTGATGAGAAATTGGAGGAGTTCGCGCTTGCTCAATATGCCAAAGCACAAAAAGCTGAAGAGAAAAAGATTCAAGCGCAGCTAGACAGAGAAGCTGAAGATAAAAGGATTCAAGCGCAGCTAGACAGAGAACTTGAGGAGAAAAAGTCACAAAGAGAAACTGAGGATAAAAGAATTCAGAACCAGCTAGACAGAGAAGCTGAAGATAAAAGGATTCAAGCGCAGCTAGACAGAGAATTTGAGGAGAAAAAGTCACAAAGAGAAGCTGAAGAGAGGAAAGAAAAACAGAAAATGGAACATGAAGAAAGACTCTTGGCTTTGGAGATAGAGAAATTAAAAGTGATGAATATGGGTAGTTCTCAAGCAACTTCTTCGAACGCAAAAGGTCATGACTATAAGGTCAAACTTCCTCCTTTTAATCCTACAAAAGATGACATAACGTTATATCTGGATAGACTAGAACTTAATTGCGTAACACATAAAGTAGATAAGACACAATATGTTGGACAACTGTTGAATTTACTTACAGGTGAACCATTAAATATTATAATGCAATAGAAGAACATGATAGGACTAACTATGAAGTTGTCAGAGCAGCCTTATTGAAAAGATATCAGCTTAAAGAAGATGATTACCGTCTTCGTTTTAAGACTATGTTACCAGAAGGTGGTGTAGAGTTCTCAGACTTTATTACAAAGATACGTCTTACTTTCACTAGATGGATTGAGTTGTCTAAGACTGAACATACTTATGAAGCACTTATGGACTTGTTACTTAGAGACAAAGTAATGTCATCTGTTAATGAGTCCTTTCTTGCCTTTATACACGAACGTAAACCTAAGGACATAAAAGAAATGGAACAATATTGTTGCCAATATGTCACTGCTCATCCACAACAAACGATTAGCAATACTAAGATTAAAGAAGGTTTACCCGTGGCTTCTGCGACTCCATACAATTCTAATTTCGGAGGTAAAGTTAAAGGTACTCAGCGCAACTTTGATAAGAAAAGTAAGCGTAACTTCGGACAGGATCAAGGTGATTCATCCCATAGAGGCTCGTCTTCTAGGAATTGGAGGCGATCTGATAGCCCTCATAATTATGGTTCCAACAAATTTGGTAACTTTCGAAGAGGTAGCCACAATAAAAACTATCCTTGCCATAATTCTTCAGGAAGACAGCAATATCAGTCTGATAGATATTCTCATCAAGGTGTAAATCACAATCACAATTGTGAAAACTGCGGTTCAAACCAAAATAATAATAGCAATAGGGGTAATTGCAGTAATTCCAAAGGAAATAATAATCGAGGTAGATGGCAGCACAATAATAATAGATCATGTCATCATGCTAACTGTGCTGAACAAGAGTCACAAGGAGTTAGTAATGAACAAAACAGTAGTAAACCTAACGCTAGTGCTGTTACTTGTTCTGCCTTTGATTTTGGGAGAGCATCTCATTGCCCACAGTGCATCACTTTATTTGAACCTACTACTATATCCACCTTGAGTTGCGGTCATCCTCTGCCCGCTCTTCCTGCCGCAGCGGCGCATGACGGGAGAGGATCTCTTATTCTACATAGGGGTCTAGTGAATGATGATCCAGTCTCAGTCCTCTTTGATTCTGGATGTACCACTATTGGGGTTAGACAATCTCTTGTAGATCCTTCCTGTGCCACTGGAAGAGTGATCAAATGTGTAACATTTGGTGGCACAGTGGAAAAATATTCTACTGCTATCATCCCTTCTTTACGGGAGAGGTCCAAGCGTGTCTGCTTCCGAATCCTATTGCGGATCTTATCATCGGACGTATACACGGGGTTAAAGAGTGTAACCCGCAGCAGATTGTTGCTTGGGAAGAACATAACTTGAAAGCTGCTAATGCAGTTATCACGAGAGCATAGGCACAGAATATGCCTCAGACTTCATCGACCAAAGGTGATGAGGTACGTGGTCAACATGATCATGATGTGATTTCACGTGACTCTTATCAAAAGTCAACAAGAAGACACTTCGTTAAAAAAATTCTTCGTTCTGGTTAAAAATGGTGACCCAAATAAGAACACAGATCACAAATCTTGGATCACTATGAAGAATGGCGTACTAGTGCGTATGGTACAACACTGAGACATGTCTATACATTCACAAATTCTTGTTCCGTCACGTACGAAGTCGAGAGTTCTTGCGGCTTTCTTTTGGCCATTCGTAAACAGAGACATACGTCTTTATTGTCGCTCGTGTAAAGTATGTCAAGAAGTAAAATCGAAAGGTCCTCGCCATGCAGCACCTATCCAGGCTGCGGACATTCCTATCCGTACATTTCAGAAAATGGCGATAGATATCATTGGTCCTTTCAAAATAAAATCAGCCAGTGGACATCAATTTATTCTTACATGTGTTGACATGTGTACTCGATGGCCAGAGGCCATACCTCTGAAGAGCATTTCGACTGTCGATATTGCAGACGCTCTTTGGCTGATATTTTCGCGGTTGGGATTCCCTAGGGAAATCTTGTCAGACCATGGCACACAACTGATATCTGAGACAGTGTCGCAAGTGATGTCTACTCTTAATATTAAGAGGTCACTGAGTAGTATTTATCATCCTATGTCTAATGGACTCGAACGTCTCAATAGAACTCTCAAAAATTTACTTGGGAAAATAACTGAGGATCATCCTCAGGATTGGAACAGAGTCTTACCCGCTGCTCTATTTGCTTATAGAGAGGTTCCTAATGAACATACCGGGTTTTCTCCTTCCGAGCTCGTCTTTGGCGCGCTTCCGCGCGGCCCAATGTCCTTGCTTCACGATTTAATAGCTGCCGATGATATCAGTGATGACACTCAATCTTCTTATGAATATGTCATTGCTCTCAGGCAGAAAATCATTGAAGCTTGCAAATTAGCAACTTCCGCATCTGAATTTGCTAAATAAAAGGCAAGGCAGTTCGCAAATAAAAATAGATGCCTACGTCAACTTTGTCCTGGAGACAAAGCATTTGTATTACTTCCTTCCAGGGAAAATAGACTTCTTATTGGTTGGAAAGGTCCTTTTTTGATTGTATCTAAAATTTCTGATGTCGACTATGTCGTCGATATTGACGGAAAGCATAAAACTTTTCACATAAATATGCTTACGGAATTTTATGAACGTCCAGAGTACTTACAACCTATCTTTCAAGCGACGGACGACGCTACAGTCGCTCGTGGTCATTTCTCATCTCTGTCTGTCATACAGGATGAGGAATCTACTTTCTCTGACGTTAATCTTCCTCTTCCAATGATTCCACTTCATTCTACGCAATCATGGAAAAAGGTTGCAATTTCACCTAAATTGTCAACTGAGGAACAGTCACAAATCTCTTCCATGTTACAAACATTTCAGGATGTTCTCACGGACATTCCTGTACACACTACAGTCATTGAACATGACATTGTATTGACTGACCATACTCCTATCAGGGTCAGACCTTATCCTATTCCTATCCACTTCCAAACTCAGGTCGAGAAAGAGTTGGATGAAATGATAAAGTTAGGAATAATTGAACCATCCAATTCGGCATACTCGTCGTCTGTGGTTATTGTCCGAAAGAAAGACAATAACATACGCATTTGCGTCGATTACCGTAAACTAAATCAAGTAACGAAGTTTGATGCTGAACCTATGCCTCTGTTGGATGAGTTACTTACTAGACTTTCCAACTCTCATTTCTTTACAAAGCTTGACTTGTCTAAAGGTTACTGGCAAGTTCCTCTAACCGAACGAGCCAAACCTTTCACTGCTTTCTCCACACCTAGGGGTTTGTTCCAATGGAATTTATGCCTTATGGCCCTATGAATGCCCCAGCTACATTCGTACGCATGATGCGTCGAATTCTGGCATATCGTTCTGATGTGATTGCATACTTGGACGATATCTGTCTTTTCAGCGATTCTTGGGAAGATCACTATCTGGGATTATATGAACTGTTGTCTACTCTACGTGAGCATAATTTGACAGCTAAACCCTCTAAAGGCTATGTTGGGTTTAGTGAGATTTCTTTTCTTGGTCATCGTGTTGGTCATGGTCTCTTGAAGACAGAAGACCACAACACTTCTAAGATACTGAACATCACTATTCCTAAGACTAAGAAACAGATCCGTAATCTCTTGGGCCTAATACAGTTCTATGGACGATTCATTCCGAATCTTTCCTCTATTACGGCACCTCTCTCAACCCTATTGAAGAAAGGGTCTCCTAATATGGTGCGTTGGTCCCAGGAATGCCAATCTTCATTGGATCAGATTAAGTCATTATTTTCGTCTCCTCCTATTTTAAGACTACCTACAGCCGATAAGACGTTTGTCCTTCGTAGTGACGCCTCATCAATAGGGATCGGGGCGGCACTGATGCAAGAGTATTCTGAGACTCTGCATCCTGTAATGTATGTCTCGAGAAAACTTAATGCGGCAGAAAGGAATTATTCTGTTCTAGACCGAGAATTGCTAGCTATGGTCTGGGCAATTCTTAAACTCCAAAAATTCCTTCTCGGCGCGAATTTTATGGTAGAAACCGACCAAAAAGCTCTCACAGCTATGCAGAGTAAGGATTTGAAGAGTTCGAGATCCACTCGATATGCTATTGCTCTTCAACCTTTTCATTTCACGGTACGAGCTATCCGTGGTTCGGATAATGTAATGGCATACATATTGTCGCGATGCCCACATGAAGCTACTTAGCTCTTTTGTCTAGATCTACTGTTCACTACATAAAGTTATGGTCTATTCTTACAATATCATGTTTCTATAACACGTGTTGTCACTTTGTTTAAACTCATGGTTATGTATTGATTACTTGCTTTCTCTGTTACCATCTTTGGTAAAACAGAGGAAGGTTTTGTTTAACATGAAATAAAGGTCAAGAAAATTAATTCGGCCACATTTATAGTTTAGATATATATTAAGTGACTATGGTACATTATAACATTCTAAGAATTGTGCTATTTGTATTGTTCTCAGCAAACCGATGTGATATCTTGGAACGCTGTAAAACTACGATGACTACTATCGATGTCCTGGTGTTCCTTGAGGATCTTGCTTACAAGACATCTCCGGAATAGAGCATCGTCTTGTTCTTCTGACGTCATCACCTATTAGTTATACTATACACATGTATAATCATATGGTTTTAAAGAGACTTTAGAAATGTTGGTAATGATTGACCATTTGAATTTATGGTTATATAGGCGTAATACGTCGTGAGATTTCGATATTGGTGTAATTTCTTAATAGAAATTGTCATTCACCATTTATACACATATTGATATGAATTTTTTCGTTATATAATTGTTGTAACATTACCTGCACCTTTGAGTTGGTTGGTGACACCTCCCCGGATATATTTACTTTGAGAAAATAGTTTCTCCTATCTAGTGAGATTTTTTGTTCTCACCAGACGCTCTACTGTGCGTCGATTGGATCTGTCATTATGACGTTACATTTAGGGTGATCCTTTCATCGGCGCGTTACTCATGCGTTATGAGCTTAATGCACCTGGCTCATAGATGTATTTCACACAAAAAAATGTGCCATTTTTTTCCCGGGAGGTGTGGTAATATGTTGCTCTCATTTTTGACGGTGAGAAAAACACCAACCTAATTTATGTTTGGTTTAATGTGATCAAAGAGAGATAAAAGTTTATTATCTTTCTGTGACAGGTTTGACTGGTGATTATCTGCCCCTGTCTTATGTTGTCCTGTCTCAGGCAATGTCTTATAGTTGACATGTCTTAAGTCTATTTATAGGACCATATACGGAGTATCTTTACCACCCGTTTGGGCTGAAACGCCTGGTCTGGTTTAGCCTCGATCTTGTCTATGCTCTTTGGGCATGCGCAGGTCTTGGCGCAAAGACCGAGAGACGGATGATTCAACCAGAGTGTACCTAAGGCTTAGAACGGATGTTCCGATCCGTAGATTTCTCTCTGCCAAGTTTCGATAGGGATCTGGAAATTCTGGGAATGACTGTTTTGTCATTCTTCCTTCCCTGAGTGATTCTTTATGTTATGTTACCTTAGAGTGTAAGGATTCTATGAGAAGGTAACTGAAACATTATTCGATCTTTTTCGTCTCGATTAGATCTTAAAGGTACATTTATCGCTGATGGCGACATAGTGAGCGAAGCTCACGAGGAGTTAATATACTGTACCCCAGTATGGCTACATATTTGAAAGACTAGGTCTAAGTTGACCTGTTATACATATTAGCCTAAGAATCAACTTAATGGATCCGCAATGCAGGCGGAATATTGTTTGGCAGAAATATATTTATTCTCAGAAGTTTATGTAAACTGAGAGTCACCTGATTATCGAGGCCCGCGATTTGCGGCCTGATTTCGTCGTCATTATATTGGTCCGTGTTTACGGCCAATCTTCTTCACCAGAATGAAGTACCTGGCATGTGAGGCCAGAATGAAGTCTTTTGCTAGTTGTAGGACAATAGCATTGACTTTGTTAAATAACTGATATCGCCCGTACTAGGCAATATATTTGCTAGGGCTTACCTGACGGGGCTCAGTCAGGGATTAGAGCTATTGCATGAACAGTAATTATTGGTCAAGACATTGTTACATGTCTAAGCTGTTCGGGATCTGTGATGCCTGATGTTAACCTTCATAACTACACATATAATGTCCATGATCTTGTACTATTGACTGTTTCGTCTATCATCATATTATCGTACGTCATGAATAAATATTGTAAACGTCAGCAGCATTCCCTACTTCACTGACTTCTACTTGTGGTTGTGTGAGTCTATGTGAAGTCGTCCAAGAGCCTATACGGCCTTCGTGTTGTCAGCACTACTATTCACTCACCTACACGATCACCCACAGTCTTATACAAGTACTACACGTCTGTATCTACACGTATGCTGACACTATGAGTGTCTCTACTATACCCTGGCGGCACCTCATGCCGGTGACCTAGATTACACCGCATCATTGTGACACGCCCACTCTGCCATCTTTACAACACACGAACACAAACGGGCAGTTATACATCTGGAGCGAATAGAACGTTACATCTCTACATCTCCAGCCTTAAACAGACTGTAAACAGACTTTTACACTGTCCTTCAACTGCCCAAGTAGTACAGGCATTCAGCTAATGCCAAATCCTCATAATTCAACATCATAACTGTCCGTCAACTGCCCAAGTAGTATAGGCATTCAGCTAATGCCAAATCCTCATAATTCAACATCATCACTGTCCGTCAACTGCCCAAGTAGTATAGGCATTCAGCTAATGCCAAATCTTCATAATTCAACATCATCACTGTCCTTCAACTGCCCAAGTAGTATAGGCATTCAGCTAATGATAAATCCTCATAATTCAACATCATCACTGTCCTTCAACTGCCCTAGTAGTATAGGCATTCAGCTAATGCCAAATCCTCATAATTCATCATAACTGTCCTTCAACTGCCCAAGTAGTATAGGCATTCAGCTAATGCCAAATCCTCATAATTCAACATCATCACTGTCCGTCAACTGCCCAAGTAGTATAGGCATTCAGCTAATGCCAAATCCTCATAATTCAACATCACCACTGTCCGTCAACTGCCCAAGTAGTATAGGCATTGAGCTAATGCCAAATTCTCATAATTCAACATCATCACTGTCCGTCAACTGCCCAAGTAGTATAGTCATTCAGCTAATGCCAAATCTTCATAATTCAACATCATCACCGTCCTTCAACTGCCCAAGTAGTATACGCATTTAGCTAATGCCAAATCCTCATAATTCAACATCATAACTGTCCTTCAACTGCCCAAGTAGTATAGGCATTCAGCTAATGCCAAATCCTCATAATTCAACATCATCACTGTCCTTCAACTGCCCAAGTAGTATAGGCATTCAGCTAATGCCAAATCCTCATAATTCAACATCATAACTGTCCTTCAACTGCCCAAGTAGTATAGGCATTTAGCTAATGCCAAATCCTCATAATTCAACATCATAACTGTCCTTCAACTGCCCAAGTAGTATAGGCATTCAGCTAATGCCAAATCTTCATAATTCAACACCATAACTGTCCTTCAACTGCCCAAGTAGTATAGGCATTCAGCTAATGCCAAATCCTCATAATTCAACATCATAACTGTCCTTCAACTGCCCAAGTAGTATAGGCATTCAGCTAATGCCAAATCCTCATAATTCAACATCATCACTGTCCGTCAACTGCCTAAGTAGTATAGGCATTCAGCTAATGCCAAATCCTCATAATTCAACATCATAACTGTCCTTCAACTGCCCAAGTAGTATAGGCATTCAGCTAATGCCAAATCCTTATAATTCAACATCATCACTGTCCGTCAACTGCCCAAGTAGTATAGGCATTCAGCTAATGCCAAATCCTCATAATTCAACATCATAACTGTCCTTCAACTGCCCAACCTGGGCACATTCAGCTAATGCCAAATCTTCATGTCATGTGCTCAAGATCTTTCCGTGCCTTCGTTATCCTCTTTTCATAATTGCCTCCAATTTTCTTCTCTGTGTTGTTTTTGTACCTCCCTCTATCTCACTTACTCTGGGGGTTCCATAATAAGGCTTGTTCTGTTCTGCTGTCAGTCAGTTCCCACATTGTATATCCTGTCCATCACCAATGTCTTCTTCTCGTCTCCAGTTCCATTGGCACCTGTGTGCTGTTTCTCATCAGTTCTTCATTGATTATCTCGTCACACCTTTTCAATTATTCTATTCTAGACTAGACAGCATCTGGATTTAGTCGCAAAAAAAAAATTTAATTTCATCAGAAATGTAACACTAAAAATATGAATGCTATTTTGGCCCTCGCTTACATTTTCACTAACATAATGGGTTTCAGCTGGACAGAGAAAAAGACAAAAAAGTGTGTCTGCTGAGAAGTAGGGAAATTAGAAGTACGATACAGTATTTGTGGGAAAAACGAGTTGTCTCTTAATGAATGACCTATCAAGTCAATGTGACCTAGAAACAAGTAAACCCTCTCTGGGACGGAACGTCCCACTCAGTGGCGTACGAAAGGGGATGTGAAGGGGGCGGGGCGGTCCGCCCCGGGTGACAGCCAAACAAAGGGGTGCCATTGGACACTAGTATGATAGTACTTGCTGTTGAAAATATGATTGCAAGTGTTTTTATTTATGGCAGGAGGGTACCAAAGGTAAGATCCGCCCCGGGTGCCGAATATTTTAGGGACACCTCTGGTCCCACTGACTGAACCTTCCTGTTTATGATAATGTTGTTTGTTTATGTGTGTGTATTAGTGTGTGAGTCCTTGCTTCTGTGCTTTTACGAGTTGTGTGGGTGTGTGTGTGTGTGTGCGTGCGTGCGTGCGTGCGTGTGCGTGTGTGTGTGCATGTGCATATATCCGTTTTGTTGTTGTTTCCTGCTTTATGTTTCTAAGCAGATTTTTTTAGTTTTTATCTTAGGAGTAGGGATATTAAATGTTCGAAAATAATACGTATATATGAAATGAAGTAAGTTCCGTTTGCGTTTTTTATTTAAATATTGAGAAACAAAAACCACATTTGTAAGGAAATGTCTGTTGAAGGGCTGAATAAATATTAGACAAACATAAAGGTATGTTTTCATAGCTAGGCGGGGTTGTCGCACGGACGATCCTGGGTTCGAGTCCTGGGTAAGCCACTCCAGTCTTTTGTTTTTCTGTTATCTAGTGTTGTGGCGAGAGGTTTTATTTGGCTCTAAGATCAGTATAGTACTGACAATTACAGAAATAGAATTTATGCAGAAAATGGTGAAGTCCCAGTGTCTGAGATAACTACTGGTATCACAAATTAGTTACGGCTGTGAATGATCTGATCTCGAAAAATTAGTAGAGAGGAGACCGACATAACTTGCCACCTCCGCTGTGTAACTAACTGTGATATTAAGACAAGGAAACAGATTTTACTTAACAATGATAAAATTGACAAGTCTTCAAATACAATTTCCTTATTATTTATTTAGTATATACACTATCTACTCTTGTGCTGAAGGGTGAATGTTGAAAAATGGAACGTAATGGATTTGTAAGTTTACGTATGATTTACAAATATTTATATTTATATAGCTCCACCTATGTCCCAGTCTTGACATATGGATGCGAGTCATGGGCAATGACTACAACCCATAAAAGCCAGATCCAAACCTCAGAAATGAGGTATCTGAGGAAGGTGGTTGAAGTAACAAGAAGAGACATGGTACGCAACCAGACGATACGTCAAGGCCTAAAATGCCACCCCCTACAGACCCAAGTAGAACAGTCCCAACTAAGATGGTTTGGCCATGTCTGTAGAATGGGAGAAGATCGGCTACCACGACAAGCATGGGAAACAAAGAGCCAAGGATCCAGACCCCGAGGACGACCCAGAGTCCGCTGGGAGGACAACATTAGACAATCTTTGAAGGACCGAGGACTAGAATGGAACCAGGCCAGGAGGAAGACAGCCGATAGAATAGTCTGGCGCTCTCTCTTCCAAACCTCTACACCTCACGGTAGAAGGGGAACGACTAAGTAAGTAAGTAAGTAAGTATATTTATATAGATATGTAAATATATTACAACAAGTTTTCCAATTATAGGAACAAAAATTATATCAGCTGTGCTGTTATTCAATTATAGTACATGTATCCGCTGTGCTGTTAATTAAGTATATAACATTTATCAGCTATGCTGTTAATCTTGTCTCTTTCTACGCTAAATCTCTTTTTCGTCACTGACAGTTAATGTGCTCACAATTGCCGACGGAAATGGTACTAATGTGTACTCACCTCTCAAAACGTTCTGTTCTCCTTAGTTTGATTGACACACCACCTGCTGTGGATCGTTCCTTTAGCCCACCCAAGACTGAGGGGGACTAAAGATGTAGCTCAGGTACAATCTCTGTGCTCCTGCGAAGTTTCAGGCAGCTGGATTGACTCGACATACGTCCTCAAGTTGGATGACACGAATAAAACCTGTAACAAGTAAAAATAGGGGCTAATTTCTGTCCTCAAGCCCACCTATTTCTAGTGTGGGTGAAATGAGCGTGTCTCAGGTGTCTGCATGTAGGATGAATGACAACATGGCTCAGTATGATTTAGCAATAGCGAGACAAGACAGGTGTCTACTTGCAAAACATTCTTTCTGATAAACTAATACATGGATACATTCAATAATATAAATTCAATACATGAATACATCCAATAATATAAATTCAATACATGAATACATTCAATACATGAATACATCCCATAATATAAATTCAATACATGAATACATCCAATAATATGTACACCTAGGTGTGATACAACCATTCCCCCTATAATATACCAGGCCCTCTCTGACAAGTGCTACACTAGCTGGTAACATATATCCTAACAATATTGTTATGTTCTTATGATAGGAGTATATGCGACGAGGACTGTTTGGTTATATCAGGTTGGAGTTATATGGGACAATAGAGTGGAGTTAGATGAGACAATAGATTGAGTCCTAACAAGGACTGTTTTGGTTATATTTCAGTTGGTTTTATCTGAGATAATAGACTGAAGTATATAGGAGACAATAGATTGAGTCCTAACAAGGACTGTTTTGGTTATATTGCAGTTGGTCTGAGAAAATAGATTGAAGTTATAGGAGACAATAGGTTGAGTCTAACAAGGACTGTTTTGGTTATATTTCAGTTTGGAGTTATCTGAGACAATAGACTGAAGTTATAGGAGACAATAGATTGAAGTATGAGTCCTATTAGTCTTCGTCTATTCAATCATATTAGGAAATACAATCATTATACCTAATTCCCCAAGATACAATCAGTAACCTGATACGTTCATATTAAAACCTATTTTCCTACCAGTTTATAGTAAATTATATTTACCCTCCAAGATTTAAACAGGCCAGATTTTGACTCGACTTAGCGAAGCAGGATGCAGGTCAATGCTCTCAGGTAAGCTATAAATCAAAGCTGACAGCTCCTCTCTTCAGTCGGTCGTCTCTGGCTTCGTGTTCGGTGTTGCGTGTTTTAGCATAAATCTCGCCCGATTATATAGGCAGGTAAAATAACTTCTACTGGTGAAGGAAAGCGTTTGGTTGGTTCCTGGCGGAGCAAGCTGATTGGTTGCCTGCAGTTTCGTCTTATGCTCGTACAGCCTAATTCTATTCAGTTTTCTTCCGCCATCTTGCGTGAACAAGATGGCCACGACCCACATCCGAAAAAACAGGGCTTAAGTTTTTCCTGGCGTAACTTCAGGTAATTTATTCCGGCTCAGCAACTGTGCGTTGATTGGTTGGGGCAAATTTGTATCCCGACATAATGATTTAACAAAGTAGTGGGGTTACACACATTCGTTTCACGACAACAGCAAAGTTAAGACATAGTTCCCCAACTTTGACCAGGGTGAAAAACATACAACCAATAAATCGACGTTTGAAACTCCGTCAATAATGACAGCAACAGTCACATTAAAATTGTCCAGTCACGAACGTTAACAGCGAGCGCAGTGTCTATAGCTTAGGTTTCTAGTGACTAGAAATGTCAGGTCGGTGCCTTCTCTCAGTATAGGACTTTATTTGGTCACACCACAACTAGTCAGAACTCCGTCGGAATGTTACTGATAGTAATATTTTACTTGCCACAAGGGCTGAAATGTATTTGAGGTTTTTCTCAGGAAGAATTAAATCTGGCTCGATGGGCCCGTTACTTCATTTAATCTTAAAGTTCATGTAATGGGTACTCTGTCGTTCTGGATGCCAGCGCAATGCCAGACAGGTTTTACTTTATACACCCAAGTCTTCTTAAGAAAAAAATGTTTTTGTTCTTCACAGATGTTTCTCAGTACTAAAACCGTTGGTAAAGTTGGGCTACCCCAGTTTCACTGAATAAAGAAAAACAACATATAAAATGCTTATACATACTATTAACTTTGGTTATAACTTACATTATAAACTGCAAGCGGAGAGCTTGACTTATCGTTTAAAATTCCCGTGAAATAAGTTATATTCATAAAATCAATCATCAGGAATTAGAAATACATATGTATTTCGTCAATACTCAATGATGAATCAGTGCAGTTGTAAGTTAGTTTAAAATATTCTCGACTAATTACTAGCAATTTAATTAAATTTTTTTTATAGCTGCATGAGTTAAGCTAGAAATTATAATTTATTTTGCTATCCACTGAAACACGTCAACTAGAGAATATAACAGACTTATAAATTTAATTTCTTCTGCACAGAAATCTAGCTAGTGAAATGAAATAAGCGATTATCACTGAATCACTCAACACTACTAGATATATAATATATTTACCTCCAGACAGAACTACAGGCGATCGCACAAACTTAGAATTTATTCACTCATATAGTTAGTCTAGAAGCTCGGCAAAATGTCGAGTCAAACTAAGAACTTCGCTATGCAAGCTTATTTCCTTAGCACGAGCAACCTGTCTACTGCAAAATTTGATTTGGAGAACTGAATGAATAGTCTAAGCTACTCGTGTAGATATATGAAAACGGACAAAGGATCCCACACTATTACGAAAACCTGAAATAGCGCCGGTCTCACCCCCTCTCTCTCTCTCTCTCTCTCTCTCTCTCTCTCTCTCTTTCTTAACACTTCGCATTTACTTAGACGCTGGCCATAACTGCCAAAACGCGACTTCATACCTACTACGACATGTCTCATTTCTGAGCGATGCAGATTGGCGCCTTCCACACCTCACGCCGAGAATCTAGCCGAAGAAAACTCGTGTCAGATGAAAATATAGACACATGTCTGCTCTCTATGTCTGACGAGACGAATTCTCACACTATTTCGTTCACATCCAGGGACTGACATTTTACGCAATAAAATGTGTTACTAGTATGAGAAAGAAACGGCAAAAGTCAGAATGGGAAAATTAAATTTTGTCGCAAACGAACGAATGCGAAAAACAGGAAAAGGATAAAAGAGCGATAATAAAGTAGAGGACACAGGTAGAAAAGAAAAGAATATAGAAAATTTATTGATCGTAAATCTCTATGCGACAATTTGACAAGCTGTCTAACAACAAGCAAGCTCAAGTTTCACACTGAGGTGACTGGTACTTTATTCATCATATTGTTTTTTTTTTTTTTAGTTTTACTGTACAAGTTGTTTGTTATGGAGTGAATCATGAGTGCAGTATATCAGTGAATGATTTTCAGACAAAAATTTAAAAAAAAACGTTAGAAAGAAACTACTTTATCTGTGCTATTTTCTTTTTTATAGTAAGGGTTTTCAAAGAGCACTTTGTGCATATTTTTTCTTGTACGTGTAATTTTTTCACAGATTGTCCAATTGCACTTTTTTTTTAAATTACGTTAAAAAATTACATTGTTTAAAAGCCTTTCCAAAGCTCTCCTGCTAAACAAAAGTTAGGCTAAATGTCGAAACATCGCTAGAGTTTTTACCAGTTATCCCACAGGGGAGCCGCAGAAAGAATGTAGTTGGTCAGGGTAGCCATGGACTCAAAAAGGTTGAAAACCGCTGACATAGAGGATGACAAAAGGAGACAATAATGAGCTGATATGGCACAGGAAAGCGTTGACATCAGTAATTAGAGAACACCAAAACACAGAACTAGTGCAAATACATTACCGCTTACTAGTATCACCTCGGCTCTTGATGATGATAATAATGAGTATAAGTCTTGAAGAAGTTCCGACATTTACACGGCACACCTAAGATGTCTTCAAAATCTGCATATCATTTATTATTTACGAAAGATGACTTGCAATTAGGCTTGTTCAGATGAGCAAACATAATGGGTTAACGCATCAGGGATCACTTAAAGGCCAGCCCGTTGACACTGAGTGCATTAAGTGGTGGTGCTGGGTTTCTGAAGATGTATGGAGAATGCATTCCTTACCTTACACAAACAAGTGATTGGGGCCGGATTCGGGATGTGCCCACCTCTGACTATAGCTAATGTAAACATGTTTACATCCTTATGCCTAGAGTGGCCTGTAGATTATAGAAGTTAGCTGTGAATACTGAATTAAGCAGTATTGGACCAAAATACGGGGTTTTCACCAAGGGCGACGAGATGTGGTTGTAAGGAGCAGCTAATTGTGCTCGTATACAATTTTTCTAAAGATTTATGACGTCACTGCCCGGTGAGATGGAGTTATCTTAACTTCCCCATCTCCGCCTTTCACTACTGTTTTGTGTGTTTGACTTTTTAGTTAAAGGCTATCGGAGACTCTCGTACACAATACGTCGGAAGGCAAGGGGAATGCAACGTCGTATTGTCCCTGGTACTCTCATGAATTGAAGCAACACACATAGAAAGGAGAACAAAATTGTTGGAAACAAGTACGGTACTAGGAAGATTCAATGCAAACGTTGATAATAAAAAAAAGTGGACGATGTATCTGGTGGTTATGGTTTGGGATTTTTTTTTAAATGTGATAGTTTTTTCTTGGCGTTTCTGCTCTTTCGTTTCCTTCCATGTCAGTGCTTCTTAACATTTTAGAGGTCTCGCACTCCTTTATAGCACATTAAGAAGCCTTGCACCCTTTTAAATCACATTAAGAAGCCTCGTACCCCTTTACAGCACATTCGGAAGCCTCGTTCCCCTTTATAGCGCATTAAGAAGCCTAGTACCCGTTTATAGCACATTAAGAAGCTTCGCACCCCTTTATAGCGCATTAAGAAGAAGCCTCGCACCCATTTATAGCACCTTTAGCCATGCAGCCCATTATTTTAAAAGTTCGCAAAAAATGCGAGAAATATAAAACGTGTCTTTTTACTTTAAAAAAAAAAATAACTCTTTTTTATATATTTAATGCATGTATTTATTTATAATCTTGAGGGCAAGTTCAGACACAACAGGCCAATCCCGTGTTTGTCTAAATGTTTGATTGCATGTTCTCCTTGAAGCCATTGTGCTCCTGTGACAGCTCTACACCGAATGTTAGATGAGGTCGAGTATGAGATGGTGAGATTTATTTATTTATTTCGTACGGAATACGGGCAACTGGTCGTTAAAAGGCACATGACTAATGAATGCTTTTATGAATAATTTCTAGCGTTTTCTTCACACATCTGTAGAGTGAAAGTACCGCTTTCGAATGTAACCCGTTCCAACATTCGAAACTTATTAAAGAAGGTTAATGTATTTAAGAACAATAATTTGCTAATGGAATTCGTGTAGTAAGTGCTCTGTTTTTTGCAAATACACCTGGGTTTTTTGTTGTTGTCTATTATAATGTGTTTATGACGATTCCGCTTTCAGACGAAGGTGTCTCGCACCCCCAGAAGTCGAGACGCTTACCCTCCGGTGAGTGGGTGCACGCACCCCTGTTTAAGAAGTTTTAGGCCAATTGGGGGGGGGGGGGTCGTCCACATATGACGTCATGCAATTTTTGCCCTTTTTTTTAACCCCCCTCCCCCTTGTCACAATTAGTCACTAAAACCCCAGAAACCCCCCACCCCCCTTTTCTCTTTTTACGTGACGTCACAAATATCTTTAACCCCCCCTTTCCTTTTTTTCTATATTTTTGGTAATGCTGAACAGCAACAACGTAATAGAATTTAAATTAGTTACCTAGTCACAATCATCATCATCATCATCATCATGACCTTTCAACTCCATAAGGAGTATATGCTCAAGGTCTTTCCATATCGTCTTCATCCACTTCATGTATTGTCTCCAGTTATCTTTTCTATGTGTTCCCTGGTCTTCCTCTGTCTCTCTTGCCCTGGGAATTCAAGAATGAAGATTGCCTGGTAAACCTATCAACAGGTTTGCGCAGTGTATGTCCTATCTAGCACTTGACTGGTTCGTGTTATAAATGTCACATTAGTGACCTTGTCATACCACTACAATCTTTCTATTTTAGGCAAGCACCGAATTTTGAGAGCGTCCTTGGTTAGAGCGCAGGCCTGTCGCGGCAAAGCTAGCGGGTTGGAACCACGTTGGCGTCACGCTACAGTCTTTCATCTGTAAATGGATTTGCGACTCTGCTCTTTGTTACGTAGTGCGATTATCTCGTTTTCTCTTCTTTTCTTCCTTCATATTTGGTCACTCATTCCGCTCTTATTTCTAGAAAATCTACCATTTTTATCAAATCAGTTGGTCTCTCATTCTCATAAAAGATATAACTCTTGCTTTGTTCAGTTTGTATGAGCTGGCAACGTTTCTCTCCGCTCCTTTCCCCGTGAACTTTTGACCAAAGTATATTCGACCATGAAAGCAATATTACTGGCGCATCAGTGTCAAACGACAACCTTCTGGTCTGACCGTCATAAAACGCATGAAATTAATGGGACCTGAGAGAAGAGATAAAACAGTCTGCAACCCCTGCCTACAAATTTTGCAGGAAAAAGACGAGTAACAAAACGGGGCGTTGCAGATTTAACAATTGGCCAACAACAAAAAAATGTAAGCGCCATTCTCTTGCTAGCATCCTTAGCTTCAAGCAATATAGAGGAAATGTCCATCTAACACAACATAGGGTTCAGTTGAGTGATCCATCCAGGTTGTCCTACCAGGAGACCCACAGGATAACCCTACCTGAATCCTGTCATAATCAGAGTTCTGGAGATCCGACTTAACCCATCCCAGTTGGTGATGAGCCCTGAGTCAAGACAGAGAAAGCAGCCCCCTGCCACCCCTGAAACCCAACGAAAATTTCTTGCAGTACTGGTCCTGACGCGCTGGGACAGATTGAACCCATTACCCAACAAGAGAGTCAGAACAAGAATTATCTCAGCAGCTGCTACAGTCTTTGGAGAGATGAGTATAATAATTAAGCAGGAAACCACCACAAAAAAGGGAATAAACATATAGACAATTTAGTAGAAAGCTGTAGAGGACCCCTAAATATACTAAGGAAATGGATGGGGGACCAGTAAAAGGAAATGGATGGGGGACCAGCAATAAAATAATGCTTATGTTCTATAAGTCTTTCATCAGGGGGAAACTGGATTATGCCAGCATAGTCTATGACTTAGCTGCAGCTTCTAACAAAGCAAAACTAGATAGGATTCAAAATGCAGCCATGAGAACCATTACAGGTGCATTTATATCAACACCAGTAGAAGCGCTAGAAGTAGCTCTTGGCATACCACCCCTTGGTCTAAGACGGAAAGAACTAAGATTAAATTATTGGAGTAAAGTAGCACAAGAAGTGACCCACCCAGCACATAAAGCATTTGTCAAAATCCAACCAAGTGTATGGGACGTCCCCTTAAATAAAGATAGATATCCAACATGGTGGAGAACTATAGAAGATCTAACGCAGTTCAAAGAACTATCAAACACAATTAAAAATAGTAATAAATACAGAAGCAAAATACCACCCTGGGAACTAAAAACACCAATCATAGACTACTCACTTACTGAAAAGATCAAACAAAACATAGAAGATAAGGAAGCCAAAATGATGAGTTGAATGTTCATAGATCAACTAACTAAACAAAGTCAGGCCGTCTACACTGATGGATCCAAGGGTGATAGTGGGCAACTAAGTGCCGGAGTTGTAATAGCACAATGGGGAATTAAAAAGAGCTACAGTGTAACTGAAGGGGCTTCGATTTTTACCGCAGAGATGGTAGCAATTCTAAGAAGTTTAGAAATAATCGAAGATAACCCACCAGAAGCTGTTACGATATTTACAGACTCACTATCATCACTACAAGCACTAGAACACCCAGGTAAATGTAGCCGGCCAGACATAAAGGAAGAAATTCTAGCAATTAATACATCACTAGGGAACAGAGGATGTAGTGTGAGGCTAGTGTGGGTTCCAGCACACATAGGTATTGCTGGTAACGAGTTGGCAGATCAGAACGCCAAGAATGGAAGAATAAGTAAAAACAATATAAGAGCAGGACTGGGAAGTTCGGAGATCAAGAGCCTAGTGAAGATAACTATAAACGAGGAATGGAAGACAACATGGAAGAAAAGTAGAAAAGGCAGACACACGTTCAAACTGCTGAAAGAACCAACGAGGACGTGCCAGGTCAGAGAAGAATTAAAGATCCCATCAAACAAAAAACTGTGGCGTCTCCGTCTCGGTGCAGCATACTTTATGATAGAGGAACCACACTGCCAAGAATTTCAGGAAGAGAATGACATAGACCACTACCTGATCCACTGTAAAAAGTATGAACAACAAAGGCTTGAATTAAAAACTTACTACAGAAATCACAATATAGACATGACAGGTGATAAGGTTTTAAGTATAGATGCCCCAAGAGATGCCCAATCAATACTTAAAAGATATATACATAAAACAAAGGAAAACATATAAGGTTAGTACTTCAGAAAAGACATTCAACTAAATAGAAATTAAGCAACAAAAACTAACAAATCATTAAAAAAAACCAAAAAACTTACTAACTACTTGTCGTAAATTTATTTTGAGAGAAAGAGTCTTAGAAATAGTGGTCCTGTTTAGAGTGGATAAAGGTGGTGAAAAGCTCAGTGATAGAAAATGTAGAGAGTAAATAGTTGCTTCACAGAGTGCTGGGGAGAGTAAGGACAGTTTTATTTACGACAAATCGTTCCTCTCAATCTTCTCTTCACTCTCCTGGACAAACAATTATTTGCCAGTTTCCAGACACACACCTGCGCTCACACCGATTTGGTGCTTCAAACACACAGACGCACGTGGATACAAACTATATTAAACAGATAGGGGAAATTTTGGGCTTTGGGTATTCCAACACAGTACTAAATAAGTTTAGGCTGTTTATTTACCTTAAAAATCAAATCACAAACAAATATCAAGTGTTTCAGGAAAAATATCATAAATACAGAAAATACAAATAACAAGGTGGGGAGGGGGTGAAGAAGATTGGTATCGACTAAGCCCTTCCCGCTTATTAGACAAAGATAAACCCAGTCCAAAGATAGATAGTTATCAGGAACACAGGTAATGTAACCCAACAGTGAATTTAATTACTCTGAAAGAGGTGTTACAATATTAGGTATGGGTGGTAGACAAAAATCCTGTTATTCCCAATTGTTCTTCCCTTTACTAAGCAAATGAAAAGGTGGGGGGGGGGGTTAAACAGAGTTAACAAAATATCCCACCTAAAGGAACAATGCAGGGTATACAGAAAAATGTATTACCCGGTAGGCAAGTTAACAAATGGTTTTTCAAAAAATTAAATCTCCTGTCATTCATGCACGCGCGTGAGGGCCCACGCTCATATACTCACACACACTTACCGATTGCAGCATCAGACAATCCATAAAATTATATAAACAGCAATTACACTCTTGACATATGAAAATGTCTGGTACTTCGATGTCCCGCCCCAGATGTAGTGAGGTTTGCTGATAGCAAATATTCCCACTTATCGCCGGACTTGAAGCCTAAGAGTTCTTGTGTTTTATTATATAAAAAGGAGTCTATAGGATGGCACTGACACAATTCAACACAGGGGTGAGGATGGAGTGGTCTCTCTAATTTCGCTGCTGGAGGTAAAATCCCTTCAAGGCGTGATGATAGCAACTGACCGGTAGGTTTTTAATCCAGTGAGGAAAAACTAGGCCCAGTCACAGTTCAGGTAAATATGTACTCTCTCACAGTAGGGCAGTAAATAAAATATCGCTACTGGCACTGTTCATCTTCAGTTTATCTTACAGATTGTAATTTAATTTGATGGTTTCTTTTTAAATATTCTTGAGTAGGCTTTCTTTCGTGTAATTATGATAGCTAGGCCGCATCGGATCGCCACAAGATTAAATTTAAAATGTTTTATCAATATGTCTGGAAGTTTTAAGATGATTTCTTTATTGCTGGGATCGCAGGTTACGATCACTCTGTATGAAAGAAAAAAACATGTAATATACCGAAAAATCAAATAACATTCTAAAGCGCGATGAATATCCCGTTAAGACTATAATATACACTCGCGTATTTAATTATATATTTAAGAAGACACTTCGCGAGTTTAAATGATTAAAACACACATCTATATATATATATGACTTAACTCAATTAGTTATAAATTCCTTCGCGACTTTTAAAAGTTAATTTAAGCATTTAAGCATCTATTATCTTTTGAAATAATATAATAGATATATCATTACATTTACAACTGGAACTATTGAGATGGTTTAATTTAATAGATTTAAATTAACACAAAGTCCAGTGAAATAGAATGAATGAACTAGACCACTGATCACTTTACACAATTATATTTTACCGTTTTGCACAGAACAGAATTCACTGCAAATATATATGAAAATCCAGGGGAAAATCTAACACGATTTCAAATATAGCTAGTGCTTCTGTCAAGATCTGGCCAACGAAAGATAAAATGCATTTCTTCATGGTCTGTATATATCTAAAATGGAATGTGAGATGAGTGGGACATGTTAAAATTTGACACCTTTTTAGATCTCATGAGACTTTCGGGGATCTGACCGCCAGACTAAAGAGAGATGCCGCCCCTGGTCTTCTGTATCTCCGCTCGTTGCGTCCGCGTCGGCTTTCTCGTTCGCTCCCACTGCGATCGGTTCTGTGGTTAACACCGAGATGCGAAATACCGGCAGGAAACTTGCGTCGTTCGTTTCAGGGACCACTACTGCCTTTTGTGATAGCGTGCCGCTAGTCTTTCCTGAGATCCCCCCCCCCCCCGTCTCTTTGATCGTGGTCGCTACTATCGTTTGATGCTGGCAACGCCCCCCACTGGCCAAGTTAATGAAAATAACTGCATATTATTGCTCAAGAGATATCCGTGGGCATGATTTAACCTCTCCTTAAATCAATGCGATGACCAGAATGAACGGTAGATAAACTGTCCACATATTAATCAGCAAACGTGTTGACCCTCTGCGTGGAAAGGTTGCATAGCTAATGAGTCCAGGTGAAAAAAGAATCCCGTTTGACGAAAAGTTATCACAATATTCGGGGGCACTGATGCTATCCGAAGGGGTCGTTACGAAGGGTCGTACCATATCATCCAACACTTCAGGGGTACCGATGTTATGAGAGGGTTCTTACCATCATCTAACAAATTCAGGGACGGCTGAGCTGTCTGTCACAATCGTCCCCTCTTTTGAGATATGAAAACATCTTTTCATGTTCGATTTATGACAATGAAGCTGCCCTGATCGGTAGCTTTTGGATGATTGGTATCTTCAACTTCCTCCTCTTCCTCCGTAGTCCAGTTTCTACTCAGGAAATCCGCCCCGACATTCTGTCTTCCCGGAATATATTCCACTTTGAAAGAATAAACGCTTTAAAAAAGGGCCCAACGCATGACCCTTGCGTTAAATTCTTTATTGGCACCAAGAAAGGCTAACGGAGCGTGGTCTGTTTGCACCGTGAAAGATGTCCCATAGAGAAACTCATGATGGCGTCTGATACCGTCAATCAGAGCGAGACATTCTCTTTCAACTACGCTGTAGTTCCGTTCAGCTTTATTTAATTTCCGACTGCCATAGGCAACTGGAAATAGCATGTTCAGGTCACTGTCCTCGGCTTGAAGCAGTGTTGACCCGATGCCCTGACCTGACGCGTCGACCCGCAGTACAAAAGGTTTCTTGAGGTCAGGCAACCTCAAAATGGGGTATGCAGACAACTGTCCTTTCAAAGTGCTGTACGCATGTTCGCACTTTTGATCCCATATGACCTTATCAGGACAACCTTTCTTTGTGAGGTCAGTCAGAGGTGCCGTCAGTCCGTTGAAGTTCTGGGTGTATTTCTGATAATATGCACATAGTGATAGGAAGGAACGTAGTCTTTCTTCGTTTGGGGTCTTTTGGCTGCAGCTCTTTTCTCCACGTTCTTCTGAACAGGCCAACTACAGCCGTGAGAAATAGTATGCCCCAGGAAGTCTAACTGTTCAAACCCGATGAGACATTTGCTAGGTCTGGCTGTGAGACCAGTTTCCTGTTGTCTCCTGAGGAGCATAGCAACCGTAGCAATATGCTCTTCGTAGGTTTCCGATGCAATTCATATGTCATCCATGAAATTATGGATATGGGGACTTTGCAAAGGTTCTAGAAGCTTCCTCATCTTCCTGGTGAACACTCCTGGTGCGTTATGCAATCCGAACGGCATCACATTAAATGTGTAATGTCCTTTACTAGTGCTGAAAGCTAACAAAGGTTTAATTTCCTTCTTGACTGGTATTTGATAATAACCTTTACTGAGGTCAATCTTGGAGAAAATCTTTGCTTTGCTGAGCTTGGTGAACAACTCAGAAACAGTTTAGAGAGGTTCGGGCTGGAATTCCGTTACAGCGTTTAGCAGCCGGTAATCTATACACAGCCGAACTTCCTTATTGGGCTTCTGCAACAGCACTACACTGGAACTGTAAGGAGATATAAACTCACTGATAATTCCTGCCTGACGCAGCTTGTCTATTTCTCCGCGAAGTGCATCAGCTTTAGCGTACGGGATGGGGTAAACTCTGGTTCGAACAGGGGTCTCGTTTGTTAATTTCATATCAAATTCAATGAGATTTATTCGACCAGGTACATCCGTTAAGACTGCACTGTACTGTTTTAGTAGAGCTCTGGTTTCTGTTTGTTGTTCTGGTGAGAGATTGTCGCCGAACTTGACATCTTTAAAGGATTCTGTGGGTTGCAATGGGTTCTCCATGCAACCATCATCATCTTCCTCGTCTTCCGTTGCTATGGCGACAGCCAGGAGATGCTCGGAGGATGGCACCGGTCTTTCCAAATATTTCTTAAGAAGATTTATGTGGAAGACCTTCTCCTTTCCTTTGATGGAGATCTTGTAATTGGTACGTGAGATCTTTTTAAGGACGGTAAACGGCCCTTGCCATCCGATGCGAAGTTTATTGCTTCCGGTTGGAAGTAGCAACGAAACTTTCTCCCCTGGTTGTAGTTCTCTCTCTCTCTTCCAGCTTTGTTGTATCTTTTGGCATGTTTAGCGCGGGCTTTCTTAAGGTTGGTAGTAGCTAGATCCCATCCTAGCTTTAACCTTTCCTTGAGCTCAGATACATACTTGCTTGCAGAGACGACTGTCTCGTCAGCCTTTTCGTCTGTCAGGGACCGAAGTAAGGCTTCTAGTGGCCCCTTTATAGGTCTGCCAAATAAAAGTGTAGCAGGCGGGAATCCCGTAGACGCTTGGGGAACCTCTCAGTAGGCGAATAAGGCAGCCGATATATATAGGTCCCAGTCTTCCGATTTCTCCTGACCCAGCTTACGTAACATGGTGGTGAGGCTGCCATTAAAACGTTCCACGAGCCCATTTCCGGCCGGATGGTAGGGTCTTGTGTGGATATGTTTGGCCCTCAAGATCTTAAAGATCTCCTCCATTAAAAGGCTTCGGAATTGGGATCCATTGTCCATTAAAACTTGTTGAGGAAATCCCAACCGTGTAAAAATTTGCACGAGGGCTTCTGCGACATGCTTGGAATCTGTGCATGTTAGCGGTACAGCTTTGGCCCACATTGTGCAGGTGTCGACTACGGTCAGGATGAACCTGTTCCTTCTTTTTGTCCTTTCCATAGGTCCAATGATGTCGACAGCAACCCGTTCAAATGGAGTACCCACTACTGGCATTTGCCCCATAGGTACTGGGGGTGTCAAGTGCTTGGGTGCTACCCGTTGGCACTGGGCGCAGGATTTCACATACCTGATAATGTCAGAGTTCATTCCTGGCCACCAATAGTGGGTTTTTATTCGCTGAATAGTGGCGTTTTGTCCCATATGTCCGCTAAAGGGAAGAGAGTGCCCCATTTCTAAGATCTGGCTTCTGTACTGCGTCGGTACTAGGAGCTGGTTATTCCCCGTGTCCGGGTTGCCCATTCTATGATACAATACGCCATCCTTAGAAAAGATGTCTCCGTTGTGTATTGCGTCCTTAGCCATGGGCAGTTTTCTAAAGCAGAGCTCCAGAGTAGGGTCCTTTTGTTGCGCCTCCTTCAGTTCATTCGGCAACAAATTTGGCGCAGGCTCCCTCTCCTTCTTGGTTTGCCCTCTTGTGGTTACCGCTGCCACAATCGGCTCCTTAGGTCTCCCAATAAACACGTATCTACATCCCAGGATAACTGGGTAGATCGGATCATCCATTATGGCCGCTTTAATAACACCTCTGACAAAATCAGAGTGTATCTCTACCAGTGTGATAGGAAGCGTCCTGGGTGCATCACTCCTGAAAACTCCAACTAGTTTGACGGTTTCCTCTGTCTCTTGACCTGGTTTTACTAGGTGTCTGGCGACAATACAACTAAAGCTTAGTCCAGTTTCAAAGAGACAAGTAGTTGAGGTACCATTCAACATTACAGTTCGTCGCGTTGAGGGTCGGTCCCCCTCAGGTTGAGAATCACTGACATTGACTCTACCTGGCGAGGCTGTATGCAGGCATCCGATGCGGTTAGGCCCGGTTAGCTTGCTCTGATCAGACGTTCCTGGTGTAGGGGTCTTCCCTTTTCCTTGACCTTGGTGGCCGCGCTGCCACGTAGGATTGGTTGGTTGATCAGAATTATTATTTGGGGAAAATCGGGTTTTGTAGAATTTCGATTTTTCCTGGGGAGGTCTCTGGGTATTATTTTCTCGTTGGTTATAATTCTGAGAGGAATTTGAGGAATAGGATGACTGCTCTAGATTTTGTTTACGAGATGGCTCATCTGTGGGTTTACGTTTAGTGCTGGGAAGTTCGGCCATTGCATTGGTATAGAGTTCTGCCTTACTGAGGATGTCCTCAAGCCTGACTGCGCCCTGTTCAACTAAAAATCTACGGGTTTCGTTTGACAAAGTTGACTTTATCTGTTCCACAAGAACAAGTTCAGGTAGTCCCTCATATGTAAGAGGTAGGTCAGATAATTCAATGCACTTTGTCAAATAGCCCGTGAGACGTGAAGAGAACTGCGGAAATGTTTCCGTGCTCTCTTTCCGGCTGTTTCTGAACATTTGCAGAAATTTTCGGGCGGTCATCTCAAACCGTTCTAGCAAGGCCTTCTTCAGCATGTCGTAATCATGTTGGTTGGTTCCCAGCTTTGTGTACACGTCATACGCATTACCTTTTAATGACGTTGAGAGTTTAAGTGCCCAACGGGAACTCTCTAACCCATACAGATTTGCGAGCCTCTCGAATTTCTCTAGGAAGGTGTCAATTTTTTCACTGGGGCTAGGAAAAGACTCTAAAGCAAAAGACATCGCAGTTAATTGGGCAGATTGAGTGCTGGAGAGATCCATTGACTGAGACTGGGGCGAAGACGGCTCTCCGTTATTCGAAGTAGAGGCGCCCCGACTGTCTAAAGCCTTAAGCGCCAGTTCGTGCTGTCTTTCCCTCTCTCTCTCTCCTCACGTTGTCTCTCCTTCTCTCTTTCCCTGCGGGCTTCTATCTCTGCATCAATTTTCTTCTGCTCCAATTGACGATCGTCCGCTTCTTTCTTCCTAGCTTCTGCCCTCTCTTCCGCTTCTTTCTTCTCTACTTCTGCTCTCTGTTTTTCTTCCTTCCTCTCAGTTTCTGCTCTCTGTTGCTCCACGTCATACCTTTCATGTTCCCTGTTGACAAACAGGTTTGCGGCTTCTCCTTCTAATCCTGAGTCCTTCGCCTCCTGTCTCAAAATGGATCTTATCCTAATTCTCTCTGCCATGCCAAAGAACTGGATGCTTCTAAGACTAGAGAATAGTAAGAAAGAACAAGAAGGGAAAAAAAACTCAAAGCCGCTACGAGAAAAAACACAAAGTATAAATTTACTTGTGTTACCTCCTACTTTGTAATGTGCAAACTTATCGCTGCTATTATTGTCACTTAAGACTTTTAACGCAAGCGACTATGCCACGTTAAAATGGTAAGTTACACTAGAAAAAAATCTACTTTTACTAACAGTAGAGAAAGATTTATATTAAAACAATTTAAAAGGAAAAAAAAATTTGTCCCTAAAATTTTAATTCTCCGTCACAAAACTCCGCCCCTGAAGTCAGTTTATGAGAAGAGACGTGTTAACTAGACTTAAAGAAGTCAGAACAAGGCGCCTTTAGCTAAGCTCAACTCTTTTTAACTTCAAAAACCTTTAGTGACTGTAAAAACAATCACGCAATCCCAGCAAATCTTATAAAGAAAAAATTTAATTTTCTCTGCCAGAGGATAAATTAGCTAACCGAATTTATGATTATCGGTACTTTCTACTGCTGTGGAAAGAAAACAACCTGTAAATATGCTGTGTGGACGACCCAAATACTAAAAGGCGTTGTCTAGGGGTGTAATTAATTATTTTTTTTTATTTATTTCCCTAATTCACAAAGACATATCATTCACACTCTATCTAGTTAGACCCAGACTTAATCAGACTCAAAATATCTTTATCCCGGCGAGCCAGCCAAATATTGCCGTAAATTTATTTTGAGAGAAAGAGTCTTAGAAATAGTGGTCCTGTTTAGAGTGGAGAATGGTGGTGAAAAGCTCAGTGATAGAAAATGTAGAGAGTAAATAGTTGCTTCACAGAGTGCTGGGGAGAGTAAGGACAGACTTATTTACGACAAATCGTTCCTCTCAATCTTCTCTTCACTCTCCTGGTCAAACAATTATTTGCCAGTTTCCAGACACACACCTGCGCTCACACCGATTTGGTGCTTCAAACACACAGACGCACGTGGATACAAACTATATTAAACAGATAGGGGAAATTTTGGGCTTTGGGTATTCCAACACAGTACTAAATAAGTTTATGCTGTTTATTAACCTTAAAAATCAAATCACAAACAAATATCAAGTGTTTCAGAAAAAAAATATCATAAGTACAGAAAATACAAATAACAAGGTGAGGGGGGGGGGGGTGAAGAAGATTGGTATCGACTAAGCCCTTCCCTCTTGTATTAGACAAAGATAAACCCAGTCCAAAGATAGATAGTTATCAGGAACATAGGTAATGTAACCCAACAGTGAATTTAATTACTCTGAAAGAGGTGTTACAATATTAGGTATGGGTGGTAGAAAAAATCCTGTTATTCCCAATTGTTCTTCCCTTTACTAAGCAAATGAAAAGGTGGGGGGAGGGGGGGTTAAACAGAGTTAACAAAATATTCCACTTAAAGGAACAATGCAGGGTATACAGAAAAATGTATTACCCTGTAGGCAAGTTAACAAATGGTTTTTCAAAAAATTAAATCTCCTGTCATTCATGCACGCGCGTGAGGGCCCACGCTCATATACTCACACACACTTACCGATTGCAGCATCAGACAATCCATAGAATTATATAAACAGCAATTACACTCTTGACATATGAAAATGTCTGGTACTTCGATGTCCCGCCCCAGATGTAGCGAGGTTTGCTGATAGCAAATATTCCCACTTATCGCCGGACTTGAAGCCTAAGAGTTCTTGTGTTTTATTATATAAAAAGGAGTCTATGGGATGGCACTGACACAATTCAACACAGGGGTGAGGATGGAGTGGTCTCTTTAATTTCGCTGCTGGAGGTAAAATTCCTTCAAGGCGTGATGATAGCAACTGACCGGTAGGTTTTAAATCCAGTGAGGAAAAACTAGGCCCAGTCACAGTTCAGGTAAATATGTACTCTCTCACAGTAGGGCAGTAAATAACATATCGCTACTAACACTGTTCTTCTTCCAGTTTATCTTACAGATTGTAATTTAATTTGATGGTTTCTTTTTAAATATTCTTGGGTAGGCTTTCTTTCATGTAATTATGATAGCTAGGCCGCATCGGACCGCCACAAGATTAAATTTAAAATGTTTTATCAATATGTCTGGAAGTTTTAAGATGATTTCTTTATTGCTGGGATCGCAGGTTACGATCACTCTGTATGAAAGAAAAAAACATGTAATATACCGAAAAATCAAATAACATTCTAAAGCGCGATGAATTTCCCGTTAAGACTATAATATACACTCGCGTATTTAATTATATATTTAAGAAGACACTTCGCGAGTTTTAAAAAGTTAAAACACACATCTATATATATGACTTAACTCAATTAGTTATAAATTCCTTCGCGACTTTTAAAAGTTAATTTAAGCATTTAAGCATCTATTATCTTTTGAAATAATATAATAGATATATCATTACATTTACAACTGGAACTATTGAGATGGTTTAATTTAATAGATTTAAATTAACACAAAATCCAGTGAAATAGAATGAATGAACTAGACCACTGATCACTTTACACAATTATATTTTACCGTTTTGCACAGAACAGAATTCACTGCAAATATATATGAAAATCCAGGGAAAAATCTAACACGATTTCAAATATAGCTAGTGCTTCTGTCAAGGTCTGGCCAACGAGTGATAAAATGCATTTCTTCATGGTCTGTATATATCTAAAATGGAATGTGAGATGAGTGGGACATGTTAAAATTTGACACCTTTTTAGATCTCATGAGACTTTCGGGGATCTGACCGCCAGACTAAAGAGAGATGCCGCCCCTGGTCTTCTGTATCTCCGCTCGTTGCGTCCGCGTCGGCTTTCTCGTTCGCTCCCACTGCGATCGGTTCTGTGGTTAACATCGAGATGCGAAATACCGGCAGGAAACTTGCGTCGTTCGTTTCAGGGACCACTACTGCCTTTTGTGATAGCGTGCCACTAGTCTTTCCTGAGATTCCCCCCCCCCCCCACCCGTGTCTTTGATCGTGGTCGCTACTATCGTTTGATGCTGGCAACGCCCCCCACTGGCCAAGTTAATGAAAATAACTGCATATTATTGCTCAAGAGATATCCGTGGGCGTGATTTAACCTCTCCTTAAATCAATGCGATGACCAGAATGAACGGTAGATAAACTGTCCACATATTAATCAGCAAACGTATTGACCATCTGCGTGGAAAGGTTGCATAGCTAATGAGTCCAGGT
The DNA here is from genome assembly GCA_024509875.1 of Oreohelix idahoensis. Classification (NCBI taxonomy): domain Eukaryota; kingdom Metazoa; phylum Mollusca; class Gastropoda; order Stylommatophora; family Oreohelicidae; genus Oreohelix; species Oreohelix idahoensis. Next base: position 568,252 of record JAMPIV010001165.1, read on the forward strand.
GGAAAAAAAAATCCCGTTTGACGAAAAGTTACCACAATATTCGGGGGCACTGATGCTATCCGAAGGGGTCGTTACGAAGGGTCGTACCATATCATCCAACACTTCAGGGGTACCGATGTTATGAGAGGGTTCTTACCATCATCTAACAAATTCAGGGACGGCTGAGTTGTCTGTCACACTACTCATAGGACAAGGAAAGACAACGAGGTATTTAAAAAAAAAACAAAAAAAAAAACAACTCAAAAAGAACAAATACTAATACAAATTAAAACCAAGTGTAAAGGACAATAGTTATCAATAAACAATCCAAAAGAGAAAATAAAATGGACAAATACTAATATAAATTAAAATCAGCAACTGCTAAAGACAATAGTTATTTAAATTGAATACAAAATTAGAAAATAAAATGACACTAAATACCCCAATTATAACCAAATTTCAGGTTGAACAGAGTAGACCAAGATGGAACGAGAAGAAGCAATAACGGTCAGCTGTTAAGTGCCCGCTCTCCACCCATCACCTCTTCAAAACAACAACAACAACCACAAAAAGTGATGAACATTTTTTTTTCTAAACTGAAGAACACTACATTTTTTACAGTTGTGTATTCTGGGAATGTAGTCTCATGTTTTTTTTTTTTTTAATTCAACATACCAGAGTCTGTTGTTATTTATTTCTTGTAATGTTTCTGTCGGCTATATTTTTTTTAAAGAAAATAAATCTACACCACATGGGCTGAGCCGTAATTAAAATAACTTCCATTGCGTCGGGATATTTTATTTAATGTGGGCTGGTCACCAAATCTTCTTTCTCAACCTTATGTACTCTACACAGTCCTTTGTAGGATTTCTGAGACAAAATTTATCGCCCTGAAAGTATCCTGTTTACTCACCAGAATTCTCATTGAATGACGGATTTCTAGTAGAGGCACTTCGAACTCGCAGACTATCATACAGATATCACCTTTTTTATTCTTTCATTCACTCTATCTGTCACTCTTCTATAATCTATCCGTCACACTCTTGGGTCAGTAAAGGCAAAGGCAGCGAAGAGGTAAAGTTGTCACGAAATCTAGTATTGTGTAGTGTCTAACACGTCACTCCTCTTCAGCAGTATCTGCTATGAGATTCCTTTTTTTCTTTCTCATTTGTGAAAGTATAAAACTTTTTGGTTGTTGTTATCGTTGTTCTCCGTGTTTAGAGCCATACAATAGGACTGACTTGACATTTGATTGATTCTGATTTTTGTGTTGGACGTGACTTCTTTTTATCTCCACCCATATCTTTGATCTCATCAACCTTTGTCGCGATTCTGATAATCTGTTACTGTTTTTATTTTTATTTTATTAAAATCTACCCTATATTTCAGCTGAGATTATAATATTAACTAGTAAATAGACCCGTCAAAATAGTGACAGGAAAAGAACTGAAGATGACGTCTTAACCTTTCAGCATCTGCAGCACATTTAGAAGGCTGGAGAACTCATTTTGTTGATTCTGGGTGAAGTTATTTTATCCTTTTGTTTAAAGTTTTGAAGAAAAAAAATTACATTGGTTTTTTTGTTTATTTTAAGGGATGTAATTTATACGTAAGTGGGAAAATCCTGGAACAAGTCAAGAGCTACGTATATCTTGGTCACATAATAACAGAAGATGGCAGATGTCAAACAGAAATCAAGAAGAGAATAGGAATGGCCAAAGCTACATTCAACAACATGAGACATATACTGACATCTAAACAGTTATCTCACAAATTAAAACTGAGAATCGTAAAGTGTTATATATATTCTGCATTACTGTATGGTGTAGAAACGTGGACGATGAATAAGCAATTGGAAGAAAGAATTGAGGCTCTTGAAATGTGGATATAAAGAAGAATGGGGCGTATCTCATGTAAAGAGAAGAAAACAAATAAGGAGGTCCTAGAAAATCTAGGTATGAAAAGAGAACTAATGAGGGAGATCAAAGTTCGGCAGCTAAAATACTTTGGCCACATAAAAAGGCATAACATCTTGCAGAAGACCATAACAGAAGGAAGAGTTGAACGTAAACGTGCAAGGGGAAGACAGCGCTATAAGTGGGAAGATAACATCAAGAGATGGACAGGAAAGAGTCTATCAGAGTGCACCACCAAGACAAGAGACAGAAGACGTTGGAGATCCTTTACAGCCAACCTTCGTTGTGGAGATGGCAACTGATGATGATGAATTTATCCTATGGCCTGTCAAAGGGAAACAATCAAATACCAAAAAAAACAAAAGTAATAACAATAAAGTATATTAGATTTTTGACATGTGTGTGGTGAAGTGGGATGTTATAAATATTTACAGGGGACTTAGTGTACTGACTGAGATCAGCTGTGAAGGTATCTATATCTATTAAGAGTAGTGTATTATAGATAACCTTACTTGCTACCACATATCTCTATATCTCAGTCAGAATTATTCTGGAATAGTGTAATGCTACGTTATGTGTCTAGGGTATGAGTATGGTGAAGTGTAAGTCACAACAACAGACAGATAAACAATTTAATTTAATCCACTACACCTGACAACACTGTGACACTCACATACATATAACACTCTATGAGAATATCTTAAAGGAGGCACTGATAACTTTTCAAATAACAATCTGTATTAATTGCTATCATAAAGGTATATGTGTGTCCTGATTCAAAGACAAAGGAACCAGGAATCACAATCAATGTTAATTACAAGTTATGTACAGAATGTATTAATATGAATCTGGTAGTGACATATATTATTACAAATATCCTATGTGTGTCAGTTGTGTAATAGTAGTATGAGGTAATACTGGTTTGGTTTTGTTCAAGCTCTGTTGGTAGTTGTCATCATGACTTCAATAGTTTGTCTTAAGGAAATTAGTATTGGAGATGTTCTCAGTTCCTGATATTAAGACAATTAATTTCCCCTCTTAATATTATTTTTACTAAGTCATTTCAAGATGAGGGGATATAATGTTGAGCTCAGCTGGCCAATTCGCTTATCTGGCGTGATGGCGGCAGGAAAGGACTCCTCTGCTCGAATTCTCCTCTGGGCTCAGGAGACACCTCACTGATAGCTAAAAAGACCAAGGAGTATGCTGTCCGACTCTGGATTCAGCAAAGCTCTGACCAGGTGCTGCTCACTACCATCAAGACCACGGTCCCACAATTCATACGAATAAACACAGATACGTTGATTAGCAATGAATTCTGGCACAAACTGGCACAAATTCCCATCTGCTTATCTTCCAGGCTTTTATTTAGCAAAATATAAGCTGGCTTCAACGCACTGATGCTTTATCAAGTTTATTTAAACAAGTGGTTTCGAACTAACGCTCCCAAGTGTGTATATCAGCGAGTCTGACCAATGAGCCCCGTTTCGACAAGTGTTTGAAAAAAATGTTACCTTTTCCCGTCTCCCCCAACAACCAAGATAGTATTTATAGCCCGACCAATCGTGGTTAGGCTTTCATTTGTTGCGCTCCAATCAATTTGGAGTTTACATGGTAGGCTATTTCTGTAACGTAAATTTTTTTTCAAACACGTTAAAAAAAAATCTTATGAGCAGAAATGATTTTATGCTGTCAGGCACCCCCAATATTTTATTTTGGGTATAATTTATTAATTCCTGGACTATTTGCGTAACGTTTTACATATATTCTTTGTCAGCAAGCCCTAAGGAACCCAAAAATACTAATTTAAAGGAGCTACGTGGCTGCGTTCAAAATATGCAATTTCTTCTACCTCCTGTTTCGAAGATGTGCTGTCTGGGTACTGTTATGTTTTCAACCGTAAGCCCATCTATTGTTATCTTTCCTAATAAGCGTTTTTTATGATTTATAAACCTAACTCTGGGAAAGGGTAGTGTATTTTATCACTGTCCGTCTGAAAAAAAATTAGTGCATGTAGACTTACACGCGTGATGGCAGCATTTGTGTATCGCGCGACGCGTGTTGCATGCGTTCCTGATTTTCAGCCCTCCCCTCTCTCTTTATCCTTTTGTCCATCTGTTCGTTCGTTTTGGTAACGTAATATAATTAATGTTAGGATTAATTTAGGTCATTACGCAGGGCCTCTCAATGCTTTTCCAAGAAATACAGCACACGTTTCATTGAAGAAAGCGGGTAATAATACAGTAAGCTTTTATATCAACGTGAAAGCATTACAATTTGCAGACGTAGCAGAAAACAAGGGGGATTTCGAGTACATTCTTTGTGACAGCACTGTTATTTTTCCATTGCTCTTTTCTTTATTAATTTTATTTGTTAGGCTTCATATTTACCTAATAATTTATATATGTGGATTAGAATATTCCATGACAATGTGCCATGTATTTTCTATCTAATTATTTAAAATTCAACTGCAAATATGGTTGGGGGGGGGGGGGGGGGGGGGGGCGCTGTATTAAACGTCGCTTAGTTTAATGCAAAGGCCAGAAGCGCACGACTCTTAAGTTCCAGACTGCAACTTTGTTGGGAAAAAGATTGTGACGTCCGTAACGGAACGCCTAAGATTATATATATATATACAGGTATATATGTATATATAGTGAATTTCAATAGTCCACAAGGTAGTTGTTATCTCTTGCGGATAAAAGTTAACAAACGCGGATTAAAGTTAACTATTGCGGATAATAGTAGAAACATAATATACGTAAGAAGCGAGTATGACATATTTTTGTGTAAGGGCACGTTTTTCCAACTCTCCCCCCACCTCCCATCCTGTCGTCAAATAACGACACAACATTTTGACCCTCCCTCCCTTTCCCCCATCACTGTGTGACTTCATATGTGGACGACCCCAATACGCCAAGAGAAATGGATATTCTCCGACATGGAAAAAAAACATGTTAGCCACAAATGTTTTGTCTCCCGTATTTGGCCTGCGGAATTCTCGTATGTTCACCGGACCATGCATTGCTGCATCTGTTTAAATTGCCATCTTCTTGGGAAAGTTTGTTGGAGATCATTTCTGTTTCTTCTTCTGCGTTCAGTTTGTAGTCATGCCACATCTTGGGAAGTTTGTTGTTGGAGATGATTTCTAATGGCTTAATATTTCCACCATCTCCTTTGTGAGACAAGTATTTTCTTTGACACTGTATCTTTTGACGATTAAGATGAGGTTGAGCATAAAGCTGGCAAACTTATCAGGGACAACAAATAACCACAGCAACCACTACGGCAAGAGCTTGTGAATGCTTTGTGCAGTCTTCCTGCAAGGAGACAAAGAAAGAACAGGACTGTTGCACCCTCATGCATGTCGTACAAGGCGATTAATATGAGGTTGTGCATATGGCTGGCAATTTCATAATGTAAAACAAACTACCACAGAAACCACCGCTGAAAGAGCATGTGAATGCTTGGTGAAGGTTTCCTGCCAGGGGACTAGTTGTAGTGGTGACTTTATGCTCTGTCAGAAGCACAAAGAAAAATGATGGTGATGATGTTGATGATGGCAGTCATAATGATGATGTCGTTGATGATGATGATGATGATGATGGTAATGGTCATGATGTTGATGATGATGATGACGATGATGATGATTGTGATGATGGTGGTCATAATGATGATGTTGTTGATGATGATGATGGTAATGGTCATGATGTTGATGATGATGATGACAATGGTCATGATGAATCCTCATCTGCAAAGTAGCTTTTCTTTCGCGCATGAGTATTTTCCAGGGTTGTGAAGTCTGCCGAAGTATTTTCCAGGGTTGTGAAGTCTGCCGAAGTATTTTCCGAATCCGGCTCCAGAAACTGTAGAAGTCTGACTTCGACTCCCGACTCCAACTACAGTTTTTTTTTGTTTTTTTTACTAGTCATAGGGCATAAATGCCTGAGTTGGAGTCCGGTCATTTTTTACTGACTCCACTAAAACACGACCGACTCCACGACTTCGACTCCCGACTCTGACAAAACAGCTCTGGTATTTTCTGATGTATCTTTGTTAGATTTCTCTATGCCCACTAAATTCTACACTTTCTTTTTGTAAAAGTGCATACTTGTCCTCTCTATTTATCTGTATCTATTCATTGTCCATGAATTGTGTTGTATGTTGTGACAAGGTCACCAATGTAGAACTGATAACAAGAACCAGACAAGTGCCAGTGGAACGAGAGATGAGAAGAAGACGCTGGAGATAGATAGGACACACGCTGAGGAGACCTGTTGATAGCATTACGGGGCTGTCCTTTTTTCTGGAATCCCCAGAGAAAGAGAATTAGAGGTAAATCGAAAAACACATGAAGAAAAGAACTGGAAACAGACATAAAAATGAGGAGGTGGACATGGAAAGATCTTGAGCTGATGGTACGCGGCAGAAATACTTGGTAAGTTTGTTGAACGCCTATGCTCCTTGGGGTACTGATGGGTACTTTATGAATGAACGAGTGGCTTATCTAATGTATGCGCTTTCTTCTACTACTATATCCAGCATTTTTGTGTAGGTATTTTTTTCTTGTCTGCTATGAAGACTGTGTGATCAACGCAGCTTTTATTATTACCTCCATCTTGTATTCGTGGCTCGCATTTTAAATTGAGTTCATGATTGTCTCGCTGCTTAGAAAGAATATCAAAAGACAGTAGAGCATTGATTCTTAACATTTTAGAGGTCTCGCACCCCTTAACAACACTTTATCAAGTCCCGCATCTCTTTACAACATCTGTCGTAGATTTTTGATAGGAGAATTAAGACTTGAGTTGGTCCCTTCTGAATAGATTAGAATAAGTGATAGTCACAGTGAGAAGTAGTAATAGCAATAGATTTCCACGAGTGAGAAGGTAGAAGTGTAATAGATGCTGTCTCTGAAATCAAGAAATTTTCTCTCTTTTACCTATCTTTTACGACAGATTTAGATTGAATCAGACAGTCTACACACATATATATGAAATATATATATATCCACTCACATACATCTACACATAAGACGACAGTTAGACGTACAGACGTGGGGAAAACTCTAACAATGATTATATGAATAGTTTGGGAAAACGAACTGACCGACACGCTGGAATAAATTTTATGAGTAGTTTATTTATCAAGACTAAACTTCTCTCACAACATATCAAATCACATCAAGCATGTACCCAAAAAAAATCATAAACAAAAATCAGAAATGCTACCAGAATGATAGACCCATTGGTATGATCCCTCCCTCGATGTATAGCTCACCGTCCCGTTAGAAGAAAGTGATAGCCCAAAGAGTCACAGATACATATGATTTAGTCTAAAATTCTTCTCCTTTAAGGTATGAACAGACTGGATACTCTGATCTAGTATAAGGGAATATATATAGATATATAGTTAGCAATACCTTGCATAAAGAAATGTTACAATTGTAAGTGAATCAACAAAGAACATCCCTCAGTCTACTTTCACTCGGTTCTTTCATCAGGGCCCTGTTGTGCATTTCTCACTTTCTTACCCTATAACTTGCCGTTGTTCACGTCTGGCGCACGCTATGACACAATCTGGTTTATCGTTTGGTAAAGCGAATACCCAGCTCTGCAGATCTTGGTTTCATCCAATTTGTCCGGGGAGCGTTCTCTTCAGGCGATAAGTTTATTCAGATTTTAAGTTAATGTCACTTTATCAGTTCAGGTAAGAATTAGTGTAAGCGGGTTCACTGTCAGAATCACGAGGTTTCCACTACTTAGGGAAAAAAGTCAGGTTTGTAACTTTCGATCAAAGGTAGCCTTCTTGGTCACACCACAAGTTGACAAAATTGCGAAAAAAACGTTACTGTTTGTAATAGTTTACTTGCCACCAGGCTGCACTGTTCTTAAGTTTTTTTTTTTTTTTCTCAGGAAGAATCAAAATCAGGCGCAAGAGGCCCGTTATCTCATTTAACCGTTAAAGTACTCGTAAAGATTTTGCACCAAGCCACTCTAAGGTAAATGTTTTAGTTCTTCACAGATATCACTCATACGTGCTTAGCGCTGGCAAAGTTTGGGTACCACAGTTTCACTATACATAAATGGAAAGAACACATATCAAATAATTATACATACTATAACTGATAATTTAAACTGCAAGCGTAGCTTGTCTTATCATTTAAATTTTCCCATGAAATAAGTTATATATAAAAATCATCAATCCTCCTGAATTAGGAATACCTGCGTATTCCGTCAACACTCATGAGGCTTCTAGCATTTTTAGGTTAGTTTAGAAAGTTTATTCTCGTCTGATTATTAGCAGTTAAATTAAATTCCTTTATTTGGCTACAATGAGTTTAAAGCTAGAAATTAATATATTCTGCATTCCACTGAGACCACGTCCCTAGAAAATAATATAGACCTATGTATTTATTAACTCTCTGCACAAATCTAACTAGCAAAATGAAATGAGCGAGTTAACACTTTAAACACTTCACAAAATACTAGATATTATATATGATATTTTACCTCCAAACAGAATTTCAGTTTCACAACGACTAGGATAATTCACTAGATAGGTATTTAGAAGCTCGGCAAAATTTTGACGAGAAATTAATGACTTCGCTATACAAGCTTCATTCACTAGCACGAGTGATTCTGTCTACTCCAAGTTGGAGAATGAAAAGAAAGTTTCAAACTCTGGTTAATATCTATTACCAGACAAAGATGTGCGCTATTTCCGAAAACTACGCAATAGCCTCCCCTTTCCGTCTTAACACTTACGGTAACTCCAAGAGGCTGTCGTAAACTGCCACTTTGCGCCTCTGACACCTCCGTCTAAGAAACGGCCGTAGCGCTACGTGTCAGATAAAAATGTAGACAACTTGTCTGCAATGCAGGGGCAGTCTTCGCACCTACCGCCAAAATGACCATTCTGAGCGAATGTGTGATGGCACCTTCTCCACCCTGACACTGAGAATCTACCGAGGGAACTACGTGTCAGATGCAAAATACCAGACAAATGTCTGAATACTGCGCTGGGGAGGTGTCAGGATTCACGTCTCACCTCAGCGCTCACCGAGAAACTACGTTTTGACAGGTGAGAATGCAGGCGATATGTCGGCCCTATGTCTGAGAATAGCCAAATATTCACAATTATTTCGTCAATCTGCAGCGATTGACCGAATGCATTCACACGCCAAATCGTCTGGTCCAAGGGACTGACGCGTTACGTAAGAAGTTACTCGTTTAATCAGCACTGATATGCGTTTCTAAATGAGAAACGAAACTGGCGAAAGTGAGAATGGGAAAAATTTTATTTCTCGCAAACGAATGGGTGCGAAAAATACAGGAAAAAGGTAAAGAGTGATAATAATAATAGAGGATACGGGTGAAAGAAAAAGAAGAGGATATAGGCAATTTAATGATCACAAAACCTATGTGACAGAACGTCCCCCCTTTAAGATATGGAAGCACTCCATGTCTACGATATGGAATTAAATTTCCTATATCCGTAGCTTCAGGGTGTCTGTCTTCTTCCCTCTCATCTCCCCCTCCATCTCTCTCCAATTCCTACTCACGTCTCCTCCAAAAGTTTCCCTTCTCTGGAATGTCTCCCATGTGCGCTTGAAAGAGCGTCGCCGCTTCTGACATTTTTCAAAGATTTTCTGTGATTGCAGTGGAATTTCCCTGCCACTATCGTCATCTTCGTCAGTTTTGGCGATCGTCAGGAGATGGTCGGAAGTCGGCACAGGTCTTTCTACGTATCTCTTTAAGAGATTTAAATGGAAAACCTTTTCCTTTCATTCAATAGAGATCTGGTAGTTAGGCTTAGAAATCTTTTTCAGGACGGTAAACGGCCCTTGACATCCGATCTTCAGTTGGTTGTTTCCGGTAGGGAGTAACACCAAAACTTTCTCTCCTGCTTCCAGTTCTCTCTCTTTCGCGACTTTCCTGTATCGGTTAGCGTGCTTTGTGCGTGCTCGCTTAAAGTTAGTCGTTGCTAGGTCCCATCCTAGTTTCAAACTTTCCTTTAAATCCGATACGTATTTACTTGCTGAGACAACTGTCTCATCAGCCTTCTGGTCTGTCAGCGACCAAAGTAAGGCTTCAAGCGGGCCCTAAATGGGTCTGCCGAATAAAAGCGTAGCTGGCGGAAATCCTGTGGAAGTATGAGGAGATTCTCTGTAGCCAAATAAAGCTGCCGGAATGCAACAATCCCAATCTTCAGGTTTCAATTGTGCCAGATTACTTAGCATCATGTTGAGGTTTCCGTTAACGCGTTCTACTAGCCCATTTCTGGCCAGAGTATAAGTCTTAGTGTAGATGTGCTGGTCCCTCAAGATCTTAACGATCTCATCCATCAACAGGTTTCGGTATGGAGATCCGTTATCCGTCAACACTTGCTGAGGGAATCCCAACCGAGTGAAAATCTGCACGAGGGCTTCTGCGACATGCTTGGCATCTGCGCATGTTAGCGGGATAGCTTCTGCCCATCAAGTGCATGTATCGACTTTTTTTTTTTTTTTTTTTTTGCTTATCCTTTACAGGACGTGGCAATCAACCCCAGCTTTTATTGGCTGTTTGTGATTTTTCTAGGCAATTTTTTCATTCAGTAGTTTGCCATTGCTTTCTGAACGGTACGGCGCTTATACCATTGTTAAAAATCCACACAAAGCGATTTGCTTCCAAACCGCCTGCAGCAGGTTTCGAACCTGGTATATCTGGATTATGAAACTGCGTTCATATCCATTAGGCCACAGACTAAGGTCAGGATAAACCTGTTCCTTCTTTTAGTCCTTTCTAAGGGTCCTAAAATGTCGATCACAACCCGTTCGAATGGTGTTCCCACTATTGGCATTTCACCCAAAGAGACTGGAGGTACCCGTTGCTTGGGTGGCACACGTTGGCACTGGGCACAGGATTTGACATACCTGATAATCTCAGTATTTACTCCTGGCCACCAATAATGAGTGGTTATCCGTTGGTTTGTGGCGTTCTGTCCCATATGTCCGCTGAAAGGAAGAGAGTGCCCCATTTCTAGGATTTGGCTTCTGCACTGTTTCGGTACTAGGAGCTGGTTGTAACCTTGGTCAGGCTTGCCAGTTCTGCGATAAAGTACGCCATCCTTAGAAAAAATGTCCCCGTGCTGGCTGGGTTCCTTAGCCATGGGCAGTTTCCTAAAGCAGGGTGCCAAAGTAGGGTCCTTTTGTTGCGTTTCTTTGAGTTCCATGGGTAACAAATTAGGCGCAGGCTCCCGTTCCTTCTTGGTTTGCCCTCTTGTAGTTACTGCTGCCACAATCGGCTCTTCCGGTTTCCCAATACACACGTATCTCCCGCCAAGTATGACTGGGTAGATGGGATCATCCATAACAGCCGCTTTGATCACGCCTCTGACAAACTCAGAGTGGATCTCCACCAGTGCGATGGGAAGCGCTGTAGATGCATCACTCTTACGAACTCCACAAAGTTAGACGGTCTCTCCTGTCTCTTTATCGGGTTTAACCAGGTTTCTGGCAACAATGCAATCATACGAAAGCCCCGTGTCAAATAAACTAGAAGTTTGAGAACCGTTCATAATAACAGTGCCTCGCGTTGAGGGTGTATCCCCAACAGGTTGGGAATCACTGTCAATAATTCCGCCTTGCGAGACTGTTAGCAAGCATCCGATGCGTTTAGGCTCGGTGTGCTCACTCTGATCGTTAGTCCCGTGCTCAGGGGTTCTCCCTTTGCCACCTTGACCTTTCTGGCTGCGCTGCCATGTAGGACGGTCGGGTTGATCAGACTGTTTACTGTGGTTGGGGTACTTGTTTTTGTAGAACTTGGACTTTTCAGGAGGGGGGTTTTGAGATCCAGTTTCTCTGTGGTTATTCTGATTAGAAGCATGAGAAGCATGAGAAGATTGGTCTAGATTATTTTTCCGAAAATGCTCTTCTGTCTGTTTACGTTTTGAGGCCGGTAGTTCAGCCAGCGCATTGTGATAACGCTCAGACTTTTCTAAGATGTCTCCAAGCTTTTCTGCCCCCTGCTCAGCTAGAAATCTCCGGGTATCAGCAGACAAAGTGTTCTTTATTTGTTCTGCTAAAACAAATTCCTCAAGACCTTCATAGGTAGAGGGGAGCTGTGAAAGCTCAAGGCACTTTGTCAGATATCCCTTCAAACGAGATGAAAACTGCTGGAAAGTTTCAGAGCTCTCCTTCCTGCTGTTGCGAAACAGTTGCAAAAATTTGCGAGCATTCATTTCGAAGCGCTCCAGTAACGCTTTCTTCAACACATCATAGTTGTCTTGTTGGCTGGTCTCCAGTTTGACGTAAACATCATACGCAGAACCTTTGAGGGCCTGGGAAAGTTTCATACACCAACGCGACCACTCTAAACCGTACAGGGTTGCAATTTTCTCAAATTTTTCTAGATACGTGTCAATCTTCTCATTAGGACAAGGGAAAGATTCTAGCGCAAAAGACATAGCAGTGAGATGAGTAGATTGAGTGTTAGAAGGATCAGTTAAAGAAGAATGAGGAGAAGACTCTCCATTGCTGGAGGTAGAGGCAGCACCACGATTTTGGACTTCTAGAGCTATTAATCGGCAATAAAGCACCTAATGCAGACGACTACGCCAAATAAATTGTAGTTAAATTTTCTCCTTGAAAAATAAGTTGCTACAGTGGAAAACAAATAATTATTGCAAAAATTTAAAGCGAAAAAAAAAATCCCTTAATTATTTTAAATCCACTATAAGTTCACCCCTGAAGATAGTTAGGGTAAGAGAGGCAATTACAGGACGTATAGTCTGATCGCGCTCCTTAGCTTAGCTCAAACACCTACTTCTTCAGAACCTTGTGAATGTTATACACTCACAAAACTTTACCAGCGTTTAGTATTACAAAATCAGTAATTAACATATATTCCGACAAAATGAACCTGTAAACCAAATGTTTATTGCTCAATAATGCTGTGGAAAAACATATCAGAATAAAGAAAATTAAAGACGAGCTGATATTTGTCGTCTCGTTTTCCTATTCAAAGTTCAAAATCCCGATAGACGAGACACCATTTGTCGTAGATTTTTGATAGGAGAATTAAGACTTGGGTTGGTCCCTTCTGAATAGATTAGAATAAGTGATAGTCACAGTGAGAAGTAGTAATAGCAATAGATTTCCACGAGTGAGAAGGTAGAAAGTGTGATAGAGGCTGTCTCTGAAATCAAGAAATCTTCTCTCTTTCACCTATCTTCTACGACAGATTTAGATTGAGTCAGACAGTCTACACACATATATATGAAATATATATATATCCACTCACATACATCTACACATAAGACGACAGTTAGACGTACAGACGTGGGAAAAACTCTAACAATGATTATATGAATAGTTTGGGAAAACGAACTGACCGACACGCTGGAATAAATTTTATGAGTAGTTTATTTATCAAGACTAAACTTCTCTCACAACATATCAAATCACATCAAGCATATACAAACAAAAATCATAAACAAAAATCAGAAATGCTACCAGAATGATAGACCCGTTGGTATGATCCCTCCCTCGATGTATAGCTCACCGTCCCGTTAGAAGAAAGTGATAGCCCAAAGAGTCACACATACATATGATTTAGTCTAAAATTTTTCTGCTTTAAGGTATGAACAGACTGGATACTCTGATCTAGTATAAGGGAATATATATAGATATATAGTTAGCAATACCTTGCATAAAGAAATGTTACAATTGTGAGTGAATCAACAAAGAACATCCCTCAGTCTACTTTCACTCGGTTCTTTCATCAGGGCCCTGTCGTGCATTTCTCACTTTCTTACCCTATAACTTGCCGTTGTTCACGTCTGGCGCACGCTATGACACAATCTGGTTTATCGTTTGGTGAAGCGAATACCCAGCTCTGCAGATCTTGGTTTCATCCAATTTGTCCGGGGAGCGTTCTCTTCAGGCGATAAGTTTATTCAGATTTTAAGTTAGTGTCACTTTATCAGTTCAGGTAAGAATTAGTGTAAGCGGGTTCACTGTGTCAGAATCACGAGGTTTCCACTACTTAGGGAAAAAGGTCAGGTTTGTAACTTTCGATCAAAGGTAGCCTTCTTGGTCACACCACACGTTGACAAAATTGCGAAAAAAACGTTACTGTTTGTAATAGTTTACTTGCCACCAGGCTGTACTGTTCTTAAGTTTGTTTTTTTTTCTCAGGAAGAATCAAAATCAGGCGCAAGAGGCCCGTTATCTCATTTAACCGTTAAAGTACTCGTAAAGATTTTGCACCAAGCCACTCTAAGGTAAATGTTTTAGTTCTTCACAGATATCACTCATACGTACTTAGCGCTGGCAAAGTTTGGGTACCACAGTTTCACTATACATAAATGGAAAGAACACATATCAAATAATTATACATACTATAACTGATAATTTAAACTGCAAGCGTAGCTTGTCTTATCATTTAAATTTTCCCTTGAAATAAGTTATATATAAAAATCATCAATCCTCCTGAATTAGGAATACCTGCGTATTCCGTCAACACTCATGAGGCTTCTAGCATTTTTAGGTTAGTTTAGAAAGTTTATTCTCGTCTGATTATTAGCAGTTAAATTAAATTCCTTTATTTGGCTACAATGAGTTTAAAGCTAGAAATTAATATATTCTGCATTCCACTGAGACCACGTCCCTAGAAAATAATACAGATCTATGTATTTATTAACTCTCTGCACAAATCTAACTAGCAAAATGAAATAAGCGAGTTAACACTTTAAACACTTCACAAAATACTAGATATTATATATGATATTTTACCTCCAAACAGAATTTCAGTTTCATAACGACTAGGATAATTCACTAGATAAGTATTTAGAAGCTCGGCAAAATTTTGACGAGAAACTAATGACTTCGCTATACAAGCTTCATTCACTAGCACGAGTGATTCTGTCTACTGCAAGTTGGAGAATGAAAAGAAAGTTTCAAACTCTGATTAATATCTATTACCAGATAAAGATGTGCGCTATTTCCGAAAACTACGCAATAGCCTTCCCTTTCCGTCTTAACACTTACGGTAACTCCAAGAGGCTGACGTAAACTGCCACTTTGCGCCTCTGACACCTCCGTCTAAGAAACGGCCGTAGCGCTACGTGTCAGATGAAAATGTAGATAACTTGTCTGCAATGCAGGGGCAGTTTTCGCACCTACCGCCAAAATGACCATTCTGAGCGAATGTGTGATGGCACCTTCTCCACCCTGACACTGAGAATCTACCGAGGGAACTACGTGTCAGATGCAAAATACCAGACAAATGTCTGAATACTGCGCTGGGGAGGTGTCAGGATTCACGTCTCACCTCAGCGCTCACCGAGAAACTACGTTTTGACAGGTGAGAATGCAGGCGATATGTCGGCCCTATGTCTGAGAATAGCCAAATATTCACAGTTATTTCGTCAATCTGCAGCGATTGACCGAATGCATTCTCACGCCAAATCGTCTGGTCCAAGGGACTGACGCGTTACGTAAGAAGTTACTCGTTTAATCAGCACTGATATGCGTTTCTAAATGAGAAACGAAACTGGCGAAAGTGAGAATGGGAAACATTTTATTTCTCGCAAACGAATGGGTGCGAAAAATACAGGAAAAAGGTAAAGAGTGATAATAAAAATAGAGGATACGGGTGAAAGAAAAAGAAGAGGATATAGGCAATTTAATGATCATAAAAACTATGTGACAACATCTTATGAAGCTTCGCACCCCGTTGTCTTTTAGCTCGCGATATATGCCAGACATGATAAAAATTGATAAAAGTGTGTCTTGAGAAAATGTTACTTACTAAATATGACAAAGGTTCGGTTTTCATTTCATGTTGTCAATGTTCTTTTTTGTGCAAAGACATTCGAGTTCTGTGTAGTATATAGTGTTTATGATGATTCGCCTTCAAAAATGTATGACATGTTTCGCACCCCCAGATGTTTGGTCTCACACCCTTAGGGGGTTCATGTAACCCTGGTTAAGAAACACTGTAATAAAGCGTCGATTATCCGAACTAATTGGGACTAAGATAGTTCGCTTAGTCAAATAGTTCGGATAATCAAACATTCATTAGAATAACCCAGTTTATACGAAACAAAGTGTAATTCAATCAATCAATATCCTTTAGCTCCCCGAGGAGCATAGGCCTTCAACAAACACTTGCCAAGTCTTCCTGTTCTGTGCCATCCGCTCAAGTTCTTTCCATGTTTTCCTCATTTTCACTTCTGTTTCCAGTTCTCTTCTCCATGTGTTTTTGGTCTACCTCTGCCTCTCTTTCCCTGTGGATTCCAGAACAAGGACTACCTTGTAATGCTATCAACAGGTTTCCTCAATGTGTGTCCTATCCATCGCCAGCGTCTTCTTCTCAACTCTTGTTCCACTTGCACTTGTCTGGTTCTTGTCATCAATTCCATATTTGTGACTTTGTCATACCATTTCAGTCCTTCTATTCTACGCAAGCACCCGTTTATAAAAGTCTGTAGCTTTTTGGTTGTTGTTTTTGTTGTTCTCCATATCTCAGAGCCGTACAATAGGACTGACTTGACATTTGAGTTGAAGATTCTTATTTTCGTGTTGGACTTGATTTCTCTTGTTCTCCATATGTTTCCCAATGCAATGAAAGCTCCTCTTGCTTTTTGTATTCTTATGTTCGTATCACTGTCTGTCTCTCCAACTTTGTCTATATTACTTCCAAGATATGTGTACGATTCTACATCTTTTAGTGGTGTTTCTTCAAGTTCAACCTTGTTATCATTTCTTGCATTTATTCTCATAATCTTTGTCTTTTCCCTGTGTATTTTCAGGCCCACTTGTTGTGACCTCTCATAGAGAATTTTCATTTTCTCTTGCATCTGATTATGGTTATGGGACAGAAGAGCAAAGTCATCTGCAAAATCCAGATCATCAAGCTGTTTAGTCAGATTTCACTGAATTCCATTTCTGTTGGGCGATGTCGATGTTTTCATAACCCAATCTATTGCTAGTAAGAAAAGAAATGGAGACAAGAGGCATTCCTGTCTCACTCACGTTCTAATCCTAAACGGTTCTGTAAGCTGTCCTTCATGAAGAACTCTACATGTCATATCTTCATAGGTCTTCTTTATTAAGTTAGTGATCTTCATGGGAACTCCATAATGCCTCATCATATTCCAAAGCGATTCTCTCTCTATACTGTCAAATGCCTTTTCATAGTCCACGAATCCGATGTATAGCGGTGAATTCCATTCCAGACTTTGTTCAACTATTATTCTCAATGTGGCTATCTGGTCTGTACAGGATCTATTTTGTCGAAACCCTGCTTGTTCATCTCTCAGTTGCTTGTCTATGGACTCTTTTAATCTCTCCAGGATGATTCTGTTTAATACTTTTCCTGGCACTGATAGTAACATTATTCCTCTATAATGTGTGCACTCTTGTAAGTTTCCCTTCTTAGGCAACTTGACCAGATAACCTTCCTTCCATTCTGCTGGTATTTCCTCTCTCTCCCAGACTTTGCCAAGTAATTTGTATAATATCTCTGTAGAGGTATCAATATCTGTTTTGATGGCCGCTGCTGGAATGCAATCTGGACCAGCTGCTTTTCCATCTTTCAAAAGCTTTATGGCTTTCTTTATTTCTTCTCTACTTGGTCGTTCACAGCTGATTTGTAACTCCTCTTCTGCTGGCTGGATGTCTGGGGGATTAGTTGGAGATGGTCTATTGAGAAGTTCGTCAAAATGTTCTGTCCATCTCTTCATTTGTTCTTGTATATTTCTAAGCAATTTTCCATTCTTATCTTTTATTAGGCCATTTGCTTGCTTATATTTCCCTGTTAGCTTCTTTGTGTTGTTGTACAGGTCCCTCATATTTCCTTTGGCTGCAGCTTCCTCTGCTTCCCTTGCCAAATCATCAATATATTTCATCTTGTCTCTTTTGATGTTTCTTCTTACTTCTTTCTTTGCTTCTATGTACACTTCATGAGCCTTGGCTTTGGAGCTTCTGGTTTTGTTTCTGTTTAAATCTGCTTTCTTGTTTTTCCTGTCTTCTATCTTACTAATGGTTTCTGTTGTTATCCATGCTTTGTGCTGATGTTCTCTTTTTCTCAGTACTTCTTCACATGTCTCGTTCCATATATTTTTTACTTGTTGCCAATGGTCTTCCGTATTTGTTTCATCTTCTAGCTGTTCAAGTACTTGGTATTTGTTGGATACTGTGATTGAAAATTTTTCTCTTGTTTCCTGATTTCTTAGATATCCCACATTATACTGTTGTCTATAGCTATATGCTGTTGTAAATTTCTTGAGTTTTAATTTTGTTTTAGCCAACAGAAGATGGTGGTCTGATACAACATCTGCTCCTCTACATACTTTCACATCATGAAATGATGACCTAAACTTCTTACTTATGCATATGTGATCAATCTGATTCTCAGTTCTGTGGTCTGGTGATATCCATGATGCTTTATGTATTCCCTTATGTGGAAATATGCTTCCTCCTATAGCTAGCTGATTTGAAGCACATAAGTTTGCTAATAGTGTAATTATGACTACAATTAAGTTCACAGGAGACTGTCCTGAGGCTACAGCAGTGCTTCTAAACCACGGGTGCATGCACCCTCTGTGGGTGCGAGACCTACCTTCAGAGGGTGCGAGACATGCTAGATCTTTTATAAGACGATTCATCGTTAATGTCACGGCGCATTTTCGCCGTGCAGTTAGCAGGCTCGGTCGTAAGACGAGTAAGTCGTTCGGTACACTATACGGAAGTTTCCGAAGGAAGGACGGAAGCTTACGAGCAAGTATGGTCATGTGACCAGCTCGAATTTTGGCGCTAAGGGCATTTAGCGTCACTCGAGTTTCTTCTGTCGCCTTGAACGGGCGTATTTTGCCAACCTGTGTGCTGTTCATCATTGGCCGTATCAGCGAGACAGCGTTTGCCATTAGTTTTGAGTCCTGGCGTATCATGTGCTAGAGAGGTAGAATTTTCTCTGCGTTGTTAGTTTTCGTACGCTGATTTGCTTTTTGTAAGTACGATTTGTAATATGGACATGGTCATTTTGACATAGTCATGTTCCGGTCACTAGAATGAGTGGTGGTCGCGGTAACTGATAGGTTTGTTCTGTAGTGCCTATTTATTGTATCCCGATTCGCGGTGGTATCGCTTGTATTTATGTATTTCATTATGGCATTGTGTGGCCAATTTGTGATGTTCTTAATAAAGGGATATTAGCTGGTTGGAAGCCTTATTTTCGTGTGTCAGCCATTGTTCGTGTGGTTCCCTAGTGTACAGGAGTCATTGTCTATCTTAAATCCAGCACGGACAGTAGTAGGGCATATGAATGGTGCTGTTATTTAGTACCCTATACATATGCTTTGACAATTAACATTATATAATTCACATAACTCAAATATATTTGTACAAAATAGAACATTGACAATATGAATTAAATACCGAGTCTTAGTCACATTTTGTAAATAACATTTTCTCAAAACATATTTGTATCTCTTTTTCTCATTTTAGGCATATTTTGTGAGCTAGAAGATAATGGCGTGTGGATCTTCATAAGATGATGCAAAGAGGTGCGAGGCTTCTTAAGATGATACAAAGAAGTGTGAAGCTTCTTAAGATGATGCAAAGGGGTGCGCGGCTTCTTAAGATGATGCAAAGGGGTGCGAGGCTTCTTAAGATGATGCAAAGGGGTGCAATGCTTCTTAAGATGACGCAAAGGGGTGCGAGGCTTATTAAGATGAAGCAAAGGGGCGCGATGCTTCTTAAGATGATGCAAAGGAGTTGTCATGGAATTGCTTCCCTGCTTTGCAGTAGTGGTCCAACAGTGGTGGAACATATAATGGAAAAAGAGCCTACAGTAATCTGACAGTCTTTGTAATCTCGTAGCGCTCTATGATTTGCTAGCAAAACCATGCATTTTCTGCCTGTGTTTTCTCCCACAAGCTAATTTTTCGTCCCGCCTCTTTTCCTTGAACTTAAGCAAACGAAGCGTTTACAAACTTTCGTGACCTGCCCGTCATAACAGGTAGCGAATCAAGTTTCTTTACCTCGTCTTCTCACGCGAGCTTATCTGTCAATCATACGATACCTGACAGACCGCACGTGAAAAACATAGAATCTTTTGAAGTCTACGAAGGGAAATCTAAAACTCCCGAGTACGTTTTGATGTCGAGTCGCGGGCAGAACCCCGTTACACGTAATAAGTCTTTTAATGACGGTCGAAAACGCCGACGAAAGACTGGCCGTAAGCCTTTATCTTGTAACTCTGTTTCTGATTCTCCGTTACACACAGTAGCGCGAAAATTAACAACATCTATAGATCAGACAAATATAATGATATATAAACTGTGTTTTCTTAAACCTGCTATCAGTTGTCACTCAGAATTTTTGAATACTCTAAGCACGCAGTTCTAGAACCATTATTGTGAAAAATGTGTTATTACCATTCGTGGGGATTTTTCACTCTGATTTTCCTGGTAATAGAAATTAGTGCTTACGTGTTTAAAAGTGTTAGCTTTTACCAATTAAAAGTGTTAGCTTTTACCATTATAATTCACTTAGATTTTCTAGCTGTTAAAACTAGTGAAATAAAATAATAGCTATTTCATACCAGATGTTCAGTTATAATGTTAATTTTCACCACACGCTTTCTCATACAATAAGAGACGGTTTTAGCTGACTGGTTTATATGCTAGGCGCGACTGATAGTGACAGAAAAGAATTCACGCTTTATTTCATTGTGCGTATTTAGTAGAAGTGCCTATCATTTAATACCATACGATGACTAACAGACGCCGACAATTTAATAGCTAGTAACGACAGGCGATACTTTGTGTAAGTGCGCAAATGGATAATTAAATAATAATTAACATTGTACGCTGACTGCCGGCGCGAGCAAGGGGCGGGAGAGTTGCATAACTCCATCCGACCTAAAACTCAGCGCTAGCGAAGGCTGACCGTGTAGGCGTAAAGGAAAACACCGTGTGCCGTTTAAATTTAATCAGGGCTGACGGAGTGGATGAGAGATCGTCTTGTCCCCTTCTGTGTGTGTAGATATAGGATTAGCATAATATATATATATATATATTGTTTCTTGTATTCTTCGCAGACCTGATCACGAGGGCGTCCAGCGGTCTTTTTTCTGATTGGATAATGTTGTCTCTTTTCCTTGGCTTGTGCGTCACCAATTTTATTTGTGAGCGAGTATTCGCCAAAGATACATGAGAAACATTTCGACTTATAAGTTTAACTGGACTTACCAAACCCAGATATTTTTTCCAATTTTTTACCAGCCCAGTGGTGTGTACAAAATAGCATTAATGTTCCCGACTTCTGACAGTCGTATTCAAGCGGATTTATCCAGATTTTACGCTGTGCAGAATCGGAGCTCTAACATAGAGTTGTCCGATAGGATTATCATCACCATCATTGGTAACATTTTTTAGCAACCAGATGTTTCCCAATACTGGAAGTATTTTCCTCTTTTAACTGTGAACCCCAAGAGCACGTTCCTACATCAACTATTGGCGTTGACATTTTGTTCATCCAGAAAAACAAAACACCAGATTCGGCGTCCACCTCACTAGTCTTTATTTGTTAGAGGATGGACTGTGGCCAATTTGGGAAGTGAACCTGACATTATATATATTCAGGAATAATTTTATTTCCAAGGGATATCACCAAGAGTAGATAAGAGTGATGAGTGGCCACTGTATGAAAGAGTGCGTGAGTCTTTTTCTTTGTTTCAGGGAATTTACCAACATTGGATTTGCTTAAACTTGTTTACTTTACTGGGTAGCATATAGTAGGAACTTGTTTACTTTACTGTCTCCTCTGTAACATAGGGCTAACCTTCGACCTTTGGGTTATTAACTTTTGGTTTCTTTTCTCCGTAAGGGAGGGGGGAGAGGGGGCCCGCATGTATTCTGCTATTTCATATGTATGTAAATCTGATTTAATTGATCTTTCTTTAGATATTGGTGTTGTCAAGTTTAATGATAATAAATAACAAAGAAACGTACCTTTGTGTGTTGGTCAAACCCATACCCAAGTAACCGTAGTTTTTCACGTTTGAGTGTCTTGTTGTCACATAGCTGTGTGTGTGTGTAGTTAAACTTATATTTATATGTATGAGGAGGGCAAGGTTGTTGTGGTGGGTTTAGATGTTACAGATGTTAATTATTAAGTGTCTACAGAGTGAGGTCAAGCTATGTAAGTCCCTGAGTCTAATAGTTGAAAATGTTGATGAGTTCTCAGGATACCTAACTGCTACCACCCTATGATCTCACTCTGTGTATATTTTTGGTTCTATTTTATTTTATTATAAGGCTAGGTGTCTAGGGTAATGCAAGTGTGATGTATGATGATACTTTAAACAAACACAACTATAACTCAATGTAATAACTCAAGTAAGACAGTGGTTAAAGTTTTAAAGTTAATGTACAATTTAATTTCCTGAACCTTGAATTCTTTTGGCCCAGGAAGTTTCAACTCAAAAGAAATGTGGATATATGTAGTGAAATTGACAGGGATACAACGGTTAAATACCTCCAAAGATAACATGTAAGGATAAAAACATAATGCGTAGGCTGCTGATAGTACATGATCGCCCAGACCGCGGGTCATCACCCTCCATAAAAATTGACTTGCTAGACAGGAGGGGAACGGCGGATAAAAAGGAAAAAAATATGACTGGAAAGATTGCGTGAGACTAGAAAGGCTAAGGAGACGCAATTGGGGGGGAAACGGAGAAAAGTCACGTTTCCCAAGTTGACATAAAGTAAGGAACTCGACAGAAGGGACCTTGGATATGTTACGCCACAGTCATTTATTGGTCGCTTTTGCGATACCAAGCCTTTGATTTGAATTCAGCGGCAGAACGCAGATGTTTGGAATATTACAAAAATTAAAAAGTAACTTTTTCGTAATATTAATGTTAGGAATATAAAAATTAGCTGGCCGGATGGCCCATTCTGAGCAGTGAACTAATATGTTCTTAATTTTACAGACGGATAGATAATATTGAAGATAATGACAAAAGACAGTGTTGTTCACATCAGCGACAGACTGTATGGAATAAAAAGTGTCGCTATTTGCACAAAAAAAACACGACCTTGAGACGCAGGTGTTCAAATCTACTTAGTAGGGAAGCGAAGGGACATTGGTGGGAGCTGTGTCTAAATATAACTTTTAACGACAAAATTTTGGAGGGGAGAGAAAGGTTGGTTCAAAAATCAAGTACGTTTTTGAAAAAAAACAAGTAGAGACGGACAGACTAACAGATAAACATCCATACTTGACTGAAGCATGACTGAAATGACTTTAGGGTAGGAAATTTGAATTTGAAATAAACCTAGGCAGTGATTGGCCACAGACAATCATTTTATCGGCGCTCAGACGCGCAAGTGGGGCCATTCCTCAATAGTTGTTCGATGATAGACACAGTATTTTAAAGTGTGGTGATTTCCAAATGAAAGAAAGTGAAATAAGTTCAGGGACGCCATACTATAGCCAGCAGCTCAGCTGAGTTTTGCTAGCATTTCTGTGTTCTTTATTCATAATCTGGTAAGATTGAAATTATTTCTTTGTATATTTTGAATATTGTTTAATGTTCGAGTGATTTGATACTGCCATATCATAATCTAGCCTTACAAACAAGTAGGGATTTGCTCTAGACCCCCGCCCAAGTCAGGGTCTAGGGACCAACAATATACATAAACTCCAGCAAGGGTTAGGAAAGACAGATCAAGTGTTGAGAATAATGAAACATATTACCTATCCACTTTTAGGGAAGGAAACTAATAAATATTTTTCAGAATCTATAGTCTGGGAGGACCTATCTGATGTAAAACCACCATGGTAAATGTGCTGTTTGGTCAGAGAGATCTGACCTGTCTGTATGATGTGGTTGTTGTGTCCGTGTTGTGTCCAGACGTGGGTAGAGAATAGAATTTTGACACATAGCCAATACTTTGATTGCAGAGCTGTGAGTTTCAGTTGTCAACAAGGCGGTGTCCATTCAGTTGGTGATTTTACTCGAGTGTATCTGTGCAGTACGTTGTGACAGAGACCACTATTATTGCCCGCCAGCACGGAGAGGTGGGACCACCAGATTTCAGCACCAGAGCTACATATGCAAGTTGAGTGAGCCTCTGGTCTGCTGGAAGTTCACCAACGCCTTTTAGTTACTAATACCCCATAAAATTCCTGCAATTTACTGGACACTGTGTAGTCAATATAGACAGGTGTGATGAGGCCACCCCAACAGCACAAGCATTAACTATCCTCCCAAGTAGATGACTACTAGAACATTTTAATAAAACTAACTAGTCTAGTACTTATATATGTACACTCTTGCATTTATTATGTAACATTCCATGCATTTCTTTCATAATTTTTAAATCCTTTTTTTTTAAAAAAAGTTCTGGTCAACATAAAACTTGATCCAGAACAAATAAATGTAATATAATTCTATCAAAATTTTACACTCTTGAGTTAGTTCAGTGTATTATAATATTTGTTAAATATTATTAGTCTGCTTAAATATCTGTGGGTGTATCTATAACTATCACACCACATTACATATCATTACCCTAGACATTTTACATAGCTACATTCATTAAGAAAAAAAATTGAGTGTGAGGTCGGAGTGGTAGCAAGAAAGGCCTTCTGACAATTCACAACTACATTTTATCTCAGGAGCCTTCACAGCTGGCCTCATACATTACATTTAGTAATATCACCATCATACAATACCATCAAACCCACTACATACATTGGGGTCTTGTCCAGGGATAATTAGCCCAACAGTAATATTAGGATCTCCTGGTTGGAGAAATAAAATTAGAAAAAAAAAAAAAAATTGTGAAATTCCCTTTAAAATTAAAAGTGTCCCTGCAGATAAAAGTTGGTGAATCTTCACAGCCAGTGATAATTAATTAGTTAACTGGTTAGTTAGAATTAGTTAGACTATAGTCATAAGAAGTACTTAGTGTATTTACTGGTTAGAGATTTAGCTTGTATATTATTATATTGTCTGAAAAGTATGGCGGAGCTAGCAAAATTCCGATCAGCTGCTGTGCTGACCGCAAAGGAGATGGGAATGGATGGTCAGATTTTAATTCAATATGTAACGGCTGAATGTGATAAATATATTGAAAGGGAAGATAGAAAGGTAGCTGAAGAGAAGAGGTTACAAATTGAGGCTGATAGAGAAATTAAGAGGCTGCAGATTGAGGCAGAAGAAAAACGACAGCAAAGGGAGGCAGAAGAAAAACGACAGCAAAGGGAGGCAGAAGAAAAAAGGTTGACTGCCGAAAGGGAGGCAGAAGAAAAAAGGTTGACTGCCGAAAGGGAGGCAGAAGATAGAAGGTTGCAAAGGGAGCACGAATTACGACTAAGGGAGCTGGAATTACAAGGCCCGGCTCCTGAAAATGGTGCCAGCCCTTTTGCCTCAGATGCTACGCCCAGTCTGGGAGCCTCAAACTCAGCTATGGGGTTTCATTTAGACCATTTTGTTGAAAAAAAGACGATGACATAGAGGGGTACCTAGGACGTTTTGAGTTATTAGCTACTACATATGGGTTAGAGAGAGAGAGGTGGAGTTTAAAGCTATCACAGGGATTGAGAGGTACTTCTTATGAAGTATTTGCCAAAATGAACAGGGAAGACCAAGACAATTATGACATGTTAAAGCAGGCTTTGTTATTAAGGTACGAGAAGAATGGTGAATTTTATCGTAAGAAATTTAGAAATGCCAAACTGTTGTCTGGGGAGACATACCACCAATTCTCTGCTAGACTAGAAACCTATTTGGAGAAATGGACGGCTCTGGGGAAGACCCAAGATCTTAAAGAAATGATCATGATTGAGCAATTGAGAGAGTCCATGGCTCCAGACATGAGAAAATTTCTCATGGAACAAGGTGCAGAGAAGTTGGGGGAAATTTTAAATGTTGCTGAGAGGTATCAGGCAGCTCAGGCAGAGGTAAGTGGTGCTAAAAAGAAGCACATAGACAATTTTAAAGCTCCACAGCAATTTAATAAATTTGATAATAGAGAGCAGGGAAATAAAGGTAGGACAAACTTTGAGCGGCCAAGAAATGACTATCGCGACAGAAACTCACAGTTCAATGACCAAAAGTTCAATGAAAGAAAACCGTTGAACCAAGGAAAAAGATGGTGTAAATGGTGCAAGAAGGATAACCATAACACCGAATTTTGTAGAAGGAAACCTTCAAACATTGCTGCAATGAAGTCGGGGACGCGAAGATTAAAGGTTAATCCTAATGGACAACAGGAACCTTATCACCCCCCAGTTTGTGAGGATGTTATTTGTAATGGGGTCACCATAAGGTGCCTTTATGATACAGGTTTGGATTATGATTCAGTTGTGAAGTCTAGCCTAGTGGACCCAAGTCAGTATACCACAGAAACAGTGGAAATACAAGGGGCGACTAAGGACATACCACTCATGACACTTCCCATCGCAAGGATAACGGTGAAAACTCGCTATGTGGAGGGAGAAATCAGAGCAGCAGTGATAGATGAACCAATCTACCCTCTGATATTGGGGTGTAGATACGTCTTCTTGGGGAATCCCGAGAAACCTGTGATCATGGCGACAGTGCAGACCAGGTCACAGAAGAAGGAGGAAGAAGGTGAACCTATAAATGCTCATCCAGAGGAGATGAGGAAGGCGCAGGCTGAGGATAGGACACTCAAGCCCTGTTTTAAAAAAATTGCCCAAATGCCACACACCTCCGAGCAAGGGGGAATATTTCATGAAGAACAAACTCTTATACAGGAAGGCCGGAACTGGAACAAATGGTCACAACCAGCTGGTTCTTCCCACTTCATATAGAGATAAAGTGATGGAACTCGGGCATGCGATTCCCTTCAGTGGTCACATGGGGATCAGCGCCACAGGACAGCGTATAGCTTGTCATTACTTCTGGCCAGGGATAACGGAGGATATAAAAAGATATGTCAAATCCTGCCCAGAATGTCAAAGGGTAGCTCCAAAGCACTGGACTGCTCCTGCAACTCTAGGGGAAATGCCCATAGTGGGAACACCTTTTGAGAGGGTTGCAGTGGATATTGTAGGACCTCTCACTCGGACCAAGAGGAGGAACAGTTACATCCTTACTCTGGTGGACACTTGTTCTATGTGGGGAGAGGCGGTAGCCCTGCCATCAATTGATTCAAAACATGTAGCAGAGGCACTACTTACAATATTTACCCGATTAGGATTCCCGCATCAAATCTTGACGGATAATGGTTCTCAGTTCAAGGGGAAACTAACGGAAGAAGTTTTTAAGCTATTTCAAGCCAGACACTTTCATTGTAGTCCGTACCATCCACAAGGGAACGGCCAGGTAGAGAGGTTCAACGGGACTCTCATTTCTATCCTGAGAAAGCTGGCACACGAAAAACCGGATCTGTGGGATCAATTCCTGCCCGCCGCATTGTTTGCGTACCGGGAGGTACCACATAGTTCAACCGGGATGGCTCCCGCAACTCTGCTATTTGGGAGGCCAATAAAAGGTCCATTAGAAGCTCTATTAAGGACCTGGACAGATGAGAAGGCGGAAGAGACTGTTACCTCATCGTATCAATACGTGAACGAACTGACCACTCGTTTGAAAGCTGGATGGAAACTGGCAAATGATAATTTGAAGCAAGCCAGGAAGAAACATGCAGCATATTTTAATAGGAAGGCAAAGGACAGGGAACTGGCAGTCGGAGAGAAGGTGCTGCTTCTACTACCCGGAAGCCAGAATAAATTACAAATTGGTTGGCAAGGTCCATATACGGTTCTAGAGAAGGTGTCTAGAACAAACTATAAAATTGACAAAAAGGGGAAGGAGAAAGTTTATCATGTAAACCTGTTAAAGAAGTATCTGGACAGACCACTCCAGGAAAGCACCCCCTTATTGACCTTGGCTATTGCAACCCAGATGCAAAAAGAACCACTCACCTCACATGAATACCCATTACATCCTTGTGAAACCGCAGCACAGGTAAAAGTCAGTAAGCACCTGACTAAAAACCAGAGGGAGAGAGTTCAACAGGTTCTGGAGGAACATACAGATGTATTAACAGATAAACCAGGCCATACAAATTTGCTACAGTATGACATGAAACTGGTAGACTCAAACCCAATCTGTATGAGAGCCTATTCTATTCCGTTCGCGAAGGAGAAGGCATTGAAGGAAGAAATAGAGTATTTGTTGAAGGAGGGGATTATTTCGCACAGTGAATCATCTTTTAGTTCTAGTGTCGTTTTGTTGAGAAAACCGTCTGGGGAACACAGACTGTGCATAGATTACAGGAAACTGAATGCTGTCACAGAAGGACAAGTGGATCCATTACCAGACACAAAACAGTTATTTGCCAGACTGAACAAGGCAAAATACTTTTCAAAGGTGGATCTTAGTAAAGGCTATTACCAGATCCCAGTGAAGCCTGAAGTGAGACCTTATTTGGCTTTTAGCACTTCGGATGGACATTATGAATTCAATATGCTACCATTCGGACTGAAAAATGCTCCGAGTGTGTTTTCAAGGATGATGCGCAAATTGTTGGATCCCCTGAATAACCCATGTATCACGAATTTCATGGATGATATTCTCGTCGCCACAGAGACATTTGAAGAACACATTGAAGCTCTGGAGATGTTGTTTGATAGACTTCGGGCGGCGAACTTAACTGCTAGGCCAACAAAATGTTGTATTGGATGCAAAGAGTTGGAATTCTTGGGACACACTGTATATCAGGGTAATATGACCCCTGATCCTAAGAACTTGGAAAAACTGCAGAGAGCACCTAGGCCGCAAACAAAAAAGGACGTGCGATCATTTGTGTCGTTATGCGGATTTTATCAGAAATACATCAAGAATTTAACGCTATTTGTGCTCCTCTGACTGATCTGACTCGCAAGGGACTTCCAGATAAAATTATTTGGACTGCACAATGTGAACTAGCGTTCCAAGAGTTAAAGGAAAAACTCACTAGCAAGCCTATTCTCAAACTGCCTGATTTGACACAGGACTTTGTCTTAAGAACCGATGCAAGTAATGTAGGACTAGGAGGGGCTTTGTTGCAAAGATCATCTTCACCTGATGGGGAACTGAAACCAGTCGCTTATGCAAGCCGTAAATTGAATAAGGCGGAACAAGGATACTCCACAAGCGAAAAAGAATGTTTAGCGTTAATCTGGGCAATAAAGAAGTTTCAAATCTATCTGTATGGTAGGACTTTTGTGGTGGAGACGGACCATCAGCCTCTCGTATTCTTATCTCAGGCTAAGCATGAAAACGCAAGATTGCTGAGGTGGTCTTTATTGCTTCAACCTTATCAGTTCAGTATCCAATATATCCCAGGCAAATTGAATGTCGGTGCAGATTTCCTCAGTCGGCACCCCTGTGATCAAAATTAGAGTAGTGGCAGACGTGAGGAGTAATTTTACCTATGTGTATCGCTGGTTTTGGAACTTGCCATAGGCATGTTTTCAAGTGGGGAGATGTGTAGTGAAATTGACAGGGATACAACGGTAAAATACCTCCAAAGATAACATGTAAGGATAAAAACATAATGCGTAGGCTGCTGATAGTACATGATCGCCCAGACCGCGGGTCATCACCCTCCATAAAAATTGACTTGCTAGACAGGAGGGGAACGGCGGATAAAAAAAAAAAAAAATATGACTGGAAAGATTGCGTGAGACTAGAAAGGCTAAGGAGACGCAATTGGGGGGGAAACGGAGAAAAGTCACGTTTCCCAAGTTGACATAAAGTAAGGAACTCGACAGAAGGGACCTTGGATATGTTACGCCACAGTCATTTATTGGTCGCTTTTGCGATACCAAGCCTTTGATTTGAATTCAGCGGCAGAACGCAGATGTTTGGAATATTACAAAAATTAAAAAGTAACTTTTTCGTAATATTAATGTTAGGAATATAAAAATTAGCTGGCCGGATGGCCCATTCTGAGCAGTGAACTAATATGTTCTTAATTTTACAGACGGATAGATAATATTGAAGATAATGACAAAAGACAGTGTTGTTCACATCAGCGACAGACTGTATGGAATAAAAAGTGTCGCTATTTGCACAAAAAAAACACGACCTTGAGACGCAGGTGTTCAAATCTACTTAGTAGGGAAGCGAAGGGACATTGGTGGGAGCTGTGTCTAAATATAACTTTTAACGAAAAATTTTGGAGGGGAGAGAAAGGTTGGTTCAAAAATCAAGTACGTTTTTGAAAAAAAAAACAAGTAGAGACGGACAGACTAACAGATAAACATCCATACTTGACTGAAGCATGACTGAAATGACTTTAGGGTAGGAAATTTGAATTTGAAATAAACCTAGGCAGTGATTGGCCACAGACAATCATTTTATCGGCGCTCAGACGCGCAAGTGGGGCCATTCCTCAATAGTTGTTCGATGATAGACACAGTATTTTAAAGTGTGGTGATTTCCAAATGAAAGAAAGTGAAATAAGTTCAGGGACGCCATACTATAGCCAGCAGCTCAGCTGAGTTTTGCTAGCATTTCTGTGTTCTTTATTCATAATCTGGTAAGATTGAAGTTATTTCTTTGTATATTTTGAATATTGTTTAATGTTCGAGTGATTTGATACTGCCATATCATAATCTAGCCTTACAAACAAGTAGGGATTTGCTCTAGACCCCCCGCCCAAGTCAGGGTCTAGGGACCAACAATATACATAAACTCCAGTAAGGGTTAGGAAAGACAGATCAAGTGTTGAGAATAATGAAACATATTACCTATCCACTTTTAGGGAAGGAAACTAATAAATATTTTTCAGAATCTATAGTCTGGGAGGACCTATCTGATGTAAAACCACCATGGTAAATGTGCTGTTTGGTCAGAGAGATCTGACCTGTCTGTATGATGTGGTTGTTGTGTCCGTGTTGTGTCCAGACGTGGGTAGAGAATAGAATTTTGACACATAGCCAATACTTTGATTGCAGAGCTGTGAGTTTCAGTTGTCGACCAGGCGGTGTCCATTCAGTTGGTGATTTTACTCGAGTGTATCTGTGCAGTACGTTGTGACAGAGACCACTATTATTGCCCGCCAGCACGGAGAGGTGGGACCACCAGATTTCAGCACCAGAGCTATATATGCAAGTTGAGTGAGCCTCTGGTCTGCTGGAAGTTCACCAACGCCTTTTAGTTACTAATACCCCATAAAATTCCTGCAATTTACTGGACACTGTGTAGTCAATATAGACAGGTGTGATGAGGCCACCCCAACCGCACAAGCATTAACTATCCTCCCAAGTAGATGACTACTAGAACATTTTAATAAAACTAACTAGTCTAGTACTTATATATGTACACTCTTGCATTTATTTATGTAACATTCCATGCATTTCTTTCATAATTTTTAAATCCTTTTTTTTTAAAAAAAGTTCTGGTCAACATAAAACTTGATCCAGAACAAATAAATGTAATATAATTCTATCAAACATTTTACACTCTTGAGTTAGTTCAGTGTATTATAATATTTGTTAAATATTATTAGTCTGCTTAAATATCTGTGGGTGTATCTATACTATCACACCACATTACATATCATTACCCTAGACATTTTACATAGCCACATTCATTAAGAAAAAAAAATTGAGTGTGAGGTCGTAGTGGTAGCAAGAAAGGCCTTCTGACAATTCACAACTACATTTTATCTCAGGAGCCTTCACAGCTGGCCTCATACATTACATTTAGTAATATCACCATCATACAATACCATCAAACCCACTACAATATATATATATATATATATATATATATATATATATATATATATATATATATATATATATATATATATATATATATATATA